>JARGCU010000037.1:10000000-11210000 GCA_029227775.1 Morpho helenor | reverse complement strand
GTGGTCACTTTACGTGACAAACAATGAGCTTTCGAGTGCATTGTTCGATTTCATTTTTTACATTTACAGCTCATTAAAGCTATGACGAACACATATTTAAATATGTCCTTAAACAATACATCAGTCGATTCGGCAGAATTTATCTTTCTTTTTTCGATCTCATATTACAAGTGGCTAAATATTACAAGAGCGCAAATACTCCTACACAGTTCACGCACCGATGTGCCCGTGATAAAAGTGTATGCTTGGCTCACAGTTCAACAGAGATTGCCCTCTGAAGCCCTGAGTGAACATCAAACATGTATAGCTAATTAACCCTAAAATAACACATCACAGACCGTCACCGGGCATATCGGTTGTGTTTTATGCACCGCGAGCTAATTATTATCATATTATACGACTGCAATCCGTATATTCTTCACATTAAAACAGTATTGTTACTTCAAAGAGAACATCTGTAAAGTTAACAAATCAGTTAAGTGCGCGCAATTCGTGGTGATCGAAAGGTGATAAATTTGTCATAAGTGCTGTATCGTCAGATTTTTGTTACAGGTACATATATGATTTGTATTCTAATCTACCCGCCAAAAAATAATAAACGTGTTATAATCATAGATTTATTATATTAGACTAGAGGAGCCATAGATACGCGTGTCAGAATCTCATATCACAGAAACTCATATCATCTTTGTCTAATTGTTCATAAAAAGAGAGACAGGTAATAAGTCTCGATGACTTTCTCTTTACTGTCGATGGACACATTTTAGGCTCGTTACTCTACTCTTGTTTAATAACCCTATAGATAAAATGCTATCTTGCTATCTTGATGCTATCTGTGGTGGTATCTTGATTTAATTTTTTTGTCCTTACTACATTTCCAGCTATTAACCGTAAAATATAGCTAGATATTCCAAATCCTATTCTATAATTTTGTAAGCAAGTTCTGGAATGTTCTGTAACTAGTACTGATTTAGAATATTTTTTTTACTCTGAGGTTTTTTTATAGTATGGTAACAAATAAAGATTTTAAATGTGGGTACAATCTTGATCCGTTGTTAGGGTGCAAAATGAGTGCTAAAGATAAACTAAATTTACTATAATATGTTTATCGATTTGTTTGTCTATAACTTACCCTCAATACTGTATTCAAAATCAATTAAACGTACTAATATTTTTTTTTTTTTTAATTTAATTTATTGGATCATTTCTTTATATTAGGTGTAGTAAAAAGTTATCCATTATTTTTGCACGATATTGACGGCTTCATCTAGTGTAGTTAAACATATCCGATTTGGTTCATATATGCATCGTTTTGTTCGATAACCTATTGCCATTTTTAAGGTAATTTTATTTTGTCAATCTCACAAAAACCTTTTTTGTTATAGGCAAAAAATTGAGACAGTCGATTTTCATAAGCTTTTCTTGAGACGAATTTTTCACCAACAAAAACATTTGCCAGTGGCAAGAACAGTTGGTAATCATGTGGAACTAAGTTAATACTATAAGATGGATGCAAAAAAAATTCCCAACCAAGCTCTAAGAACTTTTGGCGAGGCACTATTGAAGTGTGTGGTTTAGCTATGTCCTGATAAATCATAACGCCTTTCCTAATGCCCAAACCTGGCCGCTTCTGGGCGATTGCTTTCTTCAGATGGTTCAATTATTGACAGTACAGGTCCAAATTAAGAGTTTGGCCTTAGTAGAACGGCTCATAATAGAGCCAATCCCACCAAACACACAGAAGAACTTTTTTGACCATTAATCCTGGCTTAGCCACCAATTTCGCTGGCTCACCGCAGTTCGACCCCGACCATTTTTGCTTAACGTTATCGTAAGTGATCTTCTTTTCATCTCCAGTCAACATCCACTGAAGAAATGGGTTGATTTTGTTGCGATTCAGCAGTGATTCGCAGATGGAAATAAGTTCCATGTGGTTTTTTCTACGAAAATTTATGTGGCACCCATACATAGAGCATTTTTTTATATCCAGCCTATTAAAGTGGTTCTAAAAAGTTTTTTGTGCAATATTCAGGTCCTGACCAATTGAAAAAGTGCGGGCATGACGGTTGGAATTGACGATTTTCATTATATTATTGACATTTTCGACAACTAGTCCTACGGAACGTCGTGCATCTTTAACATCAAAATTACCGAATCGGAATCGACGAACCCAAAATTACACATGATTAGCTGATACAGTATTAGGACCATAGACATTATTCAAATTTTCTACCGCCTGGCTTGCGTTTTCGCCTTTATCTTAGCAAAACTGAAAAAAAGGGAAAATTCCTCTTTTTGGTGCCCATCTTTGGCACGTGCAACAAATATTCAATCAAGCAATCACAAAAATGTCTGTCTGTCTGCTTTTAGTACGAAAGCATACGATTCTGACACCGTTTAGTGTAAATCGATAGCACTTATGCAAGGCGAGTTATCGATTACTAACGACATGGTCGAAAAATAATGGATTACTTTTTACTAGACCTATTATATACAGTCAAGAAAACAATGTAAGGAAGTTCACAAACCTCAGAAAAAAATTCTTAATAGAATCCGTACTTATTTTCTTTCAAAAAGAATTATTTTCCTCATTCTATTCTCTTAGTAATTATTATCTTTTTGTTATTTCAGGACTATGAAGGATAGAAAATGACGAGAAAATTTCTCTTCTGTTTTCCCTTGAGGTTGGGAAATATTGTATTCGGGTACATTGTTATTGTAAGTAAATTTTATTCGTTATGAAATATATTTGTTTTGGCGCCTAAATGATTTCTTTTACATACTACAGACACCGTGAAATATTGCTAAGATTGTTTTTTCAGGCGCTAGCGTTACGTTTATCATACCAATAATAAAAAAATGCGTTAAATATATAATATAATAATAACATAATATATGGGACACTTACACACACGGTCGTCCGTCCCAAAAGTAAGTAACTTAATGCTTGTGTTATGGTAGACAGACAACTGGTGAATATATACTTATATAATTTTTAAAAACACACTTAAATGCAAATATACACCCAGACTCGAAGACTAACAAATTCATTTATAGAAAATGTTTGCCCTCGGCGGGAATCGAACCCGCGATCCGAGCGAAAATAAAAGAGACGACAATTGCATCATAATATAATACATAGTAAATTTATAAAATTGATTTTGTCGCAGATCCTATCTTCTGATAATGCTTTAGTAACGGAGCGAAACGATCGTTGAGATTGTCGTAGTGAAATTATGTAGTGCTTGTGTAGTGTTGCCGGAGCTGTTTTGTGATACGGTAACTAATCCTGCATGTATAATGTATGAGAACGAATTTTGCTCACATTACATAGATTTTTCTTAACAAACGCCGATCTAGCAAAATAATTAAATCATAGCTTTTGTGAAATTAGTTGCAGTTGAAACTTATATGCCGGGCTTAAATATAGGACAAAATTTGGGTTTTCAATTTATACTTTCCTTTTTTTTAGATTATTAGTTTGGCAGTAGCTGCATTCCATCTATACGAACTGGGTCTTTCCTTCGTATCTAAAGACGAATATAATGAGAAGAGATTCAGCGATTTCGATCAACTGGAAACTATTTTCGGTAAACAGAAGGATGAGCTGGTCACATTATTAACAATGATATATTACTTGACTTACGCCATTATTGGACTGTTGATGTTCATATTTGCGGCTATATTCACGTGTGGTGCATATAAGGTAAAGAAATGATTTGCTCAATTTTAAATTATAAATATTTACCTGTTTGTATGTACCTGTTTGACCGAGCCCAGCTAGGTAATTTTTTACAAAATAAAAAAAAAGTAAATGTAAAAAAAATTTATGTAATTAGGAATCTATCCTACATTTCTCAACATTGCCCGTTCAACGAATAAGCTACGCTGACTTGACAGTTTATGGCAAAATTTCAATTCAATATCAATTTTATTTTTTATTTTTTCTTTATTTTATTTTATATTTTCAATATCATAAAACCTAGCTAGATCGATTTTTCTCCCCTAAAACCTTACATGCTAAATTTTAGGAGCCGTTTCCGATATTCCGAAATATATATTTATTAAAGTTATTGAGATGAGCTAATCTTGTATATGTAGGGTGATTGATAATCTTGGGTGCGATAAATCGATCTAGCTAGGTTTTATTTAAAAAAAATGTTTATTCCCTGAGAAAAATCGATTTATCCCTATTTTTGGGCATTAAAAACTACTAAAATATCAAATATTATTTTTGTCATAAACTGTCCAAATCAGTGTAAATTATTCGGGGAACGGGCAGACTCAAGAAATCGATCGATTCCCAACTACTTAATCATTTTTTTCTTTTTTTTAAGTTTCTTTTTTTTATTTTGTAAATAAATACCGAGCAAGGTCGCCAGGTACTTTTATTTATACGTATTATAACAGTACATTTCAATCATATTTCCAGGTCAACGACAGCGCTATTACGACTTTCTTCATATACAGTTTTGTGCACATTTTTTTCACTATCGGACTGGTGGTGTGGGAAGCTCTCACTGCAGGATGGATTCAATTAGGACTGATTGTTCTATCAGACGGTAATTTATTGCGTTTTATTGCGGAAATATGATAAAGCAATATTTTTGTTTTTAACTTTGTAGCATACCTATCTTTTTCCTTTATAATATACCGAAAGCGCCACGCTTTTGTCACAATAATATTAGCACATATTTGTCGTTATTTCTACACTTTTTAGTTTGAGTCAATAGATTTGTATAAGGGAATATAAAGTGCCCACAAGTCCCGTTTTAAGCAGGACAGTCCCTCCTTTTGTAGACCTAAACCGCGTCCCGTCGATTTTAAAAGATGACACGCCTTTTATAAAATATCCACATTTCTTATTTTAAATGTAAGAAAATATTTAAGAAAGAAAAATTATAATTTTTCTTTATTAAGAAAAATTAAATTTCATAAAAAGATAATGATGTTCGTATTATTATTCTTTAAAAATATTTTTATAGTTAACAATAATTAATAATAAATACATTTTTACAAGTACCTATATAAAATATGTATAACTAAATTGTAATTCTCATTTCATCCAATTTGTCCCGCTTTGTCTTAATAAAAATGTGGTCATTTTTAACTACAAAACGTGTAAAAGACAAGATCTATTCCAAATATTCTATACTTCAGGACTATCATTATAACTATAATAGGGCGATTCTTTGTTGATAAGCTGTGATAGCCCAGCGGTGTGACCGTGCGACTCTTTCGAGAGGGTCACGAGTTCAAACACCGGCAGGCACCAATGAGTTTTTCTATTGAAACATGTGTCTAATTGATAATTGCAATTTATCACACTCTTTTCGGTGAAGGAAAAGATCGTTTGGAAACCTGCATATCCCTAGAGAATTCTGAGGATATGTGAAACATATCTCCAGAATTCTCCAGGCTCCACATTGGAGCCGCGTGGTAGGTCTTAGCTCCAACCCTTCTCTCCAGGAACGGAGAGAGGAGATCTATGCCCACCAGTTGGATTGTAACAGGCCGTTACTGTACTGTACTGTGACTCTTTGTTTATTTATCCCTCTTTCACTTTCTGGTGATGGAACTATACCGATATTTCATTGCTATGAATAATTCAAATTCAAAATATTCTTTATTCAAATAAACTTGTAAACAAGTGCTTTTGAATCGTCCACTCTACTGCTGGTTCGCAAAGCTGTTCCTACCGAGAAGAGCCAGCAAGAAACTCGGCGGTTGCCCTTTTAAAAATATAACTCTTAATACTATTTACATTAAGTCGTTACTGTCTTGTCTAGGTTCAAAGAGAGCTATATCCACACATTCTTATCTTTTAAGTAATCTTCAAGAGCATAGTAAGCTTTCTGTATCAGCCTCTTTTTAACAGTGTTTTTAAACTGCTGTAATGGCAAAGCTGAAATTGATTGCGGCATTTCGTTATATAATCTTATACCAAAACCCACAAACGACTTACTTACTTTTGCAAGGCGCAAAGCAGGAGCCGCAAGCTTATGTCGGTTCCTGCTTCGTCTATTGTATACATCATCTATCGTTTTATAATTCTGTATATTTTTATATAAATTGCTTAAATACTATCTGATTATGCACTTTTTTTTACAGTGATCCTGATAATTTGCCTATTCAGCGTGAAATACTTAATGCTGGCGATCAGGACTGGCAACATTTACCACCGGCCCGGGGAAGTTTTGTATAAATACTGACACACTATCGATATTTTTGTACATACTGTTATATGATATTTAACTTTACGAAATCCACCTCAATTTGAATTTTAGACCTTGTTATTGTTCCAAAGGCGGTTCAATTACCTTCAAAAACATAAATAGGGGTTTGTTTAAACATTATTTAAGCTTCTATTAATAGCAGGAGTTCACCAAATTATATTATTATTATATTATTATATTATTATGGCCTGTACAGCGCAAATTGGGCGCAAATCACTCTGCCAGTGTCACGTAAAATGGCAAACACACGAGTAATGGAATTTAGAATTTGCCTCGAAGAGAATGCACCAAATGAACTAACTACCTAAAATAATATAAAGTATATATGATTATGGAATGAAATAAAATTAACGATATAATCAAAATAGTTACAACTATACAACAAATAGTTACAAGTTATCTACAATAAATTTACCTACACAACTTTTTGAGAAATGGTTAAAAAAATCCAATTTACATATATCTAAATGAAATGGCAGCGTCATTAAGATCGTCACGCGGAATTACTAATTCATAGAATAAACATTATTATTTAATAAAAGTAATTATTATCCTTTTTGTGCGCAAAAAGAAAATAATTCATTTATTGTTTCGAAGCAAGTGTTTGGAATATTTAAAATAAAATATATATAATAACCTAAGATGTCAAAGTAAAAAAACTGATCTATGTAAAGAAATCTATACTAATATTATAAAGAGGAAAAAATTGTATGTATGTTTGTAATGTTTCACACAAAAACTACTGGACCGATTTCAAAAATTCTTTTACCATTGGAAAGCTGCATTTTAACTGATTACATTTTCAAAAAAATAGAGATCCGTTATAAAAATATCATCAGGTGTAAAAACATAAAAATTACGCGGGTGAAACCGCGGGATATTACTGGTATCGAATATTTTCATCGTCGGGAATTCCCCGAATCTGAATAAGTACATCATATTATGTAAGAAGATAAAAGTTTTTGTATCATATCTAAAGGGTTAAAATATAAAAAAAAATCATACCTAATTCCGAGGTCCAAAGTAAGTTTTAAGAAATCTGTATTGATAGGAAAGATTTGTAAAAATTATGATACTTATGATATATCTGACTTATAGTTTTGTATTTTTCGTTTATAAGCGATAAATCTATAACGATGTTTTATATAGTGGCAAAACGCTTTAGTAGAAAAATATTTTAAAAACAAGTCTGATACAATCTCGAAAAGTGTTATTAATTATTTAATAAAGTGTAATGAAGTAGACTTTCTAAACGAAATTTAGAAATAATTAAAACTTTTTCAAAGTTCTATTCATAATTTTAATAATAATAAATTTAAATTCATGTGTTGTCGTTCTCTCTGAGAACATTGTAAAAATATTTAACAGCATTTATAAAAAATCTTTTTGGGTATGTTTTATATGATAAACAAGTAGTATTTTGTATTAACTTAACATTAACTTATTTAATTTAAACGTTATGTATTTACAAATTAATTAAAAAGAAAATGTAAATCTAATATAAGCTTTATTTTTCAGTAATTGAAGGAGTAAATAATTTCCAAATAGAGTATAAAAATATATAATAATATTGTACTGTGTTATTTATAAAAAGAAAAAAATATAATTAATAAAGTTGTAAATATAAATAAGGAGTTTATTTTTATATTTAATTTTAAAGCTCACAAGCGTTTAAAAATATTTTGAAGCTTAGATATTAAGAAATTTTCATCATCTTCCTGCCCTTATCCCACTCTAAGTGGGGTCGGCACAGGATGTTATAAACATACTGTCACATGATTTGGCTGCGTTTTTACGACCGGCCGCCTGCCTGACGTCAACTTACCTCTGTTTTACGACACCTCGGTAAGAAAGAGGGTGGTCTATTCTACTAAACCGGATACCACACGGTGGGTCAACTTACCTTAGTCGCCTTTTACGACACCTCGGTAAGAAATAAGGGGGGTTTTATTCTATTCAGCCGGATACCACACGGCGTAGATATTAAGAACTTTTGCCGTAATAAAACCTGTATAATATTATCTACTCATTTTTTGTTACATATATTTTTAATTATACCGGGTTCGAATCGAATCGGTATCAAATGTATCGACTTTAAATAAATTTTTACTAGATTGTTTACGTAATGAATAATATCATATTGATATTTTCAATTTACCAAAGTACTTTTTAATAACACTGTTGGTCGCTCAGGTATCAATACTTAAAACTGAAAAATATATGATTAAACTTTTAAAAGCTATTAGAATCAAACAAAGAGCAAATAAACGCTTTTTGAGTAACAATTATGTCTAAGAAACATAAAGCTTAAGGTTTCAGTCAAGAAAAATAGTAACTATTAAATTGTGTATGTTGGTATTGTATTGGTACTTCAAAGAGTGTCTTTTATTGAGAAATAAACATTGTTTGTTACGTTACATGCATAAATAAATATATTGGTGTAAACAGAGTAAAGTTAGCCAGTAACTACTTAAAAAAATTATAACGCAGTGACATTTCACGTCGAGTTCAACACTCTGGAGTAATGAACTCAACCTTAAATGTCAATAATAATTGTCCAAGATTCTGCCCAGACTTTATTTCTGAACGTTAGAAATAGCTTTAATTAATATCAATCTATTTTATTTATATTTTTCTATTTCTGCTATTTTGGGATTCGTTCATACGTGCTACGTGGTTGCTATCTCGATTGCTATTAAATATAAATATAAATATAAATATTGAAATAAAATAATTTAATTTCTTACTAACATTAAAATAAATTACAAAATGGTTTGATCACAGACATTCACACTTAATTATAACACAAAAGAAAATAAATATCTACTACTACAGAGAATTAATTCCTTTGAACATAATCATTTAGATACATTATATGAGGGTGATCTATGTCCCTTCTTCGACGCCGTCCAAGCATCATCGGAACTACCATGGCCATAGTTGCAGGAACCATACCTGCTCCGACAGCGGCCAAAACAGTTGTACTATCTGGTGTATTTTTATTACCTATTATTTTCTTCCGTAACACTTTATTTCTAACGGGCCTATGCTGGTTTGCCGTTTCTTCCAAATCATTCTTCATATCCATATCTCGTTTAGATT
Source organism: Morpho helenor (assembly GCA_029227775.1). Classification (NCBI taxonomy): domain Eukaryota; kingdom Metazoa; phylum Arthropoda; class Insecta; order Lepidoptera; family Nymphalidae; genus Morpho; species Morpho helenor. The sequence goes on along the minus strand of JARGCU010000037.1, from coordinate 11,200,662 downwards.
CTTCGACTGTTTGAAAACTTTTCTCAACTTCCAATAAACCACCATGTGAAGTTGTCATGTTCGTTCGAGAATTTTTATCTGTAGGTAAAACTGTTAACGAAACAGACTGATGTGATGTTATTGACGGTACATCATTGTTTTCAGGGAGATTAAGAGATCTCTGACGTTTTTTATTCCTATATCCTTTTGTAGTCGATAGCAAGACCCAATGCCCATCACCGAACGGAGGTCTAGATGAACGGTCATCGTCCATATCGGAGTAAACTACTTGTGTTGGCCTTCGTAAAGGCCGTTTTTGCATCGATTGATGTAATGCTTCATATTCGTATGGGAAATTCGATGGGCGATGATCTGTTACAACGGAATCAGACATTCCGTAATATACACTATCATCATTTGAATATGGATCGTCGTTATCACAATTTGGCCTATTTGGACGACGACTGCCGTCAGTCGTCCATGAAGAATGATAGGTTTGCATAGACTGCTGTGGTTGTACTTTATTCTTGGTCCAAGATGGTTTTGAAGGCAACTCTGTTTCATACTCTTGAGGACTATGAAGTTTATTATTTATATATCCAGGGCGGTATAAGCTTGGTCGCTTTTGAGGGTATATGTAACTGTTGTCAGAGTCTTGGTATGAAGGAAACCGATCGTCGTCAGGAAATTTTGTGTCCTCGTCATCATTCCAATAATTTGGCTTCTGTTTTTTCACGTTAGGTTTCCATTTCGAGATTTTGCTTGTAGACCAAGCCACAGGTTCTAATGTCACCCAGCCATCTTTATCGTCATAGGGATGCTTATGCTTCTTTACTTTAAGACGATTCCAAGATGTATAATGATTGTCGTCGTTCTCATCGCCTGGATTTGATGCGAAAGGAAAACGGTCAGCTTTTATTTTATTTCTCTTTATTTTCTCTGCCAAGGCTGTTATAGCTTGAAGACGTTCGTTTGAGAAATCACTAAAGTCCTTTAATTTGTCTAAATTTTCGAAATTGTTTTCCTCAAAATCCTGTGGGCCTTCGTTTTCGATAAAACCTTCTTGACAAGAAGGTCCATAACATCGCGGTCTATTGTCGTTCACATCATGAATTATATGGGTCATAAGATTTTTAATATCAGAATCATTATCCAACGTTGTTTCAGTTACATCCCACTGACGAATATCTTCCTTTAAAGGGTTAGTTTCGTATATAGTAATCGGTTTCTTTCCTGGAACATCTAACTGGTACGTTTTAAATTTTTCATTATTATCGTCGTTGCTATTCGCGATGGTTATTTGGAACAAACAAACTGTTAGTAGAACCACTGTCATTTTCTTTTGTAAGTTTTACTTTCGTTCGCGTGTAAGCGCAGTGTCGAGACGCGCGTAGACTGAGCGCTTGCGCCAGCAGAGCACCACTGTTATAGATTTGATAGTAGATCCACAACCCTCCCTGCTCTCTAATGCAATGGCAATTCCACTCCGGTCTCGACGAATGAGCGACATAATTACACGGAGTGTCGTTCGCCGGCTTATCTTAATTGAGTATCGCATCTCTCCGAGCCTTGACCTGCGTCGCGGTGAAAACATTTATCATTTTGTAAAATATTTTCTCCTCGGATATAATGCGTGAAAATTTTCACATGACCAAAACACAAAGAGTTGTTTGTTAGGAGCGATATTAATCTTTATTACTTTCGAGATCTGAAGCCGATATAACAAAGGGATTACATTCAATTCTTGTAACAATGAAATGGAAATTATATATCATCTTATAAACTGAAAAATTATTTTTCAGTTTTAATTTAAACACATACATTAGTTTTGGTAAATTTATTTCAGTACTGTAATATTTTACCTTACCATATTGTACCTTATTTTAGGGATCAATTTTCAGTGCTAATTTACAGTCTCAGTCTGTTTTTTTAATTTTAATGCTTTGGCAAAAATCGTTCTTTAAGTCAACGGAAAATAGTTTTTTTAAACACAAGGTTATTTTCGAATACCAATATATAAATGATTAAATGTTCTATGTTTATATTTAATTTGCTATTGATATTGCGAAGGTATCTACGCTAAAAGGAACAATGGGTCGACAATCTTCCAGGTTTATAAATTATCACCGCTCAGCGAAATAAGTGCCAATTATCATATATACAATAATATTCTTACTTTAATTCTATAATATTATAATCAACTTTATATAAATTCAGTACAAAGATCAAGCCCCAGTAATGTTTTACCTACTTTTTATAACGTTTCTACTCGTTTTTGTGCCATACAGTCATCGTATGTGACAGAAATATGCCGTGACTTATCATTAAATAGATGACAATCAACATTTCTTCTTCCAACATTGCTATGAATTAGTACTTTCTTGTCATTTGTCGATAGCTTGAAAAATGTCTATATTCATAATAGCTTTATTATCATTTAGTAGAACACAAAGTCAGACCTACAGCCTAAGGTATTGTATTATTAGTATTGCACTGAGTTTTACCTAATATCATAAGCGATAGAATCCTCATAAGATTGGCGTCGTCGCCGTGGCAATTCCAAGATTCATATCCTTCCTTGTAAAGAAGGATATGAATTGTATACATTATTTTTTGTATAATAGTTAAAGAAAATATATACATATGTATTTCGAAAAAGAAATGACTTTTACTGAAGGAATGATTTTCAGAGTTCGTTAATATAAACATTATATAAGTCATTTCTTATAATATTATATTAGGATTGATGCATTGGCGCAGATTACAATGACCGTGCCTTTAGCTTCGGGGCTCGTGGGTTCGATTAATGTCGACGGACAAAATTTACTTAAATACAATTTGTTAGTTCTTCTAGTTTTACCAGTTACCCCAATTTCAGATTTCATTAAAACGAAATTGTCGTTTTGTCCCCGTTTTCGGGTACTGAAAAATGCTAAAATTGACATTAAATAGAAAAGAATACTTTTGCTGTCAATTATAAATTCATGGTGACATGGTGGCAGTCTTGAGAAGTGAAAATGCCTAGAATCGAGCCCCACCTGCCCAATTATTTTTTTCTTTCTTTACAGTTTCTATCTTTTTTATCTTTAACTTCATTTATCTATTTTCGAATTTAAACTATCGTGAGTAGTATTCATAGTTAATGTACAGAACCGGCTATACTCACGTCTTATTCTATCGGGTTAGCCCGACTAGTTATCGCCGCGATAACGTCGTGTAAAGAGCTCATGAATAAGTGCCCCGGATGGGTTCGAAACTAGTCGGGCTAACCCGATAGAATAAGACGTGAGTATAGCCGGTTCTATACATTAACTATCTATTTTCGGTTAACTTAACCTCATACCTTTCGGTCATAGACATGGTTTTTAACGTCCGCGTGAAAGTTCAAATGAAATGAATTTGCGAATATCACATTACGCAACAACCATCAAACAGAAAATGTTTGCAACAAGAGTTAATAAAACTAAGCCTTTCAAATTGAACCGTCAAATTGGTCCAAATAAACTGTTTGCATGTTCCCACGTAACTTCGAAAGTAACCGCACGTGCTCCGCTAGAACTCTCGAGATTTATCTAATCCAAATTACTGTTACGATCCGCTCATGTTTCTAGTTTTAACTTTAAATAAACGAAGAGAGTTTTGTTTATTTCTTACTTTACAAAACCTTAGTAATTGGAAATCTAACATCAGAAAAATATGACAAAAAATCTACAAGTTACGTATAATTTAAATTACTTACACGCTAGTACTATAATATACCTAATAATAACCTAATAATATTATCAAAATTTTTGATAACTTATTATTTTGTTATTATTCGCAATAAAAGAAAAGAACAAAATACATGTAATGCTAAATGTTGAGTGTATTATTCTTTTCCATACATTTTTCACGAATCATGTATGTACATGATTCGTAAAAACGCGTACACCACAAATCTTTACCACCATGACAATACATAGGCACCACACACATTCATTAGATACCACAATATCAACAGTTGTTACGAAGTAACCGAAGCATCATCAGTATTAAACTCCATAGATTCCACGACAAAATAACAAAAGCCAATCGCAGTAAGACAATAATATTGCAATAATGACAAGTTGAACCGGCGACATGGATCGCGTCCAGTTAAGTGTTAAAATACCCTCAATTACCTATGTGTGTGTTCCTGTAAAATTAGATTTATTATCCTAAAGGCCCGATATATAAGCTTTAATTGTACCAAACTTTAATCTACTTTGTGGCAGCTCATTAGCCGTGAAAGCGTAACAGACAGATAGACTTTCACATTTATAATATTAGTATAGATTTAGATTATATGATGATTACGTTAGTCTTTAACTGGAACTGGAAAGCCAAGTTTAATTTGAGCGGCGTGCTCCCTGCGGCCCGTCACGGTTGTACCCATTACCATTTTATACTCTCTCATTTAACACGGCTTACGATTCCTTTCTGCTTTCTTCAACTCGGAATTTCTAAAAGGCAAACACTCTTCGTTTCTTAAATTTACTTTATTTTACACAGCAAATATTCAAAAGGAATAGATATCTGTTGCTGATTGTGATAGAAGTAACACGAAAATTCTTTTACCACTGACGTAAGTGGACCGTTAAAAAAATCCTTTAGACCAGTGTTTCCCAATGTTGAGCCTACGCTCCACAGGAGGGAATTTAGATTGTTTAGGGGGGGCAACTCGAAAATGGTCTCGACGCATCTTTACCTCCTTTTCATTCCACGCCTTCATTTCATTGTAGAAATCTAGGATTACATTTAGTCCATTTAAGGACTAAATGTAATCCTAGACTTCGGTGCAAAATTTAACGAAAAAATTATTTTTTTCCTAAAACCTATAAACCTATCCTGAAACCTATATTAAAGTTACTTAAGTAAACAAATTTTTATATTAAAAGTAATGTACATCATATACTGTTATGAGAATGTCACGTCAATAATATTATTGTATATCACTAATCAATAAACGCTTCTTAATATGGCGTCTCTGTACCACAAGTCTTATTTGTATTAATATTGTCCCAAAGTCTTATTAAACACCTTAAATAACTTATAGCGAAGAACCATCCACAACTCATGGGGTTTAAGAATTTTAGGAATGCTAAAGTGCTGCTTAAGACTATTTCATTAAACCTTACAATAATTTATTTATAGATTAAGGCGTTACTTTGCGGAGATCCATAATAGAAAAGAAATAATAAAATTATTTTGCTATAATCTGCAATGAGTATAATAAAATAGAAAATATATAAATATTGCTAAATGTAGAGTGAACAATCCGTCAAGCATCATCCACGACAAGCATCGCTTTGTCGTGGAGTCTATCTTATGATGATCGGTAGCGGGCCAAACGATTGTTGAGTTTGTGGTAGTGAACGTATGTAGTGCTTGTGTATTGTGATGGAGGTGGTGGAGGTTTCTGCATGTATTTTTACGAATCCTGCATGTATCAGGAATGAAAACGGATTGTCCACTTTACATTTAGCATTATATATATATTTCTACTTTACTTCATCGCGGATTATAGCAAAATAATTTTATTATTACTTTTGCTTACAATAATTTACAAAGTATATGCGTAGCACTAGGTAAATAATAAAGCCCCGAGAAGATCGAGTTTTTATATGTATAATTATTAAAATATTAGGTATACAAAATGAATGACGTTTTGCGCGCCGATGTTTTTCTTTTCAAATTAATCCATATTACAAAAAAAAAAATCAGAGTTATTTATACGAGTGTTAATATTTAATATAGCCAAATACAACAATTGCAATTCCGAGTTATCTCGGAAGCACATTATTACAGAAAAGAAAGGAAACCTTCCTTTCTTGTAAGTTGCGTGCGCCAATTTATCACATTACACGGGTCGTTGGCATTTAATATAAGCGGGAAGTTTTTATTTTAATGATTGCGCATTACACACAACAATTGTTACAAATACTTTGCACACAAACTTTCTCCTGTTCTGGAAAACCACAAATCTATGGTCGCTTGTCTATGGCTGAAATTGAAATAACTTAGAGTAAAGTTTAACTTCTCGACCGCAACTTTTGTTTTCAATATAAATAATGTAATAAATAATGGCATGTGACATAATTCTCGCCTGGAATTTAAGAGTTCACACATGATATTTTTTAAATTATATACTTAATTGGAATTCATAAGTTTGAGGGCAAAATCAAATCAAAATAATCTTTATTCAAATAAGCTCTTTCAAACACTTTTAAATCGTCAAGAATCAATATGATTAATGAAGCTAAAACTGGTTCGGAATGTTGTTCTTACTGAGAAGAACCACCAAGAAACTCGGCGGTCAATCTTTTAAACATTTTCAATTTTATATTATTAAACCGCAGTCTTGTATGAACCTGAAAGGACTTTCAAATCCATTTTTATCATCGAAATAATCTTCAATTTTGTAATATGCTTTACGTATAAGCATATTTCTCACACTTAATTTAAACCGTTCTTTTAAAAAGACCTAGATATGTATATCCTGCTAATTTGCAATAAAACAACGTGGATCTAAACTCCAACGCAGTTCTAGTCAGAAGATTGTTTCTCCAAAGCAAACTCTAAAGTTCAAATCATAAATAGACCCATTGCCCATCAGGGAGATTTCTTAAGTTTTCCATTTGTTCCGAATTTTTTTTAAAAAGTTGTTTATAAAATAATATAGTACATTTATGAGAACCATACGTCAACGACCTTAAGAGGCAGAATTAAAATATCAGTATACAAAGCCTTTACAAGCATGGTTTTTGTGATTCTATATCACAGTTTCTTACATCTGTAATCCCTAGATAACAGGAAAAATCTTTGTTTCGCAGAAGAATCACAGATTCGAGACAAGAATCTCGGTGTTTACGAGTTTCTCTTTATGAAAACAAAACAAATCTTACGAAAATGCTTTCCTTTTTCGTTACACATTCTTGAGAGAGGAAAACATTTTCGTTGTTCCTCGTCTATCCGTATAAATAATAGGTATATGTGAATACATATACTACTTATAAATTACTATATCTATACGGATGTATAGATATAGTAATTTATATTACATAGCTTTTTATAGTATTTACCGACGAATTCTATCTAGGTATTTTCATTTCTCGTGACCACCCGTTCCCTGAATAAGCTACGCTGCCTTGGCAGTTAATAGCAAAAATTTGTATTTTTTATGCCCAAAAACAGGGATAAAATGATTTCTTTTTAAATTAAACCTAGCTAGATCAAATTTTTTCCCCCAAAACCCCCTACATGCTGAATTTCAGGAAAATCGTTGGAGCCGTTTCCGAGATTCCGAATATACATATACATATGTAAATACAAGATTAAGTCATTTAAATATTAAAGATTATTTAGGTCTGTGATGTTTCTAGTTCATTAACTAGTGTTACCGCGCACAATTACATCACTATAAAGTTCGAAAGCGTTATGGCGCCAAGTTTTATAATAGCAACAAAGAACTTTCCTCCATTTGCCTAAACGCTTATTAGCGATCAAACTACAGATGTCTATGGAGTAGAGTTTCTTCATATTTAAATTGCTTAAAGATATTTTTTAAACTTAGTTTTACCTAAGGGAAAATATCTGTCTTTTTTACGCAACACGAAAAAAAATAAAATAAAATAAAAAGGCAATCATTGCAATTTAAGGTTTTGTATTTAATTTTAAGATGATTCATTAATAAATTATTCCAATTGGACACTAATTTTGTAGTTATTACATTTGTTCAAAGATGCTAGAAATTAAATTAATAATTTTTAAATATGAATTTGGACACTTAGAATAATATGGAACCGAAAGAAACTATCAAAAACCTATTAATCGCCGTTTTGTATTAAAATTGATTACCCAAATGTATTTCAATAATTTATAATTATCTACTAGGTATATAATACAAAAGTAGGTAATAATATTAGAATATTAGAATATTAGGTAATAATATTACTATATTATTTTGCTTGCTACTATATTATAAGCCGTGTGGTATTCGGCTGAGTAGAATAGACAAGTCTCATTTCATCGTAAAAGGCGATTAAAATAAGTTGACGTCAGGGAGACGGCCGGTCGTAAAATACGTAGTCAAATCATGTATGATGTGACATTCCTGTTTATAACATAAGTATAGATTAGCTACAACAAACAAAACGCTTATTATTTAAAATTCCATACAAAACGGTCAATTTTTATTAATCGCAGCCAAATCATGTAACAACATGTTCATAACATGTTGTTACATGCCGACCACACTTAGATTGGGATATGGACAGGAAGTTGGTGATTAGTATATTATTTTGCTATAATCCGGGAATGCATTTTACTGAAATTTGAACCCTGTGTAACGAATCCTGATAATAAAAGATATGTGATATTTATACTGATAACAACAGTTATATTATATTTGACTGCCCCGTTGGCGCAGTTGGTTATGACCCTGCCTTCAGCTCCACGGGTCGTGGGTTCGATTCCGACCGAGGGCCAACATTTTCTTTAAAAAATTTGTTGGTTCTTCGAGCCTGGGTGTACACAAGTATTAAGTTACTTACTTTGGGACCGGACGACCGTGTGTGTAAGTGTCCCATATATTTATTTATTATATTTATACACAAATGTCGACTCCACGGATTTCGGAGTCGTGACGGTCAAGGCCCGGTTTCACTTTCTGATACCATAACATTTTCTCCTCTCACGGTTGCAACCGACCGGGACTCGCGGGGCGGTGAAATGCAATAATTGCATTAGGTATACTATGGTAGTTAAAGTATTTTATTTTTTATTTCATCGCATTTGATGACTAGTTTGTGCTTGATTGCTTACTCACACGGTGATGCATTATAAATTAGAAACGTGGTAAACTAGAAAAACGAAAGGCTTATATAAATCATTTTTCTTATACACGATATCGTATAATGTTTAATATATAATTACAGCAGTTTAAAAACACTTTTAAAAAGAGGCTGATTCAGAAAACATACTATGCTGTTAAGGATTACTTAGGAGATAAGAATATGTGGATTTAGCTCGCTTATACCCTGTACAAGACAGTAATGACTAAATGTAACTAGTAATAAGAATTATATTTTTTAAAGAGGAACCGCCGAGTTTCTTACTCGGTAGGAACAGCTTTCCGACCAGCAGTAGAGTTGACGATTCAAAAGCACTTATTTACAAGTTTATTTTAATATAGAATATTTTGAATTTGAATTGGAATTTGAGTAACTTGTTGATAAGAATTTATTTCAAGGCCTTATTTAATTTAGCCAATTTAGTTGTGCCTCAATTTACATTACGTAATGTACAATTAACCTAAACCTTCCGCAATGGCACTATCTTTTAGTAAAAACCGTAAAAAATCCGCTTAGAGGATTTTGAGAAAATCCATCTCACACGGACGGATAGGTGTTAGGGACTGTTTTATATGTATAAATGGTTTGTAGTGTTACTTATAAAATCTTTTCACCAAGCCTTTTTAAAAGTCCAGTACCTAGACCAAATTAAAACTCGACACGAAATCAAGTATTAAGTTTGCTCTACCTGTGAAACAAATATGTTCATCGCAACACAAAAAATTCAAATGTAATCACAAATATCGTTAGCATAACAAAGACAACTAGATTTTATATTGAGGTAAAGCTCAAAAAATTTGTAGTGTAACATCTCTTGAAGTGATAACATCTATATTATTATTGAAGAACCATTTGGTTACGTACTCATATAAACCACTAATAGCACATAATTCATTGACTTACTCATAGATGTCACTAGCATTGATTCAAACTATCTAATGTTTGCCAGTTGTCCATAGATGTCACTAGTATTAATTAAAAATATACCATCGATGATCACCTTGTAACTTCATATAAAGATATGAAGCATTTTAATGCTGTCAAAACCTAATATTATGACTATTAATTAAATAAAAATTAAATACAATTCTCACATAATTGATCGAATCGAATAGAATTGGATTAACATATTAGACATAAAAAATTGACATGTAAAATTTTATTGATTTCCGACACTAATGTACATTACTTATATTGACATAATTTTAACTTAATTTTTTAATCTTGTAATTTTTGCATGCCTCTAGGCCTAGGCGAAACATTTCTTCTATATAATAACATATACATAACACCCTATTGTAAACCTATGTATGTTTCAACAAATAATGAAATTTGAATTTGAATTTGAATCGAGATGCTATGCAGTATTTCCGCTTTTGCGGTTTTATTTGTAACGAAATCGTTGTCCACAACTTTTATATAGTTCTGTAGTTATTTACTTAATAAATGTCACTATTTTAACGGGAACTTTAAATTTAACATCCGCTAGATACGTTTAAGCAGTATAAATCATTAGTATACGTATATTTTTAAATTCATTGAAACGCAAAACTTTAAATATCTCTATTTGAAGATAAATGGAGTTAGGTCACTTTCAAAATAAGCGGCTCATATCTTAAAATTCTGCTAACGTCTACATTAGTATTTGACTCACCTCGATAATTTCATTCTATTTTTGTTTATAGCTTCCTCTTGGGGAAGTAGGACAGTCATTATAAAACCATGACATAACATGGACTACAAAATTACCAGAGCATTTCTAAGCGTTTATTGTTCTGTAATAATCTTGTGCTCATAAACATCCATGGTGTTTTATGACAAATTGCAGCGGCAAAAATCTTTATTATAACGCGATTTCGATGATAATGTTAACCATTGTATTATGGAATATTGATTTGCTAACTTTTTTTTAAATTAAGTTTCAAAGTTATCAGGTTTACGTAGTATTTTCAGTAATGGATTTATTTTATCATAATAAGTATAGATGAATATATGAATAATTTTTACACCAAAATATTTTTATACATTTCCATAGCTATAACATTCACATATAAAATATGTTAGTACGTAAAAAATAGTTTTAAGTTCAAAAATAAATGATCATTTGATTTAAAACAATTATCTCTTAAAGTAGCGGCCTGTTATTATCCCACTGCTGGGAATAGGCCTCTTCTCTCCGTTTTTGGAGAGAAGGATTGGAGCTAAGACCTACCACGCTGCTCCAATGCGGATTGGTAGGTTACACATATCCCCAGATTTCTCTAGAGATATGCAGGTTTCCTCACGATGTTTTCCTTCACCGAAAAGCGTGTGATAAATTGCAATTATCAATTAGACAATAATTTGGTTAATTAGATTATTCTTATCCGTCATATTAATAACAAAATATGATTTCTAAATATATGTAAAGTAAATCGACATCGGTAAACATAAAGAAAATTGATTGTTTATGAGAGTATACACAACAATGAAACTTTCTCTGAACGAAAGCGATATTTCTAGATCTTCAATCAAATTGTTGCCTATTTACCGAGTTACGTAAAATAGATTTCTGTTTCAAATGGGATAATTCTACAGGAATATACTCTATTTTTACATATTTTCCTGTATATTAGCTAAAAATAAGCGTTAGGTTTATGTTAAGGAGTATAAAACTAACAATGTAAATATCTCTAATGAACTGATCACTTTTCCTCTAGGTATAATGATTCAATTCGACTTCATTTTTTAAATTACCTAGTCATATTACAGCTACGACCATGACAGCCAAACGGTTGGTCGCGAGACCTCAGCCGGGGGGCGTAGTTTCAAACCCCGGCAATGAGTTTTCTGTAAAAATTTAAATTGCCTAATAGATATTTACAAATCGTTACGCATTTTTCGGTTAGAGAAAACATGAATATGTACCTATAACCTTCTAATACTAATGTGTTTCTATGAGGCAATGAAATCATAAAGTTTTAGGAATATTTTATGTACCGAAAAGTACTACTACCTGCTACTGATTATTTTATCCTATCCTACTAATATTATGAATGTCAAAGTTTGTGAGTATGGATATATGTTTGTTACTCTTTCACGGCGAATCCGCTGAACCAATATCGATGAAATTTGGCACAATTATTCCTTATACACCAGGTTAACATATATCCTGTTAATTCTACAGAAATAGGATGACATTGAAAAGCCATCTATTATGTATTACGCGACAACAGTCCACGCGAGCGAAGTAGCGACTAAAAGCTAGTTAGTTATATAAAAAAAACACGCGCGTCACTTAAAAGCAACAACAATAACGTCATTAGGGGATGTCATCGTGCGTGCAATAAACAAAAGCGAAGTAAGAGATAAAATAGCGAAATGCACTCGGCACCGCCGCAATTCCTCCTGCAATCGCTACCTGTTCCCAGTCGCTATTCGGCAGCGCAACAAAATGGTTACAATTTATTTTCTACTCGTTTTACCGTTTGTAACATCAATGGAACATTCTGGCGCTTACTCATCGCCGCAATACGCGAAAAAAATGTTCCCGAAAAACTACGACTCAAGCGCATTCCTGCCTAAAGAAACGCAATCGACGCAATTCAAGAGAACAGAAGATAACATCGATAGATTTGATAATGATTACGATAATGACACGTCCAGTTACGCGAGATCCTCGTTTCTGGAGACAGCTGGGAGTTTTTTAAGTGGTACTGGAGGTCAAGTTGTGTCGAGCTTGGCTAAGGACTTCATCGCCAGGTCCACTGGGAGCAGCCAGGTTGGTTTTGACTGCTTGTCGCAGGTTCGTATCGCACTTAAATGTCCGTTGCACGCATTCTTCTCAAGCTTATGATAAGTTTGTATTGAATTTACAATGACTCAAGTTTGGTGACGTCATTTTTGAGCATGCTTATTTTAACTTATTGTAATATTTGACCTATTTCTATTTTAGCAGTCAGTATCAGAATTTATCAGAAGTAGTTAATCTTGATGCATAAAAATACGTGATGTCGTTTATGCTATTCTTCGAAACCGTTCAACCGATTTCAATGTAATTTTGGATTAACATTAAAAGCACATTTGTTAAGTTACATATCTAAATCTTAAATTTTAACGTATACATAAATCACATTCTTGTTTCTTATTTTATGTTTATTATATAACTTATTAAAAAAATAGATTCAGGCTATATACATAATATATTACCTATTTCACAGCGGTGAACTCAAAGCTTTATATTTTACAGAAAAATTCACATTCTTGTTTCTTATTTTATGTTTATTATATAACTTAGTAAAAAAAATAGATTCAGGCTATATACATAATATATTACCTATTTCACAGCGGTGAACTCAAAGCTTTATATTTTACAGAAAAATTCACATTCTTGTTTCTTATTTTATGTTTATTATATAACTTAGTAAAAAAAATAGATTCAGGCTATATACATAATATATTACCTATTTCACAGCGGTGAACTCAAATCTTTATATTTTACAGAAAAATTCACATTCTTGTTTCTTATTTTATGTTTATTATATAACTTATTAAAAAAATAGATTTAGGCTATATACATAGTAAGTATATTATGTATTTCACAGCAAATAAGCAGTGAACTAAAAGCGATTTAGGCTATATACATAATATATTATGTATTTCACAACGGTAAACTGAAAGCTTGTCCGAGCTGTTATGTTCACAATCGGTTTTTGCCACAGAAATTATTTCAGCCTTTTACACACCCTTGGTATAAAATTTTAGTACACTAATAAAAAAAATTATGTAAATCCAGGTGCTCAGTCTGAATCTGACAAACCTGGTAATATTGATAGTCCTCAAGGCGCTCATCTTGGCTGCTGGGTTCTTTGGAGCCGGCGCTTGGAAAGGACACCACTACGGGAGGAGTTTAGATGGTAAGATACCTATTATAAATAACTAATTAGGCAATATTCATACCGCCTTAAATCATCATTCTCCTGCCCTTATCCCACTTTAAGTGAGGCACAACATGTTATAAACATGTTGTCAATGATTTGGCTAGGTATTTTACGACCGGCCACCTGCCTGACGTCAACTTAACTTAGTCGCCTTTTACGACATCTTGGAAAGAAATGAGGGTGGTCTTATCTACTCAGCCGGATACCACACGGAGGGTCAACGTACCTTAGTCGTCTTTTGCGACATCTCCGTAAGAAATGACGGCGGTCTATTCTATTCAACCGAAAACCACACGGCGGGTCAACTTACCTTAGTCGCCTTTTACGACGCCTCGGTAAGAAATGACGGCGGTCTATTGTATTCAGCCGGAAACCACACGGTGGGTCAACTTACCTTAGTCGCCTTTTATGACGGTAAGAAATGAGGGTGGTCTGTTCTATTCAGTCGTATGCAACACGGCGACAGCAGTGTAACAGTAACAGTCCGTTAATTATATACACCTCCATTCTTATTCCTATTGTGGTCTTGACCAGTTGATGATTCACTATAAATAACTCGAACTTTACCAAATGATCCCAATACAATAATGACCAGGAAATAGGACATTAGAACGCTGTTAGCTCGAAAACATCTGCACCCTTTAACACCTTTAAAAGTCTCAATCGAAATTTCACTATAATGAGAAATATTTGCGACACCAATTTGATATTTAAGTACAAGACACTAGTTATATTATTGCATACCAACATTTTATTTTATATGCGTATTAGCTGACCCTACTGGTCACTCATTTAATCCAATAGCCCGTGATGCGTTTGTCATGTCTGTCCGAACCATAATCCCATTGCTAAAGGATTATCTGTGGACGACCCATCAAAATGACCAACTGGTTTAAATTTTGATCACCTAGTAAACTGGTTGCTACTGTCAACATTTATATTGAATGCAAACCTTATTTATCCATCAACGGACAATTTTCAACGAGAAACAAGTAAAGTAACGGCCTACTACTATCTCACTATCCTCTCTTCGTTTTTGGTGAGAAGGGTTGGAGTAAAGATCCACCACGCTGCTCCAATACGGATTAGTAGGTTACACATATGCCCAGGATTCTTTAAAGATATGTATGTTTTCTTGCGATGATTTCCTTCAATAAAAAGCGTGTAAATACAATTAAGTATAAGCTATCTCTATATATATTTACATTGCAATACTTTGTGAAATTGAATCCATCAATCAAATTGTATTTTTTAAAAAGATTATCCGCTGAGTTTCTTGCTGGTTCTTCTCGGTAGGGGCAAACTTCCGAATCAGTGGTAGCTTCTTTAAAAACATTTGACGATTCAAAAGTAATGTAAACAGTCTCTTTGAATTAAAATTATTTTGAATTTGAATTGTAAACCACGAACTTCTTCAATTAACAACCAATTTCTTTGGGATAATCCCAAAGAACGCCGCCGCTAATATAGGTATAATATTCAGTTTTTGGGGCCTTTATATATGCAAACAATACGAAAAGATCATCCAGCCGAGAATAAATTCGAATCACGAAATAAAAAGGCGTATGGTATTTTGAAATATCTTTTAATGTACGTATTTGTTTATTTACATATAATATTTTATAGCCGAAATCCATCATCTTCAAACAGTCATAGCGTACATTTTTTAAATTTTACTTAATATTACATTTTTTTCTATTATTACAGATAATAAAAATGCCAGATACCTAACAGAAGACGAGATCATGTTGTATTTAAGTTACCTCGCCGGACAACAAAGCAAGGATTATGGTTGTCTCTACAGATTGTCATGTCAGAAACCACACCAGGCCACGCTCTATGCTTCTGGAGCTGAATTGCTTCTACAGGGAACTAAGTTATTTCAAGGGTATGAAATTACCATTTCTGTAACTTTCGTAAGGGGCCCTTCAAGAATATGTTCCTATAATGGGGGAAGGGAGGGTTAAGGGTCTTGCTGAGCGTAACAAGATGGGACAGGGGTGACTGGGGTCTCCCGCAACGTGACGTTCGCCGTTCATTAAAATCATCCTCATGCCCTTATCCCACTCTAAGCGGGGTTGGCACAACATGTTATAAATATGTTGTCACATGGTTTTAGGTATTTTATGACCGGCCGCCTGCCAGATTAACTTACCTTAGTCGCCTTTTACGACAGCTCGGTAAGAAAGAGGATAGGGGAGGGCAGGTAGGGTAGTCTATTCGACTCAACAGGATTTTAAATTATATATCAGAATATGCAAAGAATGTGGTCTATATTACACGTCTAATAAAACTTTATAACGTTTAAAAAAAAACATCCAAAACGGAAAAGAAAAGATGCAATAGTTCGGAGTATACAATGTTATGTTATGAATAGTACGAGATGAAAGCACTGGTCTGGAGAATGTTAGATGATGATGAATTAGATGGTAGTTTTGAAGTTGCAGAACGCTGCAATACCGATTATAAATATTCCGGCGCATTTACAAATCATTGGACTTTTAGGGGGGTGATAGAAAGTGACACAGCGTGACGGTAGGGGGAAGTGGTAAAAAAAAAATCTCTAGCGTGACGTATTTTACGAATGGCCTCTAATAAAGTATTTATAACAAAATCAATCCATACGCTAAGATTGGTCTGAAAATCGGAAACTTTAAAAAATTGCGACTAAAAGCTAGAAGCTTGAAACAAAAAGTTAAGTAACTAAACAAATATTAAGTTTTTTTTACTGTATATCTTATTACTAATATAGCTGTCTATTTTACATTGGATTAAGTAAATTTATGCTAACTACAACTCTTCTCACTGCTCAACATATATGTCTAGTTCATATTTTACAACATTTATACACAACAATATATGACTAAAATTTAAAGACTACTTTATAATACATTCCAAAAATAAAATCCATACTAACCATATACTACAACCAAATGAATATTATTGAAATTTGGCACAACTAAACACCGGAGTAACATAATAAGATAAAAAAATGACGTTTCTTCTTTCGGGAAGTGGGAAAAACAAATCTTCAAAATTAATAATACTTAAACGAATAATTTACAGAATTAGGCGTTACTTTGCGGAGATCCATAATACAAAAGTAATAATAAAATCGTTAAAACTCAACAATCTTTTCGCCCCGCAACCGCAACCGACCAAAGTCGCAAATCTTTGCGATTTTGGTCGTGGAGTCTATCTCCTGATGATGCTTCGGTTGCGGGGCGAAACGATTGTTGAGTTTGTGATAGTGAACGTATGTAGTACTTGTGTATTGTGGTGGCGGTGGTGGAGGTTTGTGCATGTGTTTCTACGAATCCTGCATGTATCAGGTATGAAAACGGATTGTCCACTCTAATTCCACTCCACTGTCATTAAGCATTATATATATTTTCTATTTTACTTCATTGTGGATTACAGCAAAATAATTTTATTATTACTATTGTAGTACTTAAACGCTTGACTTCGCTTGAAAGTCGTCGGCACCGTTAATTAAAAATAAATACAGATTTATTGCTACAGGAACAGCATTGAACTGGAACCATACGAAGATATTTCCAACGGGATCAGGGATGCTGCGTCGTGGGGCGAACGAGGGATGCCATGTCAGACGCGATACCAATGCACCTAGTACTTAACTTAAGTCTGAAAAGAAATAGGTATAAATACTTCTTAGTAACGCTTTGTCATACGAGTAAATCCCTTTATTTAAATGATGTTGCAATAAATAAAAATAAACTAAGTTACATGTTGTAACCGTAAATTTTATATTAGTAATCATCTGGAGTTGCTAGAATTAAAAAATAGTAATCAATATGGTAGTAATGAATATATAAAATTTAAATAAAAGTAATTTTTATTTTCGCTAATTACATCTTCAACAAATATAAACTCGAAAATAAGCATCAAATATAATACCTTTTAAAATATATATGTTATGAAAAGATTAATATTAAGAATATTATCATAAGCTGCGAAATATAAAATTGCGATGACTTCAATGTTGCTAATTTTCAGTTCAATTCGAAATAAAAAATAAAATAAAAACGTTAAATCTAAAAAAATCACGCGTCTAGATTTGTTAAAGTTTGTACCTATATTTAGGAATAAGTTAACACGGCAAAACTGACAATATTGTAGGAAGTTTTTTTTATCTATGCTTACATCTCTTTCCGCAATTTCTTTTCCGCGAGACTTATCTTATATCTACATGACATAAAAGATACATCGTTAGCAGACTGTTGTTTTCATTACGATTTTATCACTAACCAACGTCATGTTCATAATTAAATATTTGTAACATGACTGTTTTTAAAATTTTACATTACAATAAAATGGTATTTTGTGGTTAATGGTGTTTTATTTTAATCTTTTTATTTATTCATGCGTGATGACGTGCGTCATTTAGAAAAGAAGAATAATTTTTAAAATAATTACTAAATCATTTGGCATGACTTACTTGTTTTAGGAAAGCGCGTTTCACATAAGAACTCGCGGTGATCTGTCTTCAGTATTATTAATACGAGCCGTTTTATATTCTAGATATGAAACGTAGCCATCATCGTCGGTGTCATCTAAATTTAAACTTCGGTCCACTATAGCTGTAAATAAAATCTTTTTATATAAAAACAAAAGATTCATTTAAGATCAAACCATGACAAGCGTACAAATGCGGTCTTTTGACTATAGCGATCTCCTGACAAACTTTGGTGTTGGGAGCATACTATGAAGGAGCAACAGTGTTCTTATTTGCTGTTTTTGTGCTTACCAACAAACACTTGAAAATTATCTGCTTCGTTTTCAATAGGATCTTCTTCATCGTCTTCAGGAAAAGCGTGTTCTAATGTGTGATATACTGCCTGTAAATAAAAAACGTTTTCACCAAAGTAGCCCAGTGGATTATAGATCAAAATTTAGGAGAGTCAGATTAGAATTTGTTATATCCCCATAGCAAATGATTCATCCATAATTATATGTTTCATGTATACGAGTATATGCTTTAATGTTAATATCTGGATCAGCGTGGTTGGCGAGGTATTTTTTTCGAAGATATACTTTATATGAATTAGATGCGTCGACAAGAAGGCTCCCAATAAAAAATTTGAAAAAACCAAACTTAAAAAAAGGTAAAAAATCGGTATGAGATATCTGGATCCGAAATTTTAAATTTGGGACATCCCGATTACCCAATTCAGCTATTATAAATTCGCAAATAATATCTGAAATTTCGCCAAATTAATCTGCGTATTCTTATTATATTGTAGCAGTTTTTTATTGCTTAAAAACAGGGATAAAATGAAATTAAGCCTAGAACAAAACCTATCTATATCGATTCATCACCTCCAAAATCCTCTACATACTAAATTTCAAGAAAATGGCCGAAACTGTTTTCGAAATTCAGATTATATGTATATACACACAAGAATAGCTTGTTTGAAGGTTTTAGATATGTGATCCAGGGAAGTATCGCTAGATCACGTTTTTCGTTGGATAATGAAGATGTTCTACTGAATATTTTTGAGAAAGTATAGAGTATCAAACACTAAAAGGAGATTTGTATTTAATTCAGAAACTAACTCATTCACATTTACAATAGCATTAAAATCCTAGTTAATGGTCTCGAAATGCGAAGTGAGCACATTAAGATCAACGACTTTTAATTTTCCGTAATATTTGAACTTAGTTTTAAGCTTATTATTTAAGCTTATTTTAAGCTTACGAACAACAAAATTATGACTACTCTGGTCACTTATAAAGTCTACAAAATTGTAACAGGGCTTTTAGTAATTGTAATAATTGGTTTTACAAATTGTAATAGGCTAAGTTTAAATGAGATCAATAAGCGTTTTACTCTGACTAGTTAAATGTGTAGGTTCATTAATGTACTCTTTCATACTAATGTATGTTAAAAAATAGTTTTGTAATTTAGGATTAATATTGTGAATATCCATATAGTTTATATTGAAATATCTGAGTGGATTAATTTGTACAAACGAGCCGATTCTGTTTATTTATTTAAAAAGGTACGGGTGTTCAACCACGGTGGTTTATAAGCAGTTCCAATAATTATCGTTTTACCACTTACGCACATATTGAGCCACAAGTGCTCAATCACAGGACCGTCTTGTTGAATGAATATTCCCACTGGTATCCCGGGTCTCAAGTAGAAACCATCACCACCCTCTCCAGATCCTACCTGCACAGAGGGTGGCTTATGACGGAGACGATAACCAGGTACTGGAGGAGCACGGCCTGTTCTAACCAGTCTTATCCATGTCTCATTTATACCCATAATATCTACCTGATGACGGGCCATGGCTATAAGATATTCATAATGCCTATCCAAGCAATTCCGGATTCAAATGTCATTTACAAACTATTTTCTTTTTGAAAATTTTGATTTTACTTTGACCTAGCATTGTAGCGACATACTTACAGGACAAACTAAGACAGTTATTGATAGTAAATGATTTCTATATATATAATCCAAGATTTATAATATAAATTATATATTGATCAGATAATACCAGACTTTAACAATTTGTAAAGGAAGATAAATTGTAATCAATCAAATTCAAGTTTTTCAAAACTAATATTATAGCGATCGCTAATCTATACCTATGTTATATTATGGACTAATTAAATACCTTGTTTAACCTTTGTTATGTCCGATTTATTTACGTTACGGGGCATTTTTTTTTTCAAAAGTCAAATCATTTATTTGCTTTAAATATTGATTACAAGTAAATGTTAATAATTAATTTTAGAACATGTTTAGGCAAGTTTGACATGCTAATTTTTAACAAAGTAAAATTAAGAGTTAATTTTTTATATTATAATTTACACTATAAAAGCAATTTGCTAATAGCCATTGAAATAGTTTTTCTTTAAAAACGTTAAATGTCAGTTTATCTATTTTAAAATTAGATGGTGGTTTATACACATTGCATAACAATTTCTTTGAAAAAAAAAGCAGATTTTTACTAAATATCGGTTTCTCGTTTATAGTAAGTAGGTTCCATAATGTCTAAATGCAACTTTACAAATTAAAAGATCACGAACCAATTTGGTATGGAGCATTTTGTAATGAGCAATTTAAATAATATTTTAGATTTTTTTGCGTGTCACTTGCATAAATAAATATTTCTTATTTATATTATATACTTCTTTTCTTACCTTCAACATTTCTAATCCGTCCAGCTTATGATTTTTATCGTAATCGTGTGAAGAAAAGTAGTGAAATTCCAGTTCCTCGGGGGTCATTTTAGCCAATGCTTCTGCTGTTAAGACTTTGGAATCTTCTTCCAAATGCCTAAAATATAGTTTTTTTTATTATTATTTACCTAGTGTAGGAGTATTCAAACAAAAAATACTATATATTACAGAATATTTAATAAGGTATTTGACGTTACTAAAACTATTACTATTTAATTTCAATATTCGTACCTGGTTGACCGGTAATTTTTATAAAATAAAATAAAAGAAACTTGAAAAATAATAATAAAGTAATTGGGTAGGTGGGGCTCAATCATAGATATTTTCATTTCTCGAGATCACCCATTCCCCGCATAAGTTAGGCTGATTTGAAAATTTACGGCAAAAATAGTGTTTTCTAATAATCAAGGTCGGACGATCAAGATCGGGCAAAGTGGAGGCAACTAAGTAGAAAAGCGGACCCCGTGTCTTACCCGGGTTAACTCTAAGTTGAAGAAGAAGAAGAAGAAGAAAAAGAATATAGTAGGCTTTTTGTATCAGCCTCTCTTTAATAGTGTTTTTATATTTTCTCTCTATTATGATAATAAAGAGGTCCTCCTGCCCTTATCCCACTCTAAGTGGGCACAACATGCTATAAACATGCTGTCACATGATTTGGCTGCATTTTTGCGACCGGCCGCCTACCTGACGTCAACTTACCTTAGTCGTATTTTACGACACCTCGGTAAGAAAGAGGGTGGTCTATTCTACTAAACCGGATACCACACGGTGGGTCAACTTACTTTAGTCGCCTTTTACGACACCTCGGTAAGAAATGAGGTTGGTCTATTCTACTCAGCCGGATACCACACGGCGGGTCGACTTACCTTAGTCGTCTTTTACGACACCTCTGTAAGAAATGAGAGTGGTACTATTTTATTTAGCCGGATACCACACGGCGGTTTCTCTCTTTAATAGTGGTTTTTTATATTTTCTCTCTTTAATAGTGTTAATTTTATTATAAAGTTAATATTTCGAATGCATAAAATACTGTATTCACTGTACTTGGTATCATGAAGCAACTCGGTATCGCTGAGAAGTGATCCCGATGAACTTGGCTTGTGATGTTTGTGGTCTACTGAAGATTGTCCGGCCGGGTGATGTGGTCCTCGGCCCACACAAGCAGATAGCCCATTTAGGACTAGGATGAGATATACTGAAATCGAAAACAGACATTGGATTGAACAAAAACTAAATCAAACTTTCATATCTCGTATCCGGAAATGATGTATCGTGTCCAAACATAAGCTGTGGTAATAATAATAAATAGTAGTAATAAATAAATATATGGGACACTTACATATACTGTCGTCCATCCATAGTAAGTAAGTTAATACTTGTGTTATGGGTGACAGACGACTGGTGAATAAATACATGTATAATTTTTAAATACATACTTCATCAATGTCTTGCCCTTATCCCACTCTAAGTGGGGTCGGCACAACATGTTATAAACATATTGTCATATGATTTGGCTACGTATTTTACGACCGGCCGCCTGCCTGACGTCAACTTATCTTAGTCGTATTTTACGACATCTTGATAAGAAAGAGAGTGGTCTATTCTACTTAACCGGATACCACACGGTGAGTCAGCTTACCTTAGTCGCCTTTTACGACACCTCGGTAAGAAATGAGGGTGGTCTATTCTACTCAGCCGGATACCACACAGCGGGCCGACTTACCTTAGTCGCCTTTTACGACACCTCGGTAAGAAAAGAGGGTGGTACTATTCTATTCAACCGGATATCACACGGCGTTTTAAAATACATACTTAAATACAAATAAACAGGCTCGAAGATCCAACAAATTCGTTTTACAGAAAATGTTGGCTCTCGGCGGAAATCGAACCAGCGATCTGCGGAGCTGAACGCAGGTCACTACCCACTGCGCCAACGGCTACTCTAATCTTTTCCTACAAACCGGATTTTGGAGATATTTTTGCCAAATCCGCTAAAACTGTACGCCACACGCTGTCAATTAATTTGACAATTGACAAATAAGGAGACAAAGAAACATTCTATATCAGCGCATTCTTACCTGTGTAATTTGGGGGGCATTGTGTTGCACATAAAGGGTGGGGGCGACGGACAGATGGGGCCCACCCTGGGGTCCGCGCGTCCCGCGGAGACGCAATATTCACACCTCATTTCACAACTACCCTGCCTATTACATTTGTCAGCGCCCAGAAAATTTGGCCAAACTCTTTTATTACAATACGATTTATGACAGGCCCGTTGGCGCAGTGGGTAGTGACTCTGCCTTCAGCTCCGCGGGTCGCGGGTTAGATTCCCGCCGAGGGCTAATATTTTCTAGGGCTAAAGTAAGTAGCGGCCTGTTACTATCCCACTGCTGAGAATAGGCCACTTCTCTCCGTTTTTGGAGAGAAGGATTGGAGCTAAGACCTACCACGCTGCTCCAATGCGGATTGGTAGTTTTCACATATCTCCAGAATTCTCTAGAGATATGCAGGTTTCCTCACGATGTTTTCCTTCACCGAAAAGCGTGTGATAAATTGCAATTATCAATTAGACACATAAGTTTTAACAGAAAAACACATTGGTGCCTGCCCGGGTTTGAACCCGTGACCTCGTCGAAAGAGTCGCACGGTGTTACCGCTGGGCTACCACAGCTTATATATACCTAGGGCTAACTATAAATGAATTTGTTGGTCTTTGAGCCTGGGTGTATATTTGTATTTAAGTATGTATTTAAAAAATATATAAGTATATATTCACCAGTTGTCTATCATCCATAACAAAAGTATTATGTTACTTAGTTTGGGGACGAACGACCGTGTGTGCAAGTGTCTCATATATTTATATTTATGTTTCGATTTCTAAATAAAAACTCTTTTTGATGTGCTCCTTAGAATAGTTTAATTAGTTATTTTTTAGGATATAATAGGGCTAACATACAAATGTAGTGAAAAAACCCTTTAATTACAGAATAAATAAAAAATTTAAAAAATTGTTGCGAGTTTAATAAATACAAGATAAGTATTGTAGAACTTCATAAAACTCCTGCCTTTATCCCACTCTAAGTGAGTTCGGTTCAACATGTTATAAATATGGTCACATGATTAGGCTACGTGTTTTACGACCGGCCGCCTGCTTGACTTCAACTTACCTAAGTCGTATTTTACGACACCTCGGTAAAAATGAGGGAGGTATATTCTACTCAGCCGGATACCACACGGCTTTAGAACTTCTTTTACTAAAAATGTAGGAATATTCATATAGTAAAATCGATTTAATAGGTAATAAATTTTTTGAAAATTTTTGAACTATATAATTTCATTTTCAAATAAACAGTCACATTTAACATGGGCCTACAGTGCACACTGCCCGTAAAATGTTAAGGCATATGAAAGTAACTTTCTTTACAAATAAAGCATGTCATCAATTATAAAAATCATTTTTCACTATTTTCAGGATTAATAAGCTAAGTTCTTGAATAACTTATTTTTCTATGCATGTGATATGTCAAGCAATGATAATATATATCTCAAATTCCACAAACAAAACAGGTGCCCTAAAAACACCCTTTAAAAAAAAAATCTAACAATGAACTTTCAATAAATCCAATGCATAATTTATACGTCCCCTCTATCAAACTGAACAGTTGTTACGTCGAAAGACGAGCCTGGTCTTTAATCGGACCCCACTTTATTATAGAGTACAGTGTATAAAATGTAACAGTAATGGAGGACAAATTATGCGCTCATAGTGACAAGTGCGAGCTCCGTATGCCACAGTGTCCGTCGCAAGTGATGTCAGATTGTACACACGGCTTTAAAGAACATCCAGCATGTCATAAATTACAAATATATCTACATGAAAATAACATATATTTTATAAAACCTATACTTTCTATATAATAAACGTAAATTCTTTACTGTAAGAGAATTCCATAGTACAAATTTAAATTTAGAATGACTAGCTTGCATGGACTACCCGCAACTTCGTTTGCATGGACCGTTGTCGCTAGGTTGCTAATAGATGTCGCTTTCAATGTTATCCTATTCCTCTTGCATTAACAGGATTTCTGTAGCCTATATGTCAACCCTGTGTATAAGGAATAATTGTGCCAAATTTCATCGATATTGGTTCAGCGGATTCACCGTGAAAGAGTAATAAACATACATACATGACTGGCTCGTTGGCGCAGTGGGTAGTGACCCTGCTTTCGGCGTCACGGGTCGCGGGATCGATTCCCGCCGAGGACCAACATTTTCTTTAAATGAAATTGTTTGTCTTTAGAGCCTGGGTGTATATTTGTATTTAAGTATATATTTAAAAAATATATAAGTATATATTCACCAGTTGTCTGGTGAATATATACTTCAGTCAGTATTAAGTTACTTACTTTGGGGACGGACGACCGTGTGTGTAAGTGTCACATATATTTGTTTATTTTATTTAACTTCAAACCACTTTTTTATTTATTTATCACAAACGTATTATAAAAAATAAAATACTAATAGTGACATTTATAAAAACTAAAATAGTCAGTTTGGGTATAAGGAGAGCGTTTACTTCATATTTGGGCAATCCAAACAACATTACCGTATGTCCCATTAAAGTAACACGGTCCCCAAAGTCGTCCACCGACCCACCGTATTATCACCCGATAACACCCTAATCCGCCGTGATTACAATGAACGTCACACACGGGTCACAAATTCCTTTATTACTTACTAAGCTTTGGTTACTTTTCGGTCAAAATACCCAGAGAGTACTGACAAACTGCGTATTATATATAGAGATTGAACGAAATTATTAATTATAATAACTAAATAATTTATAGAATTTGCCGTTACTTTGCGGAGATCCATAATAAAAAGTAAAATAAAATTATTTGCTATATTTTTATCGCGGATTATAGCAACATAATTTTATTATTTCTTTGGATGATAAATAAATATATGGGACTTTCCTGCAAACCCCGCATATATTTATTTATTATATTTTTAAATAAATACTATATATACACGTAGAGTCGAAGGACCAATAAATCGTTTTAAGATAATATTAGTCCTCGGCAGGAATTGAAGTCGTGAGCCAGAGCTAAAGGCAGAGGCAGAGAGTGTTTTTACGAATCCTGCATGTATCAAGTATGAAAACATATTGTCCACTCTACATAGAGCATTATATATATTTTCTATTTTACTTTATCGCGGATTATAGGTAAATAAGTGTCTTTTTACTTTATATTATGGATTTCCGCAAAGTAACGAATAATTCTATAAATTATTCGGTACAATATTCTTAATGTAGAGTATTCGCGGTTCAAACGAAAATTGACAATACTGTCATGTAGTCTCAATATCAACACGATAATAACTTAAGTATAGTTATTTTTGTATTTCCTAACAGAAACCGGTTGGGATTGCAATAGCCAGTAGAATTTAATCTTGATTTATTATTGTAAGTACAATTGTTACATAATATATATATAAGTAAAGTTATACCATTGACACACACACAGTCGAGTTGACCTAATAATAGACGCGTATTACATGTGTATTATTGTTATAAATCTATTAATAGACTAAAATTGGAAAGAAATTTAGTGCCAAGAGCAACGCCTTAAAGATAAGAAAACAAAAATATTCATCAAATCTTGTATTTAGTAATAGTTTATTAATATAACATAAAATAAATAATAATATAACATAGATCTCAATAAAAAATATTTCGCAGACAAATAAAAACCAAATGCTAGTGCGATTTTGTAAACTACTATATGATTTTTTTGCAGTTTAAGGGCTATTCTGATTGCTGAACCTATATAATAATCAGCTATATCCAAGTCTAATCAATTTTAATAAGCTCTAGAAGAATTCACTGAAACGAATATAGTGGCCATCTGTTAGGAATGTGAAATACAGAACCAATACATATAACTGACAGAGTGTTCAATACATAAATTTGACATACCCTTTCCTTCCATTTTGATCACATAATTCGTATTTTCAGCTTTTTAAATATAGAAAGCGTAAGTTAACACGAAAATTACTTAGGAACACAAATGAAATGACAGCCGAAATCAATTTTACAGCGCACGCGCAAACGCCTTAAAGCAAATGGAATCTTATCGCAAATTAAAAAAGCCCAATTTTGAATAACACGTTTAATATTTTCAGCGCATGACTTTGTGTTGCCCTTGTTAGTGCTTTATATTTATGCTAAGTTACTCTAGATGGCGTTAACAGTTCTGAAATTCGAAAGTTGATGATATTCAAAATTACTCATAGGCTTGTGCAAAATTTAAGTTAATCGAAAAATAATACCATAAATTTGAAAGTATATTTACGCCGTGTGGTATCCGGCTGAATAGAATAGTACCACCCTCATTTCTTACCGAGGTGTCGTAAAAGGCGACTAAGGTAAGTGGACCCGCCATGGGGTATCCGGCTGAGTAGAATAGACCACCCTCATTTCTTATCGAGATGTCGTAAAAAGCGACTAAGGTAAGTTGACCCACCGTGTGGTATCCAGTTGAGTTAAATACACCACCCTCTTTCTTACCGAGGTGTCGTAAAATACGACTACGGTAAGTTGACGTCAGGCAAGCGGCCGGTCGTAAAATACGTAGCCAAATCATATGACAACGTGTTTGAACATGTTGTGCTGACCTTACTTAAGAGTGGGATAAGGGCAGGCAGATGATGGTGAAATTTAAAAGTATATTTGTCTGTCTTTCTTTCATATCATAGCGGACTTTCTGATCGATGTCATTTTTAGTATGTTACTAGTTGAAGGGTATCATAATTAATTACATGTGAAGTACATGTCAGACAGTTTTTATTCCGGTAATAAAGTCAATGCAGACGAAGTTGCAGATAGAAGTTAGTTTTAAAATAATTTACAATTAAATTTAGCCGGACTTTTTTATAAGTTTTTTATAATATTAAATATTTGCTGAAATCTCCCTCCTATGATTTTTCAGTAAATATTTAAGTTTGATAAAAGCTAACTCGTGGTAATTTCAAATTCACATGTTCATGGAAACTAGGTTAAAGCAAGAGAAGAAATCGAAAATGTCCACATACAACATGATATAAATTAATTGGTTTTTTTTTATACGTACGTAATACGTTTTTTATACGTATATAAATTGTTAAACAATTTTATTCATAGTGTACAAAAACAATAATATCGTATAATCGTAATATAATACACTTAATACTATATAATATATACTATGTAAACTATTTATTAAAGTATTTATTATTTTACAAGACAAACAAGCATTAAAAAAAACTTAAAACAAATTAAACCTAAGTAAATAATAACGAAAAATAAAAAATAAAAATTAATAAATAAATATATGTATATATATTCGGAATCTCGGTAACGGCTCCAACGACGAACAACGAAATTCAGCATGTAGGTGTTTTGGGGGAGAAAAATCAATCTAGCTAGGTTTTATGTAAAAAAATTCGTTCAAAGTTCAACCAGTTACTACATAAATGAAAACGGATAGTCCACTCTACATTTAGCATTATATATATTTTATATTTTACTTTATCGTTGATTATAGCTAAATAAGTTTTCTTATTACTTTTCCTTTTAAGAGCTATAACATACATATACTTCGTGCAGTAACATTGTTAAAGAGAATTTTTAACTGGTTTTGATTATTCCATAATGGGAATGAGTTTATCAGGTTTGCCTAGAATGAAACTTATTAAAATCCTTAAAAATACCATTGTTAGACCGATCATCTGGCTTAAATGATTTTCTGTCGTGCCAGTTATAAGACGGCGTAGCGGTATATGTTAAATTTAAATTTATTAGATCTAAGAAGATTATTTATCAAATTTACGAAGAAAACTGATATAACTTCGTATTTTAGAACGTTTAAAATAAAATATTTATTAAAGAGAAAATTCCTTATAAGGATAAATAATAAATCAAATCATCATTATGACATTAATTTCTAAATGATCATAGTAAACGACGGTAAAATTTCCTAAAATATTTCATATAAGGGTCGAAATGATACAAACCTAACAAACACTCAATCAATCCCTAGCAAACGTTCGTATATATTTAACTTCATTTTTCATGCTCATTTTACAAGTATTCTTTGCCTTCAAGATTCAATAAGCAACTATATATGAATACTAGTAAGTGATACAGAAATGAAAACTAATAATGTAGAAATATTTCGAGTACTTATTTTAAATATGCCTGTTTCCTTGTCAATGCAAATGAGATGAGAATGTTAAGGTAGGTGTGGGGTGTGACAATACTGGGTGAAAACGATAAGTTTATTAGGAGAAGTCTGAAAGTTGCGCCCATTATAGAAAAGACAAGAGTGGAAGATTAATATGATATGGACATATAATGAGGTGTACCTGGTTGACTGACCCTTGCTTAATACTTGCTTGCTTGTAATTTTTTACAATATAAAAAAAGAAACTTAAAAAAAAAGAAAAAATAATAGAGTAAGTAAGTATGTTCATTTCTCGCGACTACCCGTTCCCCGAATAAGCTACGCTGACTTGACGTTTAACGGCAAAAATAGTGTTTTATATATTCGATAAATTAAAAGTAAATATTAGTATTTTTTATGTCCAAAAACAGGGATATTTTGTTTAAAATAAAACCTAGCTACATCGATTTTTCTCCCCCAAAACCCCCTACATACTGAATTTCAGGAAAATCGTCCGTTTCCGAGATTCCGAAAAAAATATATATTTACATACATACATACAAGATTAACTCATATAAATATTAAAGATAAATGATAATCATATGACCAAACCGGTATACTCATTAACGTAACAATCAAACAAGCAAAGCTCCTATATCCATTGATTAAACTTTGAATTATCTATTTTCTTTGACTCAACGCTGAAATAGATCTTTATTCCTTTAAACAAGAACAGAATTGACTAACAGAACAAGAAAATTATTTAAAACACTAAAGCCGCAACAGCCTTATACAGCTAATACAAAAAAAACTTTAATGTGTAGTACGAGGGTTTATATTTTATTGGTGGAAATTTTTACAATAGTCGTTTTAGTATAAAAATATTTATGTTTATAGCGATCTGTTATGGGCAAGTTAAAAAGAGACGGGCGTATGTAAGCGTGTGGAGTATCGTATGATCAATACATCGGGGGCTGCGTCGTCCGCTCGGGGGCTCCTAATGTTCGTTTTCTTACATTTGCATGCTAATTGTCGTCACCGCTCTGAACATTCCTTTTGTTCGTGTGACGTAATTGCAGAGTTAGCGTCAAATTTTTATAGAGCAGACATTTTCTGTGTCGTACCTTTTTTCGTGTAGAGACATCCTTCCTTTATTTTTTATAAAAGTAAACGCAAATGATGCGAGATACAATTTTTTTGAACGGAAACTAATTTTAGAATATCTCCATAAGTAAAACCACCTCTGTTCACAAGCCGTCAAAGCTCTATCAACTGTTTAGACTTCGTAACTGCTGTTTACCTAGTAAAAGATAGCAATGACGAAACAGTTATGAGAATTTGAAAACTGAAAGCCCTGAGTTTCGTCAGTAAAGTTGACGATTAAAAAAAAGCACTTGTGTACATGTTTATAAAGGACTAGTAATATCCCGCGGTTTCACCCGCGTACATAACGATCCTATGGCAGTGGAAAGTCTACTAAGTCATGGATTTATTTTTTAAATATATCAGCAACAGTTTCCGCAGCGCATACGACGACAGATTTTTATGGCTAATTCTTGACACTTTATTACATTTATTATGAAGCATCCCTATTTTTTTTAAATGTTATATACTCTATGTTGCTCAGTAAAGATGCAGCTTTCCAATAGTGAAAGAATTTTTGAAATCAGTCTAGTAGTTTTTGTGTGAAAAGATTACAAACATACATAACAAATTTTTCCTCTTTATAATATTAATGTAGATATTTAAAATTTAAATTTGATATGAAGTTTCCTCTCCATAAAAAGGGTTCAAGTAAGCCTATTGGAAAAATTTGAAAATTGAATTAAAATACCTTCAAATTTGCACCATATTGTTTTATTCCTATTGCCGAAGGAATAAAGGGATATTTTTATTCTATATGTTAAGCCGATACTTAAGTTTCAATTGAACCTAATATCATCGTTATTGCTTCAGCGGATACGTTGCAGACAGACAGACCTATGCATTCACTATATTAGTATAGATAAACGTGAACGTCTAGCAATGAATATTATTTTTACAATATAAATGTAAACAAGAAACAATAAATGTTCGGTTTTCTGGCACCGAACCGAGATTTGAAGCGCACGTCGGGGCTGGGGGTAGTTGCTAGGCAACGCTCCCCAGCCACCCCCTCGGATCACTTTTAAACTTTCATGTCGAGAAGTTTTAAGGTTTGCTTGCGGCTCTGGAACTCGTCTCTTTTTGTTTAAAGCCTCTTTACGAAAACATCATGTAGATATTTCATTATTTAGTTTTGATTACTGTTGAGCTACGCATAAAAAGATCAGATGACAAGATTTCTCATTTTATTATGAAGTACCTGGGTGACCAAGCCTTGCTGGGTAATTTTTAAAATGATGTAAAAAAAAATTTTTTTTTTTTAATTTAAAAGAAAAATTAAAAAATAATAGGGCAGGTGAGGCTCGATCCTAGGTATTTTTGTAGGTTCTAGACCGCCCGTTCCCCAAATGAACCAAGACTTTACGTTTGACAGCGAAAAATTGTGATTATATTCAACGTAAATTTCAAAAAAAAATTAGAGCCCGAAAACAGGGATAAAACGACATTTTTTTTAAATTAAACTTATCCAGATCGATTTTTCTCCCCCAAAACCGCCTACATGCTGAATTTCAGGAAAATCGTTGGAGCGGTTTCCGAGATTCTGAAAAAATATATATATACATACAAGATACCATTTAAATATTAAAGATATAAAAGTAATAATAAAATTATTTTGCTATAAACCGCGATGAATTCATCATTCACCAATAATTTTATTATTACTTTTGTATTATGGATCTCCGCAAAGTAACGCCTAATTCTATAAATTATTAAAGATATATCAGCACAGATTTTATAATAAATGTTTAAATGCTTGTGGAGGGATTAGAAAGTTGATAGAGGGTTGCGGCTATTATAGAAAAAAAGAGTCAAGATTAAGATATGATATGTCAAGGTTCACATTTGATTGGTTAATAGCAACCACCCGCCATTACCCCCATCCCCTCCTTTACAACGCTTTCAACTAGTGAAACGTAACGTTCTCGCAGCAACAGCAATTTCCAAAAAACTCGTTATGTTTTGTGACCAAAACTATCCATAGTGTCCCGAGTGTCCAAACTAGAGTCCTGATTCCGTAAAGGTTGAACATTTTCTGCCAAGAGGTCACTGTTTAATATTAGAATAGTGCTATCATCTCGTTTACTCGTATGGTCGGGGTTTCTCTGAGATGTCGTACTTGTAACGAAAGAATCCGCAAGAGAACTAGGGTCACCGACATAGCTCAGGGCATAAGCAAGCATCTATCACAGAACCTATGACCGTTGGGGTAGACGTGTACTGGAGTGGAGACCGCGAAACGGGAGACGTAGTGTTGGACACCCTGAGACTCGATGGAGGGACGATATAGGTAGGACAGCGGGCAGTGGATGGAAGGAGGAAGCCCAGGATTGGGCTAAGTGGAAAATAATTTATTATCATCATCATCAGGTGCCATCTTCAGAATGAAGTTTGGAGGTCAGCTGGAGAAAACTTTTCCGATCTTGTGCCATCTTTTTTATTTCATAGTATCTAAGTCCCGTTCACTCTCTTATATTATCGAACCTTTTGCGACCTTGCCTTCCAGGTGCTCTCTTGCCGTGCATCTTTCCTTCTAAGATCAATCTAGGAAATTGATATCAGGATCCTCTCTGCAGATGTCCGAAAAAGGCAACATTTCTTTGCATGACGGTTTTCATCAGCATCCGCTTGCATTGAGCTCTCTCCAAGACCAGAGCGTTTGAGACGAAGTGAGTCCAAGGGATCTTTAGCATTTTGCGAAAGCCCCACATCTCAAATGCATGCAAACATCTACATCCGTCTTTAGTTAGGGTCTGTGATTCACAACCATATAAGAGAGTGGACCAGACGTAGCACTTTAGGACGCGATATCGTATATAGAATGGGATTTAATAGAAATCGAATAGGATAAAATAATTAGAGAGGCCTATGTCCAGCAGTGGACTAAAGTGGACTGATAGTAATGATAGTCTCGTTTACAATCAGCTTTTTTCTGCCAACGTTTAAAATATCTCATACATGATGCTATATTATTCATAATCGCTTTAAGCTTTTTTCAGTCATTTTTCATACCCAGGTAAGCGGCGTCGTGAATTACCTGACACTTTCCAAGATTAAATGAGCGGGAAAATGTTTTCGCATTTTTCAGATATCAAGCACTTATGGCAACATTTATGTTTTAGAGATGTTCTTTTAAATATTAACATGTTTCATTTTCTTTTACAAAATATATAGTAGTAAAATAATAGTAGATTTTAACAGCTGGCTTTTTTATTATGATAGGGCTGGTTTCGCATAAATAAAGCGCTTGAAATGAAACTTTTTAATTCACTTCTTTTAATGTTAACAATGATAACAATTTTTTTTAATAAATATAATTAAAAAAAAATATATTTATTGATTTTTTTGCTGCTAATGATTTTTCAAAATATCTTTTTATTATATTATCACCGTTCAATCAAGTTAGAATTGAATCTGTCCGCTTAAATAGGGACATAATTAAGATCAAAGGAGTCGGTGATATACGAACAAACACACATACATAAAGCTGAAACTAATATAAAAACAAATCATTTATTTTGTATGAAACACATAAGATTACAGTTAGACAAAACGTGTTATGACAATTACTTAAAGTAATTAAAGCATGACATACCAGACTCTGCCTGTATTTCAACATTAAAAAGACATTATTCTCCTACCCTTATCCCACTCTAAGTGGCGTTTGCACACCATGTTATAAACATGTCACATGATTTGACTAGGTATTTTATGACTGGCCGCCTGTCTGACGTCAACTTACCTTAGTCTCCTTTTAGGACACCTCGGTAAGAAATGAGGGTGGTCTAATCTACTCAGCCGGATACCACACGGCGAGTCAACTTACCTTAATCGCCTTTTATGACATCGTGGTAAGAAATGAGGTTGGTTTATTCTTCACAGCCGGATATCACAAGGCGGGTCAATTTACCTTAGTTGCCTTTTACGACACATCGGTAAGAAATGAGGGTGGTGTCTATTCTACTCAGCCGGATACCACACGGCGAGTCAACTTATTATAGTCGCCTTTTACGACACATCTGTAGAAAATGAGGGTGGTCTATTCTACTCAGCCAGATACCTCACGGCTATTCCGGCTATTCTGTACCTCACGGCTACATAAAAAGGACAAAAACCATAAATAAATGTAAACATCAAGCTTCTCAGATTTTTGTATAGAGAAAAGTTTCCAAGTGAACTGAGTGTATCGTACAAAATTGATGAAGGAACGAAACCGCATCCGCGAGGCCCGAAGGTGCTTTTAGCCCCTAATTGGCGAGCTTTTAAGACTACCGCGAGTTTGTTTGACGTCGAAGCTGGTACTGTCGCGTGGTTAAGAGATCTAAAGAAAAAATGTCAACCACATTTATTAAATAAATAAATAAATTGTTTATTTATTTATTTAATAAACAATTGTTTCAAAACTTACATTTTGTAAGTTTTGAAACAGTTGGTCAAAATCTTCTGGTAAGTATAAAAATACTCCTGTTAGAAGATCTCGCTCTATTATAACATACAAGTATTGGTAATTACACATTTTAAATAATTTACGCTTACAATTTTTACAAATATACTTATAATATAATTATCTATACTAATATATAAAGCTAAAGAATTTTTGTGTTTGTTTGTTTAATTGTTTGAACGCGCTAATTTACTACTACTACGAACTACTGGATTGATTTTAAAAACTCTTTGAGTGTAAGATAGTCCATGTATCGAATTCAAATTCAAATAATACTTTATTCAAATTGGCTTTTACAAGCACTTTCGAATCGTCAAATTACAATGAACTAAGACTGGTTCAGAAAGGTGGTCTTACCGAGAAGAACCAGCAAGAAACTCGGCGGTGTGTTTGTTTCTTTGATTGTTTGAACGCGCTAATTTACTACTACTACTACGAACTACTGGACTGATTTGAAAAACTCTTTGAGTGTAAGATAGTCCATTTATCGAGGAAGGCTATAGGCTATATAATATCACGCTAAGATGAATAGGACAGGAGCAGCAATAAAAAATGTTACGGAAAAAGCTTTAAATTTTATTTAAATTATAAATTTTATTTAATACTTTTTATTAAAAATAATTAAAAGCTTTCCTAGCGTGCGTTAAGTAAACAGTCAAAAAATTTGTTAAAAATCATGTATTGCTGAATTGTTCCCCTTTCATGTTGTCACACGATTTGGCTGTGTATTTTACAACCGGCCGCCTGTCTGACGTCAACTTACCATAGTCGTCTTTTGCGACACCTCGGTCACAAAGAGGTTGGTCTATTCGACTCTGCTGGATTCGTATGCGGCTTATATATTTGTATATGTATATTCAAAAAAAAATTGATTTTCCGAAAATATTTAGAAACAGTTTTAACCGCAATTGTACAAGTCAATTAGATTAGCAAAATCCGAAATCAAACATGGGCCAAGATTTAAGTACTTATATTACAGATAAATACCAAAATAATATTTTGTATTTTCATTCTAGGCTGGCTAAACTTATATTTATAGTTACGCCATATCATAATTTGAAACAATCTTTCGATTTCTATTCGTAAGTAGGATTCGATTTTAATTTGCATTGAAGAAATATTTCCCACAGAGTCAAAGCTTATAACAGGTTATAAGATAATCATGTTAAAAATGTAAAAATTAATAATTAAAAAAAAATCTGGAGCTACGTAACAACAATAAAAAGTTAACCGTTCCAATTTCAAATTTGCAGAGGGCGGTGTCTGGCGTGCGCACCTAATTAGGTGGCAATTTTGACAGCGGGGCAACCATTAATTTTCTTGTCAAAATATTTTCAACAAACAATCAACGCTATATTCTGCAACAGTAATGGCACATCCCACATTCAAATAACAAAACAAAACCACAATTAGCATAATAGTTAGTTGTATTATATTAATATCTTGTATTGTAAATGTAACAATACAGAATTATTAGGCACTTGAGATCGAAATATTTATTCGTTCACATCAAATTGACATTTTTTTAAAAGCAACAACAATTTTTTATTTTATCTTAGTATATAAAAATAGGCCTCTTCTCTTCGTTTTAGGAGAGAAGGATTGGAGCTAAGACCTAACACGCTGCTCTAATGCGGATTGGTAGGTTACACGTATCCAAGAATTCTTTAAAAATATGCAGGTTTCCTCAGGTCTTTCACCGAAATACCTGCGATAAATTGCAATACGATATAGACACATAAGTTTTAACAGAAAAACTCATTGGTGCCCATCCGGGGTTTAACTCGTGACCCCTGAAAAGAGTCGATCTCACCGATAATGATAGCCCAGCATTATTTTACTTTTTTTTATATAAAAATGAATGATTGTCTCTATGTCCTTTATATACGCCGGGACTGATTTTAATGAAATTTTCAACCAATCTTTATAATGACCTTGCGTAAGATTCAGACTTCCTTCCTTCAAACTGTCAATGACAGTTTTATTTCGAGGGGAAATCGTATCCAGACTGAACCACAGCAACGGTTGGCCGGACTACTAGTTTATATATAAAACTTTCTTACATATTTCAACCATATAACAGAAAAAACAATACTAGAAAAATCTGCAATGGCAGCCTTATTGGTATAATAAAATTATATCCATACTAATTACATGAATACATATTCTGTTTGTCTGTCTATCTGTCTGTTACGCTTTCACGGGTAAATCGTTGTACTAATATTAATGAAATTTAACAAAATTAAAACTATTCACCGGGGTAATATATGTGATAAAACACCCTTTTTTCTCTAGAAAACTTGGACACACACGTAGTGTTAATAAGGGTACTTAAACGGTTAAAATATTTAAAATATAGGTAAACCTTATTCTCAGCTGATTGTAATTTACAATTTTAATATATAAATTTTATGGCAAAAGTAATAATAAATTTCGTTTCTCAATTACCCTTTCTAACAAATCAGAGCTCTCTATAAATATTTAATCATAGTAAATAGCCGGAAAGGGAAGAATTATAAAATTATCTTTCAAACGTTTCATGGCAATGCAAAAGGGTAAGCTTTTAAGAGATTTACACACGATATTCTCTCTATTTCACATCTGCTGAAACGTAGATGTTATTTAAGAATGATTTATAATCCGAAATGTAATGCTGCATAAAATTTAATTTCTATAAATTCAAAAAAATATCTTAGAAAGTAAACTTCGTATCACTTTTTCATTTTATTTAAAACTCTTAACAATATTTATAATATATTGACTGGCCCGTTGGAGCAGTGGGTAGTGACTCTGCCTTCAGCTCTGCGGGTCGCGGGTTCGATTCCCGCCGAGGGCTAATAATTTCTATTAATGAATTTGTTAGCCTTTGAGCCTGGGTGTATATTTGTATTTAAGTATGTATTTAAAAATATATAAGTATATATTCACCAGTTGTCTGTCTACCATAACACAAGTATTAAGTTACTTACTCTGGGGACGGACGACCGTGTGTGTTAGTGTCCTATATATTTATTTATTTATTTATATAACTCGTATATCCACGTTCATATTTTAAACATTTTGATATAATTATTTCAATTATTCAACAAAACTAATGAAAACGTTATTTTGCTATAATCCGCGATAAAAGAAAATATGTGTAATACTAAATGTAGAGTATACTATCCGTCCTCATACCTGATATATGCAAAATTCGTAAAAAAAATCATGCACTACCCAACAACAATAACACACGCACTGCACACATTCACTATCACAATCACAACAACCGTTTCGCCCCGTTACCAGTATGGATTAAAAAACATAATACTATTGTGTAGGTATTTTAACAATCATTATTGATAATCGATATGATTATTTCAAATTACTCGTTCATCATTATCCTCCTGCCTTTATGCCACTCTAAGTAGTCACCTTTGTCGTATTTTACGACACCTCGGTAAGAAAAAATGACGTCTATTCCACTCAACCGGATACCACACGATGGGTCGATTTACCTTAGTCGCCTTTTACAATACCTTGGTAAGAAATGAGGATGGTCTATTTTACTTAGCCGTATACCACACGATGGGTCAACTTACCTTAGTAGCCTTTTACGACACCTTGGTAAAACGAGGGTGGTCTATTCTACTCAGCCAGATACACGTCTTTTTTCCGGATCATTCGTTGTATTCTTTATTAATATCAGAAGAGATAGATGTAAAATTAAAAAGATTGATAGACTAGTGTTAGCAATTTTAACATTTGCATAATAATTATTGGATTAAGTTTAGTGTGTTAGGAAGTATATTGTAATCTCATCTTAAGAAGAGATTTTTTTTAAATGGAAGAGGAATTCATTTTGGCGGCATTCTGTTCTGACGAAAAATAATTGTTATTTAAGTAATTAAGAGTAATAAAGTGTTTAGGAATTGTTTTGATATATTTTGGAAATCTTTTACGTCGCGTGGTATCCGGCTGAATAGAACATTTCTTACCGAGGTGTCGTAAAAGGCGACTAAGGTTACTTACCTTATAGGATTACTTTCCGGATTACTTACCGGATAGAATAGTACCACCCTCATTTCTTACCGAGGTGTCGCAAGAGGCAACTAAGGTAAGTTGACCCACTGTGTGGTATCCGGTTGAGTAAAATAGACCACCCTCTTTCTTAACGAGGAGTCGTAAAATACGACCAAGGTAAGTTGACGTCAGGCAGGCAGCCGGTCGTAAAATACGAAGCCAAATCATATGACAACATGTTTGTAACATGTTGTGCCTACCCCACTTAGAGTAAACGGTGATAAGGACAGGAGGATGATGATATTTTGGAAATCTTTAATAGTAGTATAAAATAACCTCTGATTTTTACTCAGTACTGTTACCATGGCACTATAAGAGATATAAGTTAGCTTTAATAGTATACGATTAAAGTAAAATAACGTAAAATGAGCCGTCTAAAGAAGCTGTTATATTTGGGCCGGGATAAACGTTGCGTTCGCCCCGTAGCTATTAAAAACTTATTAAACATCATCTCGAGCAATTACACCCCTCCCACGAACCCCTTTCTAGTCAGAAATTGCCGGGATATCATTGGACGTCATACTGTAAGGGCTTCAAATCGAGTATTTTCGATGTATACATAAAATGTATGTGAACCGCAAACATTAACTTAGCGATTTACCCATTCGATTTATGGATTTAAATACCTGTTAGAAAACTTGAATTAGATTGAATCTGTAAAAGAACTCTATTTAAATTAAAATATCATCATATTCTTGCCCTTATCCCACTCTAAGTGGTCAGCACAACATGTTATAAACATGCTGTCACATGATTTGGCTGCGTTTTTACGACCGGCCGCCCGCATGACGTCAACTTACCTCAGTCCTATTTTACGACACCTCGGTAAGAAAAAGGGTGGTCTATTCTACTAAACCGGATACCATACGGTGGGTCAACTTACCTTAGTCGCCTTTTACGACACCTCGGTAAGAAATGAGGTTGGTCTATTCTACTCAGCCGGATACCGCACGGCGGGTCGACTTACCTTAGTTGCCTTTTACGACACCTCGGTAAGAAATGAGGGTGGTACTATTCTATCCAGCCGGATACCACACAGCGTAAAATAGTAATAAATCAATAAAAAAAAATTACGTTGTTAGCGAAAATAGTCAAATAAAAATTGTGACATTTTGCAGATGTAGTCGAAGAATTGTACGTATCATGTATTTATGTTTATTTTATAAACATAATAAAAAAAGGTGTAAAACATATAGCGGTGTAGCAGATTTTCTTTTAATATATGTATTTTATAATAATTTAGCAACACTTTTTTAACAATTTAAAACGAAAGTGATGAAAATATTATTTATGTAAAATCCATGATAATTTTTTTTTTCGTTTCGCTTCGGAGTTTAACAAATTTATAATTTAAATATATGTAAATTGACTTTCTAATGAATAACAAATAAATATATATAATACAAGATACACAAATACTAATAAATAAACGTTATACGTAACGTAGCGTTTATTTCTATAAACTACATAAATGTACTGAGTAGATTTAGCCGAGGCAGTCGGCGCTTGTCCGGCGGATGTGGACACCACACGACGTCTACGCTACGAAGCTTTTAACTTGTATATATTTTAATTTTTTTAAATTTTAATCTATTATTTAAATATATATTCAAATACAACTAAAAAATGTAAAAGTCTTGTTACTGAGTGGCTTAAATTACTTTCATACGATGATACGTTAAATTTTTGTAAAATTTTGAATTTGTAAATGTATGACTACTACTGACACATAGACCAACTTCTTTTATATCACACACACACACACACGTACACACACGCACACACTCACACACGCACACACACCACACTTGCACACATACACACACTTATAAAAATAAATGTAAACTTATAAAATTAATTTACTCGTAGTATAATTGATGTATTGTACTGGAGGCGGGCGTTATTGGCTGCGACACAGTTTTTAACTAATGCAGCCAATATCGTTTCACTTTAGTTTTTTTTAGTAAATACTACATTCATTGTAACAATATATAAATAAATAAATAAATAGTAAGTATTTGTAAATGCATTTACTTTAAAACAAACATGTTTCTACATACCGAACTCCCGCCGTGTGGTATCCGGCTTAGTAGAATAGTACCACCCTCATTAATTACCGAGGTGTCATAAAAGGCGACTAAGGTAAGTCAACCCGCCGTGTGGTATCCGGCTAAGTAGAATAGACCACCCTCATTTCTTACCGAGGTGTCGTAAAAGGCGACTAAGGTAAGTTGACCCACCGTGTGGTATCCGGTTTACTAGAATAGACCACCCACCTTTTTACCGAGGTGTCGTAAAATACGGCTAAGGTAAGTTGACGTCAGGCAGGCGGCTGGTCGTGAAAACGCAGCCAAATGTTACAACATGTTTATAACATGTTGTGCTGACCCCACTTAGAGTGGGATAAGGGCAGGAAGATGATGATGATAAATAAAATAAATAAATAAAATAAATTCCTTAAATCTGTTAATAGGAATCACCATGCGGGAACTACGAGTATAATAAATTTATCGGGCAAAAAGACCGTGTCGCCTGCAGGCACGTGGCCCCAATAATATTTCAAAGAGGTATCATTTGGCATTGAGTTTGAAAATGTATATTAAGAAATATCCCAAAGTAAGGGGCGGAATGGGCGTTGCTGACACATGTCCAAACAAATGTTTCAAATTATTGCTGATTTTCAATCAAAATAAGGCAGAGTGATGTAGTGAGTATGTGTGCGTCGATTTTAACAGAATTGTCTTAGAAGTAGGTATGATGTTTTTAGGCCGTCACTTGATAAACCGTGTGGTATCCGGCTGAATAGAATAGTACCACCCTCATTTCTTACTGAGGTGTCGTAAAAGGCGACGAAGGTAAGTCGACCCGCCGTGTGGTATCTGGCTGAATAGAATAGTACCACCCTCATTTCTTACCGAGGTGTCGTAAAAGGCGACTAAGGTAAGTTGACCCACCGTGTGGTATCCGGTTGAGTAAAATAGGCCACCATCTTTCTTACCGAGGAGTCGTAAAATACGACTAAGGTAAGTTGACGTCAGGCAGGCGGCCGGTCGTAAAATACGTAGCCAAATCATATGACAACATGTTTGTAATATGTTGTGCCGACCCCACTTAGAGTGGGATAAGGGTAGGAGGAAGATGAGAATATGTGCGTCGATTTTAACAGAATTGTCATAGAAATAGGTATGATGTTTTTAGACCGTCACTTGGTAACTGCGTGTTACTACGCGATATTGGGCATAGGCCTCTTAACTGGAGATACAGGTTACAGCTTAGACAAACCACCCTGCTCCAATGCGGATTGTTAGGTTACACAAATCCAGAAATTCTCCCGAGAGACGCAAGTTTCCTCACAATCTTTTCGTTAACCGAAAACCGTGTGATAAATTATAAATATCAATTGGATACGTAACTTTTAATATAAAATGTTAACTTGTGAAAAGCTTTGGATAACGTCTAATTCTATTCTATACAAAAAAAATATAGATTTGTTTTGATCATATATACTGCGACTGAGGCCACTGTTATATATTTACTCGTACTTTCAAAATCAAAATATATTTTTATTTTGTACCTGTCAGTGGCCCTGTGGCGCAATGGATAACGCGTCTGACTACGGATCAGAAGATTCCAGGTTCGAATCCTGGCAGGGTCGAAAATTTTATTTTGTCTAAGTATTATAAAACTATAAACTTTTATCTAAAAAGGTATTTATTATTCAATTATCAAATTTTTTATTTAAGTTATAGAATGAGGCGTTACTTTGCGGATCCATAATACAATAGGAATAATCAAACTATATTGCTATAATAATCTGTGCTAAATCAGTGATTTAATATTAAAAAAACACAGCTTTGCAGATACAAAATTAATTCTGTAACACGGTGAAAAAACCCATTAATATACAAGTCCTACTGGAATTTCTATGGAATGACTATTACTATAAAGATTTAGTATAGGTACAATGCCTACTAAGTAATCAATGTATTTATTGAAGTTAAAATTAACAAAGAAACTCCGAGATTACTTTTTTGAAACTATGTATTATTAAAAAACAACAACAAGTGATTATACACAGAAATATTGTTTGTAACGCAGTTTTACAGTAATTATACTTTCCTTGCTTGATATAATATTTTATTTTAGTTAAAGCACATTTTAAATGACAAGTATATGGGCAAGAAGGAAGATGGCGGCAGTGTTGCCACTATTATAAAATTATGTATTTAAGAAATAATTT
Organism: Morpho helenor; assembly: GCA_029227775.1. Classification (NCBI taxonomy): domain Eukaryota; kingdom Metazoa; phylum Arthropoda; class Insecta; order Lepidoptera; family Nymphalidae; genus Morpho; species Morpho helenor. The sequence continues at coordinate 11,157,586 of JARGCU010000037.1, read as the reverse complement.
GATTTAAAGTAAAATAATAGCTTACGAGTACTATCATATGCTGGGCCTGAGCTTTCTCTGTCCTACGAGAGAACGATTGTAGCCTAGCCACCAATGTGCTTGGAATGATACTTATATCTTTCGAATACTATACACTGATGAAATGCAAATATCATCTCAATTGATAGATGAATCTTTACTATACTAATGTATAAAGCTGTAGAGTTTGTTTGTTTGTTTGAATGTTTCAACGCGCTACTATCAGGAACTACTGAACCGATTTGAAAGATTCTTTGAGTGTAAGATAGTCCATTTATCTATCTTATTTAATAAAAAACATAAAGAAAAAGGCAAAATTTAAAGCTTTCCTTGCGTGCGCTAAGTAAACGGTGAAAGTTATTAAAAAATGATATATTACAAAATTGTTCCCTCTAAAAGTTCTAAATAAAAGTCCCCGACAGCATATGTCTACCTTTTAAGGTTACTCCAATTTTACCATTGTTAAGGTTACAAAATACTATATTACGGTTTTAATCTTTTCACGCGGGCGGAGCCGCTGGCGATTGCTAGTATTTATAGAAAATTCATATATTCATAAAATAATGTAAAATTATCTGATAGTTATTAGATTACTGTTAATTTCTCCTTGTAATAAAAGTTTGTTATCTACTTTTAGACCCCACTAAAGATGAAACAAATTTGGTTATTGATAAAATTCAAACTACATGCGGTTTTGCATTCATTGCATGTCAATATTATCTTTAATCTTTTACAATGACAACTTAAGTATTCAAATCATGGCATTTGTTTCGCGAATATGATCCTGTAAACGATATTTATAACCATGCATAATGACGATGAAGGGGTGACGATCAAACGAATGTTAAGATAATTTTACTTTTAGTAATGTTTATAAATGATGAGTTTTTATGAGAGTTCACTGCTTATTACTTCAGGACAGACAACAATAATGTCATAACACGTGTAGAGAATTAGATTTTAAGAAGGTTATTACAGAAAGGTTTAGATTACCTAAGTGTAAGAAATATGCTTGTACGTAAAGCATTGTGTAATGACACAATTGAAGTTTATTAAAGTGATAAAAATGCTTGGTATTGAAAATCCTTTCAGCTTTGACTGGCCCGTTGGCGTAGTGGGTAGTGATCCTGCCTTCAGCTACGCGGGTTGCGGGTGCGATTCCCGGCGAGGGCTGACATTTTCTATGAAATATTTGTATTTAAGTTTTTACTTTTACGTATTTAAAATTATATTTTTATATATTCACCAGTTGTCTTTCACCCCTAGTACAAGTATTAAGTTACTTACTTTGGGGACGGATGACCGTTTGTATAAGTGTCCCATGTACTAAAAAATAATAATAATATTCTAGAAGACAGCGGTTTTATAATGGAAATTAAAATTGTTTAAAAGATTGACCGCCGAGTTTCTTTTCGGTAAGAATAACATTTTGAACCAATCTTAGCTTCATTAATGATATTGCACGTAGTATTAAAGTGAACTAATTCGAAAAAGTTATTTCGTGGCAAATTGCAAAAAAGTGTAGCGTAAAGCTTATAAAATATAAGAGTGTGAGACGCTTAACTTGGAAGACCAAAAAAATAAGATTTTTTATTAGTTCGTAGCATTGAAATAGAAATTGCAACTCAGTTAATCCTTATTTGTAATTCGGTCATTTTAATACGAAGCGCGCGATATTGATCCTTGACGATTAAAAATTTCTTGAGACAGCTTATTTTAATGAATATCATTTTGATTTGATATCAACTTATACTTTAAAAGTTTGTTTACTACGGCGCTATACCACTGTCGAGTTCAAGGCTTCTCTCTCCTTGAAGAAAATATTCGTATTCTAAATCTACCACGCTGCTCTAATGCGGATTGCCAGGATTCTCTAGGAATATTCAGGTTTCTTTACAATGGTTTTTCAACATCTTAAACGACATGATAAATTGTTAACATATTGTTAATACAATACAATACATACATACAATTGTACCAAATTTAATCTATATTAGTCCAGCAAAATCCTGAAAGCGTAGCAGACAAATAGACTATACTTTCGAATTTATAATATTAGTATACTTTAGCAGTTTTTATAAAAACTCATAGTTTACTTATAATAGTCAGGTATGTAAGCTTGCGACCTGGTCATACTTATTAAATAGCTTAACGTACCCAGTCTAGGAGTTTGATTGAACCTTTAGGTTTAGGGACAGTAAGGGAAGAACAATTTCTAGGAAACGACAAGTCGCTCTGAAGAGTGGAGTAGAGTGTGGGTTTCTAGACAGCCTGTCGCGAACTCTACTTTCTTATAGATATGATAGCAAATACACTAATGATTGCATTAGTAAATTGTAATTTATAAATTTCACTGTGGATTTAGATACTATTTATTATAAAATATTATTGACTGTAACCGTTACATGAAAAATAAACACCTATTGATCATAATACAGGAGTTCATTACGTTGGACGTCGACCCAGACTTATAACACTATTATAAAATAATCAATAATCTTATAATCGCCTTCGTAATTTAGAAATACAACCCGTAATGTATATTCCCAGTATAATAAATATTGTAAAACCACTAACATCAATTCAATATTTTGACATGGGAATACAAAAGCACCACAAAAGTATAACACCGAAAAAATTACGTCACACCTCTATTTGAACACATTTTACCTCAAGAAGTTCATACATGATTTTGTATTTCGTAACAAAACATGGTACAATGCATAAACTTTCAACGCAAGATCGACGGAGCCATCGAGACAATAAAACAAAGAGAAGCGCTCCTCGCCTGGAGCGGTGCCGAGCCCCGTGCGGCGCGCGCTCGCCAATCACAGCGGCGGCTCGGCCGACGGGGCCCGCCCGCCGCCGCCCTCCACGGCACGGCGCGGCCCGCGTCGGGGATGAATGAGACGCAGCATCCCTACAAAGATTTTACATCGATTACGGGGGTGCGGGAGCGAGCCGTTTCGCTCTCGCCCGAAGGCGGCGACGTGAGGTCCTCTCGCGCAGTCGCGAACAATTAGCGCGCGGGTCGGCGGCACACCGCGTCACTATAATGTGGTTAGTCAGTGAGCGTCGGGGCCGAGCCGACGGCGACGGCACGGACCACGAGTTTAGAAGCGCGGGAGAGCCGCGCTGCTCGCTCAGCCAGCGCGCCGGCCACAGCACGGTGGAGTTCAAGAGCGCGGCGTGCGCGGGGGCCGTCGAGCCGCCCGCGCCGCCACTCGCCGCGCTGCCGGACCCGCAGCAGTTCAACATATTCCCGGCCTTCTTCAGCCGCCAGCTGAACTTCAGCGCTGGCGGCGGAGGCAGCCAGGGCTCGAAGATAATGGAGGAGTTGCGGCCGAACTTAGTTGGCGGACTGCTAGGCGTTCCGGGTCTCCTGGACGAGCACCAGTCTGACGCTAAGTTCTTGCAGTCGGGCTCTGAGAGCAAGTACACGCCTGACAAGGGCCGGAAGTGCAGTAATGCGTCTTCATCATCAGCGGAGGAATTTGGTGGTCTGTACGGTGGAGATCACGCGGCGACGCCGCCAGCGCCGCCTCTTAGTCGCTCCTTACAAGACCATACAGGTGGGTATCTGATTACTTAATACATTACAGCAGTTTAAAAACACTTGTTAAAAAGATTCAGGCTGATTCAGAAAGCCTACTATACTGTTGAAGATTACTTAGAAGATAAGAATATGTGGATATAGCTCGCTTAGACCATGTACAAAACAATAATGACTAAATTATATTTTTAAGAGAGCAACCGCCGAGTTTCTTGCTGGCTCTTCTCGGTAGGAACAGCTTTCCGAACCAGCAGTAGAGTTGAAGAATCAAAAGCACTTGTTTACAAGTTTATTTGAATAAAGAATAATTTGAATAATGTACCTATTACAAACTTAACAAGTATGATTGTTGTTAACAAGATGATTGTTATTTATTTGTACACGTTTTTAGTTTGAGTTAGATCGTTTTAGTAAGATTAAGACCTAAATAGAGTATTAAGAACTCTAATGAGTAAAATCCTAATGGATGAACAGTAGAATTGTGGCATAACTACAAACAGCATCGTACAAGGCAAAATATAGGCATGTAAAATATCTGATTCAATATTCCAAACATAGTAGAAACAGAAAATTAGTTTATATCGTGGTGATACATAAAATTACAGTCTTACGCAATAAAACGATTTGCTTATATTCCGTTGTCTCTATTCTTTTTATCATAAGTAATTAGATCATTTATACGTATTCGTACATTTGTACTTACCCATTAGGGATTGTGTTAATTTTTTCAACACTCAAGTTTTTTTGAATATTATATTTTTGTAATATTATTAAATTATCAAGAAAAATTTATACTCACATTTATGCTGCTCATATTGCAATCATATTATACCTGCCTGTTAACCCTTATTAGTAAAATTTCGTATTAACAGCAGTAGTAAAAATCAAAATAACATTAAAAACATACATATATAATGTAGTTGCAAAATGTAATATAAAGCGCCTACCTTCTAAACCAGCTAAAGATGTATTAATTAAATGGCTTCACACTCAAAGTTATCTGGATATAGAACAACTTTTAAATTGAATTTCGCTTGGTTATATGTTGAGTTTAATTCTCTATCCCACTTTGTTCTTCTTTTCTAAGGGTAATATTAAGTACAGTTATAATGTTAACGGCAAACTCTGGCCTCCCAAAATACAGGATCACCTAGTTTGGGGGCTACTTGTAAATCTTGATACTTAGATATAACATTTAGTATTGATTTAAGTTTTCCTAAAATATGTTACCACCTTTTTTGGAAATAAATTTTTTTGATTTGATTTTTTTGACATCTCAATTAGTAAAACTCTTGGTTTACATGCTAACTCAAAGAAAGCAAAAGAAAGAAGTAGGAGAAGAAGAAATATAAGTACAGTTTTTTCTTAAGGGTGAAACGGTTTATTTGCGCAGCTAATAACAGCCAAATTATTACTTAAGCATTCGACATCTGGAGAAATGTAAAACCAATTTCAGAAATTTTCTTCTCATAATCTATTTTAAATGTCGTTACCTTATTGACATATTTTGAATACAACAATAAATGAGTAAATAATTCAATGTTTGTTGTGATAAGTATCGCACTTAACACCACAAACATTTTATATCGCATAAAACCATTACTCGTTGCAAATTAATTTAATAAATAACTTAGGTACTTGTTGCAATTAAGTCTAGCAATCGGTTCCGATAGGAAAAGGAAACTCACACTTGACATTATTTTCCTTTGATTTCAATATTATATTTTACTTTTCCTCCTTATTTAAATCTATCCAATTTAGATGGTTATCTTACTCTATCCAACCTCTTTAATCTCATCCTCATTATGCCCCTTTTTAGCGATCATCTTCCTGCTCTTATCCCACTCTAACTGGGGTCGGCACAACATGAAATAAACATGTTGTCACATGATTTGGCTACATATTTTATGACCGGCCGCCTGCCTCACATCTACTTACTTTAGTCGTATTTTACGTCACCTCGGTAAGAAAGAGGGTGGTCTCTCTCTATCTATATAGGGTGGTATCTCGGTTCTACCTAACCGGATATCACACGGTGGGTCAACTTACCTTAGTCGTCATTTACGACTCCTCGGTAAGAAATGAGGGTTTTCTATTCTACTAAGCCGGATGCCACACGGCGGGTCAACTTACATTAGTCGCCTTCTACGACACCTTGGTAAGAAATGAGGGTGGTCTATTGTACTCAGCCGGATGGCACACGGCGGGTCCACTTACCTTAGTAGCCTTTTACGACACCTCGGTAAGAAATGAGGGTGGTCCTATTCTATTCTGCCAGATGCCACACGGCGTCCCTTTTTTAGCGATATCGTTTCTTATTAGTAGAGTAACTATTGCAGGGCTAGAAGAGCCTGCCCCTGAGTCCTCAAGTTCAGGGGACCTCTGAGCGTGCTGCCTCCTCTAAACTACGTCGATTCCGGAACACAAAAATTACAAAAGAGATTTAAAAATATAAGTACCTGGTTGATCGAGCCTTGCTCGGTAATTTTTTATAAAATAAAATAAAAAAACTTAAAAAATAATAATAATAGGCAGTTGGGGATCGGTCCTAGGTATTTTCATTTCTCGAGTCTGCCCGTTCCCCGAATAAGCTACGCTGACTTGACAATTTATGGCAAAAATTGTGTTATAATATAAATTTTAGTATTTTTTAATGTCCAAAAACAGGGATAAAATGATTTTTTTTTAACAAAACCTCGATCGATTTTCTCCCCCAAAACATAAATGCTGAATTTCAGGAAAATCGTTGGAGCCGTTTCCGAGATTATTTATATTTATATAGGTATATACATAGAAGATTAACTGATTAAATATTAAATATTAAAGATAATAAATTTTAAATTTGGGGCCCTTTCTCTATTCTCAAAGTCTATTTTTACCCCAGGGCCCTTAATTACCGTGCACTAGATTATAACTTATTTTCCATTTTTATCTTTATTTCAAAACCATTATGTGTAACATATTTTTTTTTATCAAACCTATGAAAACATTGAAATGTTTCAATTCAATGTTTTCGTATTTCCTCTATATCCGTATTATCCGTTTACCGAAACTGGAGTAACTATTCATAAAAAGTTGTAGCATAGTAATACATTTATACAAGTAGCTATTATATACAATATTATATGTATTGTATATTATATTATACTAGCGGCCTACCCCTGCTTCGCACGGGTATAGAATATATAGCCCATGTCACTCAGTGAAAAAATTATTAAAATCGATCCAGTAGTTTTGATTTATTCATTACTGCCCGTGGTCCGCAAGCGTTAAATTTGGAGAAAAACAATTCCCCTCTCCCTATTCTAAGAAGATTTCCTGCTATCTTTGAAATATCTAAATTCATATACTACATATTTACTTATTTATTTTTACATTTTTCCCTATGAATTTTTTTTTACAATTAATTACAGAATGTCTTTATATACAATATTCATAGTTTCCTTGTCATTAAACAAACTCTTGAAAGAGCGACATATAGCTGCTATATTCGAAGTGCTTTAGGGTGCGCGGCCTTCTCACGGAATTTTAAATCCGTAATATCTCCGAAAATGTTAAAAGCGGAAAAAATGTAATTATTTACGACATCATATTAGAAACCTCAAAAATTATAGTATTTCTCTACTCGGTATTGAATGTTATTATATTATATACAAACCTTCCTCTTGAATCACTCTATCTATTTAAGAAAACCGCATCAAAATCTGTTGCGTAGTTTTAAAGATTTAAACATACATAGGGATATATGGACAAACAAATAATGTGACTTTGTTTTATACTATGTAGTGATGTAGCTAGTATATACAACTGTGATAGCCCAGCAGTGCCACCGTTCGACTCTTTCCGTGGGTATTGCAGGTTAAACCCCGGGCAGACACGAATGAGTTTTTTCTATTGAAAACTTATGTGTCGAATTGGTAATTGCAATTTACCACACGCTTTTCGGTGATCGAAAACATCGTGAGAAAACCTGCATATCTATTGAAAATTCAAGGGGTTTGTGTAATCTACCAAGTTAGGTCTTACCTCCAACCTTTCTCTCAAATACGGAGTGAGGATGCCTATGCCCAGCAGTAGGTTAGTAACAGGCCGCTACTTTACTTTTATTTTTTAAGTAGCTATTAGTATATTTGGGGTGCAAAATTAATTAAAATCGGGAAAATGATGAGTAGAAAATAATGGTGCAAGTACTCAAGCATTTGACCGAGTAATAATAGGTGCGGAACAGCATTTACACAACAGTTTTAGCTTTGCCATTACAGCAGTTTAAAAACACTGTTAAAAAGAGGCTGATACAGGAAGCCTATTACACTGTTGAGGAATATTTGGATGATAAAATATTTTTAAAAGAGCAACCGCCGAGTTTCTTGCTGGCTCTTCTCGGTAGAAACAGCTTTCCGAACCAGCAGTAGAGTTGACGATTCAAAAGCACTTGTTTACAAGTTTATTTGAATAAAGAATATTTTGAATTTGAATTATAATTGTAACACTGTGACTAAAAATTATGTGACCTATTGTTAGTAGTACATAATTAATTTACAAAGTTAAGTTAAAAAGGCTTTTAAAAAAGCTTTTAAATAAATTTAATGTCCCTACTGTTAACCGTTACAAAGTTTTCTCGTCTGGAGCCAATCCTGGCAATATCATCAGGTCATAGTTATTTTATACATGCATTGTCATCAAGACTGGAGCAGCATGTAAAATCTCAGCTCAATCGGACACCGGGAAGTGCGACAAATTAAACTTGCAAGATTCCACCTTTTTTAAAATATATAAGATATTTGTTGAATTAATATGTAACGCTGTTGTTTCCGAATGAATAAATAAACAATTGTAATTTGTTTCATCTTTAATATTTTATATTTAAATGAGTTAATCTTGTATGTATATATATACATAAATATATTTTCCAAACCTCGGAAAAGGCTCCAACAATTTTCATGAAATTCGATATTCAATTTAGCTATATTTATGTCTTTTTATCCCTGTTTTCGGAAAAATGCTAAAATTTACGTTGAATTCAAAAGAATTTTCGCTATCTAACGTAAAGTCATTTGGGGAACGGGCGGTCTAGAGAGGTGAAAATAGGTTCGAGCCCAAACTGCCCAATTATACCTTCCTTTTTTTAAACATTATTTTTTTTTATACCTTTAAAAAAATTGCCGAGCAAAGTTCGGTCACAGGTACTACAGTTATAATAAAAATGACTAGTTAGTTGTATACACTTGTATATTTAGACAAAGGTAATACTATTTTGTTCACAGTGAACCAATAAATTTGCACGTATATGTCTATCCACACCCTCCGCAATACCCGCTTGAAAATTCAGGCTTCGCCAGAGCGGCAGGGGAGGGGGGGGGGGACGGTCGTTAGTGACATTTCGTATTCATGACGTCAGCCTCGGGGCGATTGTTTGCAATATTACTCTAATTGAAATTGTAATACGTACATATTCTGGATAGTCAGCGCCGCGGTACGAGTCCGAAATTCGAACATTAGTTTGTCTTATTTCATAATTATTAAACTCATTTAATACATATCTACAAATAAATTAAATGAGTTATTTATATATATAAAATGTTTTAAATAATCTCTGTGGATTTTTTGAAATGTTAAATATATTGTTCAATAAAGTTCTTTCTATTTTATTTTATTTTTTTATTTGCGACTTTTTTTAACTTTGTACGGCGCTGGAACAGCGGTCACTAGATGTCCGAAATCTGACTCAGTAATGGCTTATCGCCACATCATCCTGCCCTCATCCCACTCTAAGGGGGGTCGGCACAACATATTATAAACCTGTTGTCACGTGTGGCTACGTATTTTTTCGATCGGCTGCCTGCCTGACGTCAACTTATCTTAGACGTATTTTACGACACCTCGGTAATGGATGTGGTCTGTTCTACTCAGCCTGATACCACACGGCGGGTCGACTTACCTTAGTCGCCTTATACGACATCTTGGTAAGAAATGAGGGTTGTACTATTCTATTCAGCCGAATACCACACGGCGTTAGTGGCTTCTCGCCACGTTGCCGAATATGATGTTATCACAGTCATACTACCAACCCTCCACAATAGTCTAAATATTAATTAAACAACAAAAATGTTAGGTATTAAATGCAGAGCACAATATATAGAAAGGATAATAGCATAAGTAAGCGTGTCACGTCCGAACTACAGCTAACGCTTAACAATGGCTCAGCGGGGCGTGAGTACGTACTCTAAATACTACAACGCAATATATTCCCTAAAAGACAAGAAAAAAATCCATTTTAGAGTTGTCTACTTTACTAATAAAAGGAATCACTACATATTCACTTATAGTAGAAATAAGGGCCTGTTTCACAAGTTACCAATAAACTGTCAGTTAGCTTATTATTATACATTTCTGACACATGTCTCGGAATTTTTCGTTTCTCAGGTGAATAAGTCTATCGGAAAGGCTTATTCAGCACTTAAAGTCCCTAATAAATTAACAGGTAGGTCATTTGGCTGTTATTTTGTTTATCTGCTGGGTAGCAAATGCCTATTTCAAAATGACCGCGATTTTTTTTTTAATTTTTCACTTTTCAGAGTCTCTTTTTAATACATTTGTCTGCTACTTAGTTTATTTTTCAGTTAACTATCCGACACTTTATCAGTAACTTGTGAAACAGGCCCTAAGAAAGCACCTTTGCAGAATCATAAAGTAGGTACTTCTTGGTAAGTTGTTGTTGGCACAACAAGATCTTCAGTATTTAAGTTTGCTAGGGGAGTCAGGCAGGGATGCATCATATCGCCCATACTTTTTAATATCTATGGTGAACTTATAATGCGCAAAACACTGGAGGGATGGGACGGTGGTGTAACGGTGGGAGACTAAAAAATCTCAAACTTACGCTACGCAGATAATACAACGTTAATAACAGCTAACGAGACCGAAATGGTAAATTTACTGCATCGTCTCGATACTGTTAGCCAGGACATGGGACTTAAAATCAACTAAGCCAAGACGAAGATCATGATTGTTGATAGAGCCGGCACTCTACAAGGATATACTTTAACAAGTCAGTATGGTATAGTAGAGGACTTTACCTAGCTTGCATCGATCATATCCAACAAGGGCGGCTCTGAAAAGGAAATCAGACGACGAATTGGCATGGCAAAATCAGCAATGAGCCAGCTTGATAAGATATGGAAAGATCGAAATATTCTGAACAAAAATCAAGTTGGTACGAACCTTAGTCTTTTCGATCTTCCTATATGGCGCTGAGCCATGGATCCTCAAAGCAGCAGATAGAAAACGTGTTGATGGTTTCATACTTGGCGCCCAAGTATACTTCATGAAGCTGTGATAGCCCAGCGGTAACACCGTGCGACTCTTCGAGAGTCGCGGGTTCAAATCCGGGCAGACACCAATAAGTTTTTCTGTTAAAACTTATGTGTCTAAATTGATAATTGCAATTTATCACATGCTTTTTGGTGAAGGAAAACATCGTGAGGAAACCTGGATATCTCTAGAGAATTCTGGAGATATGTATAACCTACCAATCCGCACTGGAGCAGCGTGGTAAGTTTTAGCTCCAAACCTTCTCTCCAAAAAAGGAAAGAAGAGGCCTATTCTCAGCAGTATCTACAACCTTATTAACCCTACGTTTAAAATTACAACAATGTATTGTAAAGTTATCAATGGCACGCAGATACAGAAATCCGGCACATTTAACTTTCGCAAATTCGCTCCACGCGACCGACACGCGCCTGCGATTATGATAATCCGTTATTGAGAAAAACACCACAATAGGTAAACTATCTGAACAGTGTTCGAACTATTTCCGTACTTCCGTTTGGTTGGGATTTATTAAATTTTTGAAGGTAATTTTATCATTCACGATTGAATATTTATTTCCATAACAAATCATAAGCTCGCAAATGCGCCCTAAGTAACAATAAAAAAAGAAAATTATAATAAATAGTTAAGGGATACATTTTTAAAAAGCAAAAAAGTAAAACCAAAAAGTTTTTATTATTTTCAACTTCAATACTAGCAGTGCCTGCGGCTTTGCCCGTGTGTAAATAGTTGTATTTAATTGAAATTCTGAATATAAAAGTAGGTATTGTGAGTTAACCATAAGATAGACATGCTGTCACGGACTTTTTTTGTACTTTTTGTAGCTCCACAATTCTCTAGTTTTTTTTCTACATTATTTTGTGTGCCTGTGAGTGTTTACGCGACGCACACGGATAAAGTTTGCGCAACCTTTTCAACACAATTCACATAAAACGGTAGTGTACTATCAACCAAAACCTTCCGGAAGAAATGCACTACCGTACAGAAATCAGTTCACATACATACAGCTTTTGGAGACTTTGTTTATAAGTACTAGCTTTTACCCGCAACTTTGTTTGCGTGGACTTTTGTTGCTTGATAGTTTGATAATAGATAGCGCTTTTCAAGTTCATCCCAAAGTAAAGTAAAAGTAACGGCCTGTTACAATCCCACTGCTTGGCATAGGCCTCCTCTCTTGGTTCCTGGAGAGAAGGGTTGGAGCTAAGACTTACCACGCTGCTCCAATGCGGATTGGTAGGTTACACATATCCCCAGATTTCTCTAGGGTTACGCAGGTTGTTTCACGATGTTTTCCTTCACCGAAAAGCGTGTGATAAATTGCAATTATTAATTTGACATATAAGTTTTAATAGAAAAACTCATAGTGCCTGCCGGGGTTTGAACTCTCTCGAAAGAGTCGCACGGTCACACCGCTGGGCTATCACAGCTTAAGGTCATCCTATTCTTCTAGAAGTAACAGGATTTCTATAACCTATATATTAACCCAGTGTATAAGTCTGTCGATGTCTATAAATCTGAAACTGCAAGCCGCTAGCAGTGGAACTTACAACCAAATTACAGCACAATTAATAGCAAAGCAATATGCGCATAAATAAATCTACTTCAAAGAGGCCACTCGATATAATGGAGAGGCTTGTGACTCGTGCGCGCTGCACCCTAATCCCATAAAATCTATTGTGACTGCGATCAGCTGCCACTCCAAAAAAGTTACAAATGTCCAATGGGTTAAGTAGAAATGCGTATAAGGACAGCATAGCGAAAAAGGAAATGCCAATAATAATACAAGGATGAAAGTTGTTTGATATCTTAAAAACTTATAAATAAGTTTTTACTAATATATAAAGCTGAAGAGTTTATTTGTTTGTTGGTTTGTTTGTTTTTTTGAACGCGCTAATCTCAGGAACTACTGGACCGATTCGAAAAATTCTATCAGTATAAAATAGTCCATTTACTGAGGAAGGCTACCTCAAGTACCTACTTTATAATTCTGCAAAGGAGCTTTCTTATCTATACTAATATATGAAGCTAAAGAGTTTGTTTGATTGATTGTTTGAACGCGCTAATCTCAGGAACTACTGGACCGATTTGAAAAATTCTTTCAATGTAAGATAGTCCATTTATTGAGGAAGGCTATGGCCATTTATTGAGGAAGGCTATAAGGCTAACTATATAACATCACGCTAAGATTAATAGGAGAGGAGGCAATAAAAAATAGTACGAACACGCAAAATTTAAGCTTTCTTTGCGTGCGCTAAGTAAACGGTAAAAGTTATTCAAAAATCATGCATTGCAAAATTATTCTACTCCAAAAGCTCTAAATAAAAGTCCGCGACAGCATATGTCTAGCTTGTAAGGTTAACCATTACCCTTATTTTATTTAAACCATTTTTATGGCTATCTAAAGACTATATTACGGTTTTAATCTTTCCACGCGGGCAAAGCCGCTGGCGATTGGTAGTTTAATATAAACGTCAAAGAAAAGTGTTTTATATTTTTTGGTATTATTAACTTTAATTATAGGTCATATTCCACTGACTTGCTAAATATTAACGCTAACATATTAAAAATAATCTTAATGAATTAAATGATATTGATGACACATTTCCCCAGGTTTCTCACAATGCGTTTGATAAATTATCAAGTAGGCAATTAAGTTATAGCAGAAAAAGTCATTAGTTGATGAGATTTGAACCCATGACCCCTCGAAAGAATCACTAGGTCTCGCGGTTTAACTACTACAGCTACTATATCTATATACTAGATGTGCCCGCTACGCACGACCTTCTCTATATTCTAGTAAAAGTCCCATCGAAATCGGTTAAGCCATTCCATCCTCCTGCCCTTATCCCACTCCAAGTGGGGTCGGCACAACATGTTATAAACATGCCGTCACATGATTTGGCTGCGTTTTTAATGACCGGCCGCCTGCCTGACGTCAACTTACTCCAGTCGCCTCTTACGACACCTCGGTAAGAAATGAGGGTGGTCTATTCTACTTAACCGGATACCACATGGCTACGAAATCGGTTAAGCCGTTCCGGAGTATATACATTACCCTAAACCTTCTTCAAGAATTGCAGTATTTTTTAGTAAAATCCATTAATAATCAGTTCAGTAGATTTTGTGATATTTAGACATATAGACATTTGGGGACATTGGTTTATAATCTGTAGGTCCTACGAAGGTATATACTGGCAATAAACAGGAGTATTGCACATATCTCTACGGATAGTACGCTGTGATCAATCAAAGATCTCAATCAGGGGGATTTGCGGCATTTGCGCCGATTATAAATCTATTAAGGGCTTGCGACAACATATGGATGCTCGAGGGCACGACCGCGGTGCCCCGTGGCGCCCCCGAGGGTGCCAAATACGCAGATTTATTTTTAAAATAGCGATTTTTTTAAAAGCTACTTTTACTCATCTAAATTTACGTTATTGTTACTAAACTACTTGTATTAATAAAAGAAGTATTCTAAATCAGTTTTATACTTTTCATAAAAAATGCTAAAATGAAACTCTCATTCGCTATTCGCGGGCTAGCTGCTAATGACAGCGGCTGTCACATCTCCCACGTCAAAATGGCGCGAACTGTGGCAAGATGTTACGTCATGGCTTGCTTGCTTGCTTGCAGTAACGACAAGGCGGCGTTGTTACATTATAAAGATTTAAGATTGTTGAAATTAAGATTATTAACTGCGCTATAAAGTAAGGTGCCCTTAGAAATTCACCATGCACTAGTAGTTGAATTTGAAGTTGAAGTTGTAGTGGAATTTTTGAAAATGGTCCAGTAGTTTTTGTGTGAAAACATTACAAACATATATACAAATTTTTCCTCTTTATAATATTAGTATAGATTAGCTACAACAAACAAAAAACTTATTATTTAAAATTTCATACAAAACGGTCATTAAATTTTTATTAATCCGGCTAACTAGAATAGTACCACCCTCATTTCTTACCGAGGAGTCGTAAAAGGCGACTAAGGTAAGTCGACCCGCCGTGTGGTATCCGGCTGAGTAGAATAGACCACCCTCATTTCTTACCGAGGTGTCGTAAAAGACGACTATGGTAAGTTGACCCACTGTGTGGTATCCGGTTTAGTAGAATAGATCACCCTCCTTCTTACGTAGGTGTCGTAAAATACGACTAAGGTAAGTTGACGTTAGGCAGGTGGCCGGTCATAAAAACGCAGCCAAATCGTGTAACAACATGTTTATAACATGTTCTGCCGACCCCACTTACTGTGGGATAAGGGCAGGAAGATGATGAGTGCATTTACGTCGTACTTAGTCGTATATCATATACGTAAATGCACTCATTTAAAAAAAATGTCAGTTACATCAACCTTTTTATTTTTGCGAGTAGATTAAGAGCTTTCACCTCTGCTTTCGACCAGTGCAGTCATCCGACACCTCTCCACCGCCACAGATGGCGCTTTTATATCAATTGTAATAATTAGGGGATTAGGGCCCCCTAATGACAAGTTACATTGAATCCTCGTTACACCCCCGAACAAATGTTCCCTACTTTGCTACAAATAAATATTGTGCGTTGACTTGTCGCAAGTCACTCGCGATTGTGGCACGCTGTAATCTTTTGTACTTACAATTACAGGGTAGCGACCGAACCGTATAAAAATAGTCTATTAGTACTTTAACGTACTTTACAAGTGTTATAATTAGTAAGTAAATTGAATCGCGTTCCAATTCTTTTTTCAAGAATCCATTGATTTACATTCTGACACAACATATTAGAAATTAAAAATATCTACGATCTGCGTTCATAGAAATATTAAATCTATAAAAATGTTAAAATTTTTGGTTGAATTTAATTAATAATAATGACACGAAAAGTTTAGATGTGCGTCAGTCGTACCTAATTGAAATATATTCATTTTATTTTCTTTTCATTTCATTTCAAATATACCCAAGTACAATTTTATTCAAATATACAATATGCAAAGAGGCTTAATATTAAATAAACCTTTATGGGTTAACCATGTCTCCATCTCTTCCATAAGAGACTTCAATCAATCTATATAAAGCTGAAGAGTTTGTATGTTTTTTTTGTTTGATTGTTTGAACGCGCTAATCTCAGGAACTACTATTGGACCGATTTGAAAAATTCTTTCAGTTTTAGATAGTCCATTTATCTAGGAAGGTTATGGGCTATATAACATCACGCTAAGATGAATAGGAGAGGAGCAGCAATAAAAAATATTACGAAAAGGGCAAAATTTAAAACTATCCTTGCGTGCGCTGAGTAAACGGTGATAGTTATTAAAAAATCATGTATTGCAAAATTGTTCCCCTCTAAAAGTTCTAAAGAAAAGACCAAATATATGTCTAGCTTTTAAGGTTAACCTACTTCAACCATTTCTTATCAAAATGTTATCAAAAGACTATATTACGGTTCTAATCTATTCACGCGGGCGGAGCCGCTGGCGATTGCTAGTATTACCATAAAACAGAGTTCCAAAAACCTGTCTGTTTGTATGTGATCGATTATATCAAAATTCACTAATCGGATTTCTGAAAAACTTCAATAAGTATCTGACATTTATTAACATACTGAGATACCTTCATTTTTATACGTTCGCATATCAAGCGTTTAAGCTCTGAAAAATTGCATATTGGTGACATAATCAGTTTACCTTTGGTTTCTGTGAGTTTCTAAATTATGAGGGGGAGATTTTAAAAGCACCGCCAGAGGTCGGTTTAGTAAGTATTCATGCATTCCCTTTGACGGCGTTCCAGCTACTTATTAATTAAAATGGAGCTAAGTGTTTGCGTCCGCGGTAAACGGAGCCTTTTAACGTTTAAAAGGCAGTTTTTTTGCACGCTTCTATGTTTACGGGCTTTGATGGTGTATATCGGTTACGGTTTTCGTTTGACATTTTTCTTTAACGAAATTAAGTGAACGTTACATTCGATCTGAAGTTAACGAATTTTAAAAAACATTTTAAACAAAAAGTTTGATATTATTTTAAAGACATATTAGGTAAATAACGTTCTCATGCGGCTTTAGAGACAACTTAGATCGATATTGATCGATACGTCTTATTTCATTATACTGCGTTTAAAATTAGCTACAACTTCTAACGTCTATTTTTTTTTTTCAATGGGAGATAGTAATAACATAAAACCAGAAACACAAAATTTAATTATCATTAATTGCAAAAATAAAGTCTCTCGAAAAAATAAAGGTAATTTTGTGTCGAGTTAATATTACGTCTATGAGTTTATTTATTTACTTTATACTGGCAACATTATTCGTAGTACCATTATTAAAAATCATAGAGGTACGAGTATATGCTGGCTTACCTACTCTAAGCATAATAACTCTATTATAAAAACTCTTAAAAATAAATACTGTTTAATTAGTTATACTAGTCATAATCCCATCGCGTAATCACATTATCTGGGATAAAACAATTTAAAATGCATTTTTTTAAATTTAATATACAACACAATGCGGAAAAAGCTACAGAGTACATTTACAGATAAAAACTAAAAAACTAAACTTACATGGAATATTGCTGCAACAGATAAAACAAATATGTATTTTCGTTGCTATTTTGGTAGGCAAGAACCCAGTCAATACGTCCTTCGAACTCGTCTAATTAAGCTACTTTAATTAAGCTTTACTTAGCAAATTTAAAATTAACAAAAATACGATTTTATTGGCCAATCAGTTGGTAAGAACAAGGTACGGAACGGTTGTTCTTTGAATTTGTTGTTCAACTAGTTTAATTTTCTCCGAATGCGCGAGAAAGCGTTATTTCATAATCCAGCGCTACTTCATGATATCCGGCTAAATAGAATAGACTACCCTCATTTCTTACCGAGGTGTCGTAAAAGGCGACTAAGATAAGTTGACCCACCGTGTGGTATCCGGTTAAGTAGAAAAGACCATCCTTTTCTTACCGAGGTGTCATAAAATACGACTACAAGAAGTTGACGTCGGACAGGCGGCCGGTCGTAAAATACGAAGCCAAATCATGTGACAACATGTTTATAACATGTTGTGCCGATCCCACTAAGAGTGGGATAAGGACAGGAAGATGATGAAGCCAGCGCTACTTCATATAGAGAGCGTTGCTAGATTTATCGCACGACTATTCGACCACGAGGTTCGCAAACAGATCATGAATCACGCAACAGTTGATAGCTCTAGCAGAGACAAAAAGGCACTATAAACATTAGCACTCAACGACCAAACGAGCGTTAAATTTGAATGTGGACCAAACGTGTGTGACCAACCGAGTGTTAAATTTGAATGTGGATGGATATGTCCCTAGAGGGAGGCCTAAAAAGAGATGGTTGGATTTTGTGAAGTATGACATGCAAGGAGTGGCGCCAGAGTTGACGAATGATGGACAGAATGGAAGAGAACAACATGTTGTGCTGACCCCACTTAGAGTGGGATAAGGACAGGAAGATATATAAACATTAGCACTCACACATTTATATCATTAGTTAAGCTACAAGCTCGACGTATAATAATCTCTTGCACATCACCTTATGCTATCCAGTTCAAGTCGTTCGAACAATCTGTTCATTCATTCAAAGCGGTGTACGGAGTCGGTGCCGAATCATGAGCAGTAACAGTGTTAAGGCAACGCAATTACAATTACGAGCGGGCTGAACTTGACCTAGGACAAGGATCGATGCGGCCCGCTATGCAAATAAGAAGCAATTTCTTTGAGGCAGTCGGACCCGCGCTAAGTGAGGTCGAATGAGCGGACCTTTTGATACGAAACATTAGCGATGTTTCTATTAACGCTGAAAAATGTTTACATACTTGAGATCAACATTTCCTAATTACTGGGAAAATCGAATAACATTTTGAATTTTATTTTTCCATCCTCTTATTATCATTATACAAATGTGGTGAAAACAATTTAGAAAAACTCATGAAATTAAGGAAATGTGAAAAAATATTTAAAAAATCAAATTGTATAGGCAATACCTCTAATAAAAGTGACAAAAAAATTAGAAACTGCCGTAAAAGCAAGCCTATTTACTTAATTGCTACATGTTGGATGTCCATGCTTTTATGCTTTAAAATTCGATCTTTTCTCTAGGAAATATAAAATGGATAAGACAAATATCAATAGTTTAGAATCTTTTTAAAATATGTTATCGATTTATACATATAAAGCTGTAGGAGCCGAGCGTTGAGACAGAGCCTCTTCCTGTCGTCAGGAGTTCAAATCCCTGGCATATACTAATGAGTTTCCTCATTCAATACATCAATCGATATATCAATTAGGCACTAATTGCATGCAACAAATTGATATTTGCGATTCATCACATGCTTTTCGGTAAAAGAATATACCGTGAGGAAACCTGTCTAATCACTGAAGAATTTTTGGGATACCTATGTGTAGCATACCCATTAGCATTGGAACAACATAGTAGGCCTAAGCTCAAACCCTTCTCTGCAAATAAGAGAGGCCTTTGCCCAGTAGTGAGATAGTTATAGGCCGTTATTTTATACATAGATGCCTTTTTTTATTAGTTACGAAAAGCATCAAGAAATGAAGATTCCAATATCTTACAAGCATCCTACGTTACTGTTGTTTTGCAAATTAAGTATAT
The DNA here is from genome assembly GCA_029227775.1 of Morpho helenor. Lineage (NCBI taxonomy): Eukaryota > Metazoa > Arthropoda > Insecta > Lepidoptera > Nymphalidae > Morpho > Morpho helenor. Next base: position 11,138,078 of record JARGCU010000037.1, on the reverse strand, counting down.
TATTTTTTAACAGCTGAAGGTGCGTTCAAAAAGTTAAAACCTGAACCTGGCGGAACAGGCAGTTCGGGTACATCAGCCTTGTCCCCATCCCTGGGCCCACAGCACGCGGGTCATACACCAACGACGGCATCCTGTCCAACCCCCGCAAGACGACGGCACAGGACAACCTTCACACAGGTATCTTCATTATTATGATCATTATTTAATTATTTTACGTTTGTATTCCATAAAGTTCCATGTAGTTACAATAAAAATGTGATAATAAAAATATGATATCCTAAATCCTCGTCTTTTGTAAATATGGTTGTATGGTTGAAATTGTGAAACATTCATGCAAAGTTATTAGCGTACGCAAGGAAAGCTTTTAATTATGCCATTTTCGCATTAATTTTAATTGCTGTTCGTCTCCTATTTATCTTAGCGTGATGTTATATACTCTATACCCTGCCTCGATAAATGGACTATCATCCAGTCCAAGAATTTTCAAATCGGTCTAGTAGTTCTTGAGATTAGCACGTTCAAACAATCAAACAAACAAACTCTTCAACTTTATATATTAGTTTAGATATAACTGTTACAAGTGTTGATTTCCCTTTTTTAAGTTAAAACAATACTTTTTTCCACATGAAATAATTATAAAAATGACGTTAGATAGTATGACCAACATAGGGTTATAATATTAGAATAGGAAAACCAGCCTAAAATGTGCCATATTACAATAAAGAAAAATAACGATGATCTATCTGTCTCTCTTTTATATGTGTGATTAGATAAAGATGATACGTGTTTTATCTTCCCTCTAATTATTGTTGTGTCACCTCACTTGCTGGTCTGCTTATGGCTACCCGCACAATTTGTGATTTTTACAAAGATATATTAAAAAGCTTTTTATAAGGGTGTTATAGCATGTATGTTATTGTATAATATAAAGCCTTTTTTATCATCAAACAGGAACAGTTAGCGGAATTAGAAGCGGCCTTCGCAAAGTCCCACTACCCTGACATATACTGCAGAGAAGAGTTGGCGCGGACTACGAAACTTAATGAAGCGAGAATACAGGTGAGGCAACTGGACAAAAAAACAACAAGAATAAGAATTGATAGTAGCCTCTTTTACATTACTTTTTTATTTCAACATTCCTTTACTACTTTACTTCAACTTTATAATACATGCATAAATATGGAGTATTTAAATGCGATTGGATGTTAACACCTGTTTTTACTAACCTTTTGTTGTTATAGTTGATCAAATATTTATTTGTATCTATACATATTATTCAACAAAGTCCACAAAAATGACTGTCTGAATGTGATAGATTTTCTCAGTCTACTAATCGAATTTTTGTACGGTTCTTCTTGGAAGGTAGTGCGATTTTTGAGGAAAGTTTAGGTTAACATAACATCATCATCTTCCTGCCCTTATCCCACTCTAAGTGGGGTCGGCACAACATGTTATAAACATGCTGTCACATGATTTGGCTGCGTTTTTACGACCGGCCGCCTGCCTGACATCAACTTACCTCTGTCGTATTTTACGACACCTCGGTAAGAAAGAGGGTGGTCTATTCTACTAAACCGGATACCACACGGTGAGTCAACTTACCTTAGTCGCCTTTTACGACACCTCGGTAAGAAATGAGGTTGGTCTATTCTACTCAGCCGGATACCACACGGCGGGTCGACTTACCTTAGTCGCCTTTTACGACACCTCGGTAAGAAAAGAGGATGGTACTATTCTATTCAGCCGGATACCACACGGCGTTTTAGGTTAACATAACATTTATGTAAATGTTTATGTAAATAAACTAAAATACATATTTGTGACATACTGATTTCACCGTGGGTGAAGCGTCGTTATTTTGCTATGTCATATTATTACCTCCCTTAAATGTAAACAGTATCTGGGTGACTAAACCTTGCACGTTATTTTTTTTATAAGATTAGCTGTGCCAGCAGGTTCGTCCTCATGGAAATAAGCATGTTACAATTTTTTTCACGAATTCAAATTATGAACATAAAAGTAACTGTCGGGAATTAGTAATAAGAGGTGTTTGAATAACTTGCACCGTTTACTAAACCCACGTGAGGAAAACTTTAAATTTTGCCGTTTTCGGAATATTTTTTGTTGCTGCTCTCTTGTCCTATAGCGTGATGTTATATACTCTAGCCTTCATCGCTAAATGGACACTCAAATAATTTTTAAAATCAGTACCAGTATTACTGAGATTAGCGCGTTCGAACAAGCAAACAAACTTTTCAGCTTTTTAGATTATATATTAGTATAGATAATATATTAGTATAGATATAAAACTCTACAAATACAGCAAAAAGTAACCTTTGCGTTATATTTATATTTTAGCAGTTTTTCAGTACCCGAAAACAGGGCTAAAACGACATTTTAATTTATATATAATATTTAGATTAATATCTATATATAAATATATCTTTTATATTTAAATGAGTTAATCTTGTATATATATACGGAATTTCGGAAACTGCTCCAACGATTTCCTGAAATTCAGCATGTAGGAGCTTTTTCTTTTTCTTGTTAAGTTTTTTTTTTTTTTGTAAAAAACCAGGCACTACAATACTAAATCATTTAAATATTAGAGATAAATATGTGAATAAACGCTTGTCTTAAATAGAATAATGTAATAATTTAAAAATATATGACATATAATTCGTAGTACGCCGTGTGGTATCCGGCTGAATAGAATAGTACCACCCTCATTTCCTACCGAGGTGTCGTAAAAGGCGACTAAGGTAATCGACCCGCCGTGTGGTACCCGGCTGAGTAGAATAAACCACCCTCATTTCTTACCGAGGTGTCGCAAAAGGCGACTAAGGTAAGTTGACCCACCGTGTGGTATCCAGTTTAGTAGAATAGACCACCCTCTTCTTACCGAGGCGTCGTAAAATACGACTAAGGTAAGTTGACGTCAGGCAGGTGGCCGGTAGTAAAAACGCAGCCATATCATGTTACAGCATGTTTATAACATGTTGTGCCGACCCAACTTAGAGTGGGATAAGGGCAGGATATATAATGTAGTAATTTAAAAATATATGACATATAATTCTCAGTATATGAATTAAACGAATAGCGAGCCCCATTCCCGTCGCTCTTTTTCTCAGCTGGAATTGTCGAAATATCAATGATGCGAGAATACTTCGGTAATATAATTTGTAGCGTAGGCCGGAGACGAATTGAATTAAAGCGCCATCTGTCGTCCATGGTCGTATGAATACGAAATGCTTACAGTTACGATCCTTATCTCAGTTTTAAAATTGCTCAATCCCTCGGGACACACGCTATTGATTCGTCCCAGGAGTACCTAATTTGACGCTTTAGATATTTTATTCAGAATGCTACTTTTAGCGGCCTTTTTAAAATACAAAAGTAATAATAAAATTATTTTGCTATAATCCGCGATGAAGTAAAATAGAAAATATATATAATGCTAAATGTAGATTGGACAGTCGGTTATCATATATGATACATGCAGGATTCGTAAAAACACATGCACAAACCTCCACCACCGCCACCACAGTACACAAGCACTATATACGTTCACTATCACAAACTCAACAATCGTTTCGCCCCGCAACCGAAGCATCATCAGGAGATAGACTCCACGACCAAAATCGCAAAGCTTTGCGATTGTGGAGTATATCTGTTGTCCACTCTACATTTAGCATTATATATATTTTCTATTTTACTTCATCGCGGATTATAGCAAAATAATTTTATTATTACTTTTGTATTATGGATCTCCGCAAAGTAACGCCTAATTCTAAAAATTACTTTTTAAAATACCATACCAAAAAACAAAGTTGGAGAGTATTTAATGTTAAATTATTCCCCGAGGACGTTTAACTGTATTCTTAGTAAGGTATTCTATACAAGAATATAGATATATAAAATAGAAAGTATGTATATATGTTCCTTCCTCCGAAACTGCTGGTCCCATTTTAATGAAATTTTCAGACAATCTTTCAAGCTGGGTCAAGCTTATATTCCTGTATAGTTTGGTGGCTATCAGAGCATTTTTTAAAATTGCCAACAACAATTTTGTTTCGAGGGGAAATCAAAACCAGACTGAATCACAGCAACGCGTGGGTGGAGTAATAAGGTGTAAAATATGATTTATAGATTAGGCGTTACATTGCAGAGGTCCATAATACAAAAGTTCTAAAAATATTATTTTGCTATAATCCGCAATAAAAGAAAATATATGTAATCCTAAAATATGTAGCGTGTACTATCTTGATACATTCAATACTACATAATACTACAATACACAAGCACTACACTCATTCACTACCACAATCTCAACAATTGTTTCGCCCTATAACCGAATCATATGGCGGCTGGCTAAACTCGCATTGCGATTTACACGTGGATTCAATCCTCTGATTTAATATTATTCTAGAAAGACAATGATTATTATGACTTATACGTATGAATGGTAAGATAAAATGTCAATATACAGAAGATATTTGCATGTATTTAAAAGCCAACACGATAGATGACACGCACACGTTATAGGGAATTCCAACACATGTATGGCAAGTATGTACGGCCGTACCTACACTCGTGCACGCGCGCTCCGTAGGAGGCTATTAGCTTTCAGGCGACGCTACATAAGAATGTAAACGTTAAAGACGACGGCGACGTCGGGCACCCTCCTTCAAGAGGAAATTTCGATATAAAAATACAACGCTGTCAGGCGAGCGAGGGGGTGGGCCGGGGGAGCGGGCGGGTGGCCCCTGAGGCATTGCAATCCCATCAAATGGATCCGTAACGAAGTTAGCCGCTCATCCTCCCCGCGCGCCTCTCGACATTGTCTCTGCCCTCAAATGAATTCTACAATTGGAAATAAGAAAATGTTTTGTTGGATCCGTGCTTTTTCAGTTTAAAGGCGACCATTTCCAACGGATAACACGACGCCCGGATAAATGCGTAGGTACTTATCTGTTTTCTGTTATTGGGGCAAAATGGCTTTGAGATCTTGCTCAATTTGATTTGGACAACTTGAAACTTCAGTGCTCTCTATAAATTATTTATATCCCGGTCAAGTTTATCGGTTAATCTGCTTCACATTTAAGAATTCAAAGTTGTTTGTCGACCTATTCTTTTTATAATATTTTGTCTACGTATGACAAAGTGTTTTTTCTTTTACCATAATTAGGTTGAGGGAGAATTGGGGCATGAGTTAATGTTTTTTTTAATATTAGGTCTTGTTGGAATGGAATATCCATTTACCCTTACTTTTTTTAACAAAGAAATTAATCTCGCTACGATATTTGTATGAAACAGCAATGCTTGGCCGACTTGTTTCCACAGAGTTATTATATTTAATAGAACAGTCTAATGCAGGCTTGTAAATAATGAGAGAGAAGATTAAAATCGTATACTTTATCTTTGTCTAATCATACATAAAAAAGAGAGAAAGATACATACACCCTCATTTATTTTCTCTTTACTGTAATATTTTAAGCATCCCTACTTTAAGTATAATAACTATTGTCTCTTTACATCCGTGTCTGTGTTTATTTTTTTTATAAGAATTATATGTACAAGATTTAAACGGTACAATATTTGTGAAAGGCTTTCAGTTATTCTTTTAGATCAGCTATTATATACGCAATGAACAGTATAATAACATTATGAAATAAAGATAGTCTTCGAATTTTGATAAATTGACTTAAATATATCCAATAAACTGTAACATATCCAAAAAACCGTTTCGGAAATTGCTTCGTTTTTCATTACAACGCGCACAAGGGACGGATGTCGAATAGCTTTGCGAAAAAAAACTAATATCCCATTTATGTTTCTTCACCCTACTATATACTATGCCTACTATATATTTGGGTGCTATGTTATATAAAATGGCATCTATTCTATTAGGCATAGGACTCAATTTGGCGTGGTTTGAAAGTGGTGGGTTGGTATGTATCGGTTTATTTGTATGGGGAGTGCGTCCAGAGGGCGGCTCCCTCAGCCCTCTCCCTCTAATCAGCTGTAATCACCATATCAAAGTACGCACGCTTCATTCCCGTTGACAACACAGATTACGGCGTTGTTTTGTACATTGTTAAGCTATACCTATGTTAGATAAAATACGATCGTAAAATTATGTTATTATCAACTATATTCTAGTAGGTTTATCCGCGACTTTACTGTCAAAATACCCTTAATTACGTATAATGTAATTTTTTCATATTTCTGAAAAAATGTGAATTTGTCTGTCCTATATGTTAGCCCCGTAAAATGTACCAAATTTGATAAATATTGGTCCAGCGGTTTAGTCGTGTAAGCGTAACACACAGACAGACAAAGCAAAAGACAGACAGACTTATGCATTTAAATAATGTATTAACATTAATTGTAAATGCTTACTCTCATAAGAATAACTGGTATTAAATAATTATGCATGAATGTTTCAAAATTTTGTAGAACCATATTTACAAAAGACAATTTATATTTAATAATTGAGTTAATTAAAGGATTACAGAGCGTTACATTGCAAGCTTTTTTGTATTATTATTCGATTGCTAGCGGCTAACACTGGTTCGCAATGTAGATAATATATTACAAACATTACAACATAGGTAAAATATAAATAAATATTTAATAGGCATTAAGACTAAGATGAATTTGTAGATTATATAAATATTATATAGTTGAGATTTTTTTTCTACGTTCCGCTAGACTTACAATGTTTCTTAATAAGAACCTTCCTGACAATAATTTGAAAAACCATTAAAAATACATTAAAATATTAAATACACACTACCGTTAGGTAAACTTACGCACATACTCTTTTGTTTATGGTTAATCTGTGGTCAAATTGAGAAGTGATTCATTATTTCTCTATAGTCTTACTTAAGTGTTAATGTTTATTTTAGTCATTAAAATTATGGTCAAATTTAGAACTCTGGCCGACCACTATTATAATGAATTTAATGATTGCGGATGAATAATTTAGCGACCTAAGAACTTTTTACGGATATAGGGTTATACTAGTTCTATATTGTTGGTGACCTTAAACAATTTGATACAGGTCTGGTTTCAAAACCGACGGGCGAAGTATCGTAAGCAAGAAAAGCAGTTGCAGAAAGCACTCGCGCCAGCAGTGTTGCCAGGCTGCAACGGTATGATGAGGAACATACAAGGCTACAGAGGATACCAGCCTTACCCCCACCCGAACACCATTAACAGATATCCACAGGTAAACTGGAAACTTTATTTTTTTTTTGTCATGAAAACCCATTATGAGACCTCACCGCCTGACGGGGAAAAGCGGCGGGTATATCGGACACGCACCGACTAAAAACCTAACAATGCTCCACCACGCTGCTGATGGCGGGGACAGGTTACCGTTGGACACATGGCCCCCATCCCCGCCAGCAGCAACTCTGAACCCCAGAGTGCGCCACTTCTAGGTCGGGGCCTCTCTAACAGTGGCCCCTCCCTCCGCTAGACGATGCATCGGGAGCACCAGATGCATCGACCGCCTCGGGGACCTTTTCAGATGAGCGCCCGATAAACCCCGTTTGAGACGCCCAGAAGTCCCCGTTAGGGACAACTTTATTATTCCCTTTACCTTTAGTGACTTATTCAGAATCAGTGGTAGCTTATTTTAAAACATTTGACGATTCAATAGTACTGGAAACAGTCCACTTGAAGAATATATGTTACCCCACTATAGTATATGTTCCTAATCTTTATTTTCTTTTTAGCTACACTTAGCAAAATATAAAACTCATATATTAATGTAGCTTAAGGTTTATTGCAATAAAAAGTATCTAGGAATTAGGATCTGTCATTAATGAAAAGATTGTCCTTTGCTTCACGCTTTATAGTAAGTATTCATACATTGAAAATATTTTTTCCTGTATTGATTTTCGGTGCAATGAAAAAAAATTATGCAGCCATCTTTTAATGTAGATTAATAGAAAAGTATTTTTTGAGTTGACCATAAGAAACAGAGCCTTGTTATCCCGGACTTTATTGTAGAATTTTTGTAGATCTACAATTCTCTAGGACATACTTTAGAGTATCTCTGTTGGTTTACGCGGCGCACGCGACTAAAGTTCCCAGCAGGCGAGTTTTTTTTAAATTCGCGACCTCTTCAACTCAACCCAATTTACATAAAACTGTAATGTACTATAACGTAATCCTTCCGGAAGAATTGCACACCCTTACAGTGAAAACCGTACAAAAATCCGTTGAGTAGATTTTGAGAAAATTGATCACATACAGATTTTGGGGACTTTGGTTTATAATAAGTGAAGATATACCTAAATCTATATATTATTATTATGAAGAAGAAGAATAACTTTATTGCACATACAGAAATACAAAGTGAAAAGAACAAGAGATACATAATATAACCGATACAGTTATGTTTCGTTTCTATGATTAAATTGCATTAAAACTAATTTCTAACCTACAAAAATATGAAAATTAAAAAAAAAAACATTAAAAATATATATTTATAAAGCTTAAGTTAAACTCTCAAAAAATCTAATTCTGATGGGACAACCAAATGTATATCATACCATAGCTAGACAAAGCGTATATTTTTATGCTCATAAAGTTGAGCAATAAATGATAGTATTTGAAAGTAAATACAAAATTTTACTAAAAATAAAAAATGTTATATAACCTGTCGCTGCACATTTTTAAAGTATTAATGATGTGCGCTCGAATCCGCTCGTTAACATGCGTCGCTAATCAGTCGCACTGATTACAGTATAATGAGATTGCGACCGAAATTCGAAAATAATGCAAATAGCGATGCGTCGCCATAGCGCGGACAATACTATTCGTTACGCCGACCAATACATCCGTACTCTGAAAGCTTTCATACAAGATTACCAATCGAATTAATTATCGCTTCATGTTTGACTGGCTCGATGGCGCAATTGACAGTAAACCTGCCTTCAGCACCGACTGTCGCGGGTTCGATACTCGCCGAAGGCAATACTTTCGATAAATAATTTGTTCCTTTTTCGAGTCTGGGTATATATTTGCACTTAAGTATTTAATTTAAAAATATGTAGGTATGTTTATATTTACCAGTTGTCTGTTACCCATAACACACGTATTAAGTTACTTTGGGGACGGACGACCATCGTGTGTATATATATTTCACTTTTCGAGATAAGACCGCCCTTGCACTCTTAAATGTTCTTATTTCTCTTGTTTATGTCTATTATTTACCTGGTGTACAATAAAGAGTTATTCATTCATTATTTATTTATTTTTGCATTATCAGCCCACTTTAGTCCACTGCTGGACATAAGCCACTTCAATTATACGCAACTTAGCCCGATTATTTATTTATTGTTGATAGTAGTTATTTTGAATAATCAGCGATGCCAGACCGTGTGACCAAACGAGTGTTAAATATGAATGTGGATGGATATGTGCCGAGAGGGAGGCCTAAAATGTGATGGTCGGATTGCATATTAAGGAGTAGCGTCATAGTTGTAATGATTTAAGAAAATGGATGAGTAATTGCTACCCCATTTAGAGGAGGATAAGGGTCGGAAAATGATGATGTTTATCATAGTTGTATTTACTAGCATTTACCGTTGTTTTTTTTGCGATGAATAATATAGATATTTAATTTTATTAACCTAACGAACCTGGCTCCTTATTAACTCACTGCTAGATATAGGCCTTTTCTCTCCTTTTTTTGGCAAGAAGGGTTTGAACTAAAATGCGTCACGCTGTTCCAATGTGGATTGGTAGAGTGCACATCTTCCTAAAATTCTTTATAGATATGCAGGTTTCCTTACAATATTTTCCTTCACCAAAAAGCTTATGATAAATTGCAAATATTAACTTTTGAATAGAACACACACATGTGTGTGGAAGAAATAAAGCGATAATTAAATCAATTGTGTTAAATTATTGCATTGTACATTGCTCATATCAATCACTTGGTAAAAGACATTGATATTAAAAGTTTGATCATGACTGAGTTAGCTGTTATATATATAAAAACTTTAAGTACAAAGAATAAGCATATAACCTGATAAAAGATTATTTCAATGAAATACTTATAACAGTATATAAACGTCTTTTAGCAATCTCATAGAACCAACGAACTCTAACTTCTCATCTTTGGAAATATTTTTCGAATGAAACAACCGTAATGGTAAACCAACTAACAGGTTATGTAAAGTGTTTGATGATAAAACGATATAGCAATCATAGGCTTTTAGCAGTCTTCTAATCTACTACCATAAATGAATAGATGTCACCATAACCCATCATTATTATAACGGAGATATGAAACAGATGAATTACACATTCATCTATTATGAAATTATTGAACCAACGATATCGTTTTAATGTAAATTACTCACCCTTCACAATTAACGATTGAAAATCATTTCCCGGTGTGGTAATTGCAGTGGTTTTAATATTTTCAGCATCGCATTACCGTTAGTGAAGTGTTGATCGTGATAAATTACAGCCACGACCCGACGCCGAGTTGTAGAAAATTATGTTATTAATAGAAAATCTGATTAATATAAGTAGTCGCATTATAATACCTGAGTAACGGAGCCTTTTTCTGTAATTATTTTTACAAAAAATGCAATTAAAGAAAGGGCGGATGATATCTGGGACTTGATCTCCGACATTTTAAATTCTCTAAACCACCCGTTCCCCAATTGAGCTACCATGAGTATGCAAATTACAGCGTAATTAACCTTTATATTTAAGCAGTTATTCAATGCGTGAAAACAGGAAAAAACGTCATTTTTTGGAAATGTAACCTAGCCAGATCAATTTAACGCCACCGAAACCCCTATATACTGAATTTCATGAAAATCGTATTATCATCATACGATGATGATGTATCGTATCATATTATTGTTTTTCGTTAATTTATTCGCGATATTTCTTTTATTTATTAAAATATTTACAATATCCTGATAGAGTCATTCAGTTAGTTAGTTAGTTAGCTGATAGTTTCATTTATTTTTACAAAGCATTCATTCTGTAATCGAATCAAAAAATAAGTGAGCTATATTAAACACTTGAAATATGCAGATCTTTAGAAATATTAGACACTAATTTAAGTTACAATAAAGAAGAAGAATACTACATTCGGCTTATGATATTATGACATATAGAAATTATAAATATATGGGACACTAAAACACACGGTCGTCGGTCTCCAAAGTAAGTAACTTAATACTTGTGTTATGACAGACAACTGGTGAATATATACTTATATATCTTATAAATACATACTTAAATACAAATATACAATATACACCCAAACTCGAAGACCAAGAAATTCATTTATAGAACCTATAAATGATCGTCGGAGTCTATAATTATCAATTTAAAACATTACTCACAAAAATATTATAAGAATAAACTAAATGTACCTTAAGCTATTATAAAACATATTTTGAAATTAATTTGTTTTGTCAGCATCACGGCAGCTATGAAGAATTGCAGAAGGACATATTTTCACTGTCGCAGATGGGTGGGGGCTCGTATCCCATGCCCCAAGGGTTCTCTATGGGCCACAGTGCCAACATGAGTGCCGTCGGAATGCGCCAGGACACTATGGGTGAGCGAATTATTTTAGTTAAAAAAGTTAGGAAGGTTTGTATAATTACTTTATTGTATTATTTGTATGTTTACTGTCCCATTGTTGGGCACTCTTCCTGTTTACTTTATTGGACAGAATTGGAACTTTGATCGACCACACTGCTCCTATGACAATCGGTAGGTACACCAGGTACCAGGTAGGACTAGACACCATCACAGACAACACACCACACAAGCGCGACACACATTCACTACGACAATCTCAACGTTCGTTTTCCCCGTAACCGATGCACCGTCGGGAGATAGCTATCTCTTTGACTTGTAATACATGATACAAGATGTATTAACTAATCCTGCATGTATGAGAATAAATAATAAATAAATATATGGGACATTTACACACACGATCGTCCGTACCCAAATTAAGTAACATAATACTTGTGTTATGGATGACAAAAACTAGTGAATATACATATACTTATATAATTTTTAAATACATACTTAAATACAAATATAAGCCCAAAATCGAAAACCAACAAATTCATTTATAGAAAATCTTGGCCCTCGGCGGGAATCGATCCCGCGACCCGCGGAGCTGGAAACAGGGTCACAGGTCACTACCCACTGCGCCGACGGGCAAGTCGAGAATGGTTTAATTTCCTCCACTTAGCATTACATAGAGTTCCTTAACTAACGCGGATTATAGCAAAATAACATAATTTTTGTACTATCGAATTCCGCAAAGTAACGCCTACTTCTATAAAATATCTGTTATACGTGTTGTATTAACTTATGTACATATAACAGACATTTTTTAGTAAAATCAAACCTAATTTAGCTCAATACCTGACACTTGCCGCCAACAAAATGAATAATCATACAAAATTAAGTGGAATAGTAACTAAGATATAAGTTTGAAGTAAAACAAGAAGCGGTAAAGCGCGCGCCGCGGCAGCTTTCATCAACTTTCTATTAGAACGTCAGGGCAATTATAAAAGTTGCGCGCCCGGATCGCAGACCCGTTTTATACAAATATCCCTTATAATAATGAGAAAACTTGCTCTTTGCCGGCCACGACTAAGTTCCGCCAGATGATCTCCAAAAGGAAAAAAAACTTAATTAGAATTTGTTAAAGTTGCGGTGAATTCTTTCTTTTGTTCGCCGAGAAATGTTTTGTCATAGACGTCAAAGCGGTCTATTAAAGTCTGTATAAATTTTACTTCGAAACGTTACTTCGTAAAAAATGTTTTATTAACATTTTTGATAAAGCTTTAAAGAAAACATAAATATATACTTAATATATATAGCTGAAGAGTTTGTTTAGTTGATTGTTTAAATGCGCTAATCTCAGGAACTACTGGACCGATTTAAAAATTTCTTAAAGTGTAAGATAGTCGATTTATCATGGAAAGCTATAGGCTATTACATCACGTTAAGAAGAATTGGAGAGGAACAGCAATAAAAAATATTACGAAAACGGCAAAATTTAAAACTTTCCTTGCGTGCGCTAAGTAAACTGTGATAGTTATTAAAAAATCATGTATTACAAAATTGTTCCCCTTTAAAAGTTCTAAATAAAAGTCCGCGATAGCATACGTCTAGCTTTTAAGGTTAATCTTTAATCATTTATATGGTTATCAAAATACTATATTTTAATCATTCCACGCGGGCGGTGCCGCTAGCGATTGCTAGTACAATATAAAATTTGCTAAAACGTGGTCGCTGAGTATAAAAAATAAAAAAAAGCCTAATAAAAAAGCCCAATCAATGGGCGATGGATTCGGATTATCTATGGACGGGGCTAAGCTGGACTTGTGCTTTAATTTGGTACTGAATCTACGCTGATCGCGGGCAAATATCTAGTAGATAATTATTTACTATACAGTTGTGATGTATATGTGATATTATATCACATAAATGTAAGTTGGAAGACGTTGCTACGTTTGCTAATTCAATGATCTTTGAGTTTGCGGCCGGAGATTATAAATTTATGCTTCTCAAGTCAAGATATCTTAACTTCTAAATATTTAACATGTGTATAGTAGCGGTAATATGTTATCTTTTAAATGAAGAGCTTTCCAAATTATAAAGTGAAAAAGGAAAACTTTTAGACTTTTATATTTTACTGCAAGTACATATATCTCTCAGCAAACATACTTAAGTAAGATGTGTTGAAACATACTAATAAATATAAATTATTCTAAGTTCCATATATTATAACTAGTCGTGCCTGCGACTTCGCGTTAACTTAAGTTTTAAAATCCCCTTACCTACTTACTATATGAAAAATCCCATAAAATAGATTTAAAAAAAAATCGTAAAATACGTGTGGTATCCGGCTGACTAGAATAGACCACACTCATTTCTTACCGAGGTGTCGTAAAAGGTGACTAAGGTAAGTTGACCCACCGTGTGGTATCCGGTTTAGTAGAATAGACCACCCGCTTTCTTACCGAGGTGTCGTAAAATACGACTAAGGTAAATTGATGTCAGGCAGGCGGCCGGTCGTAAAATACGTAGCCCAATCATGTAACATAGGTTTTTAACATGTTGTGCCGACCCCACTTAGAGTGGGATAAGGGCAGGAGGATGATGATTTATTTATTTATGAATAGATCACCAACAAAATACACACTTCACATTAAAATTATACATTGAAAAACTTAAAATAAGTAGTATTTTAATTAAAGGTAATAACAACTTTCAAATTAAGTTACGACAACTGAGAGATATAATTTAACTACATATAATAATTTTATGTAATCGTTAAATTAAAAGAAAAGAAAGAATTAAGAAATAAGAAAATTAATACAACCTATAAAAAACTGACATTTAAGATCAGCACTTATCACTTGATGACGATGATTTTATAATTTAAGAAACCTATTTTGGAGCTAAAATGCAGCGAAGCGTAAAAGGCCGCAAGCCGAATTCCTGCGTAGTAAAAAAAGAGCCAAGTAATGGAAGCGAGGCATCGTACCGTAGATATTCTAATAAGAAAATTTCCACTACATTTACTTTGGCGGGCGTCCTCGCGGCGTCTTCGCAAATATCTTATTTCCTGCGGCGAGATTGCATCTTGAGAAACGCGAGGGTCGACACTTGTACCTTACTGCGACCCTCTAAGACTTGAGGGTATTTATATTCATCGCTATGTACTAAATCGAATAGATCATTATTATATACTGAGTCTATTCTTAGAGTCATCATCCTTCCCTTATCCCACTCTAAGTGGGGTCGGCACAACATGTTATAAACATGCTGTCGCATGATTTGGCTGCGTTTTTACGACCGGCCGCCTGTCTGACGTCAACTTACCTCTGTCATGTTTTACGACACCTCGGTAAGAAATGAGGGTAGTCTATTTTACAATACCGGATACTACACGGTGGGTCAACTTGCCTTAGTCGCCTTTTACGAGACCTCGGTAAGAAATGAGGTTGGTCAATTCTATTCAGCCGGATACCACACGGCGTAAGTCTATTCTTAGAGTAATAATAAAATTATTTTGCTATAATCCGCGATTAGTTCATTAATTAATTAATTTTATTATTATTTTTGTATTATGGATCTCCGCAAAATAACGCCTAATTATATAAATTATCAATTCTTATATATTGTACCTCAGCGCCTGATCCTTACTCGATATTTTTTTTTAATTGCAATTAAAGAAATAAAAAACCAAAAAAAGGTCTGGTGATATCTGGGACTCGATCCCGAGTATTTTGTGTCTATAGTCTGTCTGTTCCCCACTGAGCTATTACAAATTTAGAAATAACAGCAAAAACAACTTTTTTTATATAATTTTTAATATTTTAGAAGTTTCTCAATGCCTGAAAAAAGGCATTTTTTAAAATAAAACCTAGCTAGATCAATTTATCGTCCCCGAAACCCCTACATACTGAATTTCATGAAAATCGTTGGAATTCGATTCGGATTCGTTCCGAAATTCAGATTGTCTATCTACGAGATAAGTTCATTTAAATATTTAAGAAAAGGTAGATATTAATGGATAACATACACTCCTAATAAACGAAATCTCACAACCTATACAACATCATATTTGATAAAATTGTATACATACCTACGAATATAATACAAATGTGATAGTCTGTCCGTCTGTTTGCCTGTTGCACTTCCGCGCCAAATCTTTTCATTAATATTTATTCATTAGGATACCATATCCCAGTTTTCTTTTGGGAACAGTAGAAATATGCATTATTGAAGGTACTCAGACGGTTAAGATGTCGCATACGAACGTGTGTAACCTTAATAGGTAAAGCGTTTCTGTGTGATTTTCCCAGTTCCCGAGAGAAAACGAATGTTTGTATCCTAAACGTTATCCGTCCGTTAACGGTTTTTTTTTTTCATTTTTAAGTGGTCATCTGTGGGGATTTTATTTACCACTGGCGAGAAACGCCCAACTTGTGGCCAAACTCGTCATAGGGCAGGGGTGACGACTTCCGCTATTGGATACGTTAACGGTGTATAAGCCTTAATGGTGCCAAATTTCATTAAAAACCCGCTTTTTCCGAAATACGATAAAACAAATTTGTACATGACGGGAACGGAAGTAGTCAAATATCTTCTCTTTAGTTTTTAATACCGCATATACTGGCGGCACGACAATCACATGACAAAGTACGGGCTCGTTTGTGACTGCTATAAAGTCTTGTTCTAAAACTCCACTCATACGGTTATTAGATGCTAGATCTTGTCATCGTTTGGAGTCTTGCTGTAAAGCTTTACTTGTACTATTATTAAATTGTTGGTTGGACAAGCACGTTTAGTTAGTGTTACTGTGTTATTTTAATATTGATGAGTAGACCCGCGTATATTTGTGATAAGAGCAACCACTGAGTTTCTTACCAGTCCTTCTTAGCGGATGACAGAACTAGTGGTAGAATCGATCTAGTAAAAATTACCAAACTAATCAAAATTAATAAAAACATGTTAAGATTCGCTCAACCTGTTGCTCTGTTTTATTATAACTTCGGTCATGTTTTTTAGGTGTTAATCTAATATTATTAGCATAGACTATGCTTCCATATAGTCTCCTCTGTTCTGCTCATTCTATTTATTCCGACATACACTCACTCACTCACTACTTTACTCCTCACGTCACTCCTTTAATTTAAAAGAATTTCGTTCCTAAAGGGGATCTCACTAACTCACATGCTTATTTCTTTTTATATCAAATCATGGACTATATTTTTCTCCGGCAGGTATGAGTGCAGAGGACGAATGGTACAACAAATCGCTGTCCGCTCTCCGAATGAACAGCGGACACCACGCGAATCTAGCGGCAGCGCCAATGCTTCAGTACCAGACCTAATCGTTGCTACACGGCGCCGAGTATTCACCGGCGCCGGCGCACGACTTTGCGCCGCCATAGTCACTAACTGCTCCACATTGCGGACGATTCTAGAAACTTTAATTTTAATGTTATTTTAAATCAGTACCGCTTAAAAAAATATTAATGCAACATTGCATCGTATTTCAACATTTAAAAAATCAAAATCGTACTATAAATTTTTTATCAAAACAAAAATTTTGACCGACAAAACATTCAATCATTTACATTTCAATAAATCAAGTTGAGATAACTGTGTGTACATAAAAAGATTTTCAAAATAACCAAAAGAAAACATATTTTACTTTAAATATCCATAATTTAAATGCCATGTATAGAATAACAACAGGTATAATAATATAATCCAAAGTTGTGTACCAAATTATGGAATAGATAAATTGAAATGCATTGCTCTTTAATTGCAGTATGATTTATACCAAGATATTTTAAAAGAAGTTGACAAAAGATATTTACTAGGTATGTACGTGATGGTCAGTAAAAATTTAAAAAAAACTAAGAAAACTGACACATCAGTTTCTATAATTTTAGTGCAATAAAATTAATAGCAACTTAGTTGACTCTACACATTTTCATTATAAATCTTTCGTTTTTTAAATACAGGAAATAAATTATTCTGTCTTTTTAACATTTCGTTCGTTTTTTAAATTTACATTTCCTTATCATTTAACTTTAGTCTTCGCTCATCAAGCATGACTTGCTCCGTACCGCATTTGTAAAATATTTAGACACTCAAAACAACGTATAGCAAAATGTATAGCACCTTGAATCTAATTTCAGTCTCTAATTGTTTGTTGACATTAATGGAGGTATGGAGACCCTTTGTGAAGTACAAAAGCAATAAAAGCAAAATAATTTATTTTACTATAATCCGCGATAAAGTAAATAGAAAATATATATAATGGTAAACGTAGAGTGAACTATCCGTTTTCATACGCGTAACATGCAGGATTAGTAAAAACACATGCACAAACCTTTACCACCGCTACCACAATATATAAGCATTACACACTTTCACTATCATAAACATAACAATCGAGAAGCACTTTGCGAGTTTGTCGTGGAGTCGTATTTTTTGAAGATGCTTCGGTTGTGGTGCGAAATGATTGTTGAGTTTGTGAAAATGAACGTGTGTAGTGCTTGTGTATTATGGTGGCAGTGGTGGAGTTTTATGCATGTGTTTTTACGAATCCTGCATGTATCAGGTATGAAAACGGATGTCCACTCTACATTTAGCATTATATTTATTTTCTATTTCCTTTATCGCGGATTACAGCAAAATAATTTTATTAATACTTTTGTATTATGGATCTCCGCAGAGTAACAACTAATTCTATAAATTATTTAAAGTAAAGTAATCGAAAGCAAGTACGTAAAAAAATGTGCTTGATTAATGTATAGGTACAAAATAGTTTTCTAATTTTAAAAAGGACATGTTCCTCTATATTCGTTAATTGTGTATGCTAGTATATTGTACAGACAATTTGAATAGATTAAGTGACAACTATATAATATTTTCTCGTTGTATTGATTACGTGAGTTAACTTTTAAGAAATGTTTGTGGCAGCTCCTTAAAAATGTTAGCTTTATGTTACTACTAGCTTTTTCTTGCAACTTAGTTTTTGTGGATTGTTGTCGCGTGATTAGTTGATAATAGATGGCGCTTTTTAATGTCATCCTATTTCTGTAGAATTAACAGGATTCTTAGCCTATATTTTACCCCGGTGTATATGGAATAATTGTGTCAAATTTCATCGACATTGGCTCAGCGGATTCATCGTAAAAGAGTAACAAACATACATCACACTCACAAACTTTCGCATTTATAATAATAGCTCTAACCCGCGACTTACTACAAGCGCGCTACAAGTTATTGCAGTATATTAGAATAAAATGAATTAACTTAACATTTTATATGATTTCTGGTTTATCCATAGTTTTCAATCGAATTAGTTTGAATCTCAGGAAAATTATTGAAATTTTTTATCATTCCAATGATTTCTATGTTTATTTTTGCCCATAAAATACACAATATGTTTACTTATAAGCAGTTTCCATTGATGTAAATTCGAGGTAGGTTCGAATTAAATATTTTTAGATAAAAGTTAAGGAGTTGTCGTAACATATAGAAATTAAATATTTAATTAATTATTGCAATACAATCTTTGTAAATATAAAAGTCCGTTTGCATGATACTTATAAGGTGTTAACAGCTCAACGATATTGTAATTAAATTAAGTTAAATATTATAATATAAAATGGTCATATAGGTGTTCTCGTTTAAATCTTATATTTAAGCGATTTTAAAGGTTATTATTGTCTATTTAAAGCGAGAATATTCATATAGGTACATTTACAAGCTTAGGACATCCCTATTGCAAATACATTTAGCATTCACGATGTTGCATAGAAATAAAGACGTCTAATTACGATATCTCTTGAAGCTTTAAACATTTAAATCGTAAACGACATCACGACAATATCATATGAATAATACTCAAGCAGTAAACTATAAGAATTCATCAATCCATAAAACCAATGTCAAAAACATAGCACCATAAAACTATTTCGATTTTTACTGGTGTTTTACTTCTTAATATGAAATTTTTTTTTCATGAATTAGATCATTTCTATTGAATTTAGATCATTGAATCGCCAATTAAACGTTCAAAACGATATTGTATAGAAAACAATAAATACATTTTAATAGGTAAGCTCTTTTATAGATCAAATACAAAGTGGTCTAGGAAAGTGAAATTTGCACAGAGTTATAGACCATTCATCATCATCTTCCTGCCCTTATCCCACTCTAAGTGGGGTGCGCACAACATGTTATAAATATGTTATCACATGACTTGGCTACGTATTTTACGACCGGCCGCCTGCCTGACGTCAACTTATCTTAGTCGTATTTAACGGCACCTTGATAAGAAAGAGGGTGGTTTATTCTACTTTACCGGATACCACACGGTGAGTCACTTACCTTAGTCGCCTTTTACGACACCTCGGTAAGAAATGAGGGTGGTCTATTCTACTCAGCAGGATATCACACGGCTGGTCGATTTACCTTAGTCGCCTTTTACGCCACCTCGGTAAGAAAAGAGGGTGGTACTATTCTATTCAGCCGGATACCACACGGCATAGAGTTATAGACCATTATACATGTCATATCTCTATGGAAATGTGATACAGACTAACAATATAACCCTTAAAATCGCCAATACCTAAGATGATTCTCTTTGAATTGTTAATACTAGTCGATTTATTTATTAAAATCATATCGTAGTTTGGTATAAGAATAGAACACAATTGTATCAATTATTATAATTTCAATTTTGTACAGAGCATAGAACCAAAGCTAATACTAAAGCGTCCTTATAAATAAATCAATATTTACGCATTTTCATTTATTAAAATTTATTTATTGGTCACTTTTATTTTCTTATAAAATATTTTATTTATAAAATATTATAGGCAACCATAGTGATATAATCTTTTTTATTTTATTGTTCTTTAATTAATTATTTTTATAGTTAATTAAGTGATTTAAAAAATAAGTTAATAAAAATCATAACTTTTTTAAAGTTAAAGAATCTTATACAGTTCGGTTTATGTTCTAAAAGCGACAATATGTCTAAAGCATTTCTTACATATTACATATATTTTTATTTTTCAATCGTAATTTTCATTAAAAAATTACTAATTTGTTAAGGGAAAACTCACTGTTCGTCCCTATCGGTCGGTGATTTATTTCAACGATTTTCTTGGTGTAAAAAAAAAGAATTAGGATGTAAGGCATTATTACTTGGATATTATTAAGGTAATGATGATTTTTACTATTGGAAGCAACCAAGATATTTTCTAGTCGCCTACTGAGAAGATCCGTGTTCCATATACCTTGCTTCTGTTTATAATAATTTAATTACACTTAATTTCATTACAGATTGAAACTCAATAAGTAAAACAGACATTTGAAGAGATACATGTACATTTTTTAATATTTAAATGTTAATGCGAAAATGTAACGCGTTTATTTATAAGGCGGAAAGCGTTTCGTTAATCGACGGCTATCTGTGCATGTTTTGTAAATATTATCTTTAAGGGACCTTGTCTTATATTGAACATGTGTAAAATTAAATAAATTGTCTGAAAAGTAAACTTGTGTTTTATTAAGCAAACAGTGAAAAACTGTATGGTTTCATCATCAAACCTGCTCATGTCCACTGTTGGACATAGGTCTGTCCTTACTGAGCTCCGTCTTTCATTGTGTTTTTGTGTGTGCCATTTACGGTTTTGCCCATAATTACTGCTGTTATCCATCACCGATCTGTGGTATATAAATACGCTTAAAATCAAATGGGTAAACCGCCATAAATCGGTCACCAGAGCCTCGATTCCTGATTAGCAGGATGCAGGGGCAGGTGAGATTAAGATGGACTATTAAGATGGAATATTGCTCCCTTCCTCCCCTGCAAAGTTTATTATAAACATTTACTAAACATTTGAAAATCCATATCCGCCGCCCAAAGTGTTTATATATCAGCTTAATAAAAACTCATTTATTTGTAAGTGATATGTCTAAAACTAATTTTATGTTTATTACGTTTTGTAATTAAGAAAACTCTTTCTTCGTCAATAAATATTTTATTTTAACTTGTATTATTTTTATTATTAATTTTTACTAACAAAATGGATGTAGTGTCTGGAATCAATAAATTATTACTAATATTATTATTATATTTTATTTCAAATGTATTGCTGGTCCGGTACAGCGTAGTGCGGATTAGTAACACTATTCTTTTGAAGGTATCTCATAAGGTTTTTGAACACGATCCGTTCACCTCCCACCGATTTCCAAAACGTATCGGCATCATGGCGAAGTGTTTCATTTTGACCGCATTCCTGAAACACAGGATTTCTATATAGTGAAATAAGATAAACTAGTGTAATAAAATATCTCTGTATGTGATTGTTGCCTGCTTCATACACTATGCATTGCATGTATTCTCTTAACAAACGCGGATTACAGCAAAGTTATTTTATTGTAACTTCTGTACTGAGTTACGCAAAGTAACGCCTGCTTCTATAAATCATTTAAATTTACAATCACAAATTTAATCTAGCCAGCCATTTATTGTCACATGCTCACATCGATCACTCCAAGTTTGCAGTCAGCCTTAACATAATAAGGTTACCTTACACGCGTACTCATGAATACTTTGAGTAGATAACTCCTGCGAACACGGATCAGCTTTTACTTCCCCTTCATAAAATTCATGATATTTCGTTTTTACGACATCGTACACCTTAAAATGAGACAATATTTAAATTATTTACAGGTCTGAAAGCTGTGGTAGCCTAGCGGTAACACCGTGCGACTCATTCGAGGAAGTCACGGGTTCAAACCCGGGCAGACACCAATGAGTTTTTCTGTTAAAAACTTATGTGTCTTAATGACAAAATTATCTAGAGATATACAGGTTTCCTAGCGATGTTTACCTTCACCGAAAAGCCTGTGATATATTGTTAATATCAATGAGACACATAGTTTTTAGTAGAAAAACTCATTGGTGTCTGCCCGGTTTTTGAACCCGTAACCTTAATAAAAATGCAGAAGTAATAATTGCTGGTGATGAAGACTTGTGATTTAAAATTGGAGTTTCCCAATAAATGTTTTCTGGATGTGTACTTACTACTACTATTTCATTGTTAGTTCACTGCTTAATAAAAACAAAGGCATCAAAAAATGTTAAATTAAATTATGAAATATGTACAAAATAAAGAAGATGCTGCTATGTTTTATGGCATGTCCTTGGATACAAAGATCCAATGGGGCCTACATATATTAAATCTCAAAAAAACTCAGTTCCACTGCCAATCGAGCAGAGAAAAATTCGACAATTAGCTGATGTTGAAACAGCAAAACTTGTTTATTTTTCCTATTAACAAACGTTTGATGATTCAACAGTAGTGGAAACAGTATTCTTAAATAAAGACTATTTTAAATTTGAATTTAAATAATTTTGACTTGCTTACGCAGATCCAACATGGGGTGACCCAAAAAGAGATTTATCACGATATCCTAGAGACGTGAATGTTAGTTTCAATTTTGGATTTAAATTGATATATAAATATAATAACTCAACTGTATTGCCGCCATGTTCATAAATGTTGTCCAATAATTTACTAAAAGGCTCCTGATAGAAGGCAGCTATCCAAGGTTTGGTGAAATACTCGTACAGATCATCAATCAGATTCATCTGCAACGAATATGTCTTTACTTTATTATTTTGTTAAGCAACGACAATCAACACAAGCATTTACGAACGACTTTACGTTAGAATAGTTATTTATTGACTAACTTACTAGCGCTAAACAGGTATCTAATCTAATCAGTGACGTAGCTAGGTAATAATGCAGGTAAAAAAGAGTAATGAAATGCCCTGGGGCAAATAAGAAACTAGGAGCCATCCCATAGAAACCATAGAACTCATCGTAACTATTCCTCAAAAAGATTCCTGACCGTATAGATTCAGTGGAAACTGCAAAAACAGCGACCACTCATCTCACAGCTCACTTATGTGATACTCTCAAGGATTGCTCTAGGGAAATTCCCGATAACTTTCGTTGTCGAGAACTACCAGATGATCTGCGAGAATTAATTGCTAAAAAACGTGCTGCCACTAGGGCACGCGACAGATACCCGACCCGAGAAAACCGGAGTGCGCTCAATAGATTACAGAAAGAGGTTAAAGAAAAATTAACCTCTTTCCACAACGATTCCTGGAATAGAAAGCTCTCGGAGATCAAGCCAGGACACCAGGCCTACTGGTGCTTGGCAAAATCTCTAAAAGCCGATGGGTACGCAGCCACCCCACCACTACTTCGCCCGAATCTCCCACCTGCGTTTGATGACGCTGAAAAGGCCGAATGCTTGGCAGACAGCCTGGAAAACCAATGCTCTCCCAACCCTAGTGTACCCGAATTCACCGAATTCCACTCCAGAGTGGAAAAGGTGGCAGACAATCTTTCCGCAACGACTCCCGAAAGCGAGCCGTTACTTCCCACTACCGGAGAAGAAGTCCGAACCATAATTAAAAACCTCCACTCCAAAAAAGCTCCCGGTCCTGATTCCATCTCTAACA
The DNA here is from genome assembly GCA_029227775.1 of Morpho helenor. Classification (NCBI taxonomy): domain Eukaryota; kingdom Metazoa; phylum Arthropoda; class Insecta; order Lepidoptera; family Nymphalidae; genus Morpho; species Morpho helenor. The sequence goes on along the minus strand of JARGCU010000037.1, from coordinate 11,113,973 downwards.
GGGCACTGAAGTGCCTTCCCGACCAAATCATCCACCTACTGGTACTGATTTTTAATGCCCTCCTTGCCGGATGCTCCTTTCCTGACGAGTGGAAAGAAGCTACAGTGATAGGTATCCCCAAACCGGGAAAGCCTCGAAATCTCCCGACTAGCTATCGTCCCATTAGTTTGTTAAACAGCCTAGGAAAAATATACGAGCGAATTATCCTTGCCCGATTAAAATCCGTAGTCGATACTTATAATCTCCTTCCCAACGAACAGTTCGGATTTCGTCCAAAACACACCTGTGTTCAACAAGTGCACCGCCTCACGGAGCACATATTGCAAGGTTTGCAAACCAAGCAGTTTACAGGTGTCATATTCTTCGATGTCGCCAAAGCCTTCGATAAGGTCTGGCATGCAGGCTTAATCCACAAGTTGCTCCTATTAAATATACCTGACAGACTCGTACTTATCATACGAAACTACCTCACTAATCGTACATTTCGGTACCGCGTAGACGGCACTCTGTCGTCTCGCCGCCCTATCCGTGCCGGTGTCCCTCAAGGATCTGTGCTGGCACCCTTATTGTACTCGCTCTACACGAGTGACATTCCACGGGCGCCTATTAAAGAGCGCACTCATCTTGCTCTTTTCGCGGATGACACCGCTGTATTTACCACATCTCGCCAACCTCAAGTTATCACTAGACGTCTCCAGAAAACGGTAAACAGCCTCGGACGCTGGTTCCGCCGATGGAGAATCGAAATAAACCCTGATAAAAGTGCAGCTATGCACTTTATCGGTAATCGTTTCCGATCTCACATAGACACACCTACGGAAATTTCCCTTTACGATACACCAATTCACTGGCAACAGAAAGTCAAGTACCTAGGTGTCACCTTCCAACCTTCCATGACCTTCCACGAGCACATACGCACAGTCTGCAATAAGGCTGCGTATGTCATGGGACGACTTTATCCGATGTTATGCAAGAAAAGTAAAATGTCACTCCGCAACAAAGTGACACTCTACAAAACTTGCATAAGACCAATAATGTCCTATGCGAGCGTTGCGTTCGCGCACGTTTCAAAGGTCAGATTGCTCACGCTCCAAAGAATGCAGAACCGATTTATGCGTACAGCCACTGGTTGTCCGTGGTTCATGCGGAACGTTGACCTCCATAGAGACCTCGACCTCCCTACCATTACTCACCTCTTTAAACGTTTTTCGAAGTCTTACTTCGAGAAATCCGAGGTACACCCGAACCCTCTAATCTCAGTTGCTTCCACCTACATCCTAGTTAGGTCTGACCATCGAAAATATAGGCGTCCAAAAAGCGTCCTATATGACCCTGACGATCAAATAACGATCGCAAACACAAAAACACGTAATACACACACACAGCGTCTTCGCCGGCGAAGACGAGGTCCCAGATTTCTGATATCGGTTGGTCGTGGCTTCTTGCCACCCTTCCGTCGTCGTATTGACTAATCAAAGTCATACCATCAGCCCTCCACTACACGTCGCCCTAAGCCGTGGTCCGGCCTCACAGGAGGCACCCTTAGGACGACGTTCCCCGACGCTAGTAGAGCTTCTGCGCTCTACTCTACGCATTTCGCAACCTCGGCGATGCTTCTGCGCTCGCCCGTCCCGCCCGGTGACGCTGTAATAGCCGTTAGGGCTAACAGCATATTGTCAATTCGAAAAAAAAAAAAAAAAAAAATCGTAACTATTTAAAATTATTTGTTTCGCATTCTTCGTGTTTCTGATTCTACGTTATCCAACTGTGGAAAGGGGGAGCTCAGAGACCCCCCCCCCCCCGAAACTGGGGCCCCCGGAGTACTACTCCATCCAGAACTTATTGAAATATGAGTTCTGCCAGTAATGGTGCTAAAAGAATGTGTATTTTAGTATTTATGCCTATTCCTAGTCCAAAACATGTGTTTTTGAGTTGGCCACTATTGCAGGCCATGAGCGAACTGTTTAATAAAAACAATTTTGATAGCAATAATACCAAATATTATTTATGTATGCAAAATACAACATACATATATTGTATGTTATACATAGATTGTTAAAAAAAATGGATATGCAACTTAATAGTCTTACATTGTATCTTATGAGGAGATTGTTGAAATACGATTCGTGCTTTCCATACAATTGGCTGAGAGTTTCACAAGAAAATTGCTTTCTAGAGAGACACGTGATTGATTCTATACAATGCAACGAGTTTATTTGCAGCCTGAAGTAATTCTGCCGTTTGTCCGTTATGAGTGTATGACCCTAGGAAAAAATTCAAGTGAAAGCATTTATTTTACATGGGAAATATGAAGTATCGTAAAAGGTTACTAAGGTATGTCGACCCGGCGTGTGGTTTCCGGCTGAGTAGAATAGACCACCCTCTTTTCTTTCCGAGGTGTCGTAAATGGCGACTAGGGTGAGTTGACCCACCATGTGGTATCCGGTGAGTAGAATAGACCACCCTCTTTCTTACCCAGGTGTAGTAAAATATGACGTCAGGCAGACAGCCGGTCATAAAATACCTAGCCAAATCATGTGACAACATGTTTATAATATGATGTGCCGACCCCACTTAAAGTGGGATAAGGACAGGAGGATGGTGATGATGGGAAATATGTAAGTATTAAACAAGAAAGAAATTATTTAATAGATCAGGATATATAACGCAGAACATTTACGCATTTTAAAAAAGGAACGTAAAGTACATTTCTGTTACCAACCCATAGCTGGGCATAGGCCCCCTCTTTCCTTTTTTGGGAAATGGAGCTTAGACCCATCACACTCCTCCTATGCGTAAAGGTTACACATATCCCCAAAATTAACTAAAGATATGTAAGTTTCCTCGCGATATTTTCCAAATGAAGAGTGCTTTTCAGTTTTGTTTTACCAGGCAATAATGTGATTTAAACATAATTATTATTTATACTATTTATTTTAAAATAAAATATTCCAGTATAAGCCTAAAACAATCTTTTAGTAAATAAACATAATATACCTGCTGGGGTAGCAACAATTGCACGGCCATGGGTATAATTTGACCCGGCTTACGTAACATCATATAATAGAATGGCCCAGGCAGGGTTGCAGACTGAACCAAGGGCGATTCAAATTTCATCACAGGTTGCCAACGACTAAAAAAAATGTAATAAAATAGGGGTCTTAGAAATCAGAATAAAAAAATCTGGTTATAGAAATAACAATTTATTGAGACAACAATAATTAAAAAGGAAACTGCATAAAGAGAAATACTTATGAAGCAAAATTGAAATAGAATTTTTTAAATTAATAGAATAATTGCATAAGTTTTACCTAATTATTGGATAATAGACATTGGGGATTACTTTGCGGATTATAGCATATAATTTTATTATTACCTATTTGTTAGATCTTTAATTCAGTTTAGATTAAAGGCGGAATTGTATTACCCGAAAAGCAAGATGGTATTAAAGAGAATAATATCCTTTTATCGTATACAATTTTTTTAATTGTCAGATTTAAATTTAGGTATATACATATTTGCAGATACTAAATTTATAGTATCTTCATGAAAATGATAAATAATAAAATAGGGAGAGATGCAGAAGTCTCGCAAAAGGCAAAAAAACACAAGACGATTCTATGACCACGACAAATTCAGTACAAGAAAAATGATAATAAACTCACTTTCTTAGAGCGCTACTAGAAAAGCGACTAGAACTTGTAACGCTAGCATGTGAACCTCGAAATCTGTAAAAAAACATTTCTTTAAGTAGCGACTACTGTTAGTAATTTTAACACTTGCATAATAAGATAATAATTATTGTATTAAGTTTAGTGTGTTAGGAACTATAAATATTGGCATTAATCTCAATATTGTAGTCACAACTTAAGGAGTTTTAAAAAGGAACAGAATTCATTTTGGCGGCATTCTGGTTTGATGAAAAATAATTGATATAAAAGTAATTAACAGTAATAAGTGTTTTAAGAATTGTTTTGTATTTATTGGAAGCCTTTTCGAAGTATTTTAATACTATAGAAAACTTAATTTCATATTATTTACAGTACTTTTATATTAATTTACTAAAAATCTTATATAGTTAAATTTAAAAAAAAGCAAGATGTATAGAACTTTATAATATACTAGTAATATCACATGGTTTCAACCGCGTACATACTGATCTCATGGCAGGGGAGAGTCTACTAAGTTGGATTATAGATTTATTTTTGTTAAATATATCATCAATAGTTTCCGCAGCGCATGCGATGACAGATTTTTATAGCTAATTTTTACACCTCTTTTTTATAACGGATCCCTATTTTTTTTCAATGTAACAGCTCAGTAAAGATTCAGCTTTTCAATGGTGAAAGAATTTTTGAAATCGGTCTAGTAGTTTTTGTGTGAAAACATTACAAACATAAATACAAATTTTTCCTGTTTACAATATTAGTACATAAAAATGTTTACGCTAGCAAACTTGAACTATATCGCTGCACAGCTTCCGACGAGGTCATATCAAGATCCGTTTGGCCTGTCATTAACGGATCCAGCTTACGTAGGAAAAGCCTTGCTAGCTAAAAAAAAACAATTACGTTATAAAATCCTTAAGTTACTAGAATTAGCCACTGAAAAACTATGACAAAATTACTAGAAATAAAATGGTTAATTTCGCTGTCAATAATCAAGTTACAATAACTCAGTCGGCATTGGGCGTTTTCGAAATAATAATACCTCGGTTCGAGTCCCACCTGCCAGCCCGTTTTTTTTTCAAATTTTATCTTTTTTTTATTGCAAAAAAAAAGCTCTGTCACCCAGGTACTTAAAATTACTTATTAATATTATAAGTTTATAAATACAATATTGTCTACTTTTTGTCCTGATAACATAACCAAAACAGAGCAAAAGAACGATGTATTTTTTAGGGTACAGAAAATTTAAGAACTTTTTATCCTAAAAAATAGTTTTACATTTTGAACTATTTTTTAACAATTTTATCAGTACTGAACTCAGAAGCAAGTTTTTCGATACACATCAAATCATAATTTTTATGTAGTAAGCTTTTTCGGGCACTTTCAAATCGTCAAAGATCAATATGATTAATGAAGCTTCCTCGAGATATATATATATATATATATATATATATAAGCTGTGGTAGCCCAGTGGTAACACCGTGCGCCTCTTTCGAGGAGGTCTAGGGTTCAAACCCCGGGCAGGCACCAATGAGTTTTCTAGTAAAACTTATGTGTCTAATTGATAATTACAATTTATCACACGCTTTTCGGTGAAGGAAAACATCGTGAGGAAACCTGCATATCTCTAGAGAATTCTGGTGATATGTGTAACCTACCAATCCGCATTGGAGCAGCGTGGTAGGTCTCAGCTCCAATCCTTCTCTCCAAAAACGGTGAGAAGAGGCCTATGCCCAGCAGTGGGATAGTAACAGGCCGTTACTTACTATATATATATATGTATATATATATATGTATATATATATATATATATATATATATATATATATATATATATATATATATATATATATATATATATATATATATATATATATATTATCATTTAAATATTAAAGATAAACTTGTAAACGTGGTAATACAATACCGATGCTTTACTGCAAAGTTACGCAATACAATTATTGACTTATATTACCGCTTCCCCCACATCTTCCGAGCTGTAATATTTGTGGAGCTGATGTGGTGCATAGAGCCGCCTCGAGTATCGCACACAGGGTCCCGCACCGAATACATGCGGATCATTCGTCTCGAACATTGAACTAACTACCAAACCACCATCGTACACTAAACCACTTTCATTTATAGCTGTGAAATTATATTAATATATGAAACAGTTACACACACGGTCGTTAGTATCACGAAACTTTGGCACATTTGGTTTTCAATAACAGTTTTTACAAAAGGATACGCAAACAATACGAGTATATATATATCCTCCTGCCCTTATCCCACTCTAAGTGGGGTCGGCACAACATGTTATAAACATACTGTAACATGATTTGGCTGCGTTTTTACGACCGACCGCCTGCCTGACGTCAACTTACCCTTCTTCTTACCGAGGTGTCGTTAAATACGTAACGACACCTCGGTAAGAAGAAGGGTGGTCTATTCTACTAAACCGGATACCACACAGCGGGTCGACTTACCTTAGTCGCCTTTTACGACACCTCGGTAATAAATGAGGGTGGTACTATTCTACTTAGCCGGATACCACACGGGTAACGCAAACAATACGAGTATCATATCCAAAAGAAACTAACCATCAGTGACCACTTAAATTCACAAAACGAATAAAAATATTTTAAGATAAATAAAATACATTATAAATGTATACCTTTAAAAGCATTTAAATCTATAGCTTTTATCCCGTAAAAGAAAAGTGCAAAGCAGGGGACGTGCATAGCGTGTAATGGAGACATCAGGCGCAGATATTCCACGTTTGATTCTCGTTCGGACCAACCGTGGAAGTAACACTGTCGATAAATCCTAATGCCGAGGCTATCTAAACTCAACTGAATTCTTTCGTCTACCTAAAAAATAAATAAAATTTAGAAAAAGCAGAAAGCTACTCGAGTTAAGCTAAGTTCGATCGGAGATTAGTTTTTTTAAACTGTATTTATTTTCCAGTTTTTTTACAGGTGAAACTAATAGAATGTGCGTGAAAACAAAAGGAAAAAAAACAAGCTCTAAAAGAGATGTTCAAACATTCCAGCTAGAAACAAAAGAATAAGCATAAGGGAAAAAATAACTTTAAAGATCTCATAAGATGAATGTTAAATGAAACTGAGGTACATCTCAGGTTTTACAATTTAATTTGTACACATCTTTACATTATACATTCTTATTTAATCAGGTATGGTAAAAATAACTAAAAACTGCAATAGCCCAGCGGTGAGACCGCGTGACTCTCTCGAGAGGTTTGAACCTATTCAAATCCCTGGTAAATTGATCGTCACCAAAGTTGAAGGAAAATATCGTGAGGTAACCTGCATATAGGTCGAGAATTCCTGTTGGTGGTGGTGGGTTTCTCCTATGGTGGGTCCCATCTTTCTCTCCAAACAAAGGAGAGAGGCCTATCCCCAGCAGTGAGATAGTAACAGGCCGCAACATTACATTGATGGAAAACTAAATCTAAGTACTTTAATGAGAGCAAATTTTTATGATAAACTAGCGGCCCGCTCCGGTTTCGCACGGGTATAAATATATAGCCTATGTCACTCAGTGAAAAAAAATGATTTAAATCGAACCAGTAGTTTTGTTTTATTCATTACTGGCCGTGGCCCGCACGCGTTAATTTTGGAGTAACAATTCCCCTTTCCCTATAGCATGAAGATTCCCTGCTATCTTTGGAATATCTAAACTCATATACTACATTTTTAGGGACAGATAGAGAACGCAATTTTGTTTTATACTACGTAGTGACGTTTAATTATTATTTTGACAATTGTCAAATTTTTTACCATACTTAACCGAAGACAAAATTACGTTTAGCTGTCATTTATGTTTTAATATTCCATGTCATAATCGTTTTTGTTATACCACGTTTTATAGTGATTTGGCGGAAATGCGGTCGAATGGTATAAAAAGTATCCTATGTCCGTCTCCTGGTTCTAAGCAACCTCTCCACCCACACAATTTTCAGCCAAATTGGTTCATCCGTTCTTGAGTTATAAATAGTGTAACTAAGACCAACTTTCTTTTATATATATAGATTATCGTCAATTGAATAACTTACTGTCTCATTATTAAAGCAATTGACCCTGATAGCCTTACTGTCCTCAGGAGGGAAAGGCTCAACAAAAGCTATCGCATCACCATTTATGCCTAATTCTAATAAGGCCGCTATACAGCTGTACGCTTCTATACAATCACCATACACCACCACTGGATTCTCATTAGATAGAGGTAAATTTGAATTCTCTTAAAAAAATCAAAAGTAAGATAAAATTAAACAAATACTAGTAACATTGTGACAAACGGACTTCCAGATTATAGTTTGGAATAAGTCTAAAGTAAGATTTCAACACTCTGTTAAACAACAATTGCTTTGTCTAATAGTTAATAGGTAATGTATAATCTAAAGAAACATGCTTATAAGTTCAACAAAAAAAAAGATATAAGACATTATGGATTTATTTTGTTAGGAAAAATAAAATATTTGACTACTTTGTTCTAATTATAACTTATTTACTTATTTATTATGACTTATGACATATTTGCAGAAATACATATATGTAAATACGTTTAAGGATATCTATATTTGCAATCTACATTTGGGCACTATACAAAATATCCTTGGAGTACCAACTTCTAAGAAAGCAAAAATGTTGCATCGAAGTCTCGACAAAATTAAATTCGATTAAATTGTAAACATATCTATAATTAGGTTACGATAGATCTGACATAATCTCTAAGAAGCTAAAAGTCCCAATTAAATTTTTAAAAAAATTATAGAAGTCTTTATTACTTACTATATTTTATGACTTTTACAATTATATTACATTTAAGTAACGCGAGTATTACTTTTTTTTATAATAAATAGACAGATTCACGCGACTCATCATCATTCATTTTCCTAAACTTATTTCACTCTAAGTAGGGTCGGTACAACATGTATTACTCATGGTGTAAAATGAGTTGGCTACTTAGTATTTTACGATCGGCCGCCTGACTGACGTCAACTTACCTTAGTCGCCTTTTACGACACTTCGGTAAGAAATGAGGGTAGTCTATTCCATTCAGCCGGATACCACGCGGCGGCTCGACTTAGTCGCCATTTACGACACTTCGGTAAGAAATAAGGGTGGTCTATTCTATTCAGCCAGATTCCACACGGCGGTTTAACTTATCTTAGTCGCCTTTCACGACTCATCTAACTATTAATTACTTATTGATTACATTGAATAATTATGGCATATAGAAAGATGTAAAGTCACAGTCAGAAATCAGATAGGTATAACTATACGACCCTGCTAGTCTTAAATAGAGGATTATTTAAAACCGAACAAATGAATAAATGACATACTCACTGGCATCAGATATCATACGCAATAGTTTCCGTAAGCACTTATTTGCTTGATATAAAGAATTGATAAGCATAACATTTTCAGGCAACTCCGGTTGCAACGGTACGCTGTCGGGGAGATAATTCGGGTTGTCCATAAGAATTCTGTGGCACGGCTTACCTTTTCTAACACATAAAAAAAAATATTTTAACTAGATAAGATTACATTATTATAGAGTACCTGGGTACTGATAATTTATATCGATTAATAAATAATATATATACTATAAATAATAATAATAAATCGGTAATTTTTTAAAAGATAAAACAAAAATATAGAAAAATAGCGCCGAGTGACATGTGGGAATGGATCCCAGCTTTTGATCTTTTTGATTCGTATATATACATACAAGATAAACTCATTTAAATATTAAAGATATTTGGTTCTAGAGACGTTGAATTATTTACATATATCTGCGCTAAAATCAAAAGTGTAAGTGTTAATTTATAGTCGTCGCATATATTATAACGCAGTGTTATCCAACCTATTTTCTGCCATGCCCGATCTTAAAAAAATTGCCTCCATATGTAAAATATATAAATTTTGATTGAAGAAGAATTTGCTAAATCGTTAAACTTGGCACCAAAATCTATTGCATTTAAATGGCCCGGAGCGAAAGGGGTACTCTGTGAGGTCTGTTTTCGAATTGCCCCCCTGTAGTGAGTGGACCCCACGTTGGGAAAAATTGTCATAACGTCAACCTCGTAATTGCCTAATATTACTATTGTTAATAAAACCTATAAACCTTAATATAAGTATTGACACATCGTGTAAGGTTGCTAAAATCTATATAAAGATTCTATAATTCTAGTACTCATATTCAAGGTTTTTCTATAAGTTTGATTAAGTATTGCAGTAGGCCTTATTAAATTATTTAAACAAAAAATATAACTTAGTATACCTAATTATTGAAACAACGTGTAATGTTGCTGTAAAATCTATATAAAGATTCTATAATTCTGGTACATACTCATATTCAAGCTTTTTCTATAAGTTCGATTAAGTATTGCAGTAGGCTTTTTAAACCGAAATCCCTTTACACGACTTCGCTTCTAAGGGTTTTATAATGAAGTATATAAAAGAATTCCGTTGTCTCATGTAAGTAAGTTTCTTTTATGGATCTTTTTACATTATAGTTCTACTGGAATAAGGTCAATGACCTTACATCAACATATGTCCAGATATTAAGAATCCTTTCATATTACCGTTCTAATTAATAAATTCTAATTTGATTTATTGATAAATTAATTTTAATTTATTACAATTAGTAACCAACTTGAATGTACTAACTCTACTTCTTTAGCCAGTTCAATAGCATCCTTTAAATAGTCGGGATGCTGGAACTGTTGACCGCACATTAGCACAAGCTCATCATAGAATTTTACTCCACCGCCGTTGAGATGAATGCATTTCTTTTTCCTAAAATTAACAATTTTTTAAATTTATTGTAAAGCTCATCTTGAAATGTTGTGACAATCATATATACGTAAACCCTCAAATATGAACGTCGAACCTTATGCAAAGGTAACGTGATTATCGCGATGTGACCCGGTTGTTTATATTTAAATTAGTATGAATCGCGAAAGTTTAAAATCTACTATTGACTTAGCTTATTTTAGGAGATTGATGTCAATAATACGTTGACAAAACTTCGCAAAAGTATATTAGAAATGGGATTTATTAAGGATTATAGCAAAATAAAATTATTACTTTTGTACTAATGATCTCCGCAAAGAAAAGCCTGATTCTAACATACAACATACTTAATAGAGTAGAATTTAATGCTAAATAGATAGACATTGACTGACCCGTTGGCGCAGTGGGTAGTGACCCTGCCTTCAGCTCCGCGGGTCGCGGGTTCGATTTTCGCCGAGGGCCAACATTCTCTATAAATGATTTTGTTGGCCTTTTGAGCCTGGGTGTATATTTGTATTTAAGTATGTATTTAAAAATATATAAGTATATATTCACCAGTTGTCTGTCACCCATAACACAAGTATTAAGTTACTTACTTTGGGAACTGACGACAGTGTGTTTGTGTCCCATATATTTATTTATTTATTTATTATTTATAATACGTAATAAAAAATAATATTTTATTGCAATAAAAAACTACTTAATACCTGTCTATTTTAACCATAACAGCAGACATGATATCGACGTAATAATAAAAAGGTACGCTCTTAAGGTAGCGGTCTGTGTACCGGCCGTCCCGCGGCACGCATATTTCCGCTGCCCGCATACAATCTGCTACGGTTGGTAAACCGTGCTGTGATACCAACGTTATGTTCGTAAACGTCAGATATTCAGATGTAGGCCTAAAAGTTAAGTCAACTTTTAGGAAATATAAATCTCAATAAAGGGAAATTTCTCTACAAACTTGTATCGTACAAAATATATAAGGTAATAAAAGTTCGTTCCCCAACGCTTGTAGAGTGCTCTGCTCTTCAAATTTTGCAACCTAGACGATTCTTCGCTAATTTCCTAATTTAATTCGCTAATTTACCTAATTCTTCGCTGATTTTTAAACGCCATTTAGCTAACAGGTATTGAAGAAAAACCAATGAAAATTATATTTTTAACTTAGACGTATAAACTATCTGCTAAATTTGGGTAAATTGCAATCTTGCGAGCGTATAATTGAAATCAACAATGATCCAAAAATATACCACCTTGAAACTGACTTAGCGTAAAGAAAAATCATCATTCCATGTCCTTATCCCGCTCTAAGTGGGGTCGGCACAACATGTTGTCACATGATTTGTCTTCGTATTTTAAGACTTACCTTAGTCGCCTTTACGACACCTCGGAAATAAGGATGGTCTGGTCTGGATGGTGAGGGTGACTAACTTAGCGTAAAGTAGCATCACCCACAAACTGCCATTAACCCCATGAACTATAAACGAATAAAGAAACCTGGAACTCACAGATATGATTTAACCGCGTCAATAACGCGTGCATTAAATCAGCTAGTACCTTTATATATACACCCCCTGAACCTATATACCTATATATACTACAGTCTAGATTATCTGACCTATGTTGGATAAAACGTCTCCTCCTACTTCGATCCTGGACCTAAAATACTGAAGGAATGTATTGAATTCTTTGTACATACCCTAAAAGTAATGTTTCCAGAAAAGCAAGTCCAGTTCGACTCGCACCCACTACAACGATGCTGTTGTTAACATGTATTTTTGGCAAACTAGTCAGGGGACGTTCCAATGACCACAAAGCGAATGGAGTTGCACTGTAAGAATAATACAGATATAATCTTAAAATAATATAAGTAACCGTTATTCATTATCATCATTGTCCTGCCCTTATCCAACTCTAAGTGGGATCGGCGCAACATGTAATAACCATGTTTTAAACGATTGGGCTAGATAGTTTAGGACCGACCGCCTGCCCTGATATTAACCTACCTTAGTCAATTATTACGACCTCGCTAAGAAATGAAGATAGTCTTTTCTACTCAACCGGATACCACACGGCTGATAAGTTACCATTGAAATTAAATAAATGACTGTGGAATGCTCTTCCGCCTGATTTCCCCGAGTCTCTGATCATGCCAGAAAAATTGAGTATATCAAATACTGATCTGATACTGATCAGTGTCCTTTTCAATTTGCACCATGTTTCTAGTGCTTGTATTTTGTTTGCACTAATCCGACTCACTTTTTAGCAAAAAGTATTACAGTACAGTAGAGATCAGTAATAAATGATAGGTCACTGCAGCTAGCACGCTTTAGCTCTTTGTGTCTAAGATCGGCCACAGTTTTGCACTGGAGTCTACGTTAGTGTGACAAAAATGGAGGTAAATCATGCGTAAGGCAATTTTTATCGAGTTTTAGAAACAAGGAGTCTACCAGAAACAGTTAAATTTTGAAAGTGGTCTATAATTATTTTAAAATAAAGTTGCTCTTCTAGACAAGCAGAAATTAAATGGCCCATAACCTAACACTATCAGAAACTATATAATAAAAATACAAGGTATAAATGTTAATATAGTTGAACATTAGTAAAAAATTAAGACACTTTTACACCTTTAAAACCTAGTAAGAGTTAAATTACAAACACCTATTAAACTTACAAAGGGCTCAGAGTCGCTCAACGGGCGATGGAGCGTGCTATGCTCGGAGTATCTCTACGTGATCAAATCAAATAAGGAGATCCGTAGAAGAACCAGAGTAACCAACATAGCTCAGCGTGTCGCGAAGCTGAAGTGGCGATGGGCGGGGCACATAGTGCGTAGACCCGGTGGGCGCTGGGGTCTCAAGGTGTTAAAATGGCGACCGACCCCGCACCGGAAAACGCAGTGTCGGCACACCCCCCATGAGATGGACTGAGGACCTCAAAAAGATTGTGGGGAACCGCCGGGTCCAAGCGGCACAAGATCGTGTGGTATTGAGATCCCATGAAGAGACCTATGTCCAGCAGTGGATGTCCATCGGTTGACAAAGAAGGAGAAGAAAATTAAACTTACATATCTTTATATATTTTTTCAAGATGTTTGTTTCCTATCATATTAGGCATGGACCGGCGTGGGCGCACGGGCATCATGTAACTTGCGAGAGACATTAGATTTCGAACGGGACTCTACAGTACGGAATATAAAATTAATATACTCAAATATTTAGTATTTTTTTCAACTTCCATAAATAACCCAAAATTTTGACTAAACTAATTATGTCATTTACTTTACAAATAACATGTATCTGTGACAAAGTATTTAAGTAATTTTGACTTATGAATTTGAATTTCTTTTTTTACTACTGGTACCCGCGACTCATCGCATTTAGTTTTAAAATAGCCTTAATTATGTACTACATTGTTCGTATGCTATTCTTGATGGAAAATGAGATTTTTCATCCATTATGTCAGCCCAATATATAGCCTTTAATTGTAACAAATTTCATATATTGAATCAGCCGTGAAAGTACGGTAACAGAAAGTAGTAGACAGATAGACGGACAGTGAGACATACAAACAGATTCTCGCATTTATAATATTACTATGGATTAAGAATATGTTCAGGACAAAACTAAGATATCTGAAGTAATAATATGTATAATAACCGCATCGCCTTTAGCAAACAGTCGGCACACCCAAAACAACGTTGCATATTTCGTCTGGCGCAGGATATCCCTCATATACCATCGTGCATGAGGTTCCATAATCGGAGACATAACGCATGCTAAAATCTGACAAAAATAAAAAAAATATAGTACGGCATCAATGATCATAGATAGACACTTCACAGCCTTCTAGAAACGTTTCTCATCCATAAAGGTCGCGGGTTCGAATTTTGCTAAGTACAAACATTTTCTTTAAATAAATTCTTGGTTTATTGAGATATTATTTATGAATTTAAGTATTTATTTCGGTTGTGTATCCATAAACAGTGTTTATTATAACTAGTATTAGTTAATATTATTATTATAACTTGTATTAGCTACTTACCTAAGAGACGGACTACCGCTTGAGTAATTGTCCCGTATACAATATTTATATATAATATAACCGTCACATTACCGTGATAATCACAGTATGTTCAGGTTTTAGACATTCATATCCGATTAGTCAAATGAATTTAACCAGTGACTTTTGTTTATTACCGGAATAATATAATAAATTTTCTTACCGTACCATCAGTCCCAGATCGTCTACTTTCTGGTTCTAAATCATATTGAGTCCTAATCGAAGTCCCATCTTCTAACGGCCTAAATAAGAAATTCATTATTGCCAGTATTTACCTATGCCAAATTTCAGATGAAAAGTTTCAAGGATCACAATTAGTTATCATTGAAAACTAGTCAAATACTTAAGACAATTTTGTCACGTTTAATAAAACAGACATTTACCCAAGAACTACCAAGCCAACAGGTTGATTTTGATTCAGAAGAGTGAAAGAAGACAAAGTAAAAGATTGGAGACTATTTTCAAACAACGATAACAAATCTTGTTTTCTTGGAGCGTGTTCTAAAACGTCACTCAAATTTGGGATATCATACGCTTCTGCTGGACGTACACTTATATTTCTGAAAAAAGAAGACCTGCTTTTGTATAAACAGTATAATTCAAAAACTAAGAATATGAGTATGGATGGATATTTGAGTAGAGGAAGGCTGAAAAAAATATGGACGTATTTTCAAGTATGGCATCCATATAAAAGGATTAGCGCCTAGGTTGGAGAATGCTAGCAGAAAATGATCGCGAAAAGAAGTATGATGAGTAAAATGAAACATTTCATCTAATAATCCATTCTACGTTTAGGTCTATTTCACCCTCATGTTGGATTGGTTACCTTTTTTTAATATACAAACTAGTAACATTTACAAAGCTAACAATATCCCTAACAGAAATGTTCATTAGTTCCTTAGCATCGAATTCATCCACACCTAGATCACTAATCTCAGTATTAAGTACGTAAGCACTCAGCAATAAAGTGGAAACTTTTAAATCTCGCATTATGGGCAATATGCACAGCTTAAAAGTTTATATAAAAATTAAATTAACTACATAGTAAATGTTTACTTGTAATAAACAATAATAATTACCCTCGAATTGCGTTGACGTGTGCTACGTATAACGTATCATTCATAAAACGCATTCTAAAATTGTAAGGTGTTACAAGCTGTAAAAAATAATTATTATCTTAAAATCAATGCTTTACATTTTTTAAAATATTTTTGCAATTGAATGCCTTTAATAGTGGGAAAGAGACTTAGTACGAAGAAGCGTGGTAATATTAACCATTTAAAGAAAAATAACAGAAAAGATAAATAAAAAAAAACAAAATTTACCGTAAAGTGTTCTAGAAGTGGAAAACATGTATGACTCGAAGGAAGGCATATCAGACAATAATCTCTATCTGCGAAAAGTTCGTAAGCTGCTTCGAGCATCTCAAAACCATACCTAAATTTTAAAAATCGAATTTATTAAGTTCGTGAAGAAAAACATTGTACTCGTTTTTAAGCACATTTGCTATAAATAATACTATACATAAACTATTTAGTAGTTGTACCCGAACTTTCGTTATGGCTAATATTACCATTTATGTTTCCTCAATATAGCAATATGTGTTTTTATTTGTTTCCGAAAGAAAAACAAATTTTTTAACCTATATAGTATTCCGGTGTATAATTCCGGCTTACATTGTAAATTCCGGCTTACATTGTACCAAACGTCAACGTATTGGATTGACCCATAGAAGCGTAACAAACAGACAGAGGCACTTTCGCATCTATAATATTGTTATTTAAGAATTATAAAACGATAGGTGATGTATATAATGAACAAAGTAGGAACCGCCATAAGCTTTCGGCTCCTGCTTTGCGCCTTGCAAAAGTACGTAAGTCGTTTGTGGGTTTGGGTATGATTCTATAATAAAATTCCGCATTTACCATTACAGCAGTTTAAAAACACTGTTAAAAAGAGGCTGATACGAAAAGCCTATTATACTGTCGAGCATTAACTTAAATGATAAGAATGTGTGGATATAGCTAATCTTCGACACTGTACAAGACAGTAATGACTAAATATAACTAGTATTAATAATTATAATTTAAAAGAGCCGAGTTTCTTGCTGGCTCCTCTCGGTAGGAACAGCATTCCGAACCAGAAGTAGAGTTGACAATTCAAAAGCACTTGTTTACAAGTTTGCTTGAATAAAGAACATTTTAAATTTGAATTCGAATGGATGAGTATAGCGAAATGTATCACTTTTACTATGGATTATTTAGTCACATTCTACACCAATAATACAGCATAATAATAGTGAAACCACAGAAAAAATACCTTTCGTCATAATCAGGATGCATAGCAAATAGTTCTAGCAAAAATGCGTTAGGATGTCCTGAATATCGTGTGGGTTCGTGGGGCTTGCACATAGAAACAACGCTGGCCGCAGTTGCTGTCATAAAACAATACAAGCAAATATTAATATAAATCTAACACCAAACATTAAAATGCAAAAAACATACTACTTTTTAAAATTATAAAATGTATATAAACTTACAAATTGGTGTCAACTTATCTTTAAATATATATTTATTATCAAAACCGCTCTCTTTTTGTTGTAAAATATTGTCGTCGGAAAACCTGTTAAAGGAATAAAATAAATACATAAAAAAAAAATTTCCATTTATACTTTAAGATTCATGAAAAAAATATAGCGTTTATTAGATCAAATATATATTAAATCAGCACAGATTGGATTTTTTTTTAAATAATACCGCGGTGAAAAGTTTCATACCGAGATTTATATTTATTACAATTATTAGATTAAAAGGTAAAACGTTTTAATATTTTTTATTTCTTAGGTATATTCTTTCTTTCTTAATTATTTCTTGTTTGTTTAAATTTTTTTAACTAAGTCCAAAGATTTGGAAGATTTGAAAAATATGGAATAAGAAAAAGTAAATAAAGTAAAGTAAAAAAGTACTATCAGTACTAATAGAGGATATAAACATTATGAATTGATTAATATATCACTGCGCATCATCTATGAATGAAGAGTTTGTTTGTTTGTTTGATTGTTTTTGAACGCTTAATCTCAGCAACTACTAGACCGATTTGACAAATTCTTTCAGTGTAAGATAGTCCATTTATTAAGGAAGGATATAGGCTATATATCACCACGCTAAAATGAATAGGAGAGGAACAGCAAAAAAAAATAGTACAGAAGCGGCAAAATTTAAAGCTTTCCCGTGCGCTAAATAAACAATAAGCAGTGAAAGTTTTTCAAAAATCATGTATTACAATATTGTTTCCTCTAAAAGCTCTAAATAAACGTCCGCAACAGCAAGCTTGTCTAGCTTTTAAGGTTAACCCACTTTAACCATTTTTATGTTTATCAACATACTATATTACGGTTTCAATCTTTCCACGCGGGAGAAACCGCTGGCGATCGCTAGTATTATTATATTTATTCATGCATTTTCTTTACCTTTGTTTCTTGGTAAGATCATCACTCATGAACAATCGCGGCAGCCTCAATAAATCGGTTGAAATATTCACAATATCATATTCAAATTCGTCTTCCTCTTCCTCAAGCAGTTGCAAAATGTCCAACTGAGAGCAACTATCACTTTGTTTAATTTTAGGTCTATCTAATTCTTTATGGACCTCTTTAAATTCATCTTCCTCAAATACCCACGTCACCTATAATCGTTGGACCACAAAAATTTTGGTCATATATTTTTATAATTAATACCAAATTGACGACTACTATTCTCATGTTACACTATTAACTTACTCGTCTCTTAGGTTTTCAGTGTTGCCTATAAATCGAGGAACATGTGCGTACTATTGACAATCAAAAATTTATGTACTTTGCTCCGTTTTTATGTTTGCTTCCAATGTAATTACCTAATTAAATATTTTAAAGAATAGTTGTATAGCTAAGTTTACAACATTAACATTAACGTTAAAAATACAGAAGACGCCGGTTTTGATTTTGGAATCCGTTGCGTTAAGTTGATTTAACCGTATCAAAAAAGTTATTTACCCGTGATTTTACTTCTTTCGTCGAAGGAACATCTATGTTAGAATCATTTCGTGATTCGAGAGTATTACCACCGCCTGCGAGTATACTGAAAGACAAATGATTGGTCTTTTAAAATTAAATAAAGAATAAACTAGCAAAACTAGAATAAACTACCCTCTCTTATCAGAGAATAAAAGCCAAACTAAAGTACGCTAGCAGGTAAATATAAAGTACCTAATATTAAAGAAGAATGAAACCATTTTTTCTAGTTTACGGATAGAAACCAGCTATACTTACAACTCATTCTATCGGGTTAGCCCGACTAGTTTCAAGCCAATCCGGAGTACTTATTCATGAGCTCTTTATACGGCGTTATCGCGGCGGGAACTGTTCTGGAACGCCATGGATTTAAAAACTAGTCGGGCTAACCCGATTGATAGGACGTGAATAAAGCTGGATATATAAACACTACTGAAGATAGTTTAAATTTTAAAAAACATTTTTTTTCTTATTAACATATTTATATACTATAAAAATTATTACATCAATCTTAAAAATGGCCATAACTCCATTTACTATCACAAAATGTGGAAACCTGGTAGTCGAATCTTGATCCGGTTGTCTCGGTGGTTTGTCGAGGTGTCGAAGACCCGCGAACGGCGAAAGCTCAAAGCTTTCCTCCAAAGCTTCATAGTTAATTTGAGTGTTAAGACACATTACGCCCACCGCCAATTCTTTATGCTGTTATCATAAACATTCTTACATATAAATTTTTAAGTGGTCGGTAATAAAGAAAAAAGAGCAAAATGTAATTATATACATATTATAAAACAAAGTCCCCAAAAGCTGTATGAGATCGATTTTCTCAAAATCTACAGAACGTATTAATATAGGGGGAGGGGGGGATGGGAGTGTTACTAAAAGATAGTGTAATTCTTGAAAAAGTTAATAGAATATTTCCCATTACATTACTTTATTTAATAATACACCAATGTACAAGGGTGGTCTCATTGATTTAAGCAATGTTTACCATAATATGGGATTATATCTTAGTTCATTACTTAAATTCAATTTAAATTATTATTTACTTTAATTATTATCATACTTTTAATTATTATTATTACGGCTGAACTCCTAAGTTTATTAATATCGAAATGATAACATTACATGCCTCACAAACAAGCAGCACCCGTTCAGATTCAGGATGTCGCGATATAAGCTCGCTAACGTAGAAATCTCCGTAGAGCTCGCGCAACCGAGCCGAGTGGCGTTCAATGATGGGCACTATATCGTCATTATCTTCTTCACTGTACAAACACTACTTATTACTACATTTATTCATTTATTTTTATTAGTTCTACCAGGCTCAGGTTCGTTAGTGTTACATACACTAACGAACCGCACGGGTGTGCAGTCATTTGTGGAATGGATCTGCCAAATACCAGTTGGATGCTATGGATACTGTATGGATGAATCCCTGACGAATACCAAATTGCACAGTTTGCAACGTCGGCGCAGGGTTGCTTATATATCGGTTTTATATTTCAGAGTGTGCTGAGGCAATTTATGACCTTGTTCCTTTATCGCCTTCCTATCATTGCACCGCTAGGCATTGAGAGAAGTTACACAATAACGTCATCGATAGCCCACGAAGGCGCACGGAGCGCTTCGCGTTTTCTTTTTTCCTACGCACAGAAAGGGAATGGAATTCCCTCCCAGCATCTCAAATGCGCTAAATACAAGAAATATTTACATGTAATATAAAAATAAGCAAAGAGAATTTAATTTGACTGCTCTTAAATATTTTATATATTGGTATTTTCTTATATTGTTTCTTTCCTATTTCCGAAGAAAATATAGCAATCTTTTATCCTTATATGTATACGCATATTTTAAATATGGTTAACCTTAATGTAAGTCATGGCGTATGTATGCAGTAAATTGTAGTGAAGGAGTAATTGATATCGAATACTGAAAAAAACTAACACGGCCCTCCGAATCCTTAACTTCGGATTGACTTCTTTTCTCTCAGCTATCCACAGAGCAGGCAGTTGGTCACCTGGTACTCCGCGTTCTAACGCCTGATTGCGCTTAAAAGACGCCTCAGAGCGAGATTGACCTGGTACTAGCACTATAAATTAAAATCACTTTTTATACTCAACATAACGCCCTATCCGAATAATGAAGTTACATGTCCCATGTATAGGTATATACCTAGCTATGAAATATATAGCTAGGAAATGTGACTTTATTCTTCGGATAGGGCGAATTAAGTTGTCGATGTCTTAACATTGTTCATATACAAGATGTATGTATGTGTCAACGATATCAACAAACTTCTTTTATTCCACTGAAAAATTGAATAAGCGCAGCTGAGTATGGTGTACGCGCTACATCGTGCGGCAACATAAATTTAAGAATACTGTCAATTATGTATTATTTTTAACTTTACTCGAATAAAATATCGGAATTTTTGTATCTATGTGCTATGGGCAATTGCCAATACCCTTGTTGGAAGACTGTGTTTTGATAACAGGATATTGGCGGATATAATGACACTGCGAGTTGCGGCGGTTTCTTTCGTTGAAACACCGCCGAGCGACGGGAAAATTACTTTGGTATCAAGCAAACGAAAGTCAAGTAAACAACAACAGACAAAAGTAAAAAGAAGAATAGTAAATCCAGTGTTTATTTCTAATAAATTGTGCGGTCCAGTATCTAGTTTTATTTGACAGTATGCTAATACCTATAAATAGATAGAATTTAATAATAACGCTACAACTATTAAGTAGGAGTCAATCTAATAACATAGTTATTAATAACATGTTACGATCGATGTATCGATCGATAATTTAAACATACATAGGTATATCATTTTCTTGGTATGACTTACGTTGGTAATTAGGTAATGACTTCATCATCCCAATGAAGTGTAAGTGATGGTCGTGCATGAACACTGATTTCAACATGTTATCTACCACTTCGCGACCATAGACGGGATTCCAGGCCAATAAATGTATGAACGTTGTATTCCTTGAGTTTAGTTCTATTGTTCTAAAAATTAATGTAACTTTTGACATTACAAATAATAGTTAAAAAGAAGCGACCTAAAAGCTAATTTAGACCGTTAATCTGTTTTAGGAAAATAAATAATTTAGCTACACTTCTGCGTTTATGGAAATACATTATTTGCCAGAACTACTAACATTTACTTAACAATCCGCATGCGAGCAACGTGGTAGGTCTTAGCTCCAACCCATCTCTCCAAAAACGGAGAGAGGAGGCCTATGCCCAGCAATGGGATAGTAACAGGCCTTTATTTAACTATGCCTTTCAGTAGCATTTAATTTTAAATATTTCTTTTTTTTTAATAATTACCTATGTGTCAATTATCCTACTAATATTATAAATGCGAAAATTTGTGAGTATGGATGTATGTTTATTACTCTTTGACTGCGAATCCGATGAACCATGAAATTTGGCGCAATTATTACTTATACAGATAGGCTATAGAAAACCTGTTAATTCTACAGGTTTAATAACTAGCATTTACCCGCGACTTTGTTCGCGTGGACTTTTGTCGTGTGATACGTATGATAATAGATAAAAATGTTTCACCCGTGTATAATACCTAATTTCATCGATATTGAGTCAGCGGATTCGCCGCGAAAGATTAACAAATATACATCCATACTCGCAAACTTTCGCATTTTTAATATTAGTACGATGGTAAAATGGTTTAACTGAAGGCAAAATACGTTATATACTATACTGTATTTACTTATATTTGATGTGTATTAAGTCCTCCCAAGCTCCAGGATAGACGGACGGTATCAACGGATAGTCCTTTAATATAAGACAGCCGACTACCGTTTCGTTAATATCCAAGTGGCATATAGATAATATGCAAGTTTCGCTGTAAATAATTAGTAATAATAGGAAATTTAAATTTTTTCATCTTTATGTTTAATTTCTAATGATATAAAAATTATTGAAAATATATAACAAAAGTCGAACGCCGGAAGGAGGACGTATAATTTACGTCATATAATAATATCAAAATGTACCGGTTATTTAATAACCGGTACATTTTGATATTATGTTGTCACCACGACTCGCTGTTCGCACATGCACACCAACTTAAGCATTTAAGTATGCTCAATAATTTGAATTTTTCTCAGTACCTAAAAGGTTTGTTCATTCTATATGTTACTCTGATGTATTAACTTTAATTGTGCCAAATTTCATCAATAATAGTCGAGCTGATTAGCCGTGAAATTGTAACAGACAAACGGACAGACATTGCATGGATTGTACATTATTATTTTTGCTAAATCAATTCAGTGTAAGAGACCCCAATACAAGGATCTTCTTCTTCATCGGTCCCTCATTGCTGAGGATCGTGACTCCACTTCACATTTGCCACTAACTGCTTCAATCCTTACGCTCAGCTGCCTGGTGAAGTGCGTGGCTGACTGGTACCTTTAACTGTTCAGCAACGTGGTCTGACCATGTTAGGACTACGACCTCGAGGCCTTTTCCCTTCAATTTTCCCAGTACTCATCAGACGCTCTAAGTTATCAGTACCTCTGCGTGCAACGTGGCCAAAGTATCGTATAACACGTTGCAAGCAGGTAGAAGACAGGCGCTGTTCATTGTCTAATTTAAGCTGGGTTAAAATTGAGACATTACATTACAATACAAGGATATTCCTAGGACTAATAAAACAAAAAACTTTACTGCCAGTGTATATTTTAAATAAAGGTTTAAAGGGAGTTTTTTTAACTTGACGCAATCTTTGTTTAGAAGTGACTATACGACCCAATTTTAGCTGATAAGATGACCATACGTTACACGATGATATTGTATCTTTACCTCTTTTAAAGAGTAGTACCTGGATGACCGAGCCTTACTCAGTAATTCTTTACAAACTAAAAGAAACTTCAAAAAAAATAATAATTGGGTAGGTGGAGCTCGATCCTAGGTATTTTCATTTCTCGAGACCAGTCCCCCCCCCCCCCCCGACAAAAATGGTGTTTTATATTCAAAGTAAATTTTAGTGTCTTTTTAACGCCCAAAAACAGGGATAAAACGACATTTTTGTAATGAAACCTAGCTAGATCGATTTTTCTCCCCAAAAATCCCGTACATGCTGAATTTCAGGAAAATCGTTGGAGCCGTTTCCGAGATTTGAATATATTTATACATATGTACATACAAGATTAACTCATTATCAAATATTAAAAACTCGTTTTCCTTACTTATCAACACTCGAAAATAAATTTGAACTTACATAAGGTAAACGATATCAGCAACACATTCAATCCGAAAGTTCTTCGCCATAGATTCCGTTATTAACGGCATTATAGTTGCCGCATCGTCCAGATCAGCTAATCTCAATCGACCCAATGGTGCGGCGCGTAAAACTCGAGACACCATATTTTATATTACAATTTGTAGATGATATGATAAACGGTCAAATCCTCTAAACAACTAAGAAGAAATAATATGCAACAAAACTGATATTATAACAGGATTAAAATATACGAACAGATTATTAAACTAAAATACATATTTTTAGTTATTTTTTGGCCAGATAAAAATTGCCAGGGATTAATCATGGTATGTTATCTTAGAACTAAAGGTCCTGATTCGGTTTTCAGCGACATCAAGAGTTCAGTTTTTGAAACTATGCAACAGTGTTTACATATTTTTAATTAAAGAGTGTAGTGTTAACATATTAAAAAAATAAAAATTTACAAATTTTATATTTGTAATTATTTTTTTAATGTTATGTTGTTTTAATTAAATAATTTAACAAGAATAAGTAATATTTTATATAATTTAAATAGAATAATTTTTCTACATAAAAAAACTATAGCTAAACTTGTCTTTGACCATAGATAATAATACACTATAATGAGTGCTTGACAGATATCTGTTAAATTTGAAAAATTACGATGAATATATGTAATATATGGACTTTGATTTGAATATTATTAGTTTTTGTATGTTACGTAGAAAAAAATGTCGCAAAATGTTTTTTGTCCAACAGTCTTTGGTAAAGGTGAGTGCTTATTATTAAATTAATCAAAACTCCTGCCGCGTCTATGGCAATGACGTTTATACTTAGATTATCGAATAGTATTAATTTATATCTGCTTAAAATAATTTTTGCAGACCCTGTAAGAATATGGTTTTATTCCAAACTTGGGTACGGAGGATTGGAGGTCCGCTAAATATAATAATTTGGAAGCAGATTACGTGTTCAGAAACCGACGTGTTTTGGCGCAAACATGTTTACATATATCCGTTTTTATTTCCTTAAAAATTTTCCATTTCATTTTAATTTGTTCGATTTGTTAATGTTGTTTTGGTGAGTTATTTAATACACAAGGCAAGTAGTAAAGCCAAGACTTTTCTATATGCATCATTGCTTCTAGGTGTAATAAACGATATAATATCAGATAATTTACGTATGACGTTCTTTTGTTAATGTTTAAAGTACATACTTTATTATTAACTGGACTGGCCCGTTGGCTGCGTGGGTCGCAGGTTCGATTTCCGCCGAGGGCAAACATTTTCTATAAATGAAGTTGTTGGTATTTGAGCCTGGGTGTATATTTGTATTTAAAATTATATAAGCATATATTCACCAGTTGTCTGTCACCCAAAACACAAGTATTAAAATTAAGTTTACTTACATTGGGGACGGACGACCGTGTGTGTAAGTGTCCCATATATTTATTTATATTTATAATGGCTTGATTTGTATTTATAACTTAAATTTATAATTTGTAGATATTACTTGTTTATTTTGTACATAAATCATATAATGAGCTTTATATTATAAAGTTAGCTTTTCGCGTATATATTTTTTAAGCCTGCAATACTAAAGTAATTGTAATTTTCGTTATATTCAAATCAAAAGTAATTTATTGTTAAAACGACTGTATTATTTATACAAAATAGATAACTTTTCAATAATTTTGTTTTTTCATTTCTTTTGTATTGATAAAATTTTTGCAGTAGGGTGGGGACCCTACTGCAAAAATATTATATATATATATATAGTATATATAGATATATATGACCCTTTTGACCTTTTTAGTACAGAAACTGATCTCTAGATGGCGCTATTACGGATCACAAAAAACGACTGCGAGTTACCCATCTATTTCATTATGTACACTGTAATCTTTGGGATTAATGTTTTAGACAAATAACAAGTCAATAAGTTTATAGCTGGAAAAGGAACTGTTACTTTTATCTTCTTTTTTTATCAAACAGGTTATCATACGACTGATTTTTTTAACACAATCACAGATAAATTTCGACTATCGTAGACTATTTAGTTACTTTAATTTTTTGGTAAAAATATAGTTGGTCTTGTTTTTTAGAAAGATCCCAAACTGACATTATAGTTTGAGAATAAATAAATTTATCTTGTATATGTATGACTTCTGCATATCTAAATTCATTAAAAAAAACAGTTAACTTATTCAGAAGTTACAATAGAATCCGCTGTAATCCGCGTTTGTTAAGAGAATCTATGTAATGCTAAGTGTATGAAGCAGGCAACATTCACATACCTTATACACGCAGAAGTCATCACACGTATCACAAAACGCCGCCAACACCAACACTTCACACAAGCACTACACACACTCACTACCACAATCTCAACGGTCGTTTCGCCCCGAAAACGAAGCATCACCAGGGAGATTATTCAGGAGGGAACTTCTGTACTATGGAATTCCGCAAAGTAACGCCTACTTCTATAAATCATAATAAAATATTTTAACTAATTTTAATTTATTTTAACTAATTTATGCCGAGCTATCGTGAAATAAAAAAAGCATTGTCATACAGACTTATATTTATTTTATATCCTTAGAGTCAAACATTACGAACATTAAAAATACATAAAACATAATATATTAAAAAGAACTGCCCGGACAGAATAGTCTGAACTTATTTGAGCTTACAGATAAATGATAAGAAATAAACTTCATTTAACTAAACTGATGCTTAATATACAGAGAACACGTATTCTAATAAAAAATAATTTAATTCTGTAACAAATTTTCTACTATTTCTAAAAATTAGCATCAATAAATAAGATGACTTCGTTTTTGTGGGTCTCTTTGGAATGATCGTGCAATCGTGAAAACACTATTTAATCGTTATTTGCACTATTTTCGTTTCCAAGAGATCACAAAATAGATATGACAATTTCCAATATTTACAATAATTCCGCCAATAATGAAATCCAAAACCATACTTACAAATAATAATAGTTAATCATAAATTAGTGAAAATATTTGACTAAATTTTATTACTAGAATATTCATTGTTTACAAAGCTAAACATTATTGCTGACAAGGATTAAAAAAATATTCTCATTTTAATAAACTACCTACTTTCATCATCATATGTAAGAACAAAATTTATTTTAACTTTTATTTAAATTTATTATTTTTAAAATAAAATTATCATAACATGTCCAAAATATAGTCTATACAGATAAATCTTCAGATCAAAGATTAATCTTGGGACAATAAAAAAAAAACAATATGTTAATATAGGATACTTATTTATAGTAATTTTTATGTATAGATTTCAGTCCCATTTTATCCGACATGTTTTTTATATCGTTCGCTAAGATCTGCTTAAAGGAAGAAACTTAATATGACATTCACATAACATATAAAAATTAAAAAAAAATACAATACTTAATAAGTACCTGATAAATATTATTTGGCCCAAGAGTTGGATTTTTAAATATTGGAGCAAATTTTCTGATCTTTTCGAAATAAAGGATATACTATCCAGCACCGGCACTTGTATATTACAGGGAACACGCAGGCATACGAACATATACGAGCATATAAGGTATACGAACATATACGAGCATATAAGGTATACGAACATATACGAGCATATAAGGTATACGAACATATACGAGCATATAAGGTATACGAACATATAAGGTATACGAGCATATAAGGTATACGAACATATAAGGTATACGAGCATATAAGGTATACGAGCATATAAGGTATACGAACATATACGAGCATATAAGGTATACGAACATATACGAGCATATAAGGTATACGAACATATACAAGCATATAAGGTATACGAACATATACGAGCATATAAGGTATACGAACATATACGAGCATATAAGGTATACGAACATATACGAGCATATAAGGTATACGAACATATACGAGCATATGAGGTATACGAACATATACGAGCATATAAGGTATACGAACATATACGAGCATATAAGGTATACGAACATATACGAGCATATAAGGTATACGAACATATACGAGCATATAAGGTATACGAACATATACGAGCATATAAGGTATACGAACATATACGAGCATATAAGGTATACGAACATATACGAGCATATGAGGTATACGAACATACACGAGCATATAAGGTATACGAACATATACGAGTATATAAGGTATACGAACTTTAACGACTTTATTGTTATGTTTAAAAGATTGACCGCAAAATTTCTTGCTGGTTCTTCTCAGCAAGAGCAACATTCCGAACCAGTAGTAGTTTCATTGAATCTAATTGATCCTTGACGATTCAAAAGTACCTACTTGTAAAAAACTTAGGTACTTGAATAAAGATAATTTTGATTTGATTGGAAACAATGCAATATTAGTCTTATAACAGCCAATGAAACTAAAAACTCCGTTCTTTTAATTGAAAAACAAAATAAAAGAACGGATAACAAAAACTTCACCCATTATTTATTTGAATTCTAGACGTTATTTTTATATCTTTTTTTTTGTCTTGGCATAAAACGCTCTTTGAAAACTTATGTTATTGTTATTCTGTACCTTTTTTCCTATGAATCAGGAATTCAAAATATTAAAACTAAAAAAAAATTATGAATACAGAGTATTTTTCATGAAATATTCGATTGAAGGTCACATTATTTGAATATTGCCACTTTGAAAATTAGATCATATTTAAATATGGAATTATTGAATCAATAAAAAAATATATGATATAGTAAATTTGTTATATTTAGTAATTAAACTTTTTGCGTCTTTATTTTGATGTGCAGTTACTTTATGTATTAGAAATTTCGAAGTATCGCTTAACATAACGTTAGGCGGAATGTAAATAAAAATGAATTACTATTTATTTTAAACTAATTCGCAAGGCTCTTGCGAAAATTTCTTTATACGCAAATATATAAACATAATCACAATTCTATACAGGTAACGACATCTTCGGCTCATATCTATCTTAAACGTGATGTATGAATATTAAAACTATTTATTTGATTATTTACGACAAAAACTATCACGATCTTAAGGAACTTAAATGCTATATTATAAGATTAGTACTAACTATAATAATTTTGTTAAATTTAACATGATTCAAATCGAATTAAACCGTCTTTTAAAGTGTACAAAAATATTCTCATTATTTACCAATATCTGTCTAAATACAAATCTGTAGTTATGATTTAAAATTTTAAGCTATATTACGACGAAATTAAATACTATACATACCTATTCAATTTCAAATTGATTTTTAATGTGATGAGTTATTATATAAAATATGTATAAAAAAAGTTAATTTCTGAACGTATTAATTAATTTAAAAAAAATATGATTACATAATAATAAATGGAGATGTAATAACATGGTGTTACCATTTTTAAAAAATCTATTTGAATTCGAATATAAGTAAATAGTATATATCTATTCTAGCTCACACTATAAATAAACTTAAAAAGCAAGTATTCGTACTAAATAGCATTATACATGAAACTATGCCACGGCTCACATCATAATTATTAAAATTTACATTACTTATATCAGCCTGAAAAATCATAAGACACTATTCTGTTATCAAATGTATTAAAAATTCTTACACCAACATTTTACTTCTACTCATAATTATTGATGATTCATAAGCATTTATTTCATATTATTCTAGCCAAGTTAATATTCGTATATAAGCTACATTTAAGTTGGACTATAGTATCACGACTTATGTAAATTGTGACCATGATATTCATCCGAATCAATAATTATTTCTAAATGTCTTACTAAATGCATCCATGTCATTCACACTTAAAAAGGGCTTTATCACTTGAATAGTTGCCTTTTTCGTAGTTTCCTAGTTAGTAAAAAAAGCCGCCGATATGAACATCGAAATCATTAACTATGCTAGTATTGAAAACTCGCTGCCCGCGGTGCCATAAATCTTTAGTGCATTTAGGGACGGGCGCGTGCGGTGCGTCACTGTATAGATAATTGCTTATCGATTATTATTATTCTTTTATTCATTTATATACAAAATTACATTATATTTTTAAATATTTTCTATATAAAATGAATACAAAAAAACATTTAAAAATATAAAAAAAATTGTTGACTACAGGGCCCTGAGAAGTACTCAAGCTACCGTGCCTTCTCAAGCATAACTGCCTTTTGTATCCTACGCTTGATCCAACAACTCAGTGAGAGCCTCTTAAGATGTTGGTCGAGGCTCTTCGCGATAAGACCATTAACCGACACAACAAATGAAACAATTATTATTATTAAGGATGAAAAATAGTATGCTGGAGAACGGTAGCTTGTTAATAAGTGCGGGTAATTTAAGAAATATTAGTCTATTAATGAGTGTGTGCGTAAACGCCGTGTGGTATCCGTCTGAATAGAATAGTATCACCCTCATTTCTTACCGAGGTGTCGCAAAAGGCGACTAAGTTAAATAACACACCGTGTGGTATGAGTAGAATAAACCACTCTCTTTCTTACCGAGGTGTCGTAAAATACGACTAAGGTAAGTGGACTTGAGGCAAGCGGCCGGTCGTAAAATACAGAGTCAAATCCTGTGATCATGTTGTGCCGACCCCGCTAAGAGTGAGATAAGGGCAGGAGGATGATTCTTAGTCTATTAATGAGTGACGCTAATTAGTTCGTTAAGGTAATTTAAGAAGATAAGGTAATTTAAGAATTTAAGAGTCGAATTAGACGGTATGAATACATGTTTAAATGTGTTTCTTTTATATATAGTAATTTGATAATCGAACGTTGTCGATTAATTATTTAACATACACCCATTTTAAGAATGCAATATTAAACGCGTTGGAACTAATATACCTCAAGCGCATATTATTATTAACAATGTACTAACATTTTCAACGGAAATTGAAAAGGAATTAGTAATAAATCGACACATCAGTGGTGTCCTCACTATCGCTGCTATAACGGCCCCGTAAGTGCGACAGAGAGCACAACACAGGCCGTCTTGTTTTCTTTTTTTAACCCGCGGGCAGCGAGTCATATATATTTATATGTGATTTTTTTTACGAATTTTATTAGTTACTGTTTAATAATTTAAAGAAATTAATGTAAATATTTGTCGATTCTAAAGTTCCTTAAGCAAAAGAGTATAAATAGCATATAAAGGAGAATGGTTGGTTTAAGCATGTTTTCACGTATTCTATAACCGATTAAAAAAATGTGGATATAACTTAAGTTATTTTTAAGCAATAAAAAATAGTTACAATTTCTTGTATTTATAACGTAAGGTAAAACCTCTAAAACCTAGTAAGCATTGCTTTTTACTTGACACTTTCAACGATACTACTGCGCCTTGGTCACTCACGTAATCATTACGCTCGGAATTTATTTCAAATCTTTAATATAATGTTAAGCCTTACAGTATATAAAAGAGTTGAAAAATTACTTAAAGGTATTTATTTTCAGCAGTTTTATACAAAAGTAACGAATTGTCTTAAAAAAACTCAATGCTAATATTTTATCAGACATCTTTCTTCAGCGAGATCAATATTTTAACGTTTCTATAAATTAAAAAAATTAATTGATTTCATAAAAATTTCAAAATATGAAAGGTTCAGTTTGGCTAATAATTTATTTAAATGAACTTAGTAGTTAGGTAAAATAGTGAAAATTTATGATCACACTATCATAATATTATGAAATTTCGTAGTTTTCACATTCGACAATATATTACAAACTTATTGAAAGAAAATTTTAAACTAAATATTTATTAATAGATTAAAATGCCGCACTTACTTCAATATTAATATTTACATTTATATGTACACTTGTATATAATATATATGACGTAAAACTGCATTTTTAATAAATATCTATTGTCATGGAAATTAACCGTCGCCTGAAATAGACTAAGAGCTATAAACCGGCAGAACCTGGACAGATTAAATTTAGAATGTTATTTTTTCATTGTCAATTGAAATGAGAACAAAAATATTTTAAAAAACAGGTACATTTCAAAATGAATTTTACGTAACGTATATTCAGCTAGAAATTCTTACTGAAATGTTTTTTATTCAATTTTAAGTTATTTATTTATTATATTGTGAATTTATTATATTCAATTCTAGACAAGTTATTCTAAGACAAAAAAAAATATTGTTATTTATAAAAGATGAACTACAACTCTGAGAGGGTATAGAAAAAAATAATTTCCCTTGTTAGCCTGTAGGCGTAGTAAACAGAGTTATTAACTTTAAGAACTATCTTTGAAATTTACAATTGAAATAATAATGAATTTAAAAATTACAATTGAATAAGCTTTAAAAAGTTGCCTTAATCTAAGGGGTATTATAATCATAATAAATGATTATAATACCGTATGACATATCAAGGTCGTCCAAATACTACAAATCTGACGGTCCAAGGCTCTTAATCTATATTACATCGAAACTTTAAGCATAATATTGTACCTCGACATAAAATATAAACGAGTTTTGATAGCATTAATTAATCATAACACAATTATAACGGCTCTCTAACATATAAAGTTCTTAAATTTAATATCGTTAATATTTACAAATACAAAACTCTCCCAGAAACGTATACTTTCGCTGTTAGGATTCTAAAATATAGAAAACAGTTGCATTTAAATACGTTAGTCTTTAGAAAAATGAAACATATATTTAATCAAGTCCTTGATATTTTTATATGTTATAGGAATACATAATCTTGTAAAGTATGGCGATATCAAATTAAATGATATATAATACATATCTCAAATCGCACGTGAGAAATTATTTGTACTACTACGCAATTATCATTTTTGGAACGCTGGAAAGCTGGAAACTTTGCCTTAATATACCTGTTTTTGATGATTTTCATTCATGATAAAATCTAAAGTTTAATTAATTAATTATTATTCAAAATCGCAATGTTTTTTTTACAGTTTCACGTTTAAGAAAGCGTACACAATCTTAATTGATGTTACTTTATTTAAAAAAAGTTTGTTTTTTTATTTATTTAGGGTTCCATAATTGTATTCAATAACATAGTTTTTATGTAATTATTTGATTGGATAACATATATCGGAATATATGGTGAAAAGAATATAAAGATTAGCAAATTCAAAGCTCTGGCTGGTACCAAAGTACAAAAAGCTTATATTAAATTGATGTATTTAATTCAAGGAGAAAAAACGCATTTTTGTATTTGGACAAAGTTTACTTTAACTTCTTTTAAGCATATCGAAAGCATGTGAATCCTTAATAAATAGATTTTGAATTGTTTAAGTTAATATATTACTCTCTCGATCTAATAAATCGAAATAATAATTATTATTTATTAAATGTATAAAACTTCAAATTTTTCAACCGAACATAATAAATCGACAATCCTTTCCATTTTACGATTCTTTTAAGTATACTTTCAGTAGGACCAGTTTTTGTCTGCATCATGTAAAGTGAATAAATATATGTGATAATTAAACACACGGCTGTACGTCCCTAAAGTAACTTAATACTTGTGTTATGGGTGACAGACAACAATATAAACATATATAATTTTTAACACATAAATATTACAGACAATCTCGAAGAACCAACAAATTCTTTATAGAAAATGTTGGCCTTCGACGGCAAGTCGATGGTCGATTTGAGGGGTTTCTGCAGACTACGCCAATGGGCTAGTCGAAAGTAAAATGAAACAAACATGTATCCTACACCTACAATTGCTTTACATATAGAAAAATATGGCATCTTCATTGTAATTAAATGTATTATTGCTCTGATTATTTTAAAGTTAAGTCTTAAAAAAGAAACGTATAAGACTGCGTTTCTTCAAATATCACCTGTTTCAATTCCTTACACGCTGTAAAGTAATGGATATGTTACTAATGGTATGAAATTCATTTAGTTCTTTATTGCTAAAGCGTATATCATAAGAAAGCTCGGAATCACTTAGTGTGTCACGGAGCGAGGTATTCTAGGTTTATCTATTTGATCAAACCAGAAAAGAGGCGATCCGTGGAAGAAACCAAATTCACCGTCCATACATTGGCAATAAATTCATATATTTGTTAAGAAGTGTTTCTGTTTGTTGTGTGGGTAGTTAATATTTATATCTTAGAGCAGCGATCGGCAAGCTTTTGAGTCGAAAAAGTCAAACATTACAATTTACAAAAATTCAGTTTTTAAATTTGGCCTGCATATTGCTATACACCAACAACAAATAAATAAATAAATAAATAGACACAATTTTTTTTCCGAACTGAATTATAACCTACATTCACGCCGGCGTTATAGGACTGGATTGCGGTGAAAAGCGACTAGTGACTAGCAATAGAAAAAGTGCTTAATCCTCGTTAATTGTTTCAGAACAATTTTTGAATGTTTTTTATAAAAAAAATGCGGTTCTCAGGATGTGAAGGACAGCATTTGGTTCAAAAACTGCAGGTTGCCGACCACTGTCTTAGACGGCTGGAATATCTTTGAACAACCATAGACTATCGATCATAACACTATGGTCTCATACCATAGAGTTACAGAGATCTAGTTTATTGACAAATGTAATTTCGTCAATATGATAAACGAGAATATATTATATGCAATATAGAAACATAAATATCATGATGTATATAATATATGCTTCATTCGAGTATCTATTTTATGAACGCAGAAGAGTCAAAGACACATATCATTATTAAAAAAATTGAAATACACAATTTCACATTAAACACCAAAATTTTTAATTATCAATTATTGAAAGCGTCGTTATTGATCCAAAATATTATTGCATCTGTCATTGCATATTATTCATGAATTCATGTCTGGAACAAAAGTGACCTATACCAAAAAAAAAATATTTACCATAACTGCAATTAGTTCGCCCTATCCGATGAATAAAGTCACATGTCCCATGTATAATCAGACATGTGACTTTTTTATTCGGTTTTGACGAGTTGTCTTATTCTAGCGCTATTATAATCACAACCAGTTATTTTACTGTACTGCGATTTTACCCATATTTTTTTTCATATTAAGGCATTTATATAATTGTTGGTTTTAAGATTGATTTTAAAAATGTATTAAAAACGTGTAAAAAAAAATATTATTATAATAAAGAATAAATCATTTTCGATTTTGCTAAAATTAAAATCTATTTCTTAAATTTAAAGGACGCTGATAAGCTTACTATTGAAGATTATAAAGATAATAAGAATGCGTGGATATAGCTACTCTTCGACCCGGTACAAGATTGTAATGATTAAATGTAACTAGTTGCAATAATTATATTTTAAAAAGATCAACCACCGAGTTCAGTAGTAGTAATGACGATTCAAAAGCACTTGTAAACAAGTTTACTTGAATAAAGAATATCTATATATATAAAAGAAAGTTGGTCTTAGTTACACTATTTATAACTCAAGAACGGATGAACCAATTCGGCTGAAAATTGGTGGAGAGGTTGCTTAGAACCAGGAGACGGACATAGGATACTTTTTATCCCGTTCGACCGCATTTATTTTATCCCGTCAAGTCACTATAAAACGTGGTATAACAAAAACGACTATGACATGGAAAAACAATACATAAATGACACCTAAACGTAATTTAGTCTTTGGGTAAGTATGTTAAAAATTTGACAATTATCAAAATAGTAGTAGCTATAAATGTTACCACATAGTATAAAACAAAGTCGCTGTTTGTTCTTATATCTCTATGTTTGCTTAAATCTTTAAAATTACGCAACAGATTTTGATGCGATTTTTTTTAAATATATTGAGTGATTGAAGAGGAAGGTTTATATGTATAATAAAATTCAATATGGAGTAGAGAAATCCTGTGATTATCACTGAGTGACATAGGCTATATGCTTTATACCCCTGCGAAGCTGGGGCGGGACTCCTGGTTTAGAATATAAATTTAAATTAAAAATTAAAATTTTTGTGTTAGGTCACTTTTGTTCTCACAGTTCGATACATACAATCAAAAATAAAAACATATAGTTATTTTAATCACTATACCACAATTTTTGCACACAGTGCCGCATCGCGTTCGAGCAGTTGTATTTAGTAACACCACAGTATTACACAAAACAAAAGCCATTAAAAATTTGTCGTGTTTATAAATTATCTGGCGTGCCGCTTTTGGTGTGGCGGGCATCACTTGGCGGGCTTGTGTTTGGGAGGCGTGGTGGGCGGACCGCCCTGTTCTGCCGAAGCGCCGATAGACACACCCTCGCTGTCTACCTCCGTCTAAATAATGTTGTTTTTTTAAGTTTATATTGTAATCTTATCGTAAATAAATAAATAAATATATAGAACGCCACACTCCGTCCCTAAAGTTAGTTACTTAATACTTGTGTTATGGTTGACTGACAATTAGTAAATATATTCATATACATATACATATATTTTCAAATAAATATATAAATATAGAATGTTTTTAGAAAATGTTGACCTTCAGCGGGATTCTTTTATCCAAAGATGTCTTAATGCTATAAAATATTCTATATTCGTATGTTTAGAAACTTTTTAAATTCATCTTTATTTCATGACAATTGCAAGAGAAAGTACAATTATAAAGGCAAAAAAAATATAAAAGAGAATGTAGGATAGGCTTATACATAACGCACTATCGGAAGAAAAGAGTTTTCCTTCGCTGTAAAGTATGTGATAGATTCTAAATACCAATTAGGAACATAAGTTTTAACAGATAAACTTAGTGGTGACTACACGGGCTGACTATTAGCCTGTTACCATCTCGATGTAACTCACACGGTGTCCACTATGAGCTATCACAGCTTTAACCATGTGCTGGTTTAAAATTCCATATCTCTTTCCCTCTTAAATCCCCGGCATATATGCATTTTATTTGAGTGGCCCGTTGGTGCAATGGGTAGCGACCCCGCCTTCAGCTCCGCGGGTCGCGGGTTCGATTCCCGCCGAGGGACAACATTTTCTATAAATGAATTTGTTGGTCTTTGAGCCTGCGTGTATATTTGTATTTAAGTATGTATTTAAAAAATTTATAAGTATATATTCACCAGTTGTTTGTCGCCCATAACACAAGTATTAAGTTACTTACTTTGGGGACGGACAACCGTGTGTGTAATTATCCCATATATATTTATTTATTTTATGACTAAAATGGAGTTATAATTTTACTTACCTTCTCATCCTTAGTTGCAGTCTGTGGCGATCCCGTACCATTGTTCACATTACTGTTGTCTACGTTATTCTCTGTTGACTCTGTGCTGGTTGTGCCTTAAAATAAAAATACTAAAGTGAAAAATTAGTCATATTTTCTATGCTTATACATTGGAGATGTAAATTTATTCTTCGGATAGGGCGACTTGTCTACAGTTTTACATAAATAAAGAATAATTCGAATTTGAAATAAAAAATATTTAATATTTCTATATACTACTAGCTTTTAACCGCAAAGTCGTTCGCATGATAATAAATGGCGCTTTTCAATGCTATCCTATTCCTGTAGAATTAACAGTATTTCTATAGCCTATATGTTATTCCGGAGTATAAGGAATAATTGTGCCAAATTGCATCGATATTAGTTGAGTGGATTTGCGTGAAAGAGTATCAAACATACATCCATACTCACAAACTTTCGCATTTATAATACTAGCTTTTATCCGCGACATCGTTCGCGTGGAATTTTGTCGTGTGATAGGTTAATAGATAACGCTTTACAATGTCATCATATTCCTGTAGAATTAAAGTATTTCTATAGTCCATACCTTATTCCGGTGTATAAGGAATAATTGTGCCAAATTGCATCGATATTGGTTCAGCGGATTTGCGTGAAAGAGTATCAAACATCTTCATAAACTTTGGCATTTATAATATTAATATCTGGGTGACCGAGCCGTGCTTGGTAATGTTTTACAAAATAAAAAAAAAACTTAAAAGAAAGAAAAAAGAATTATTTAGTTGGGGATGGATCCGAGGTATTTACATTTCTCGAGACTGCCCGCTCCACGAATAAGCACTGATTGGACAGTTCATGGCAAAAATTCAATTCAATATAAATTTTAGTATTTTTTAATGCCCAGGGATAAAACGATTTAAAAACAGGGATAAAACGATTTTTTTTTTACATAAAACCTAGCTAGATCGATTTCTCTCCCCCAAAACCCTCTACATGCTGAATGTTAGGAAAATCGTTGGAGCCGATTCCGAACATATATACATACAAGATTAACTCATTTAAATATTAAGGACGATATGATATTAGTTATCGTTCATAATTTTGGATTCTTAGTGGCCGATCGTTTAACGGTTTATTTTCAATCTGCCTGCTACAAATTAGCTAGTTATCTATTTAGTTATATCTATAGTTAGGTCCAGGAAATAAGCTTGTATGATTATACTCATGATTTAATCTTGAGTATAATC
Organism: Morpho helenor; assembly: GCA_029227775.1. NCBI lineage: Eukaryota > Metazoa > Arthropoda > Insecta > Lepidoptera > Nymphalidae > Morpho > Morpho helenor. Next base: position 11,075,688 of record JARGCU010000037.1, on the reverse strand, counting down.
ATACAAGCTTGTTTCTTGTGCCTTACCAAAGCTTATCTTAATTTGGACAGACAGAGGGGTGCAGTTGCACCCGTGTATGTTTGAAAAAATTTACACACCTGGTTGTATGTGATTGGCGTTCCCGCGGTCTGCCTCGTGTTCCCGGAGCACGGCGTCCAGGTTGTAGCGGCGTCGGTACGAGATAAAGAATGTACGAATGTGCGCCTCCGTCTTCGTGCCCAGAGTCTCCGCGATCGCTTGGAAGTCTTTGCCTATTAATATTTATTGATTTTACTTAATAAAAATTTACACAAAGTGGTATAGGGCTGAATAGAATAGTACCACCCGAATTTCTTACCGAGGTGTCGTAAAAGGCGACTAGGGTAAGTTGACCCACCATGTGGTATCCGACTGAGTAGAATAGACCTCCCTCATTTCTTACCGAGCTGCCGAAAAAGGCGACTAAGGTAAGTTTGACCCACCGTGTGCTATCCTGTTGAGTAAAATAGACCACTCTCTTCTTACGGAGGTGTCGTAAAATACGACTGAGGTAAATTGAGGCTGGCGGCCGGTCGTGAAATACGTAGCCAAATCATGTGACAACATGTTTGTAACATGTTGTGCCGACCCCACTTAGAGTGGGATAAGGGCAGGAGGATGATGATGAAAAATTCACAAAAGTAATAAATATACTTAATAATACATATTACACACGACTTCGTTCGCGTGAACTGTTGTAGCGTGATCGGTTGATAATAGATTCTAGCTATATATTCTATAGATAAGAGGTCTTTTTAATGTTATTCTATTCCTGTAGAGGTAACAGGATTTCTATAGCCTATATGTTATTCCGGTGTATTAGGAATAATTGTGCCTAATTTCATTGATATTGGTTCAGCGAACTCGCCGTGAAAGAGTAACAAACATACATCCATACTCACAAACTTTCGCATTTATAATATTAGTGAGATTTTGCTGTAATCCACTAAACTGTGATAGCCCAGCGGTGCAGCCGTGCGAATCTATAGAAACGATCATGGGTTCAAACCGAGGGCAGACACCAATGAGTTTTACTATTAAAACTTATAGGTATGTCTAATTATTAATTGAAATTTATCACACGCTTTTCGATGAAGAAAAACATCGTGAGGAAACCTGCATATCTCTAGAGAATCCTGGGGATATGTGAAACCCGCCAATCCGAATTGGAGCAGAGTGGTAGGTCTTAGCTCAAATCCTTCTCTCCAAAAATGTAGATAGGAGGCCTATGCCCAGCAGTGGGATAGTAACAAGCCGTTATATTACTTTTTTACTTTATAATCCGCTATTCGACCAATAGCAAAATAATATTCGGATTCATAGCTAATTCTATAAATAGACCCAAAAATTAAATAATATTTATTAATAATTAAATAATTTTAACATAATAAATTGGTCTAGCGGATTAGCCGTAAAAACACAACAGACAGACAGACAAACGACAAACTTTTGTATTTATAATATTAGTATAAATATTGTATTTCTACGAACCATATTTCCTAACGGCCGTAACTGCCATCAGCAATTCGTCATTGGTCCAGCGCGAGTTAATCTTTGCCGGGGGTTCCCCGGGCCGAAGCTCTTCCACGCCGGCATCACCTACTTTACGTTTCATCGCACTCAATTGCTGTTTATTTTGTTGTACCTACGCAGAAACACATGTAAATAACTTATTCTCAACTAAATTATTAGCAAATCTAATTCTTAATGCAACTAAACGCTATGTGGGATCGGGGTGTGCATATCTGGATTATCCAAATCAACTCTATTCTAGGTATCGCAGGACTCTTAATGCGTTGAGCGAAAAGGATTACTAAAAACAAAATTAAAAAATTAAAAAAAAAATAACTGCGGATGTGTGCAGAATATATTGTTAAATCGTTTAAAACAATATCGAGAAAAAAACTACAATCTTTGATATACGAGATCAGTTATCATCACATTCTCCACATTACATCACACTATTAGTCACAGTCATAGTAAATGTTAAACATAAAGTTTGTAATAAAGAGCTTCGTCTACCATATGGGACCGCCAAGTATAGGTAACTTAACCGCTCACTGTTTGTCATTAATATTGCTTAAGAGACAATAACGAAATGTTGGACAATTTAAACTATGGATAAAATGCCAAATAATTGGCATGTATTGCCACGAATGTAGTACAGTCCTATATAGCAGGCGAATAGCCCTTGCACCGGTATCCAACAAAGCGGAAAGAATAGAAGATGTATTTTGAATACCGATCGGATATCGTCATAAAACTGAGCGGAGAGATGTGGAAATGACGATATTTGAGTGCTTAGTGCTTATGACGCTGCAATAGCGACATCTAGTGATAGCTGTTCCAGCATCATACAGACTGGCGTTGCGCTGACGCGATCGAGTACGTAGAAAAAACTCGCACTACGCACAGTGATTGGCGTTCTAAAGGCATCTCCTCTCCTCTCCACTTTGGTCAAAACCGGGCCTAAGACAAAGGTGAGATCGTAAGGGTGAGAATGTGAGCTAAATAGCGTCATCAGATGGCGAGTTGCATCTTACTTGTCTCTTGAGCGAGATAAATTCTCTCTCCATAGCTTTGAGCATGGCCTCGCCCTGATTGACCAGGCCAGGCTGCGAGGGGTCGCCGGGCTGAGGGCCTGTCGCCATGGCAACGAGATCGTCGTGATTGATGTAAATGCCCTGCGGCAACCGGTGCTTGTATCGGAGCTGTTTCGAACCGGGCCCGCGCCGCCCGGACGGCCCGCACAGCGGTCTCATCGTCCCCGTTCGTCTGTCACATCACCGCCAACGTTCAAATATACTAGGCCACTACGTACGGGATCAACACTACGGACCATTTCGCTTACTATGGCAAACTATTCCGATTACTTCCTATTTACCATTATTGGATTGGACAGTAGATTTCATATCACGAAATACTTATACGTATATAGAATATATAATGATTTTGCATGGAAATAGACCTTAAACAGTTTGGAATAATACATAAATAAACTTTTCTCCGTACAAACCTTATTACTTGGTATAATACAATTTTTACAGTTATTCTTAGTCTTATTTTAAGGATTTAAGCTTTCTTGAGTTTAAAGCATAATTGAAACATATATCCGGCTAATTCGTCGTAAAATTATCGAATGAGCCTGAATAGATCAGAATTTATCTAAGGGACTTATTCAGGAGCTAGCTTAGCACGAAGTGAAACACATCAGAATTCGAAGAATGATATATGACTAATTAATTCTTCATATCGGACACTTGACCAATGCAAATACTATCATTATCTACGCGACAATAAACAAGATTGAGTAACTTTTGCGGTAAAAATTACAATTGACATTAAAGGTAGTTTTCCAGCCTCTTGGCAGAGTCCAGGATCTTTATGATTCGGACTGCCGCTCGAATTATATAGGAGAAACATTTTGGAATAACATTAAGAGTATAACCAAGCACTTAAGGAACATAAAAAATTTGGACACTGGTTCGTTAATAGCGAAGGATATCCACAATTCAGATTCAATATATCAGATTTGACAAGGCTTACGCTATTGTCTAGGGAAACATTTTCAAAAGTAGGAATAATAAGGCATCGAAAAAAGTCGCCGCCAAAATTTTAGGTACAGCGATGGATGGATGCGGTCACTGCCATTGCTGTTAAATGTTCTGTTCTGTCTGTTCTTGTCATGTAAGCTGTTAGCTGAATGTGCCCAGACACCATGGACCATCCATATTGGCCCACTACCTGCAGTCGCCGTCGTAACATCGACTTATAAGAAGCCAATGAATGTGGATCCAAGATGGAATCGAAAATGGTCAGGAACATCCAATAATTATACGATGCGAATAAAGCTGGATCAATATTTCAATTGTTCTTAGATTTGGTCTAAAATTATGGCCCACATTTTGAGTTCTTTAACAAGTTATGGATATAGGAGTAGTCACAATTTAAATGTTAATCCCATACGAAAGCGCGATCTACTTAGTTTTTAGTGTTACTTATTATTTTTTATAATGGAAGGGGTTTAGTCAATCAATGTTTACCGACCTGGCGTGCACGAGGCATGCCTGACACAACTTCTGCGAGTTGTGAACGGTAGTCTGGGAGCAAAGAATGCCGCACACGGTGCACCACTTGCCCGCTTCGCCGCCGCCCTCGCCCTAAACCCCAATGCAACATTTTACTTCACGCCTAGCCACTTTATAATAGGTCTCCTCACACACTTCTTTTAAAAACCCGTTTTATTAACAATATTCTGCACACATTTACAACAAAAAACCTGGGGGCTGTTAAAGGAAGCATGCGGGAGGTGTTTTAGGAAAAGGTTGGGTGCTAATTCATACACAAATAAGATTTATTAGCAGCCTTATAAATAACATACAACATTTTTACATAAAACATAACATTGTCTGGCAATATCAAAACATGGTCAGAAACAAGATAATAATTGAATTGTTACATATATTCTCTAAAACACAGTAATCCCTATAACGCGGTAGACTGATTCCGCGTTATAGGAAAACACGTTGTAGGTGTATTCTCCTGTACCGTACTCTTATGACGCTCGTTAAAGGGGTTGTAGATATAATATTAAGATAAAACTATGTAATGAACGAAATATATGCATTTTATTAAGACAAATAAATATTATATTAAAAAATATAATTTCTAGTCTTTCAGTTTATATACCTATGCATAACCAATATTCTTAAAATTCAAAAACAAAATTTAATTAAATTATTAAATTTATTATATAAAACGTTGAATATGGGAAATTCTCTGTGTTATTATAGGGGAAAACACGCGTTATACGAGGGATTGAAAACGCGTTATAAGAGTACCGCGTTATAAGGGGTTTACCATACTCGTTTTTATTAATGCTATATTCTAAAGTCTAACAGATTAGATTTAAAAATGTTATATGTTACTTTTAAGTGTTGTATTATGAAACAAGATTGAATTTTCCGTATCCTGATGGGAGTCATAAATATTAAAGATTGATTTGTTATAAATGAATGTGTGAACATGACAAGAGACACAGTCTGTAGATAAAAATGCAGAGCAGTCAAACTAAAAAAATAAGCGTAATTCAATAAGCAGGCAACTTAAAATTTAATATTGAAAATAATGTACAGCTATTTGAACTTAGCTTATATAAAAATATCAATTTTTATTATATTATAATATACCATAGATGCAAAAAACAATAATGTCCTCAGTTAAAATAATATATATTATAACAAACAGTTCTTGGTACATTTTATAAGATATTTTTGTGTAAATTTCATGATCACTTTGTTGGAAGAAAAAAATACTATAAATTATTTTATATATTTTAGTATTAATATATAATATTTAAATTACTTATTATTTTATTAAAATAATCTTAAATTTTTATAGTCTTAGAAAATTCTTTTTAGGTTCAAATAACTTTTAAATCTGATAATAATAATGACATGGAAATTATTATATGAATCATAAATAAAGCTGTAATAAAGCAACAATCTAAAATGATATAATAAATTATAATGAAAAGTGCATCTATGAACTGTGTAACTATTGTAATTAAGGCACCAGGAATAGTGGCAAAACAATCTTGATAGGGAATTTGATCAACATCAAATTATGGAAGACAACACACCGATATACATATAACAGTGAGAATATGGAAGAAGACACTGAACATCCAATTATTGTAGCAACATGATCATACACTTTATTGGGAAGCGAGCAACCCACCTCGCCTTGGTGGCTGGCGCGAAGTGAAGGCCCGCCGGCCGGCATAGACTTCCCTCCGCGGACTACACCTCGGTGTAAAGTCCACCTCTGTCATTATCAACATTACATTATATCCATTACATAAAGAATTCCCAAAACTTTTGTAGCAGTGATTTGTCAATGAATTCAAAAATTAATGAGTAAATTAATTTCTTAAATTTGAATTAAAATTTCTTTAATGTTTAGTACATTAGGAATTATATTACATGTTAGTCTAAAATGGATGTAGCTAATTTAAATCAAAATTATCTACTCTGCATTTCTATTTACTAAGCCACCAATGATATTATCTTTAAAGGTAAAATCTAATCATTGGACAATCCAGATACACTGTGGCAATGACAGTAAGATGGCATCTGTAGATTAATTAAAGAACAAAAAAGATAATATGCATACAAAACATTAAGAAAAAGCATTAAAACGAAGTTAGCATAAATAAAACATACCTTCTCATCATTGTCTGAGTCTTTATCTGAACCACCTGGTTCGGAGGCCCCAGACTCTCGTTTACCAGTTCCTGAGCCAGTAGCATTGCGTCCATCACTAACAACATCCATCAAAGATGTTCGAGCTCTTGTCTTTTTCCACGAATAATAATACTTCACCAATGATGCTATTGATTTATCTGGTAACTAATACAAAAATATAATTAGAGGAAATAATTTTTTACACTAAATCTATCTCATGTTTGCTACTCACCATCTGTCTTATTCTGTGAAAGCTTTTGCCATGAAATTGGAAAGCTTGTTCAAACAGAACTTTATCTTCAACTGTCCATTCATCAGGAAAGGGTGTGAAGTTAGCAAGGTCCATAGATGCCCGGTTGAGATCATGTTTGTGCCAAAATAACATGCCAAGTGCTTGCTCGCCATTGTAACCATATTTTTCCTTTGCAGTTGTAATATATTCATCCACTGAAATTGAAATGACTGTAATCAATACTTCACAACCTCATAGACTAGTACTTGAAAGAATCTCATGATGGGAATATTGGGATTATTTCACAATAATATAACTTCTAAAACCACAATATTTTTTTGTTTTGCCTATCTGCAGATGTTAGATTCCTCAGTGGTATGTCATGAATTTCTTAGTCAGTGCTAATGTAAAATATCACTGGTGGTAATATTTTTTTTAATAATCCTGGAGTATTCTAGGGTATTCAGAATTAGGTCAATATTTCTCTGCAATATGCTATTGTAAATTAATCCCAGTATTTTTTGAGAAGCCAAAATGGCAACATTCTACTCACATTTAACATCTGATATATCAGCAGTTGGTGACCAAACAAGTAAAGCTCTGTCAGATATTTGATCGGGTTTCCTCTGCTCCACTGGCTCCAATTCTGGACATATTGCCTGATAATCTCGTCCCACTCTTATTTTTTCAGCTGCAAATGGCACTACTGCTTGGTTTTGGATTTTTAATGACGTTTTGATGAGATGATCGCAGCATGAAGGCAGATGAAGACAAGCATAAAAATAAAGCATGATATAAGTTGGTTAAATCTCACAGCTTTGTGGAAATAAGCTAGATGTCTTAAAATAAATAAAATGGACATGACTGATATTAGCATATATTTAGACAGCATAATCATTGGTCCCACTGACAAGCCAGTCAAAGCCTGGTAAAAGTTCAATCTTCTTTTGAAGAAACAGGAATGTTTAGCTTACCATTTTCATCTTCAGAACTAGAATCTGGGCTTCCATGACCGTTCGGGCTCGGTCCCCTTGAACGCTTCCCATTTCGAACATCATTACTTCGTTCAGCCAAAACCATGATTAATAATTTTAAACTCAATCGCGCTAATTTCACTTTTTTCCACACACTTTAAAACTTCATTGATGAAGTAATTTATGCACACAAATAAACTATTATTAAAAGTAAATGCGAAGCTTCGCACTACGATTCAAACGTGATTCAAACCACCGCATCAATAATTTGACAAACCAGACGTAGGATGCATTGGTTCATTTACTAGCGTCTGTACACCAGGCATTCACTTTTAACGTTGTAGATAACGATTTTTATGCATATAATAAACAGCTATTGTGAATAAAAATTATAATATTAGTGTACATTGATTACCAAAGAAACTCATACAATGGCAAACTAAAAGATATTCATATTCAAAATTATTTAAAATACACATTTTTTACAAATGACAACACCAGTGATACAGACTCTGGAAAATGAACCAAAAAACACTTCGAAATTTAATTATCGTATTGGAGTACTACGATAACTTCCTTAAGTTACGGATCTTTTATTAGAGCTATTAAATTACAATAATATTATATTTACGTGACAAAATTAAATATTATATCGCTTTAATAAATTCTAGAGACTTTATTTTAGAGTAAGAGATGGCGCTTTTAGCATATAACTCAATGTAAACAATTAATTTTAATAAACAATTGAAAAGCACCCTGTCAAGTACGGAGATGACCAATTTCTATTATGTGTTAAAGTTTTTTCTATTAATTCAAATAATATTGTTGAGTTTCTAGTCTTGATCAAACTATGGAAAATTATGATAGAGTATTTGAGCCAAAACAAATTGCCAGATACTGCATTAAAGCCATACTACTTTTAAGTATGCCTTTTGGCTTAAAACGGCTGTCATTGCAAAAAAATCTTAATTACCAAGACACAAAGAAATCATTATTACAATTAATTCGGATCAAATTTATTGCAATAAGTATATCCTTTACATATTATAATACATCGTTTTTGTTAAGAATATACTTAGTCAGGGATGTGCTATTACCTAATATAGGTGTTTAACTTATGAAATTGCTATGAAGCACTACAATTTAGAACGATGATAACCGTACATAAATTTATTTTAATTATATTATGTACCTAACTCTAAAACAAGTTATTTTTGTATCATTATGATATGTCAATATAATGTTCGTTGTACTAAATTATTAACTATATTAATAAATTACAGAATATTGTTTTGTTTAGCCGTGAAAGCGTAACATACATAAAAAGACAGACCGACTTATAAATGGACATTCACTTTAATAATTTTACTATTTATATGGCTTGGCACATTCCTAACATGACATCAAAATTTACTTAAATCACACTAAAAGAATAAGATGTTGGTTTTTATTTCACATCGGTCATTTATTGAGAAATTGTCGTAAATAATAATAAACCTCTTTTGAAATGTTTGAAATTTTTTCAATATGAAGACCACTTTATTATCTTACCTTGTAAATGTTTTACATTTTGAGAATTCTGCAAATACATCGCCCCATCCGAAGGATAAAGTTACATTTCCTATGTATACATACTCTAAGTGGGGTCGGCACAACATGTTATAAACATGGTGTCCCATGATTTGGCTGCGTTTTTACGACCGGCCGCCCGCCTGACGTCAACTTACCTCAGTCGTATTTTACGATACCACGGTAAGAAAGAGGGTGGTCTATCCTACAAAACCGGATACCACACGGTGGGTCAACTTACCTTGGTTGCCTTTTACGACACCTCGATAAGAAATGAGGTTGGTATATTTTACTCAGCCGGATACCAAACGGCGGGTCGACTTACCTTAGTCGCCTTTTAAGACACCTCGGTAAGAAATGAGGGTGGTACTATTCTATTAAGCCGGATAACACACGGCGTTCCCATGTATACATGAGACATGTAACTTTATTCTTCGGATGGGGCGATATATTTAGTTACATTCCACGTAAGCAGTTTAAGTTGCCCTGAAACGAGCTATGTATGAAATAAAAATTTTAAATATTAAAAAATGCAAGTAGGTAATATTCTTAATAAGAACTTAATATATCGTTGTGTGTTCTTATTAAGAACATAATATTAACGATATATTAACAATATTTATAAACAATAATCTGTTCTAAAATTTTAAGCTACATTGAAAAGATATAAGTTGTATCAAGTTGAACTTCAGCAAAAGTAATAATAGAATTATTTTGGTATAATCCGCGATATTTTTTTTTATTTATCGCGGATTATAGCAAAATAATATTTTTATTACTTTTGGATCTCCCCAGAGTAAAGCCTAATTCTATAAAAGTTGTACTTCTTGTTGTTCGTACGTGTAAAATATTTCACAAAATGCTCAAGATACTGTGTCGTATCCATCTGAATAGAATAGTACCGCCCTCTTTTCTTACCGAGGTGTCGCAAAAGGCGACTAAGGTTAGTCGACCCGCCGTGTGATATCCGGCTGAATAAAACCCCCTTATTTCTTACCGAGGTGTCGTAAAAGGCGACTAAGGTAAGTTGACGTCAGGCAGGCGGCTGGTCGTAAAATACGTAGCCAAATCATGTGAAAGCATGTTTATAACATGTTGTATCGACCCCACTTAGAGTGGGTTAAGGGCAGAAAGATGGTGCTCAAAATACTTTTTAAAATTCAATCTTTTGAATTAACAAAGGTTAGTTAAAATATGTTTTACAAAAAAAATATTTTACATCTTGATTTAGTTTATATTCTCAGCGTAAAACGTAGTAAGCGCATAAATTTATAAACTTTGTATACGTGTACAACTTTGTATATGTGAATTACTGTACATGTAATTTGAAATTGATACAAACTAAACTAAATTCACTTACTATCTAAACATTCGCTTATTATTCCGTTTTTATTAAAAATTTAATTGCTTATTCAGGTGACAAGAGCGCTTTTGCTCGTTCGTTTTTGCTCAAAAAATGCTTTAAACAATTTGATGCGGATATATGCAGCTAGCATAGATTAATAGCTAGCATTTGGACCATTCCATGTGTGCAAGACTTATTATGTAGTACGCAACTTCGTTCGGGTCAACTTAAGCGTTTAATTACCCCCAAGGTCGCAATATATGTTTTTCCCTGATCCCGAAAGAAAAACGTTCATGATGTCAAATTTCATAATTATTGATATAGCACTTTAACTGTGACAGCGTAACAGAATTATAGACAGACATGCGTATTTATATTAAAAGTATAAATTCTATCTATCTATGGCGGCCCGTTCAAAGTCCAATATCTGACGTAGTCCTCCTCCAAAGTCCAAACTCCTCCATTCAAGACGGTCTTGGGCTTTTCTCATCCAATCATGTTAATTATTCTTCCTCTCTGAAGTATAAATTAAAGACTGTAAATAATTTAGTATAGACAACTTTTATATTTTCATTCTAAATAAATGTTTTAATAATCCATATCCAATATTAAGTACCTATGTTCTTGTTATTACATCTAAAATTGTTTATATTTATCCTAATAAATTATTTAATATTGATATCAGTTTTCAAGTTTTTTAATTTAAAAGTTTCACTTGTGTGTTACGTCTCTGTATTATTGACCAGTTGTTGTATTTTGGACGATTTGTCTGTTATAAAAATGACATTTGAGTAGATCTCGATGTACAGATTTTTCGTATTTTTGTAGTACATACCTAATTAAATAATGTTATCTTATTTTAGATAATGTCGCTAACATGTGCTAGTTTCTGTACTAGCTTAATGTGCATTAAGTTCACGTTGGAGACGTACAGAATTCAGTAAGGATGGTGCTGTCGTGAGGAATACCGCATTGTGAAATCGTCATTGTTTTCGTACAAATAGTTAATATGATTGTTATGTAATTATTGTTAGTTTGTTATTAGTGATACTTCAAGTTGACAACGATGAGGGCGGTCGCGTTGATTAGTGGCGGCAAGGACAGCTGTTACAATATGATGCAGTGTGTAGGTGCCGGTCATACTATAGTGGCACTGGCTAACCTGCAACCCGTGCACAAAGGTTATTCTGACATCTAAATATCCATTTGATTATATCTAGCTCTTATTCTTTCTGATAATTTAGTATCTTAATCACATTTGCATAGTTATAACTAACAGCTGGCTAATATTTTAGTTGCTATTAATTCAATATATTCATACAAATGCAGCTGTTTAGCTGCTCTATCGAATACAATAGTATTTACTTTAATTGAGTTTGTACTATGTTCATAAAAATACAGTAAAAAATATAATGGGTACATAGTGCTGATTATTTTCATATACTTTTATGTCATGTCCAGGATTATTGCTATATTTATTTAAATGTAACACACAATAACTCTAAACCTATTTTTGCATATTTATAACCCACCTGGGGTTAGAAATATTTACAGAAAGGAAATAAAATGTATTTAAGTAAAGATAAAGTAAAATAAAAATAATTTTCTGGTATATTCTCTATCACAACTTTTATAATCATAGATTAGTTTACTATAGTAAACAGTTTATATAGTATTAAGTTTATTATCAAAATATTAATTATAAATTTAATAAAAAGTATTCCTTTGTTTATATAAATTATATTTCAAATGGTACATTATAATGAAATATATTTTAATGGAATTTTATTACTCTGTAATTTAACACTGATTTAGCCTAATTTAGATAAGATATGTGGGACAATTGGTTGTAATGTATTTTTGCTGTGTTAATCTTTTCTTCAATCTTTCTTTTAGATGAACTGGATAGTTACATGTACCAAACAGTAGGCCATCAGGGTATTGACTTATATGCTGAGGCCATGGGGTTGCCTCTGTATAGAGAGGTGATATCTGGAGTAGCAGTGGACCAAGGCAGGAATTACAAGCCAACTGACAATGATGAAGTGGAAGATTTATACAGACTTTTATCTAAAGTTAAGGTAAAAATTGTAGAGTAAAATTTTCATGATTCATGGTTATTATTACATAAACATACAGGTCACATTGCCTTTATGTTCTGTTCAATATTAAATGTAGAACCCTATGTAAAGGTATGATTTTATCGCAATACATTTTTGTCTAAAAAATTGAAAGCAATTGACTGTAAATCATTTTATGAATATGGTTGTCTGTAGATTGAACAAAAACACCGTGTGGTATCCGGCTGAATAGAATAGTACCACCCTCATTTCTTACCGAGGTGTCGTAAAAGGTGACTAAGGTAAGTCGACCCACCGTGTGATATCCGGCGGAATAGAACACCCTCTTTCTTACCGAGGTGTTGTAAAATACGACTCAGGTTAGTTGACGTCAGGCAGGCAGCCGGACGTAAAAACGCAGCCAAATCATGTGACATATTTATAACATGTTGTGTCGACCCCACTTAGATTGGGATAAGGGCAGGAAGATGGTTGTCTTAAGATTGAACAAAGCAGCAAAAAATCATTGTTTATTGTTTTAAATATATATGAATATAGTATGTTCTAAAAGTTAATAATAACAAAAAATAAAAATTAATGATAATCACTTTACGCTAATTATATTTTCTTAGCATTTATTTTATGTCAACATTGTAACAGGGTGATAAAACATGAGTCAATTATGACATAGCATTCTCATAATAGTAAATTCATATCTAATTTTATTTTCTTTTTACATTTTAACATTGCATTGAGTTAGTAATATATATATTTGGTGAGAGTTAAAAATAGTTACGTAAATTTTGTTCTGTTAAATACTTTTAATTATAATAAAAATTCCTTTTTAATTAATAAGTTCTTTATAAATGTGAATAAGTGATGTTTGTCCATCTGTCAGTTCATTTTTCACTGCTAATCTACTAGGGCAATATAGATAAAATTTGGTACATTTCAAATTGATATACAGGGTCAAATATTAAAAAAAAAACCATTTTCAGCAGTAGGAATTAAAAAAAAATTCATCCTGTCCTTATCCGACTCTAAGGGGGGGTCGGCACATCATGTTGTCACATGATTTGGCTACTTATTTTACGATGGGCTGGCTGCCTGACATCAACTTACCTTAGTCATATTTTACGACACCTCGATAAGAAAGAGGGTGATCTATTCTAATTAACCGGATACCACATGGTGGGTCTACTTACCTTAGTCGCCTTTTACGACACATCAGTAAGCAATAAGGTTGGTCCGATAGGAATAAAACAATGTTGTTCATAATTGAACAAATTTTAACAGTAAAGTCAGTACGAACAAAATCATGTGTAACATTACTGTGCAATATATGTCCATAAATAATTTAAGGGTTTTAGGGTTTTAAATGTACTTTTGTTTCAGAATGAATTAGACATAGAAGCTGTGGCAAGCGGTGCCATCTTGTCGGATTACCAAAGAATCAGAGTAGAGAATGTGTAAGTGTTCATTTTTGTCTAACTCTAAAATAATTTCTGTAGTACATAGTTTTGCATCTGAGAAAAACATAATTTCAAGTAATATTGTATTTGTATAACATGTACAGCTAAGTAATTTTTTTTAGATGTCAGAGACTAGGTCTTGTGTCACTTGCATACTTGTGGAGGAGAAACCAGAAAGAACTACTGCAAGAAATGATAGCGAGTGGCATTCAAGCCATCATTATCAAGGTTCAAACAGTACATTTATCTTGTCAGAGCAATAACATTACAAATGATGATAAAATATTATATATTAGCTCATAGTACTGATTAAATTATTTATTTTACAAATATTTATAGTTGGATACAATAAATAAATTATCAACAGAAAATATAATTTCAGAAGTAGAGCTTAAATGTTGCGTAAATGCGGTGAATAATATTACTCGATTTGTTGATGATACATTTGCATTGGTCAAAAGTGTGTTTTGAATAGATGGAGACAGTTTTATCTTTGAACATTTATTTCTACATATTATTTGTTGTGATAAAAGGATGATATGTTATTTGTAACAACGTTCAATTGGTTGCAAGTGATTATAATATTGACTATTCTAAAATGTTGATATAAATTCTTTGTCTTTGGAACGATATATTTTACTTAGTAGACTAAAAATAGTCGTGTATGATTAAATAATTAATATCTGGGTGACCGAGCTTCGCTCGTAATTTTTTACAAAAAAAAAAAATTAAAAAAAGAAAAAACAATTATTTAGTTGGGGATCGATCCTTGGCATTCACATTTCTCGAGGCTGCCCGTTACCCCGAATAAGCTACGTCGACTTGACAGCTAATGGCGAAAATTCAATTCAATATAAATGTTAGTGTTTTTTAATGCCTAAAAACAGGGATAAAACAATATTTTTTTTTACATAAAACCTAGCTAGATCAATTTTTCCCCCCAAAACTTCCTACATGCTGAATTTCGGGAAAATCGTTGGAGCCGTTTCCGAGATTCAGAAAATATATATATATATATATACAAGATTAACTCATCTATCTATACTTATAATAAATCTGTAGAGAGGTCAATTCTGTAACTGGAATATATTTCCAAAATTACTATCAGGGGGTGATTAGGGATCGATACTGATGCCAAAAATGCAATCAGTAAAAATTTTGTCTGTCTGTCTGTCTGTCTGTCTGTCTGTCTGTCTGTCTGTCTGTCTGTCTGTATAACCGTTATAGAAACAAAAACTACTCGACGGATTTTAACGAAACTCGGTACAATTTTTTTTCATACTCCTGGGCTGGTTATAGTATACTTTTCATCACGCTACAATCAATAGGAGCAGAGCAGTGAAGGGAAATGTCGGGAAAACGGGAGAAGTTACTCCATTTTTTAAGCTTTCGTCGCGTGTGCAACCTTGATGGTTAAAGCTACACAGAAATCATGTATGACGGAAATGTTCTCCTTAAAATTATATAAAAAATATCCCAGGACAGCATATGTCTATCTTTTATGGTTGACTCACAATAACACGTGTAACTCCCGATAGCTTAGCAGTTCGAAGCTTTCTGGTTATATTTGTCTACTCCTACGTTTATATCACTCTCAGTCATCCCTAAATAAAAAAGTGAATAGTATTAACCATTGTATAAAAAAAGAATCATTGAAATCGGTATAGAAACACCAAAGTTATATATGAAATACGCTAATAATAAGCCATCGCGCGTGAATATTGAATCATGCTATAGGGATTATCACTACATAGTATAAAACAATGTCACATTCTTTGTTTGTCCCTATATTCCTATGACTGCTTAAATCTTTTTTTTTTTTTTTTAATATATGGGACATTTACACACACGGTCGTCCGTCCCCAAAGTAAGTAACTTAATACTTGTGTTATGGGTGACAGACAACTGGTGAATATATACTTACATATTTTTTAAATACATACTTAAATACAAATATACACCCAGGCTCAAAGACCAACAAATTCATTTATAGAAAATGAAGGCCCTCGGCGGGAATCGAACCCGCGACCCGCGGAGCTGAAGGCAGGGTCACTACCCACTACTCCAACGGGCCAGTCAACTTTAAAACTACGCAACAGATTTTGATGCGGTTTTTTTAATAGATAGAGTGATTCAAGAGGAATGTATAATAATATTCAATATGGAGTAGAGAAATACTGTAATTTTTGAGGTTTCTTATGTGATGTCGTAAATAATTACTTTTTTTTCGCTTACATTGCAAACGCAGGCTAAACCCTACGAGATTTATCAAAATGATGTACTAAGTATTTGTACTCATTGAAAAAGTCTATAGAAAAGTCCGCTATGGTATATGTCTATCTCTTATGGATAACCCACAATAGCATTTTTTGTCATTTACTTTTATACGAAAAATAATGCCTTATTTTCGAAGCAATTTTTATACAATATAGCATTAATTCTTATCCAATTAAGTACGTTAAATACATTGTTGATTTAATATAGATCAATATGGCCGTTTACAGCATGTAATTTAAATGAACATTTTCGAAGATATCACAGATTTAAAATCCCGCGAGGAGGCCGCGCTTCGCCCTATAGCACTACGAATTTAGCAGCGATCGGACGCGCAACTAAATGTCGCTCTTTTAAGAGTAACCTCTAAAGAAAACATGTTTGTATTGTCTAATGATAACAAAGCTATGAATGTTGTATATAAAGACATTTTGTAATTAATTTTAAACATAAAATATATAGGGAAAAATGTAAAATGTAAATATGTAGTATATGAATTTAGACATTCCAAAGACAGCAGGAAATCTTCTTGGTATAGGGAGAGAGAATTGTTTTTAACCAAATTTAACGCTTGCGGGCCACGGGCAGTAATGAATAAATCAAAACTACTGGATCGATTTTAATCATTTTTTTCACTGAGTGACATAGGCTATATATTTTGTACCCGTGCGAAGCAGGGTAGGCCGCTAGTTTAAATATAAAGATTCAATCAATTCATAGATTCAGTCATTAACTTTATGAGTTGAATTTTGGCTGTAATATTTATTGATATTTATTTGGCTGTTAACTTAATTTTACTAGAATTATTACCCATAGCCATTTAACTACATATAAAAAAAGTTTTTAAATCCTGGTTTTCTGATATTTGCGACAGATAAATGCCATAAAATTAAAAAAGGAACCATTTATTTTATTTTTTTATCTCATACAATACCCAATATATAAGCTTTTTTATACCAAAATTTATCAATATTGCTGCAGTTAGTTAGTATTCATTTTTATTTGTGGACCTTTTATCATTCCAAAGCTATCTGATCCTGTCGTAGTAACCTTAGTCTTTTTACACCTACTGCTTTGTGGTTTTGCGGTTAATGGTTAGAATCTAGTTACGTCCTGTATGTATAGAATAACTAGCTTTTACCCGCAACTTCGTTCGCGTGGACTGTTGTCGTGCTGTATTTCGATAATAAATGGCGCTTTTCAATGTCATCCTATTTCTGTAGAATTAACAGGATTTCTATAGCCTATATGTAATTCCGGTGGGTAAGGAATAATTGTGCCAAATTTCATATTGGTTCACCGGATTCGCCTCGAAAGAGTAAAAATCATACATCCATACTCACAAACTTTCGCATTTATAATATTACTAGCGTTCCGCCCCGGCTTCGCACGGCTATAAAATATATAGCCTATGTCACTCAGTGAAGAAAATGATTTAAATCTATCCATTAGTTTGGATTTATTCATTGATGCCCGTGGCCCGCAGGATGAAATTTGGAGTAAAACAATTCCCCTTTCCCTATACCATAAAGATTTTCTGCTATCTTTGGAATATCTGAATTCATATACTACATTTTTACTTATTTACTTTTTACTTATTTACTTTTTACACTTTTCCCTATTTATTTTATTTTTACAATTAATTACAGATGTCTTTATATACAACATTCACAGCTTTCTTGTTATTAGACCATACAAACATGTTTTCTTTAGAGTTTACTCTTGAAATAGCGGCATATAGTTGGCCATATAAAAATCAAACGCGTCCGATCGCTGCTAAATTCGAAATGCTATAGGGTGAAGCGCGGCATTTTAGGTCTGTAATATATTCGAAAATGTTCATTTAAATTAGTTCACGGCCATATTGATGTATATTAAATCAACAATGTATTTGAGGTACTCAGTTGGATGAGGATTAATTCTGTATTGTTTAAAATTTCTTCGAAAATAAGGCATTATTTTTCGTAAAAAGAAAATGAAAAAAAAAATGCTTTTGTGAGTTTTCCATAAGAGATGGACATATTCCATCGCGGAGTTTCCTGGAGACCTTTTCAAGGTGTACAAATACTTAGTACATTATTTTGATAAATCTCTTAGAGTTCAGCCTGTGTTTGCAATGTAAGCGGAAAAAAATGTAATTATTTACGACATCACATCAGAAACCTCGTGATTCCTTTCAAAGCAACAGAATACGAATATTTTATAACGCACGAGTGTACAATAAATAGCGAATAGACTAATATTTTCTTTTAATTCAAATAATAGACACAAAAACATTATTTAAAGCTTAAGCCTGCAAGTTTAAACTCTTTTGTGTTTTAAAACATTTATTGGTATTTTATTTCTTTTAAGATGTATCTTTAAAACTGTTACAAATATTTCATGTCATTAAAATAATTATCTCAATTATCGTAAATACGTTTGGTCTATATTTTATATCATTCTGTTGTGATAAAAAGGTGGCAGCGTTAGGTCTCGACCCTCGGATCCATTTGGGCATGACGATCAAAGACATCCTACCCCATCTTCTAGTCATGCAAGAGAAATATGGACTGAACGTGTGCGGTGAGGGCGGCGAGTATGAAACATTCACGCTTGACTGCCCTTTGTTTAGAAAAAGACTTGTTATGTACGTATAAAAACATGTTACAAATTGTTCCAAAAATTTCCTACCTAATCTACCTAACATATCCTATCATACTATATTCTAATAAATGATATTATTATTTTTAGCCTCTATTATCCGTAGATTTTACAATACATAATATTTTTAAATTTTTATAAAACTTTTAGTCTTCAGTTTGCCCTTGACATAGGCCTCTTCCAGAGATTTCCAAGTTATCCTATTGCCAGCCTTCTGTCTCCACATGTGACCTGCAACCCTTTTTATATCGTCTTCCTATTCTAAGTAAGGTCTACCCCTTTTTCTTGATTTCCCCGCGCGTACCACTCTACTATATTTCTATTCCATTTTAACAAATGATATAGAAGTACATAAATAATTATAACTTAATTTGTAACACAAACCCTCCCATTGTTTCAAGTTGGTCACAACGTCATATTACTAGAGTAGGGAATCCAGCTTAAAATGTGCCATATTACAATAAAGAGAAAGCAAATGAGACTTGTATCTGTCTCTCTTTTTAATGGGTGATTAGACAAAGACAAGTAAACGAGTTTTATCTTCTCTCTCATTATTTATTATGACACTCTCACTCAGAGCTACTCTACTACTCTAGTATAATAACTCCGTGCAAAATATTGGATCTGAAATTTTTCTCTATGACAATATGTCAGATTGACGCTGTGTGGTATCCGGCTGAATAGAATAGTAACACCCTCATTTCTTACCGAGGTGTCGTAAAATACGATTAAGATAAGTTGACGTCAGGCAGGTGGCCGGTTGTACAATACGTAGCCAAATCATGTGACAACATGTTTGTAACATGTACAATATGTCAGATTGATTAGAAATCAAATCAATGCCTATCTTCATGGAATTATTTTACTTAGAGTAGGAAAGGCAATCTAAAATGACAAAGACAACGAATACGAATTTGATCTTCCCTTCCCTGTCATTATTTATTATGGCATTTTCACATTCAGACCTTCCTATAGCTAATCTACTTTAAGATTAATAACTTGCTTACTATGCATTATTACTATTAACAATAATTAAATATCCAGTAACAGTATGTCTTTTTAACTTAACAGAGATGAAAAGGAAATGATTATACATACAGAGGACCCTGTTGCATCGGTCGGCTATTTAAACTTAAAGTTACACTTAGAACGTAAAGAAAACTTTGACGAAGCAATCAAACTACCTCCAACTGTGAGAAACTCGTTAGATTTTGTAAAGGATTTGAGTGATACTGTATTTAGCGATATAAGTGATATAGAACTAAGCGAAACAGAGTTGGATTCGATCGAGAAATTAGAACAAGTGGAGAAGATAAATAAAAACGAACTGAATCCTTTGCTCACTTATTCTGGGACCAATTCAGACGGTCTTCTCAATATAAACAATGAAATGGAAAACGAAATAGAGAGTATAGAGGATGGTTATTATTACGACGAAATACACGACCCGAGTGAGATACAACCAGTTCTGGACCATAGGACGATATATGGGAACAGACATGGATGGTATTTTATTGGTGGCATTGTCGGTGAGGGTGTCGATACGGCTGTAGCGACAAAGGACGCTATGAAAAAACTCATTAGTAGGTAAACTTGTTCAGACGCTTTTAATCATTTATTTGCATGTAATAACATAATACCTGGGTGACCGGTATTTTTTTAGAATATATAAAAAAGATGAAACTTGAAAGAAAAGGAAAAACTAATGGGGAGCTGGGGCTCGATGCGGGGTATTTTCACTACTTTAGATCGGCCGATTACCATGCTGAAATAATTTTAATAATTTTTCTAATTTTTTAATACGAACAATAATTTATAGAATTAGGCGTTACTTTGCGGAAATCCATAATACAAAAATAATAATAAAATTATGTTGCTATAACCCGCGATGAAGTAAAATAGAAAATATATATAACGCAAAATGTGGAGTGGACAATCCGTTTTCATACCTGATACATGCAGGATTCGTAAAAAAACATGCACAAACCTCCACCACCGCCACCACAATACACAAGCACTACATACGTTCACTATCACAAACTCAACAATCGTTTCGCCCCGCAACCGAAGCATCATCCGGAGATAGACCCCACGACAAAATCGCAAAGCTTTGCGATTGTGTGCGATTTCGTGACCACCCGTTCCCCAAATAGTCTACGCTGACTTGACAATTAACGGCAAAAATAGTGTTTTATATATTCAATGTAAATTTTAGAATTTTTTTAATGCCCAAAAACAGGGATAAAACGAATATTTTTTAAATAAAACCTAACTAGATCGATTTTTCTCCCCCAAAACCTGTATGCTGAATTTTTAGGAAAATCGTTGGAGCCGTTTCCGAGATTCCGAATATATACATACAAGATTAACTCATTTAAATATTAAAGATTATTCTTAATGCATGTTGCGTCAACGATGACAGATTATAAAGAATAGATCGCGTTGCTGCAATACATTTTATCTCTGACGACTTTATCTTTATCAGTTCAACTTTGTTATTGTTTTAGTGCAGTAATTAGAATCAGCACGATTTAATTTATACATACACCAACTATACCACTAGCTTTGCTCGTGTGGATATCAATGTGATACAAAATTTTTCCTGAATTGTATTTTTGAGTATAAAAGTAGTTATTGTGTGAACTATAAGATATAGAGACATGGTATCTCTGACTTTTTGGTAGTATTTCTGTAGATCTACAATTCTCTAATATATTACTTTAGTATATCTCTGCCGGCGAGTTTTTTATCAACTGCGCAATCTCTTCAAAATTTACTTTAAACGTTAATGTACTATTAACCTTAACCATCCGAAGTTATTGCACTAGCTCTTAGAAAAAACCTTACAAAAATCCATTCAGTAAATTTTCAGAATCGATCACATATAGACAGACAGCTTGTGGGTTCTTTGTTATATAATAAGTATAGATAGTTTATTTTAAACTTGAATACAGTGAAAAACAAACAGATATTGTTATTTCTATTATTTTATACTATTTCGTATAGCTTATATTTTCAAGTTAAAATAATATCTATGGAAAAAAATCCTTTTTTAAAACATTGTATGCATTTATACTCGTACATGCAGTAGAAAATTGGTAGTTAATTTTCTCGCTTAAATAAAAGAAATACTTAAACGTAATGTAATACAAAAGAATAACAAAGTTGGTAGCATATTACAATGTTCGCAAACTACCTGACATAGTACTTTATTATTTTTTCTACGCCCGGTTATCTTACGCCGTTTCGTCCAGTTCACGGATATGCAACATTGCGT
The DNA here is from genome assembly GCA_029227775.1 of Morpho helenor. Classification (NCBI taxonomy): domain Eukaryota; kingdom Metazoa; phylum Arthropoda; class Insecta; order Lepidoptera; family Nymphalidae; genus Morpho; species Morpho helenor. The sequence goes on along the minus strand of JARGCU010000037.1, from coordinate 11,053,579 downwards.
CTCTTCGCTATATATAGCACCCTTAGTATTAAAGTGACCTAGTTCAAAAAGTCGATTTGTTGCAAATTGCAATAAAACAGTTACGCTCTTATTTAAGTTACGCCTATAAAACTCATGAATGTTAAACTTATAACACTTATAACATAACTTGGAAGAGCAAGAAAATACTAGCTTTTTTAATATTTTTGAGCGTGATGACATTGAAATAAGGACATAAAATTTATCTAACTCAATTAAGCCTAATTTTGGATTCGATCACTCTAACACTAAGCGTGAGATATGTTCAAAACTGAATTCATAACGTATCTAAATAGGAAAAGGCAGTCTTTTATTGCAAGATTTTTGTCGATTTTTTTTTGTGAGAACGTGTCGGTTTATAACTAATACTACAGTAAAGTTAAACGGAAAATCATTTTAAAATATAGAACATTCTTTTCCAGTAAATGTTTCCAGATATAAAGTATCGTAATCTTAGATGATCGCGTCCTTAACAAAATGTTAGAATAAAAAGTACTTCAAATTCAAAAAGTGCAACGAAAACTGACTTGTTGTCACCATTTCAGACATTCTGAACTCTGAAAATTTAAAGCTACCCGATATTTGCTCTATAAATATTTACATGAGGAACATGGAAGAGTATACTGCCCTCAATAAGATTTATGTTGAGACGTTTTCGTTTCCGAACCCTCCAACTCGTGTCTGCGTTCAGTGCCCTCTGCCGAAAGACGTTGGACTTATATTGGATGGGGTAAGATCAAAATTTATTATCTGTACGATGTATTTTCTCTGTGAACATCTTAGCTGTGTGATATGCGAGTAGAATAGACCACACTCATTTCTTACCGAGTTGTTGTAAAAAGCGACTAAGGTAAGTCGACCTCCCGTGTGGTATCCGGCGGAGTAGAATAGACCAGCCTAATTTTTTTACCGAGATGCCGTAAAAGGTAACTAAGGTAAGATGAGCTACCGAGAGGTTTCCGGTAGAGTAGAATATACCACCTTGCTTCTTACCGATGTTGTAAAATACGACTAAGGTAAGTTGACGTCAGGTAGGCGGCTAATCTTAAAAAACGTAGCCAAATCATTTGACAACATGTTTATAAAATGTTATGCTGGCCCCACTTTTAGTTGGATAAGGGCAGGAGAATCGTGAGTCTCTGAAAATTGAACGTCTTGCACGAAAGTCCTAGTTCTATTGTTACAAAGCTGTGATAGCTCAGCGGTGAGACAAACCCTGGGCAGGCAACAATGAGTTTTTCTGTTAAAACTTATGTGTCTCATTGATAATTGCAATTTTTTTAACACGCTTTTCTCTGAAGGAAAACATGTAAGGACACCTGCATATCTCTAGAGAATTCTAGAGATATGTGTAACCTACCAATCCGCATTGGCAACAGCGAGGTACGTCTTAGCTCTGATCGTCCTCTTCTAAATCGGAAAGAGGAGACCTATGCGCAACAATGGGATAGCATTTCGTTACTGTACTTTTTGTATTTAAATGTGTAATAACCCCCTTTCGCTCAATGTGTTAAAAAATTAAAAATAAAAATTTTACTGGGCAAAAAGTATATAGACACAAATGCCTATATACAATTTAGACACAAGTTTTAAATAGAATTATGGATTTTCACCTTAATGACTGTGGTTTTAGGTTGCGTATAAAGCGCTTGTAGATACCAAAGACAACGATGGAATTATAAAGGAGCGTATGACCATGCACGTTCAGGGTATCTCGCATTGGGCTCCGGCTAATATCGGACCTTATAGTCAGGCAGTAAAGGTACTTATTAATATTAAATAATACATATATGTGTTTATTATAAGACTTCAAATTTAAAAAAAAACGGACTACAAAATAGAATAAACATCATATAGTAGTACATATGTCTTATATATAAATAGAAAATTCTTATTCCGAATAAGGAATATTTCAAGTTAGTATTGGATTTTTTGTCGCTGTTTATTTAGTGCACAACTTGACTATACTAAAATCAATGTATAGTAATTTAAACTTTTGCGAGGTAAGTTTATTGTTTTATCAGTTGTGTTAAAATAAGAAGCTGATACTACAATAGGGGTATGGATATAAAAATGCCTGGAATTGAAAATCCTTTTAGCTTCATACAAGACTGCGGTTTAATAATGTAAATTTGAAAATGTTTAAAAGATCGACCGCCGAGTTTCTTTCTGGTTCTTCTCGGTAAGAACAACAGTCCGAACCAGTTGTAGCATTAATCATATTGATCCCTGATAATTCAAAAGTGCTTGAAAGAGCTTATGTGACTTAAGATGATTTTCATTTGATATGAGATACTTAAATGCGTTCTCGGTTCCCGCTTGGTGGCTCTATAAAACCCTCAAAAACAACTTTTTTGTCAGCTTAAATTTCTATAATATGCTTTCTATAATAGTTACTTGATTATTTTGGAAATATCTGTTTAGACAAGACTTTCAGATCTTGAAAAATATAACGAACACTTGCAGTATTATGTAATTAATAAAGGCACTCTTTAATACTACGCCGCGAATACATACGGCCATTAAAGTGCTATTGCGTTCAGCTAGCGGGCGGAGAGTTTTGCTAAATGTGCGAAAAACTAATATTAATAATAAAAGTATTTATTCAACTAGAATATATCCACAACTTATAAATAATAATTGTACAAAAAAGAAAAGAAAAGTAAATCTAAAACTGGTAAACATAAACAAAAAAGATATTAAAAACAACTTAAACTATAAACTTATGTGGTAATCTAGTTGAAAGGGTCGCTGCCTCAACATATTGCTGCGGTATTTAAGAATATAAATAAAACCGCAGCGCTGATTTTCAGGCCCGACCTGAAAGTGAAACCACGGACTGATCCGCAAACAGTGGCACTCTGAATTTTTATTGTCGCGTGTTTGTGGACAATGTTATATACCATAGCACTATATGCTATAATGCTCAGGAAGTTGTTGCATATTTGTATAGGTTACTTGTAGGTATTGCTTGATTATTCATAATTTGCGACCCAGAATTATACACATACTATATATATACACATACATATTAGTACCAATGTTATCACTAATTTTAACTTGTGTCAGTAATATTTTGTGCCGGTGCAGATTGGTGAGGTTATTGGCACTTGTGGTCAAATAGCTCTGGTTCCGGGCTGTATGCAGTTGACGGAGGGGGGCGCGCGTGCGCAGTGCTCGCTGGCACTGCGGCATCTTACTAGAGTTCTGAGAGCTGCTCACTCACGAGCACACATCCGCAGTGTGGTACAGGTAGGTTTGAATATCGGTCCGGGTTATTGCCCAATTCTACTCATCTGAAATCTTGAATTTAACCTTAAAATAAAGGCGTCCAAAGAGCAGCAGAAATTTCGCCTTGAGTGCGAAACACGTAGAATAGCACGCAGGAGCTCTACTAGCGTTCGGGAACGTTGTCCTATCTTAAGGTCGCCTATTATACGGCCAAACTATAGGGGGCGACGTGTAGTGGAGGGCTGGTGGTATGACTGTCGCCATCGAAAGAGTGGTGCGCAGCTACGATCGGCAGACGTCAAAAAACTGGGACGTCGCTTTCGCCGGCTTCGATACTTTGTATATGTTTGCAATTTATTGCCAGATTAATAGGTTGGTTTTAGCACACCTATAATATCGGTGGTTTGGTCTGACTTATTTGTAAACAGATGTCATTGATATTAGCAACTTAGATAGTATTTTATTTTTGAAATATAATTTAGAGAAGTACTTAAAGAGATGAGCTATAGTGGGAATGTCGGCGTTCCGCGTGCGCCACTAACAGTAAGTGGCTCGCACGAGCCGCGAGCAATAAGTTGTTCGCATGAGCCACGGACAAGTAATTGCATTGGTTGGGTTCGTAGTGTATTATTATTCGAACACGATGCAGGGTCCCGCGTAACACACTCAGCCCGGGTTTTGTGTGGTCTGTTAACAGGCCGGTTCCGTAGTGTGTTATGGTATAACGCGCTGAAACCGCGTTGCGTAAGTCCTGGGCGCTGGTCAGTTCTGTAGTGTATTTATTAGAACGCTGGGCCGAGTTCCGCGTAACGAGCTAAACCTAACCTGCGTCAGTCCCGCGCAAGTGTAGATTCCGTGGAGTGTTATTATTTGAATGCGGGGCAGGGTTCCGTGTGACGCGCTGTACTCCCGTTGCGTAAACCCTGCGAGCGAGTTAGTTCTAAAGTGTATTTATTAGAATGGTGGGCCGAATTGCTCGTAACCAGCTGAACCCACCGTGCTTCGGTCCTGTATTGTATTATGACTGTCAACGCGGTGTTGGTCAGAGCGTGTGCTACGTGACGGGTCGCGGCGCGGCGCGCGAGGCCCGGCGGCAGCTCGAGCGGCGCACGGCCGGCGCCATAGTGCAGTGCGCCGTGGTGGAGGCGTTGCCGCGCGCCGCGTGCGTCGAGTGGCACGCGTGGGCGCACACCGACAACAACAGATTCGAATGTATGACAAACAAATATTAAACTGATAGTTTTATTTAAATTAAAAATTAATTTATTTAAATAAAATCTTTATTGACACCAATAGAAATACTCTAAGTCTAAGTCTAGCTTACAGCATACGAAGAATGTGAGTACTAGCGTCTTATCTACGCCGAGCCCGTTGCTTAGACCCTAGTGTCTTCCAATAATACTAGTTTGTTCACACGAAAAATTTAGGAAAGTGGATCATTCGTTAACTCTAGCGCTACTCCTTTTATATACATGTAATATTTCACACAATTTTTTTTTTTTTTTTTTAATATATGGGACAATTGAAAGTATTCATACAAGTTCAACGAGTAGTGAGTATAGCATTGGTTTATCTTACTGCATACAGATGAGGAGACAGGCTGCAACGTGGGCGACTACAAAGTGTCGATCACCAGGCGGTGGAATTACGAGAACACCGTCGCTGCTATCGTTTGCTACGTCAGTACCGGTGAGTTTGCTATTTAATTTAACTTACACAAAACACTTTGTGACAGGCAAAATACATAAAAAACCAACACTTCTCAAGAAATGAATGTACGTAAGGAAGCGCATCTGTTAAAATAATAAGAATAACACATAATGCATAAAAACTGTAGAAAACATAGTTCTCACAAACTAAAAAACTCACAACTAAAAAAAAACATATATGCAAATTTATTTCAGGTATCAACAAAAATTCCCTCCATCCCGTCTCAAAGATGTCACTGCAACGTTACCGTAATAATCCACTAGATTGCGCTTTAATTCATTCTTATATTAACCCATTTTATAAAAATTAACTGGATGGCCGAGCTTTGCTCGTTATTTTTTTTTTTATAGAAAATACAAAAAAATGCAATTGGAAAAAAGTATAAGAAGCTAATTGGGCTTTGCTGATGATAAATGGACTCCATCCGGATATTCTAAATTTTTTGAGTCGGCCCGTTCCCAACTGAGCTATAGGGATATTACGATTAACAGCTCGTAAATAACCTTTTGTTTTCTAATAAGCAGCAGGGGTCTTCTCGCATACCTTTGAAGGTTAGGCGGAGTACTGGCCTCAAGGCGTACCTCTTTGACCGCGCAGTTCATCGCGGGTTCTTAAGCCCAGTCTGTGTTTCGGCCGAGGTCACCTAGATGACCTAGGTGTCGGTATTTGATCCGTGAGCCCAGGTCACCTAGATGACCTAAATGATGTCTGGTTCGGTGGGGAGGTCTGGGAATGCTAGCTCCCAGACCTCAAAGTCGTCGTCAGGTAGGTCTTTTCTAATAATATAAGAACTCACTTTGTTTTTCTATCTACTAAGAGATAGCGCTCGCGGCTATCTGAAAAGTGCTTCTTAGAGTTTCACCTCCCTGGTGCACATTCATACAGGATCCTCGCCCTCAACGTGTCAAGTGTCGTTCCCGGACGCGGCTGCGTGCGACCGACACCGCACACACGCCTCGAACATGTCGCCCTCTGACCTCGAGGCGGTGCTCGAATACGCCCTCAGGAAGCTGCTCAACGACTGCCACGAGCGGGAGCCATGCCCTGCACTCTATGTCAGGATATTTTACCAGGTAGGGTTTCTAAATAGCCAATTAGGACTAGGAAACTTGATTGTTGACTACGAACATAACAAGGTTCAGCGGCGCTTAATGAGCGATGGTGATCTCTCTACGTGGTAAAATTAAGGAGATCTATAAAAGTAAGTAGCAGCCTGTTACTATCCCGCTGCTGAGAATAGGCCTCTTCTCTCCGTCTTTCGGTGAGAACGATAGGAGCTAAGACCTACCACGCTGCTCCAATGCGAATTGGTAGGTTACACATATTTCCAGAATTCTCTAGAGATATGCAGGTTTCCTCACGATAAATTGGAATTATCAATTAGACACACGTTTTTACTAGAAAATTCATTGGTGCCTGCCCGGGGTTTGAATCCTAGACCTCCTCGAAAGAGGCGCACGGTGTTACCGCTGGGCAACCAAACCTTTAAATTATTGGGTGTGATACACAGGTATGGGGCGCCCCAACGCCTTACAGCATGGCTTTGGCTGCGGCGGCGGTTGGCTCTCGGCTGAAGGCGCGTGTCGCTCTCAGTGCAGTCCCCGTGGTGGCTCTACATAACGCCTTCACGTTCCTCTCCATCAACGGCCTGCGCTTGCAGGAGTGACCCGAGCCACGAGTAAGTCCATTAAACATCATATCATATATCATCCTGTCCTTATCCCACTCTAAGTGGGGTCGGCACAACATGTTTTTCTCTTCCATTCTTTCCTATCTTTCGTCAACTCTGGCGCCACTCCTTTTATATGCATATCATACTTCACACAATCCAACCATCTCTTTTTAGGCCTCCCTCTAGTCACACATCCATCCACATTCAAATTTAACACACGTTTGGTCACATGATTTTCATCCCTCCTCATTACATGTCCATACCATCTCAATCTTGCACTTCTCGACTTTTCTATAATGGGCGCAACTTTCAGACTTGTAAAACATATTTTGTAAACATATTTTGCAAATATTAAAAAAAGTAAGTAGCGGACTGTTATTCTACCACTGCTGGGAATAGGCTTATAACTTTGTTTGCGTGGACTTTTGTCGGTTGATAGCGGTTTTCAAGGTCATCCTAAAGTAAAGTAAAAGTAACGGTCTGTTATAATGCAACTGCTGAGAATAGGCCTCTTCTCTCCGTTTTTGGAGAGGATTTGAGCTAAGACCTGCCACGCTGCTCCAATGCGGATTGGTAGGTTACACATATCTCCAGAATTCTCTAGAGATATGCAGGTTTCCTCACAATGTTTTCCTTCACCGAAAAGCGTGTGATAAATTGCCATTATCAATTAGACAGATTTTAACAGAAAAACTCATTGGTGTCTGCCCGGGTTGAACCCTTGACCTTCTCGAAAGAGCCGCACGGTGTTACCGCTGGGCTTTCACTGCTCATAATAGCGGTTTAATAATGCAAATTGAAAATATTTAAAAGATTGACCGCCCGCCATGTGGTATTCCGAGGTGTCGTAAAAGGTAAGTTGACGTCAGGCAGGCGGTTGTAAAAAATGTAGCCAAATCATGTGACAACATTATTATAACATCTTGTGCCGACCTTACTTAAGAGTGGGATAAGGGCAGAAGGATGATGTTTAAAAGATTAACCGCAGGGCTTCTTGCTGGTTCTTCTCGGTAATAACAACATTCCGAACCAGTTATAGCTTCACTAATCGTATTGAACTTTGACGGTTCAAAAATTCTTGAAAGTACTTGTTTTGATTTGAGACGTTTTATTTTATTTAATTTGACCTGTACGTACATATATGACTCCCTTGAACTCAATTTTTCATCAATTTAAGTGGGCAGATTTAATCAAAATTTTTACACTTATCAAGAACCGAAGACCTTATTAATTACTAGTAAAAAAAAAAAAAAACTTATTAGGAAATATAGAAGAATTTTATAGAAGAATGGAGGGTAAAATAAAATTGTGACAGAATTTTTGATGAATTATGTATTTTTAATTTAAAGAAAATACATTTGTTAAATTATAGTACATAGTTTTGAATTCTAGATGTGGCTTTTCGTTTCCAGATTCTCCAGAACAAGAATGAATGCAGATGCTTTATCGCCGTTTTAAACATATTTTGCTGAATATTTTTCAGTGTTTATATAATTTTGTTAATCATGCTACCGAGTTTACCATATTATAAGTCAGAAATATATAAATTATTTTTATTGCATACCCGTGTTTCATTCGCCGAACGCAATAAAAACAAGTGGTCAAATTAAAATTTACTTTATTTGTTTTTTTTTTTTACAAAATTGACCGAACAGTGCGAGATTTCTAGAACGTTTACACTTGCATTAAGTAGACATAAAAGTTACAATTAATTAACTTACAAGTAAGTCTTATTCACCTGTGTAGATAAAGCAATGAACGTATGGTGTTTAGAGACACCGTACCCAGTTGTGTATATCATAAAAAAGATACATGATTCGATATCTGTTGACATGTCTTAAAATTGTCACTAAGTAAATTATGATTAATTAATAAAGAAAGCATAATTACAAACTAAACTCGATACATTACGATTAATCAGTATTAGTTGTAGTCACTGATAATTATCTCTTAATACAATGTATAATACACAACATATTGGGACAAATTGCACTCCGCAGTGGTTAAGGGAGGATAGCGCGCAGAAACGTTCATAAGTACAGGGGACGTGAAACGATGCATAGTTCGCTACTGTTGTGGCGAGAAACTAAACTACTTGCTACTTAATATTCAATCAACAATCCAACCGCCAGCATACTAAATAAACAATTTTTTATAATACTGATATGAATATTTGAATTTAAACTATCGTAAGTATCCATAGTTTATGTATAGGAACTCCCGCGCGTTAACGTCGTATAAAGAGCTCATGATTCAGGGACTCGGATGGGCTCTAAACTAGTAGGGCCCAAAAGAATAAGACGTGATTAAAGCTAGTTTCTATACATAAAATGAGTCAAAGTTCAATTTTATCTTACTCGTCATTGATTAAATCACGGCAACGAAATACGAAATAATGATATGCCATACCTTATGTTAATTCTCAATCTTGTTAAAATTTAGTTTATTATATGGAACTTAATATTAAAAAATTTCAAAGAATATAAAAAAATAGAAATTTATTTGGAATTTTTGATATTATTTGAAAATTATAATTATATTTTTGACTTAATAAACAAACATTTTACATTTTGGTCAACTAATTTCAATAAATTGTCAATATTATTTAGCACTTACTTACTTAAACGAATATTTATCAATTTTGTTAAAGCTCAAGTTACATCGCGCATTCTCTTTTTGGCAGTAGTCATTATTTTCTTTTAAATCTAAAACAAACGTTAAGTAACCCAATATTGATGTATTTAAAATATCTATAAATTTTATCATCCCGATAATTTTGTAATGATTTTTTTCTTCCCTTCTTTTAATATCAGGATATACTGTGGACTAAATTCAAATTTGAAATTAGAGAAAATATAATTGGAAAACTAAAATGTGAATGAATTTTTATTCTATAACAAAATAACCCTTTGCACGTCGTCACCGTTGTGACGACACGTATTAGTGGCCTTAGCCAGTGACGTACCCATGGGAGGGCTAGACTAGGCAGTGCTACGAACGGGCCCCTACGTACTTGGCCCCCGTCACCCCCGGAATACGAAACTCAATACGAAATAAATGATTGCATATAGTTTAGATGGGGCCCTTGTTTCTCTTTACCCCAGGGCCTTTCATTACCTAGCTACGTCACTGTCACCGCTAGCACCGTCACTCCATTGTCACCGCTACGCTGAGACGGCATGTCAGTATCTACAGCGGTGGCGACATTTTAAACACTTCTAGGTAGCTGATAGTTCATTGTTGAAATCACCCGGAATTTCGAACATTGTAAACACTAGGAGCAGCTAGAAATCAATCAAAATCAAATCAAAATGCTCCGGAGTTGCTGAAACGTCGTGTTAAAAAGTACTCAGAGGGCAAAGGATATACAATAAAAAACGTAGCATGAAAGAAACTTTGATATGACAATTTACGACACAAAACCGTGTTCAGTCGCGATGATTAATTTTGTATGTTGTAGAGTAAATTGTTTTTGTGTATTCAGTCATTAAATATAAATGAAATTTCAATATTCGAAGTTACTTATTTTCTCGAATTCGGTTTGAGTATTGCTGTTACTATACCAATAAATGAAATCAAAATCGTCACGTATGCTTAAATATGCAATTATATATTAGTAAAAAAAATAAACTATAAAATGGTCTTTAGCGGCATATAACTAAGGCATGAGAAAAAACATATATATAGAGTTAAAAAAACAAAAAGCTCTTTAGAAATACTCTAAAATTTAAATTTTGTATCCATAGTGAATATAAATTAACGAAACTTAAGATATTTGTGCAAATTATAACTATGGTTCGGTATTTTGGTGTATAGGTTGCTTAAAGAAAATCTGGCAGTAAAATTGTTTAGAGAATACTTAAGCTTAAAGTACGCTCCATCATTTTGTACAAATGTAAAGAACAAGCTTAAATGTTATTCTAAAATGATGATCTAAAATAATGCACAGTTTCACAGGACAATTAGAATTGTATTTAAAGAATTGATGTATCCAGTAACGTAACTAGGTAGCCTGGGGCATAAATAAATTAGGCCCCCAACTAAACTATTTAAAATGCTTTGTTTGTATTAAAGTCAAACTCCTAAAAATTGTTTGCTTATAATATCCCGAAAGTGGGAGGAATTTTTACTGGTTCAATTTTTAATCTATAAGCCAGAGTAAGAAGGGCCCGGGGCCCTGCCCTGTCTAGCCCTCCGATAGCTACGCCACTGGATATACCTCTATCGCCCAAGAAATCAAAAGCAATCGATTCAACACTTATCTGTGGCAGAATATATATTATTTTATGATGAAATTTAAACACCGCCTCACTATATAACTTATATAATATGATAAAATTTATTCATCGAGCTTCTACAATTTCTGGGGCGAGTGTAAATAAATTAGTGGATAAAGGTAAGCCTATGTTTTGTACTTTGAAATCAAGCCAAAATGCTAGTATATATTTACACTATTTAATATGGTCAAAATAATTTCGCCCACTAACGTTTAAAATGTTCTTTGAATATAAAGTAAAATATATTTATATCGCTATTGCTGCGGTGACTAGCATTTTGTCTTGAATGAGTTAAATAATATAAATTGTTATTCGGAAGAAGTGCTTTCACTCGTTCTATTAAACTAAAAAAAAATCTAACAATCTATTAACATAGCTTTAATCAACAATATTTTAAACAGTAAATTAATATTTTTCTTTTGGACATCGGATAAACTCTATTAATGTAATTTTTTAATTCATAAGTAAATTCATATCTGACATCACAGTCACTCAACTGAAATAATTTCGGATCTCCTCAGACGTAATAATACACATATATATGAATTATGATACGAGTATAAGTTGTATACAGTTGTATCCATATAAAAGTATAACTAAAAATAAATACCTTATTAAGCAAAATTAACAATACTCTAAAATTAACCTATATTCAAAAAAGAAAATGCGCACTGTCTTCTTTTTTTCTATAATCGTTTATGTAGCGAAGTTTCGATCGGTGTTCCAAATATTCCTCAATGATTTTGCATTACAAATGCATTAAAAGGCAGATTCGTATAATATACAGTTTATTTTCAAATGTTTCGAGAAGTTATTTGCAGACAAAACATTCTGGTTAAGACACTTTCTTCCACTTAAACCACACAAGTATAAACAAACAATTTGTCACTTCGATGAAATCAACGTTCGTAACGAAACAACAGCACATCACTCGATCTCTCGTACCCTATACTCCTCATTTCGACATAAATAACACAGGGATGCATACATGATTTTTCTTGCTAACTTTAAACAAAAATATTAATATTAAAAATAGTATGATTGCCCAGCTACCCATATAGTGACGTTAGTATTAAATTACTGTACAGTTTATATCGTTAGCGAACCGCCCACTACAGCTATTCGACCGCTCGACGGACAGCTTACCTACATATAGCCTACTAGTTAATCGTTATATTAATCAGATTTATGCAACAGTTTACCTCACGACCGTATTACCGAAGCGAATAAAAGTTATACATTATAAACTAATAACAGCTAGATATATTACACAGTTCGAAATCTATACACAGACGAGACGAGGTCGAGCGGGGGCGCGCGGGGGGCCGCGGGGGCCTAGCTCTCGGGCGGGGGGTCCCCGACGCCCTCGAGCGGGTCGCTCGCGTCGTCGGCGGGCTCCGAGTCGGACTCGTCGTTGCGGCTCGCATCGGCGGAGAGCGACAGCTCGAGGTGAGCGGCGCGCTCCTGCATGCGGCTCTGCAAGTACTGGCGGTGCGCGTACTTGTTGAAGCGGCGCTTGGCCATGAACAGCGTGGCGATGGTGCGCGGCGCGAGGCGCACGGCGGCCGCGCGCGACGTGATCCCGCCGCGGCGGCACTCGCCGCACGTGTAGTCCATCACGTTGAGCGCCGACACCGTCTGCTTAACGCACTCTGCGCCCAAACCGACCCTTCGCGTTACTACCGGTGTATACGTGCGCACGCACGATGCTGAACCGCCGCTCATGCTATTCTTTTATTTACCTCTCTAACTACCTAACTCAAACGACAATGATCTAACCCGGATGAAAATATTAATTCGAACGTGTTATTGATATTATAACAAGTAGAATTACACATCGTATTTACATAAATGTATTGTAATTATGTACACTATTTTGTATTTTCTACCGTTCCTTGATGTTAAAATTATTTAATAAGTAAATTGCTTTGTTTCATTATCGATGAGTGAGATTTTATTGAATCATTTATTAATTGTTCAATGTTGCGAATAAAGGTTTTTGTAACATTAAGTTATGTAATGTGTATAATGTCTTTTTTTAATGTAAATTTAAGTTACTGGTAGTATTATATTTTACAACAGGTTACACTTATTTGTAAAGTAAATTTAAAAAAAAAATCAAAAAGTTTTTTTAAGTTAATTAAATGCTATCAACAATATTTTAAACCATAATTTCAAGTACGGAACCTTCTGATTAAAAAAAACTATTTTACTAATTTTATCGATATTTTAAAGGAATATCGCGTAAAAAAGCATAGAGATATTTATTACATATATACAAAAAAACTGCGACGTCAATCTTATCGAAAATAACTGAAAACCTTTACAACGAGCGATCTCATACGAGCGGATTCAGCATCGGCCATCACGGATATAAAATATGCATTACACACGAGCATGTCTATTAATCCACCATTAAAGGCGCTGAGCCCTTCAATGTCATAAGGTCTAATAGACGTCTATTGTCTAACGAGGCAAAATATATATTGCTGTGTTTACACATCATGCTTTGGCCTATGTTCCTTCTAAACATCTAACACAAGACTAAAGCTTCCTATAGTGTCATATGTAACCTCATACATTCCGAGTTGGTAAATGATGTTAATGAGATACACCGAGAGTTAGAAGCGATAATATGGAATGGAAGCGTATAATGTAAACATTTGAAAAAAGTTTATATACCAAAAAATGAATTAATGTAACCATGCGTTTCGAAAGCTTCAAACTCGAAGACACTATTTTTTTAAACACACGCAAATCGTCACCAAAAATAGTATCCTTTTGTTTGATAGAAAAAAAAGCGATATAAATACATTGAGGCTGGGCGTAATTGACTATTGTATATTTTTATTTATATACTTGTGATAAGTTACACTTCTGTGGCGGTATTAAATGCTGATTTGTATATTATTAAAAAAACACGAATAGAATAAGTATCAAATGTCGAATATTATTTTCAACACATTGTAAGCGTTATTTGAACGCGGGACACGTACCAGTACATTTTCTGACGATTGATACATGAGCGCGGGACACGTACTAGTACGTTTGCTGACGATGTATACTTGAACGCGGGTCACGTACTAGTACGTTTGCTGACGATGTATACCTGAACGCGGGACACGTACCAGTACGTTTTCTGACGATTGATACTTGAGCGCAGGTCCCGTATTAGTACGGATTAGTGTAATAACATGGTTTTTTTACATACCCGCATACAATGTGTAAAAATCAAACTATAAGAACTAACTAAATAAACGATTTTTATTCGTATTTAAAAACTAATTACACGTACACGTTGTAAAAATATGTACACAGCACATATAGCAAATGTTCTTAGAACATTTACAATATATATGCTGTACAATATTTATTTACAAATAGTGGACACTGTGTAAATGTAAACGCGGTTTATCTCTATACATTGTTCGTTTTTAAGGATTGGGTAAGCTTTAATTGGCTTTATTAAGTAATTTATAATATTGGCCAATACTTTGCGATGATCCATAATACAAATAAACAAATCCAATGATAACGAAATTTGCCATACTAATACCAAATGACAATAACTTTTAATCGCGGTTTATAATATATGTTATCATTAATTAGTTTTGTATCTTGACCTAATTAACGTCACCAGTATATTAAAGTTAAATATTCGATCATAAAGCGCCAAAAGAAGTGCAACTTAGAAGAAAATCTAATATTGTTTCTATCACGCCCAGCCGTGCAGTGTTCGGGTAGGGTGGTAGGGTAGTAGGGCGGGTGCAGTGGGAGGGGCGGGGTCAGGCGTTGCGTCTACGGCGGTGACGTACCTTGATGCAGTTGCCTATCGCAGAGCTTACAAATGACGAGCTGCATGGTCCCCTTTGGCCCGATGAAGGAGCGCTCACACAGCGGGCAGTAGCGACCGATGCGATACGCCCTACGTACGCACACACACATACGGACCGTACGCGCACAAGCACCGGAACACAGAAACACGCCATTAGTATCAACGGAGACCTCGCCGGGCACGGTCTCACCTCAATACTTTGTTACTTCTCCGTTGGCTCGATATATTTATAAATTATATCAATAAATTAACGTAAATTATAGCTAAATAAATAAACATGTATTATCCCATTTACCACAATATATGTGTGCGTCAATAAAAATTATATATAAAAATATGGAAAAAGAAACAAATATCTTGCAAAGGAACAAAGGTATTAAGATAGTTTAAATAGCAATACTTACAATACAATAAATGTATAGTTTTATAATATTAATATAGTATTTAAATATACTTATTTACAATATAAATAAATTTGAACACGAAAAGTTAAAAAGAATCGAATGGCTCGAAAGAATAGCACATAAAAAAAAAAAGATTTAAACATTCATGTATAGAGCCAGAAAACAAGTAACAAAGTGTTTGTAGTTAGTTAACGCTTAAAATGAAGATTTTAATTTATCGCCCGTGTTAGTTGACAAGTATGAAATGAAGTTAGTCTGTTTTGCCATGGCTGATGATACAATATTGACATCCATAGCCACACGATGGGGACATTAACTGAGGCAACATTAATTAAGGTCTAAATAAATATCAAAATAGAAACTAATGAGAGAAGAGCACAATAAATAGCATGTTGCATCAATTAAATAAAAAAATATTGAAAACAAATTACCATTAATCATAAAATTGTAATTAGTCAGTAAAGTAGGTAATATCGCTATTCGCAATCAAGGAAAGGTATTTCAATATCTTAACCATAGAAATAAAGGATTGCTATACAGAATAAGATGTTAATGCCATATAATTTAAAGATAAGATACGTTAAATATTAACCTACCCGCTTTACTGGCCGACAAAGATTGTTTGCCTAAAGAATACTTAATAACGAAGCACCCTCAAGTAAATAAAGTCTAATTTACAAATAGAGATAAAATTTAACAAACAACCTCCGTAACAAATTTAATTGTACAAATAACTTACATATGAAGATGTGGAGCATGCAACTTATAGTAAATATCAAATTCTACTAAATGTAAGAAACAATTAAAACATATTTTTTAGCTTTCCAAATTGATTTTGTGGCAGTGAATTCTAGAAAAATAGGTCAGTTATGTTCTGGAGTCGATTGGTAATTTATTTTGCTTTAGTACTCTACTAATTTTTTTTTCGTAATTTTAAACTTAAGTTATTATTTGGTAGAATTTGATAGCCGGGTTTTGTGCTGAGTAAGAACGCTTGGGGGTCTTATAGAGTATGCGGGGTCAAAATGCTACAATATACCAGAGACAAAGCGGATCTCGACTGTGAAGATAGGAATGGGACAGCTTGTGTTAGTCAACATTGAACACGCATGAGATGACGTGAGAAAACAATTGTCTACCAAGACCAGTTAAAATACACATAAATCATCGAAACTGTAAAAAATAATTGTACTTTTCATCTGCGTCCCTCGCTACACATCCTTGGGAGTTTTTATATCTGTTCATGATTTGCTGGTGGCCCTCTTGTTTTTACTTGAAAAACAATACCGAGTCACTTTGAGTAACATTTCGTTACAATTGTTAACAAAAAAAGTAAATATTTGATTCAAATAAATGTTAGTAGAACCAGAACCAAACAATTGTTATTATTTTTGAGTAGCAATTTCTTTGCTAACGGTTTTGCCGATAGTTATTTCAATTATTTTTCTACAATAAAGTACTAACATTTTTTTTGTTTTATTTTCTTGGGCAAGCTTAGTACAGTTCAGGTTCTACCACTGTTCATCAATGATTAAAGATAAACAATTAATAATGATTAAATTGAAGAAACCTAAAAATTTTAAACACTTTTATCAAACAGACGTTTTACGCATGACTAAATATCTGGGGTATCACAGAGTAATAACAAAGGATATGATTAGTTCCATAAAACGGAACAATAAATAAACTTTAATGTTATAAGTGAGAATGGATCTAAAAGGTTTTAATGGGGATCAACATTTAACTGGTTATAGATTACATTCTTAAATAAACTTAATTTATCTGTTAAAACAAAAGCATACTGAGTAGCTCGTGTCTTTGTAATGTTGAAAACCCTGTTTTTAAGTAAACTTCATAATTAGTATCAATATATGTTAATTTAATTCGACGTTTTGAATTTCTTGTAATGGAAAGTAATACTTATATAAATAAGAAACCTAAAGCTACTCAATATACGATCAAAAGTAACAAATTTCACACAATTCTAATATGTCAAAAGACCAATTAATTCTATAGTGGACTGTATAGAGATCAGTTAATGAAAAAGGCGACTGCATAATATCTTTATCTTTGAATGCTAATAGTTTCGTTAACTGCATGCAAACCATTTTCAAAATTTTTCACACCCTATTAAGAATTTTAAAAAACGTTACAACTGCAATTTCAAAAGAGAAATTCAATCTCTCACTTTGAAAACACAACAGACTTTAATTCCATTTAGTGTTTTATAATATTTGTAGTTACTTAGCACGACACTGACTATCTGCGGTAGCCTATGCTATTTATGAGACCCTTAAGGGTATAATATCTTTGGCTCAAAAACCATTAAAATTGGCAATTCTGCTCGCTAGCTAAATTTGCTAAATAACTTTATACATATTGAGGACTCGATTTCATAGTTTTAGCAAATAAAAAAATTATGTTCTAGGACGAAATTTGCCATTATTAACAATATTTCTGCTACCACAATCTGCGGGAATATTGCATAAGTAATCTTATATTGCAATTGTAGTCCCAGCTACGCAATGATTACCATTTACAAGGTTAATATATGTAGTGCTTTATACAAAAAAAAAATGGATATTACATACCAATTATTTTTACTATACTTTTGTTTTATATAATAAGATAGTCTGCCTCTAATCATGTTTGTGACTCATAAAATTATGTACTAACATTCTAGCAAATAAAATTAATAATTATTACGGATATAATTAAATTGCGTCAATTTTTCTTGTTATTTTTTATCTATATCTTTACGAACATAGGACTATTTAAAATTTTATTATTCCAGTTCAAATTTCTACTTCTTTGTTGTCCCTTAAGTATGATATTGAAGTATTGCATTGTTTGTGTTTTTTATACATTACGTTTCCACTGTCACATCTTACGTTAACTAAACTATACAGCAATAGTGAGCTAAAAGTTGGTTAACGTTACAAGGATATTGCACAAAATTCGTTAATATTTTCAATTAGATACTAAAATTAAAACACAGTCAATTATAATTGAATCACTCAATAGATCCATTGGATATTTGTTCAAAGTCTATTATTGTTAATAATTATTTTTACAGAACATTAATAGAATTTAGTGCCCTATTTATAATTCTAAATTGCCTTATTTCAATTTTTAGTGCAATTAAAAAATGCTACTTTAGAAATACAATCCAGTCCATACATATAAAAGAAAAAATATGAATCTATGCTTTTTATGTAGTCCGAAACGGCTGGACAGAATTAAATGAAATTTTCAGACTATCTTTAGATTGACCCAGCAGATAATACTTTTTAACTTTTTAACTAAGTTTGGTGGCGAACGGAAATTTTTTTTGAACTGTTAATGTTTAACTTCTAGAAGAAGTCGTGACCGCTTATAAATATTACGAATAAAATAACTTTTATTTAAGCAATAGATTGTAGTTAGGTGTAAAGTATACCGTTTCAATTTATTATTAAATTTTGATATTTTTGTCGTCTAGATTTTACTGATTTTTTATTATATGTATTTATATTGTAGTAAATATTTATAATTTTAAAATAAAAATACACATCCACCGCTGGCATTTTATTAAGTCCTTTGCCCTAAGGGTCCCTTTTAGCGATTAGGCGAAGAAATCCCTTTTAGCGATTAGGCGTTTGATACTAATAGTTCTTTAGTCTATCTACATGTATTGTTATGGTGTGTAATAATGTGTAGTTATCTGTCTATCTATATTCTTAATGAAAAACTAACAATCTTCCGCGTGGAAAAATTAGAACCGTCATATAGTATTTTGATAACCATAAAAACAATTAAAGCAGGTTAACCTTAGCTACGTTACATATGTTGTCGGGGACTTTTATTTAGAACTTTTAGTGGGAAAAATTTTGTGGTTGATTTTTTAATAACATTTACCGTTAACTTATTATACGCAAGGAAAGATTTGAATTTTGCCGTTTTCGTAATATTGTTTATTGCTGCTCCTCTCCTATTCATTTTAGCGTGATGCTATAGCCTATAGCCTTCCTCGATAAATGGACTATCTTACACTCAAAGAATTTTCCAAATTGGTGCAGTAGTTCCTGAGATTAACGCGTTCAAATAATCAAACAAACAAACTCATCAGCTTTATATATTAGTATAGATACATGAAAAATTGTATTTTTTTATTTTGTAAATCTAATAATCAAATATCCAAGTGATCGAACAATGATTCAACAATAACAGACAGTGTAGAGATAAAACAGAAGCGTATTACCTCGCGCACGGCGTGCAGAGGGAGTGCGAGTAGACCTTGTGGCCGCCGGGCCCGCGCCGCGTCTGGTGGTGCCATTCGGCGCCATCGGTGCTCACGCTGCCCGACATGCTGCCCCCAGGGGTACCGGGAGCCCCCGGGGTGCCACCCCCTGGGGTGCTAGGACCCGGGGTATTAGCCCCCGACGTACTCGGCGCGGTGGAGGTGCTCGGTACCCCCACACCGGACCCCAAGGGAGCCCCGCTAGGATCGCGTGCGCCGCACGATTTGCAAATCGCGCATTCTACACAGTGCCATCGCCCTGTAAACATTTAATAAACATATTAGAAACTAGTTTTACCCGTGATTTAGCATGCCTCAATTTAAACATGTGTGGGGTGTTCTTTTCCTATTCCTAAAACAGACAGGATTTTTTTTAATCCTGTATGTTAGACCTTTATATATGTGTGAATAGTCCAGAATAGGTAGGAGCTGACCATCCGTTCTGGACAGGCGTCCCCGAAATTAGATAGTCTGTTATATAAACTTCAATCTTAATATATTTTTTTATATATTTCTCCAGCAGATTAATCGTGCCAGCGTTACAGTCAGACAAATATTGGATTTATAATAATAGTATGTATAAAAAATCGGGGTCAAATTTCAAATTTAAAAAATAACAAATGCACAGAGTATAAAAGCATAGTGAGCACAGAGAACAAATTCATATAGTGAATAGAGTACAAACGCATATCGTGCAAAGAGTATAAATGGATTATTTTGCTAAGACCACAAATGTATATTGTGCACACACAGAGTATAAATGAATAAATTTGCAGAGAGTACTAATTATAGAGTAATTATACTATAGTAGGGGGGGCTAGAGGCAGGCCTGTAAGTAAGAGTTTCGCAACAAATAATATGAGTAAAGATGACACTCATATACTTTTCTATATCTAATGATAGATCAAAAAGAGTGATATATAATAAGTCTTGTTTGCTATTACTTTCTTGTCGATAGATATTGAAATAAAGGATTTCAAGCTGGCTATAATACTCTGATATAATAACACTTTTGTACAAATCCATATTGGGCACAAAGCACATATCCATACTTAGCACAAAGTACATATCGTGCATAGAGTAAGTAACAGCCTGTTACTATCTCACTGCTGGGTATAGGCCTCTTCTCTCCATTTTTGGAGACGATTGGAGCTAAGACCTACCACGGTGCTCCAATGCGAATTGGTAGGTTTCTCATATCCCTAGGATTCTCTAGAACTATGCAGGTTTCCTCACGACGTTTTTCTTCACCGAAAAGCGTGTGATAAATTGCAATTAGACACATAGTTTTAATACAAAAAGTGTCCGCCCGGTTTTGACCCTATGATCATCTCTAGAGATACACACGGTCGCACCGCTGGGCTATCACAGCTGATAGAGGTAAGAGGAGATAGAGTACGCGCGTAGAGTATATTCAAATTCAAAATATTCTTTATTCAAATAAACTTGTAAACAAGTGCTTTGAATCGTCAACTCTACTGCTGGTTCGGAAAGCTGTTCCTAGCGAGAAGCGACAGAAAGAAACTCGGCGGTTGCTCTTTTAAAAATATAATTCTTAATACTAGTTACATTTAATCGTTTCTATCTTGTACAGGGTCGAACAATATCTATATCCACGCATTGTTATCGTCTAAATAATCCTCAACAGTATAGTAGGCTTTCTGTATCAGCCTGTCTTTAATAGTGTTTTCAAACTGCTGTAATGGCGAAGCTAAAACGACAAACGACTTACGTACTTTTTCAAGGCGCAAAGCAGGGGCCGCAAGCTTATGTCGGTTCCTACTTTGTCTATTATATACATCGCCTATTGTTTTATAATTTTTAAATATACTGTTAAGCAAATGTAAGAATACCTATTTCCTTAAACTTCTCTTGCAGGGAATCGCACGGACTTAAATTGTAAACGCATGCATGCAAATGCAATTCTAAATGCATATAAATGCATTACTGACTGGCCCGTTGGAGCAGTGGGTAGTGACCCTGCCTTCAGATCCACGGGTCGCGGTTTCGATTCCCGCCAAGGGCCAACGTTTTCTATAAATGAATTTGTTGGTCTTCGAGTCTGGGTATATATTTGTATTTAAGTATGTATTTAAAAATAAGTATATATTCACCTGTTGTCTGTATCATAACACAAGTATTAAGTTACTTACTTTGGGGACGGACGACCGTGTGTGTAAGTGTCCCATAAATTTATTTGTAATTTATTTACCTATTTATTTATTTATATAAATCTATTTTGCACAGAGTACAAATAAAGCCCGCTCACCATTAGGCACGGACTGCAGCCCTACGCAGTAGATGTGGAAGCCACGGTCACACAAGTCGCAGAACAACATCTTGTCGTCGTCAGCGGGCCGCGAACACCCACAACATGTCTTACATTCCGCACACTGCCACGCATACTCCCGACACTTTCGAATCGTGTCCGGACTTAGCTCTACACATGATGGGTGCACTATAAAGAAAATGAAACATTAATTATTATACACTAGTAAGTAGTAAGTAAGTACTTACTATACACTAGCTTTTACCCTATTTTTAATTAAAATGAAACATTAATTATTATACACGAGCTTTTACCCTATTTTTAATTAAAATGAAACATTAATTATTATTTACTAGATTTTACTTCGTTCGCGTGATAGGTAAGTGTTAGTGTTCGTTTAGTGTTATCCTATTCCTGTAGAATTAGCAGGATATCTATAGTCTATATGTTATTCAGTTGTATAAGGAATAATTCTGCCTACGCCGTGTGGTATCCAGCTAAATATAATAGTACCACCCTCTTTTCTTACCGAGGTGTCGTAAAAGGCGACAAAGGTAAGTCGACCTGCCGTGTGGTATCCGGCTGAGTAGAATAGACCAACCTCTTTCTTACCGAGGTGTCGTAAAATACCACTGAGGTTAGTTGACGTCAGGCAGGCGGCCGGTCGTAAAAACGCAGCCAAATCATGTGACAACATGTTTATAACATGTTGTGCCGAACCCACTTAAAATGGGATAAGGGTAGGAAGATGATGATGAAGGAATAACTGTGCCAAATTTCATCGATTTTTATTAATCAACGTTTCGTGCGTACGTGTACGGCGTGCATGACAGTTCATTACAAATGTGTTGCCAATGCACTGAACACCGAACATCGTGAATTTTACGTTAAGGGAACATAGGGCGACTTGCCTACAGTTTTACTTAAATATGGAATATTTTGAATGTAAAATAAATTGATACATGTCCAGTACGGTACGGTACATGCGTTACTCACGCTTGGCGTTGCAGTGGGCGCAGACCAGGAACCGCTCGTGCGTGTACTTGCGGTTGGCCTCCAGCCGCAGCTTGCACACGCGGCACGTGTCCACGACCTCCTCCTCTTTGATATTACCCAGCAGGTTCGTAGATTCCGTCTGGCTGCTGCGTTTCATCTTGGTTATCTTTTTCCGCTATAAAAAACCGTTATTACAGTGTTTAACTACTCATAGTAATCGAATGTCTTTTCTATTCTCGAAAAAAAATCGGGCATTTTTATGCCATATTTTAACCCCGGTGTATAAGTAATTTATAGAAATAGACGTCACTTTGCGGAGATTCATAATACAAAACGAATAATAAAATTATTACTACATAGTATAAAACAAAGTCAAATTCTTTGTTTGTGTATATATCCCTATGTATGCTTCAATCTCTAAAACTACGCAACAGATTTTGATGAGGTTTTTTTAATAGATAGAGTGATTCAAGAGGAAGGTTTATATGTATAATAACATTCAATATCGAGTAGAGAAATACTATAATTTTTGAGGTTTCTAATGTGATGTACAATGATGTGATGTCCAACGGACTGTTGGACGGCTATAACGACCTTTTCCTTCTGTTACTCAAAGGTTACTGGAAGAGATCCCTTTTAGGGATAAGTCCGCCTTTATACATGTGCTTTTTTCTTTTTCTTTCTCTTTAATGAAATAAAAAATAAAAAAACGAGCGACTAAGTGTTACATTTATTCACATTAGACAAGTACTCATAGAGGGGCATAGCCATTGGTGTATTAAAAAATTAAGACGACCATCTGCTTCAATCAACGTGCTAAATATTGTCATTGTATGCATAAAATGACCTTTAAGCAAGATATTCCTGATATGTATCGAGTAACGGATGGTCGAGAAGACATGAATTTAATTATAATTTCGTCAATATATTACTTACTTTAGCATTCCGATGAGATTCTGCGTCAGAGTCATCAGATGTTGAACATCGAGAACCCCATTCGGGCTCAGACTCAGAACTAGAGTCTATAGGTGAAGGCGGCGCGGGAGGCGCTGCCAGCGCTGTGTTTAGTGGGAAATATCTGAAAACAGATATATAAACATTTAAAAAAATACCACCCGAACGAGGACTACCAGAAGACGACTTTGAGGTCTGGGAACTACCATTCCCAGACCTCCCAATCGAAGAAGACATCCATTAGGTCACCTAGGTGACCTGGGCTCACGGCCCAAATTCAGACACCTTTAGGTCACCTAAGTGCCCGCGAGGAGATGCCCAGGTAGTGAGGATTTCCTTGAGGCCCACCTACCTCCCCACAAGGAGAGTATGTGAGAAGACCCTGCTGCTGCATTTAAAAAAAAAACTCTTGCTTTTCATAGAGTTATTATACTAGAGTAGAGAAGTCAGCCTAAAATGTATCATATGCATTCTTTTAGACTAGCTATTCTTAGGTAAGTATTTTTCTTTCTTCTATTCCAATTTGTTTTCTTTTTAATTTTATATAATCTACAGCTATTTACATAAAATATATATTAAAAAAACTTAATCTATTAATAAGGCCAAACTGATTATAATTTTACATAATATAAATTTTACTTAACACAATTTAGTAAAGAAAGTACGAAAGCTGCAAACAACGACGTGATGTGCGTGTTTGTGTATTATGTGTGTACGTGTGTGCGTGCTTGCGTGCGTGGGTGCATGCGTGTGCGTGTGTGCATGCGTGTGCGTGTGTTTGTGTCTTTATGTGTGTTTAACTTATAAAGGACTAAAATAAAGTGATATACGAAGGTAAAACTTTATGAAAGACCGATTACCACGCATTCTAATCCGCTGGCACAGCTAGTAAGTAATAAATACATGACACTACTATTCCACTATGTATACCACTCGCTATAAACTAACCTTTTTTTCGAATTTGACTAATGCTGTTAGCCCTAATGGCTTTGACAACGTCACCGATAAGGTGGGCGAGCGCAGAAGCATCGCCGAGAGAAGAAATGGATGGTAAAAGCGAGTGCAGTCGCCTTAAGGGTGTTTCCTGCGAGACCGAACCTCGGCTTAAGGCCGCGCGTTTTTGGAGGGCTGCATCTAATAATTGACTTGGAAGAAGTCTGCGTCACGGCGGCCGCGGCAGAGGGCTGCGGCCGCTTGACACAAGCAAGCGGGGACCTCGTCTTCGCCGACGAAGACGCTGTTTGTGTGAATGTAGTGTGTATATCTTGTTGGATGCTGTTATAGCATCGTCGGGGTCGTTAAGGACGCTCTTCGGGCGCCTGTGAATCTTGTTGGGGAAACTCACCGCAGCTCCTCGGGAGTGTACACCCGGTACGAGTGCTGGTACTGTCCGGGCAGCAGCGCGTGGGGGTAGAAGCCGGCCGGCGGCTGCACGCGCACGCGGGGCGCGGCGGCGGGAGGGGGGCGGCGCCGCTGCACCGTCAGCGACTGCAAGTCAGCGCACGCGGGCCGCCTCATAGCGTTCAAACGGGTGTTCCACTCGCTTGCCGACGCTATCGCCGCTGCCGCCATATCCTATTAGTGACAGGTCTTTAATTTTGTATACTTCTAGGAACCCATCGAGCCCATGGTTTTCGTGAAGAAACCTCATGTTTCTCCTCCTGAACTTCATAAAGAATATACATTGTCAAAGTTTTTTTATTCAATTTTAATACAAACATACGGCAATAAATATTGAATACCCACAAGGAGAGTATGCGAGAAGATTCTGCTGCTGTATTTAAAAAAAAACTTTTGCTTTTCATTGAGTTATTATACTAGAGTAGAGAAGGCAGCCTAAAATGTATCATATGCATTCTTTTAGACTAGCTATTCTTAGGTAAGTATTTTTCTTTCTTCTATTCCAATTCGTTTTTTTTTTTAATTTTATATAATCTACAGCTATTTACATAAAATATATATTTAAAAAACTTAATCTATTAATAAGGCCAAACGTATTTAATGTTTTATCCTTCTAGGAACCCATCGAGCCCATGGTGTTAGTGAAGAAACCTCATGTTTCTCCCCCTGAACTTCATAAAGAATATACATTGTCGAAGTTTTTTTATTCAATTTTAATACAAACATTACAATACGGCAATAAATATTGAATACCGCAGATTAATTAAATAAATCAGGTTTATTTTTTTAAATACATTTTATGAATATTATTGTAGAGGTAACGGCCTGTTACAGTCCCACTGCTGGGCATAGGCCTCCTCTCTCTGTTGCTGGAGAGAAGGGTTGGAGGTAAGAATTAACACGCTGCTCCAATGCGTATTGGTAGGTTACACATATCTCCAGAATTCTCTAGAGATATGCAGGTTTCCTCACGATGTTTTCCGTCGCCGAAAAGCGTGTGATAATAGAAAAACTCATTGGTGCCTGCCGGGGTTTGAACTCGAAACCCTCCCGAAAGAGTCGCACGGTCACAGCGCTGGACTATCACAGCTTATATTATTATAATTATTTTACATTAACTATTAAATCATGATGATTTTGAAAAGAAAGTCATTTTTATTAATTATTTTTTACGTATAGGTGTTTTGACTCAGACCACTTGCCAAGACTGGATCCAAAATGGCCGAAGATGATCATAGTGAACTTATAAGTAAATGAGAATTTAAAGCAATAAAGGTAAAAAGAAAATTGAGATATTTTTTTAGTATGTGCTATTTATTTGTTTTAAGTTGTATGTAAGCAAGTAAAAATAGTGTTTGTACTGTGAAACTAAAGCAGTGTTGCTACAGAATATATCTTAATTTACTACTCGTAACATAATCATTCTCCTGCCTTTATACCACTCTAAGTGGGGTAGGCACGACATGTTTTTCATTTCCATTTTCTCCTGTCATTCGTCAACTCTGGCGCTAGTTGTTTTACATGCAAGCCATACTTCCAAGTCATACACGATCCATCCATCTCTGTTTCGGCCTCCTTCTAGTAAAACAACCAAATGACTCCTCGTAACAAAATAGCCTCAAAACTCCTTTAAATCATTCAATGCAAAAAACTTATTGGTCCATTATGAAAGTGTCTAAAGAGCGTCGACTCTATGCAAATAAATGGCAAGTAATCAATAAAAAGGTGATAACCTTATTTTTAATGTTTCATAGTAAGTTCAAAGTCACCAGAATAAAGGTTTCATAAAATTTATACGATTGTCAAATCGGTTCATACGATATTAGTATTTTTAAAAATTACTTCAAATCGTTGCAAGACTTGACAGCAACCTAATGACATTTAGCCTGTCTGTATAAATTACTTAAGTTTCTGAATCAATTAATTTTAACATTACCAAGAATTATCAGATAAAAGTGTTATAAACATATTTTCACATGATTTAGCTTCGTATTTTTTACCGTCCTGACTTCAACTTACTTTCGTCGTCTTTTGCGACATCTCTCTAAGAATGAGGGTGGTCTATTCTACTCAGCCGGATACCACACGGCGAACATATGTAAATTAGAATTTCTGAGTGACCGAGACTTGCTCGGTAAATTTTTTTACATAAAACCTAGAAAAATCGATCTATTTTTCTCCCCCAAAACTCCCTACATGCTGAATTTCAGGAAAATCGTTGGAGCCGTTTCTGCGATTCCGAAAATATATATACATACATACAAGATTAACTTATTTACATATTAAAGATAGACTCGTACTTATAAAACAAAGTCCCCAGAAGCTAGATTATTATAGTTTTATTAAAATTTAATTTACTATTGAATACTGACTTGTCTTAATTTTTCTGGGTCAATCTTCGGCTGTTCTGGTTTCTGTTCGGATTTTTGCTCCTTTATTTCCACCCTTTCTATTTTTATCTCAGTTTTAATATCCAGTATCACTTCAGGTTCTTCTAGCTGTTTCACGCGTTGGTGACTCCGATATTCTTCATATTTATGCGGATAGTCTGAGAGCATTATGTCTAAGACTTCACTTGCGTCTACCGCAGTTATACCTGTTTAACAATCAAAAGGTGCTTTTAATTCGCTTATTATAGAAGATTCTTATACAAATTGTTTCAACCACTGATCTATACTAATATTATAAAGAGGAAAAATTTGAACATAAACTAGTAGACCGATTTCAAAAATTCACAACTTGTGCAACTTTCCAATGGTGAAACCATTGGAAAGTTGCACCTTTACTGATCAATATAGGCTAAATTACATTTTCAAAAAAAAATTAGGGTTCCGTAATAAAAAAGGAAAAAAATTAAAAATTACACGGGTGTAACCGCGGGATCTTACTAGTTTAATTTATACTTATTAATCCGTCTCCTGGTATTAGGCTACTGGTATAAGGCTTAGCGGTGACACCGAGCTACATTTACGAGGAGGTCAAGAGTTCCAAACCTGGGCAAGCACCAATGATTATTTTCAATTAAACTCATGTGTCTTGCATGATTGTAATTTATCACAGTCTCCGGTGAAGGAAGACATCGTGAGGAAACCTGAATATCTCTAGAGAATTCTGGGGATATATATGACCTACCAATCCAAATTGGAGCAGCGTGGTAGGTCTTAGCTCCAATCCTTCTCTCCCAAAACGGAGAGAAGAGGTCTATACAGCAGTAGGATAGTAATAGGCCGTTATTTTACTTTTTATTTACTGTTTCCAAAATGTTTATTGTTTTTCATTTTTTAATTGGGAGATATGTTAACTCTAATATTTGTACATTAGAGTAAAAATTTAGTGTACATCACAAGTTACGAAATAAAAAGAAAACAGGAGCGGGGGCACAATTCCTAATAAGCTATTTCATTTTTTATTTATAATGATTTTTTTTAACAACAATAATGCTTATATTTTTAATCAGAACTGTCTGTATGTAGGGTGAAAATTACTTCATTTATTTCATTTTTTTAAATAAAAATGTTACTAGCGATTTGCGTTACAAATTACTTGTACTTGTTAACCCCTCCAGCTAAGCTAAAATGCTTATGTTAGGAGTGGGTTCACGTCGGTAATATAATGGCCGGAATTCGAACCTACGACCTCGATCGCAAGTCCGTCACCCTAACCATTCCGCTAGTGCCGCTTGAAAAAAGCGTTTTTGAACAGAGTCCTAAAAAAAGTCCTTTTTGACCTATGTTAAAATTTTATTTCGCGAATTTTTTCATTTATATTATATTATTATTAGAAATATAAAGATATGATTAACCAATGTGAGAAACAAAAACATACCAAGATCACACAGTGCTTCTGTAACCAGTCCCTTACTAAGAACAAATTCTCGCTCCTCCCCTGTAATCGTTCTTCTCTTTAGCTCAGGATATCTTCGTTTAAAGCTCTTAACCCCTAGAAACATTGCTACTTGTTCTTGTATCATCATAACCTAAAAAAAAATTAAATTAATAAAGGCAAACAAATGTAATAATAAAATTATTTTGCTATAATCCGCGATGAATTAAAATAGAAAATATATATAATGCTAAACGAATAATGGGCAATCCTTTTCATACCTGATACATGCAGGATTCGTAAAAACACATGCACAAATCTCCACTACGGCCACCACAATACACAAGCACTACATACGTTCACTATCACAAACTCAACAATCGTTCGGCCCCGCAAACGAAGCATCATCAGGAGATAGACTCCACGACAAAATCGCAAATTCACCCTTTTTTCAGCGATTTTGTTGTGGAGGTTTGTGCATGTATTTTTACGAATCCTGCGTGTATCTCCCAGTGACGCTTCTGTTCGGGCGAAAACATTGTTGAGACTATGGTAGTGAATGTGTGTAGTGTGATGGTGGAGAAGGTTTCTAATGCATGCGGTTAGCGAATCCTGCATAAGCTATAGGTACGGATAGTACACTTTATATACATATATTTAGAAAAGAGAAAGAAAAATTAAAAAATCTTTATTCTTTAATCTTGGATTAGAGCAGAAGAGAGTGTTGTATCTGGTTGAGTAGAATAGACCACTCCTAATTGAGGTGTCGTAAAATACGATTAAGGTAAGTTGACGTCAGGCGGGCGACCGGTCTTAAAATACTTAGCCATGTGACAACATCGACCCCACTTAAAGTGGGATAAGGCCAGGAGGAAGAAGAAGAAGTACCATTGTTGTCTGTATGTATAGAATTACCTGTTTTTCTCCACCAGCCTTCTCAGGCCATGTATATTCTTTGACATCTGCTGCTGTCCATATTTTATTACTGCAAATAAAAAATAAAGTTTTTTAAATTATGAATTAACTAGCTTCTACCCGCAACTTCGTTCGCGTGGAAAATAAATGGCGCTTTCCAATATCATCCTATTTCTGTTGTATAAACAGAATTTGTATAACGTATATGTTACCTCAGTGTATAAGGAATAATTGTGCCAAATTCCATCGATATTGGTTCAGCGGATTCGCCGTGAAAGAGTAACAAACATACATTCATACTTACAAACTTTCGCATTTATAATATTAAGGATAGAATAGTATTACATAGTAATTAATAAAATTCAAAATTTACTTTTAGAAATTATTTTTTTATACATTTTATAGTAAATTCATCTGTATGTAAATATGTAACTGACTCCTTTAACTCTTTGAAATTTTGATTCAATTGAAATGGACCAATTTAATTCATACTCTGTATGCTTATCGAGAACCAGTGAAAACACAATAAAATAACTTGAAAATATATATTTTTTAAATTCTTTTTTACAATAATCGCACTAAAAAGTGAAAAATAACTTACTTGTCATTGGCATGACATTTTCAAAAGTTAATTTAGAAAATTCCATGAAAATCTATATTTAATGGTTTTTGAGTTTTTTTGAATGCAGTTTGGAAATATTTTATAGTATTTTGATACTCACCTATCAAATAAATCTGCAAACTTAGATTTTTTCATTTTATTACTATCATTAGTAGAACTTTTTACAGAACTTTGAGAATCTTCATCCAACAAGTGTGAGGGTCTGAAAAATTTAAAGATTTTTATTAGTTTATGGTATCATCATAAAGCTATCATAAATTTTTATTAGATGCATACTTTGCAGGAGTTGCATTGTCATCCATCATGCAAGTCTCTTCTTCAAAAAGTTGAACAGTAGTGGTTGCTGGGCCACAAACTCTCCCATATATTCCCATGGTTTCCTACAATAAATTTTATTATTTCATCAGTATAACAAACTAACAAATACATAGTTGAAAGTGATGATTGATAGTGTTGAGATCTGACTCCTTGTTTAAGCAATTAATACATTATACGTGCTGGATTCGTGCACTACTAACCATCGCCATCGATCACAATAGATCAGTAATGGTCAAAGTGATACTGGGCCTTATGGACCTGCAAAGCCACTACTCCCAGAAGAAGAAGAAGAACCATCGCCATCACATTATAACTGCATAAATTTACTAACACAGTCACAATAGATTCCATCACATAACCAAAGGATCATCAGGAGATAAATTCAAAGACAAAATCGCAAAATCGTGACGTATCCTGCATGTACAATGTGAAAACGGATAGATAAACATATTTAAGATTATACAGATTAACTAATTGTTCAATAATTTATTGAAATACTTGACCTTTCGGTACGCATATATTTTTGGACTTTTTACTTCTACTCATGCATAAAAAAATTATATCACCTTCATATACATAGCCCCCCTTCCACCGCCACGCCCGCGACCCCGTCCCCGTGGACTGCGTCCGGCGGCGCGACCTCTGCCACCGCGACTCCCGCGGCCCCCTCGGCTTCCACGACCTCTAATTTCGCTCACTATAGCAGGAGATTTTAAAAAAGGATCTTCCATTTTTGGAAGAGAAGTTGACTCCATGACGACTTTCAGTTCTTGCCCGCTGAATAATTGTAAATCTGAAGAAGACGTCCGTCTTCTACTAGAAAGAGGTGTAGAGCACACAGATGGCATTTTGTCCAAAGCTTCCGTCATTCTTGGTAATTTAATGCGGGAGCTAGTGGGATCGATCTCTTCCTCCGTTCTTTGGTCGACGAAGAACTTGGTTGCAGTCTCTACGACGGCCTCAGGTGCAGGAGTTGGGTTTGATTCGGGCTCTACTCGTCGACCTCGACCACGACCTCTTCCCCTAGGTTTCACGAGTATTACTGGACGGTCCCTGTAAATGTTTTCAAAAACTCATAAGTTATAAGTATAGAACACAGATGGTGGACGAAAAATCAAAGATTATACCTTGATAATCGAAGTGATCGCTGTGGTCGCTCCTCAAGGGCTGGAATCGGCAACGTTATGATTGGCTTGGCACTTTCAGCTACGGGAATTTTTCGCGGCCGCCCTCGCTTTCTGGGCGTGGGTGTTATAGTCACCAATGTAGGAATATTATCATGTACAAAATCATTAGGCGGTTTCACGTTATCAACTTGTAATGGGTCCTGTGCTATATCTTCAGATCCAATACTAAAATCGCGAGATTCTGAGTTATCATTAAAAATCATTTGAACGTCTGGTGTTGTTTTTTCACATACAAAATTATCAGACACTAATTCAGGGCTTTCTGTTGAAGTACTTGATTTTAAATCAGGACTTGAACTTTGATTATTTCCTGTATGATTCAAATCACTAAATGGCAAAGATTGCAATTGTTTTGCCTGTAGATTTGATAATATATTATGTAATTTTGAGCTTCCATTTTTTGCACAATTTTCATTATTCATAATGGAATGATTCTTAGGTCCTTGTTTTATTTCTGAAGTTTTGGTGGACGGTGAAATAGAAGGAGTTCTGGTGACTATTGGAGTAATGGTAAGTGATTTGTTAGACAGAAGTTGTCCAAGTTTTAATCTCTTTGTTTCAAGTACTGAAAGCTCAGGTTCAGGCTTGTTTTTTGGGGGACTCAATTCCGTACTCGAAGGTCTTTTGACCATATTTCGCCTTAATAGAGAAGACTTTTCTGAAGATTGCAATATTCTGGAACTTCTTAATCTTTTACCCACAGGCATTGGAGTATCTATGTGAGGTTTTCTTCTACTATTAATAAAATTTTTCTTTTGCTGAGTTTCATTGTCCAAGTTTTGAGTATTTTCATTAGAGATAGGAAGTTCAAGTCTTTTGTTTTCTTCAGTAATAATTTTCGCTGAAGCCCCTTGGTCTGTTTTGTTAATTTTTAGAATTATTCTAGGTGAATCTTGATCAGAACTTTGTTGGGAAATTTTGTCGGATATATTAATTTCCAGAGGTTTTGTAACATTTTCATTTACTTCCTTACACAATTCTTGCATTGAACGAACTTTTATAGATGCTATGGTACAACTGATATCATTTTTTGGAATATTTTCATCATGTTTTATGTCAGAAGAATTTTTTTCTTTGAGTAAATCACTCTTAACATGTAAATTTTTTGGTGATTTTGGTGTTTCACTCATACATGAAGATGAAGGTTTACTAACATTAGTTTGTTTTGAAATTTCTTCTTCTTGGACTTTATCTTTTCTGGTTTCTAGCAACTTTTTTAGCAAAGTGCAATTTTGCCTTCCAGACAAATTCTTACTTTTTGTTAGTCTTTCAACCTCTGTTTTGGGTGTTTGATTTGAGATAGAATCTAAATGTGATTTTGCTAGTATAGCTTTATATTTTTCCTTGCTAAGTTCTTCACTTTCTGATGACACTTTAGAATTAGATGGTGTCTGCGATAGTAAATCAGTCGCAATGTTCGTAATTTCCTGTTCTATCACATTTTTAAAATCAGATGTATTATCTTTGACTTCTGACACTATGTTTTCTTTAGTAATAGACAAATTTTCTCCAATCTTTTTTAACTGTGGTAGACAATTCTGTTTAATTTCTTTTTCTAAAATAATGCTAGTAGCTTTAGGCGAACTCGAATCTTGTTGGTCTAAATTATCAGACTTTGTTTTACAATTTACATCTATCTCATTCAAAGATTTATTTTCAAAAATTTCTGCAGGCTTTATCAAAGGTTTTATATTAATTTTAGATACAACAGGAACAGAATCAACTGTAATGTTGTTACAATGTTCATGCTCAATATTTTTGTCCATGATATATTTATTATCGTTGACATAGGACTCAACCGTTTTTCTGTTAATTTTCATAACTAATGGTGGATTTTTTGTTGAAGTCTCTTCAACAACATCTGAAATTTCTTTTTGCTGTAATACCTCTGGTTTTAGTACTGGCTTTATGTTTAATTTTGTTATTATTGGCATATTTACAGTACTTTTAGAAAGTTCTTTCTTAGGAGAAACAGGGGCTGTACATTCCTCAGGTTTCACTAACGGCTTAATATTTAATCTGGTGATGATGGGAACATTTTCTTCCTTTTTAGCACTTGGACCTGATTCATCTTCATCATTTGGTTTGCAAATAGGCTTAATATTTATTTTCGTGACAAATGGTATATGATCAGTATTATCATCACTTGAATTTCCTGTTTCAGAGGAATGATTCTCATTATCTTTTAAATTCTCCTCATCAACTGGCTTAACAATAGGCTTAATATTAAGTTTAGTAATAATAGGTATACTATTTTCATCTATATCAGCTTTTAAATCATCACAGTCTTTTTCTTCAAAAGAATTTGTTTCAGGGCTTTTTAGAGGTTTAATATTTAATTTTGTAATCTTAGGTACTTCTTCTTTACTATAATCTACTTCACTATCCTTAGACTTTATGGGTTTAATATTTAACTTTGAAACTACAGGAACTTTATCATCTATACCCTCAGATAAATCAGTACACTCTGAAGGTTTTGTTAAGGGCTTAATATTTAATTTTGTTACTACAGGAATATTCTCTGAGTTTTCATAGAGTCCTCCTTTTTTACTTTTGTTAGTAGTCTCAGGCAATAATTTGGGAGATTTAGAACACACAGTATCAAATGTAGATAACTTTGGAACTGCATGTTCCAAATTCCTCATTATTACATTTGAACATGATGTATCTGCTAAATTTTTTAATTTTGCTATTACATGCGAATGTACATAATCACCTGAACTTTCTTCATCTACATTTTCTGGCGGTTTTAAGGGTTTAATCGTAAGTTTTGGACTAAGGGGTTGGCTTTCACATTTTGTTACATTTTTTATTGTCAATTTTGGTATTTTATCTGCCTGTATATTTTCTGATTGACTGATAAAAACCTTTAATTTGGATGGAGACAATTGTTCATCATATTCACTATTTTGTATACCTTTTATTGTTAGTTTTGGTATATTTTTCTCTGTATAAAATTGACCCTCTGATTCAGTGCCTGGTTTACCTAACTTTATAGTAACCTTAGGAACAACATCTGTTGAACCCTGATCGGATGCAGAAGCCTGATCTGATGTACTAGTACTTTCATCATTTTCAGAATATTCAGACTCTGATATTTCACTACTACTAGACTTACGATGAATCTCATTGATTTTCTCTGGTTGTTTCGTAACAGGTTTTATATTTAATTTAGTAATATGCCGTATTCTCTCCTTCACATTCTGTTCTGCTCTGCATTGTATTTCTGTTGGAGGTTTTAGAGGTTTTATTGTTAATTTTGGTACAGGAGATTTAATTTCTTCAGCATGTTTACTACTCAATTTAATAGTCAACTTAGGTACCTGTTTAGATGAATCAGCTTGCTCTTCAATAATATTAGAATTATCAAAGTCACTACTATCTCTAGCTGTTTCATTTAATATTTCAGGAGCAGCAGAAACCAAATCAGTAGAATCTAAATGATTAGTTGTTGAAATGTTTATTATAATTGAAGGCAACTTTTTGTGTTCTACTTCTTTATCAGGGCAATCAGGTTTAGAGGGACTTGGGCTTGGTTGAA
This sequence comes from Morpho helenor, assembly GCA_029227775.1. NCBI lineage: Eukaryota > Metazoa > Arthropoda > Insecta > Lepidoptera > Nymphalidae > Morpho > Morpho helenor. The sequence continues at coordinate 11,018,128 of JARGCU010000037.1, read as the reverse complement.
CTGTTTCAGTTACAGTGATAGTCTCTTTTGCACTTCCTGATATAATTGTATCTATTGCATCTGGTAATGTATCAGATAATTTACCAAGCAATGAATCGGTTCGGACAGATAATGTTGAATCACTTTGTTCAGGTGAAATTATATTACTGTGATTATCAGCACAAATTTCCTCAGCAATTACTACATCTATACTAGAATTAGTATTGGCTGGCTGAATCTCAGATGATGTTGATTGACACTGCTCACTTTCTATTAGTTTTTGTGGAGTACTAACCTGAATTTCTGGCTGTGTGTGGCTTACTTGAGATGAAGGTTTAGGTCTTATTAGTTTAATTCTTCTAGTAGGACTGCTCGATGTTTCAGCTTTGCAGATGCTATAATCGCTTATATTTCGTATATCTTCTGGTTTATTAGTACCATGTAAAAAGGGCACTGCATCTGAAGAACTAGATACATCTTTAATAACAGTTTCACTTAATTGTTCTGATTTGTAAACACTAATACTTGAATCAGCTGTTGAAGAAACTGTAGAGTCTGGCCGAGTGGACACTGGACGCACTAGCCGACGACGAAGTGGTGATCTTGTCACAGTTTCTACTTGAGGGGTGTTTCGTCTTTCACTAACACTATTGTCACTTGATGTTGATTCTGCACTTTCTACAGTAACATTGTCCCTATTATCACTAGATGTAACACATTTTAATGTCCTTTCACATGGTAAGCTTTCATTTTGTAGCACACTAGGAACAGTCTGTACAACACTGCTGGAAGGAATATTTACTAGAGGACTTTGACTTGGATCCTCAGAACAAGATACTGTACTTTTTTCAGTATCAATTGATACTGTTGAGTCATTACTATCATGCACTGATACACTTTTTTGTGGGAGTACTATACAATCCATGTTAGTATTAACTGAAGCTTCACTTTGAGACAACTGTTCTTCTTGTAAAACTTTATTTTGAGATGAATGTATAGCTCCCAATTCACCATTTTGAGATGTTGCTAGCACATCGATTTGTAAAGTGTGTGCTTCAACAAATACATCACTTTTTGAAATGAGCATGTCTGGCAATTGCACACTTTGAACTGGGTCTACTGCTGATAATAATGATCCACTTTGAGTAGTCCCTACAGCTGGCAATCTTTCAGATAATTCACTTTGACATGTTGGTACTGCTGCCAATACTTCACTCTCAGATGTTTTTATAGGTATTAATTGTTCACTTTGACATGTTACTACTTCAGGCAATGCTTCACTTTCAGATGTTTTTGTAGGTATTAAAAGTTCACTTTGACGTGCTAGTACTGCTGGCAATACTTCACTCTCCGATGTATTGGTAGGTATTAATTGTTCACTTTGACATGTTAGTACTGCTGGCAATACTTCACTTTCAGATGTTTTTGTAGGTAATAATTGTTCACTTTGACATGTTAGTACTGCTGGCAATACTTCACTTTCAGATGTTTTTGTAGGTATTAATTGTTCACTTTGACATGTTAGTACTGCTGGCAATACTTCACTTTCAGATGTTTTTGTAGGTATTAATTGTTCACTTTGACATGTTAGTACTGCTGGTAATACTTCACTTTCAGATGTTTTTGTAGGTATTAATTGTTCACTTTGACATGTTAGTATTGCTGGCAATACTTCACTTTCAGATGTTTTGACAGGTATCACTAGTTCACTTTGACATGTTAGTAATGTTGGTAGTACTTCACTTTCAGATGTTTGCACATGTATAGATGGTTCACTTTGAGATGATAGTGCCGTTGAAACTTCATTTTGTGATGTAGACTCTGCTGACAATAATTCAGTATGAGACATATGCACTGAAGGAAATGTACCACTTTGAGAATTTAGCTGTAAAGGCAATGTATCACAGAGTGATGTAGACGGTACTAACGAAACATCTTTTTGAAGTATCTGCAAATCCATCAGAACATCACCCTGGTTTAACTGCAAATCCTCCAAAACATCTTTTTGTGGGAACTTCAGATCCCCTAAAACATCAGCTTGAGGCTCATTCAAATCTTCCGATCCATCTTTTTGAGATGTTTGCAATGTGTTCACGTCACTTTGCAACATATGCACACTGGATAAACTAGGCTCAACACTATGAATGTTTTCACTCAAGGGACTTGTGGAAGAAGCAAATTTTGGAGATTTAGGAGTATTGCTCCCTAAATAATCTGTTTTGATAGACAAAGTTCCACCACCAGCAAATCTACTGTCAGTGTTTGTTTCCGCGGCTAAAGGCAGACGCTTGGGTGCTCCGGGTCCATCCACAATCTCGTCTATCATGTCTAAGATAGCTTCCGTGCTTGTGTTGACATCTTGCGTCGACGGCGACGGAACACTGTCCCCGTCGAAGTTATCCTCTGACATTGCGGGAGTTTGGCAAGACGTTCTCGGTTCGGACAAATCTTGCTGAAAACTATTGGGTGCACAGACGTCCTCAATCCTCTCGACGTCCTTTTCCCGCGCCGATACGCGGCGGGAAGCGATCGTCGCGGCGCCCGCATCGTCTTCTGAACTCTCCATTATCTACTATTTTGCGACGCTGTCATATCTGAAATACAAAACGCTCGCTAGATGATATTTACGTTTTGAACGGGTAACCTGTCGACGTGCGAGCTTGACAAACCACAGGCACCATTCTAATTCACCATAACGCTAAGAAAATTTCTTCACGAATCCATGGTGGAGATTATTGTTCCTACACATGTATTTTATTCTCATATTCACGACGTTTACGTGTCGTTGGAATACACACAGGGTCTCGAAAACTATTCATTCAACAGCGTAAACCGGCAAACAAAAAGCTTGTATACGCCATTTTTAAAACCAAAGACATGGCAGGTTTGGATGTATGAGCCAATAAAAAATATTTTATACGGACAATTCGGCCATTGTCGTGTTGGTAAACTGCAAGAAGCCCATAGATCGCTCCACTTGAGCTTTTAGCTTGTAAAAGAGTAATAAATATGCATTTCGACATGTGGTAAAACGAGTAGGATAATATTGAAGTGTTGATAATTATTTTATATGGCAACAATTCAAAACGTAATTCATACAATATGTAGATTATATAAGGAAAATGTACATACTTTTTGTCTAATAAGCTTTTAATTTGTTCTGTCACCACTACAAAAAATATTTTAAATTACATTAGCAATGTTGAAATTATAATACTTATTTGATTTTAATTTCATAATTAAAATGCATAATTTGGAATGCATCAAATAACTACTTACCGAACTGTATTGTAATTGTCTAATTACAATATAGTATTTTATTTAGTTTTTTTTTTTTTTTTTTTTTTTTTTTTTTATTTATTTAAAAGTACACTAACAATATACATATTAAAACATTAACTATTATATACACACATATTTTAAAAATGTACTGATATGCATATCTTTAGTTATATGATTTACGTAGTTATTATTATTCAAATAAAAGATATAGTATTTTAAGTATCTTGTAGGTGGTTTTTTTTAGTGTTAAGTGCCAATACTTAGAACTTTGCAAATTCAAATTCTAAATCACAGGCCATAAAGCAAGATACTATTAATAATAAATTTCTACATCTCTGTCATTAATTTTTATTCTTTGGCGCATTATTTCTGGTTTTAGTAATAGTACAGAAATTCACTTTCATTTTGAAAAATTCTGTGGATACTAGATAAGAAATAATGTCAACATTTATTTATAATTAATATGATGATAGATAATACACTAAAATATGAGAGCTATGATACATAGACTATACATAGACGACTCTCATATTATAGTGCATAAATTAGATTACTATTATAGTGTATTATCTATGTAGACGACGACGAATGTCAGAAATAGCAGAGTGGTGTAGAACAATAAAATCGAGTAGATAAAAATCAATTAATAAGTAATCGATTTTTGTGCTATTAAAATAAATCAATTTTTAAAAAATCGATTATTTCGTATCAAAATAATCGATTTTTTTTTTCTGACTATATATACATAAGTTGTCTTTTTTAATATTAATTATAAAAAGAAATTTGATTAAAATGTGTAGTTTGCCTGTATAAGTTTCATCCAACAATGCATATCTAATATTGAAAAACAAAACAATAATCGATTTTGGATGAAAAAATTATCGACTATTAAAAATCGGTTATTTTGAAAAAATAGTCGATCATTTTTTGACATCCCTATAAATCAGAATTCAGAATAAATTACCCGTGCGGCGTGAACTAATTGTAGCTAAAGAAATGAAAAAGATAATATTATAAGTATATGTAGTATATGAAAATTTTTCTAGAAGTTATAATAGTAGATTGTATTTATCATTGGTCTGTACTCTGTGTATATTTCTGATTTTAAAAACAAATTGTAAAATTGGCATAAAAAAGTTATTGAAAGAATAAAAATGACAACAATTCGTCCCTTTACCTGTGAAGATATGCTGTATTTTAACACAGTGTTGGTAATATATAAGTAATTATAATTATATTATAGCCTTATAGGCACTAATAACCTGAATCTTATATATTTTAGGAACTTGGATCCATTAACCGAGACTTATGGTTTATCTTTTTATACCCAATATTTGGCCCATTGGCCGGAATATTTTCAAGTAGCTGAATCACCCAGTGGCGAAATAATGGGATATAGTAAGTCATCCAATTAGTAATATTAGCTTTTATTTAGCTGCATTAATATAGATATTTAATGACTGATTTATCTTGACTTTCATGAGAATATTAAGCAAATTATGTAAGTGCTAAGCTAAGCTAATATGGAATTAACACCACTAACGCTTCATTGTAATTAGTTGAAGGAATCTGATGTGAGGTACTTAATTTAAGAAAATGTAGTATGTAAAAGGATTTGGATAAAAGATCCTTCACAAATACTAGTGTAAATAATATGGACTTTTTCAATAACTTGTTTTTCAATTTAAAAAAAAGAACAATAAAATTTCCTATTAGATAGAACAGAATAATGTCAAACTTGACATGATGAATATGTTCTTTACTTTTCTCACATAAGCATTATCACATAAGCAAGCAGAAGTTTTATGGGATATTATATGAGATCCTCACATATAATATCCCATGAAACTTCTGACTCTTCCATACAGCTATGATAATAGACAATAGAGGCTAATGATAGTTCTTATTGACTATGACAAAATACCTAAGGCTGTTTGTTATCTTTTATTAAAAATAGATCTATAATTTTTTTTTCTAGTTATGGGTAAAGCAGAAGGGCACGGTGAGAATTGGCATGGGCATGTTACTGCTTTGTCAGTCAACCCTGATTATAGACGCCTAGGAGTTGCTGCAACTTTAATGAACATACTAGAAGATGTATCTGAGAAGTAAGATATCTATAAATACTCAATGATATGATTGGCTTTAAATTGAGTTTTTAATAATAGAAAGGTCAATTTATTTCCTTAACTATCTTCCTTAAAAATTCATGCCAGCATTATTTGTTATTTTATTTATTACTACCAATCACTGAGGCTCCGAACGTGTGGAAAAATTAAAACCCTATATATATTTTGATAACTGTAAGAAATGGTTAAATTTGGATAACCTTAAAAGCTAATACATAAAAGTAATGAGAATATGATTTTGCTATAATCCGCGAAAAAATATTTTTATCGCGGATTATAGCAAAATAATATTCTCATTACTTTTGTATTATCGACCTCCGAAAAGTAACACCTAATTCTATAAATTAGCTAGACATATGTTGTCGCAGACTTTTATTTAGAACTTTTAGAGGGGAACAATTTTGTAATACATGATTTTTGAATGATAACCTTAAAAGCTAGACATATAAAAGTAATGAGAATATTATTTTGCTATAATCCACAATAAAATATTTTTATCGCGGATTATAGCAAAATAATATTCTCATTACTTTTGTATTATGGACCTCCGCAAAGTAACACCTAATTCTATAAATTAGCTAGACATATGTTGTCGCAGACTTTTATTTAGAACTTTTAGAGGGGAACATGATTTTTGAATGACTATAACCATTTACTCAGAACATGCAAGGAAAGCTTTAAATTTTGCTTTTTTCTTAATATTTTTTATTTCTGCTCCTTTCCTATTCATCTTAGCGTGATGTTATATAGCCTATAGCATTCCTCAATAAATGGACTATCTTACATGGAAAGAATTTTTCAAAATAGTCTACTGATGTTGCATTAACTTGTTATATATTTTGTTAACAGGAAAAAGGCATATTTTGTGGATTTATTCGTAAGAGTAACGAATAAAGTAGCAATTAATATGTACAAAAATTTGGGATACATAGTTTATCGGACAGTACTAGAATATTATTCAGGAGATCCAGATGAAGATGCTTATGGTATATATTTTTTTTAAACTTTGTGTTACTAAGATGAATCTTTATATCTATAATCTATATGCTTCAAGTAACTAATAATCACAAGGCAGGTGTTTTTACGAATTGATCATGTATTAGGTATGAAAACAGATTGTCCACTCTACATTTAGCATTATATATATTTTCTATTTTACTTCATCAAAGATTATAGCCAATAAATTTTATTATTACTTTTGTATTATGGATATCTGCAAAGTAACACCTAATTCTATAAATTGTGTATATATTTTCTGTTGCAGATATGAGAAAAGCATGTTCTCGGGATGTGAATAAAAAATCTGTTGTGCCACTAACTCATCCAGTTAGACCTGAGGAGGTTGACTGATATTGGAATAGACAACTATTTTTTTTCATTATATTATGTCTATACTATATACTTTCCAGCATGTGGAATTATTAATTGCCACATGCTGTTAATGGAGATTGAAATTTGCTTGATAATATATTACATTTTTGTTCAAAAGTTGTCTTTGGACCCATTTTAGCCATATGTTAACTAGCTGTGTCCATAGCTTTGCCTATGTGGAAATCAGTACATATTTGTATTTCAGTCAATTTACATAACTGTATTGTAATTTTAACCTAAAGCTTCCTCAAGAATTGGACCTGCATTGAATCTGTCAATAAAATGTATGATAATCAGTTTAGTTGATTTTGAAAATCAATCACATAGTTGTAATTATTTTTATTATAGTAAAAATAAAATTTATAAGTAAATCATGATTCATTATTACTTTCTTCTGTCTCATCATTCGAATTTTCCTCTTGATTAACGTTATTTTCTGGTAGTACTTGCTGTTTACGCCAGTTCTTGGCAGCAGCAAGAAGTTTAAGGTTAGGTCTCACCATTTCATCTTCTGGGAAAATATAGTCAAATACCTCCTCCCATCCTTCTTCAACACCTCCTTCACTAACAATCTTTTGTCGCTTTTTAACTCTTCTAGGCATTTTAGCTAAAACTTTTTCCAACTTATCTTCTTCACCCTTTTCTGTTTCAAAATCTTTCCACGCCTCCAAAAGCAGTACTCTTGATTCTTTCTCACCTGCAGTTCTAAGACTATCGTTTGCACGTTCGTATACACGTCGCGCCAATTCAACATTAAAATTTTCAGGGTTTTCAGCATTTAATTCAAATTTGGCATATGAGAGCCATACTTTAACATGAACTGTTCTTTCTAATAATCTTTCATACAATTGTCGAGCTTTATCTGTTTCACCTTGGGTCACTTCAAAGTCAATATAACTTTTCCATAATAATTCAGGCATGTCAAGCCTAGGTTGCCCTACTGCCACTTCATAGATAGCTCTAGCTCTATCTATGTCACCAAGTAAGGTTTCAAGTTCAGCAAATTTAATCCATGTAACACAATTTTCAGGGCCATTTTCTAAAAATTTTTGATATAAAATTCTGCATCTGTCAAATTCTCTTAATTGTATCTCAAGATCAATATAACCTCTATATAATTTGTCTCTAGGGCATATTCCAAGTGCCATACCTAGTGTCTTTCTTGCTTGTTTTAAATTTTTACATCTTACTTCCAGTTGTGCATACATTAACCAAATTTTAGAAAAAGTGAATATCTTATGTGGTATCAACTCAAGGCAAGTTTTGTAAACTAGTTTAGCTCTATCTACATCTTCTGCTTCTAGTTCTTCATACAATGCATAATTAATCCATAAATAAATATATCGTCTCCAAAACTGTTTATCTTTTGAGGGTGGCACATTTGCAATGGCTCTTTCATAAGTATCTCTTACATCATCTACATTGCCCTCATTTTCAACTAGCCTTATGTAATCAAACCAAGCATCATAGTTAGTCGGATTCTCTATAACTTCCTGTTCGTACATATATTTTCTTTTATTCACAATCACATCTTCAATACCTGATCTGTCACCATACTTTTTTTCATGTATAGTATAGGCTTTATAAAGCTCCTTATTTCTATCTTTAGGAATATGATCTAGTGCATATTTGTAAATGACTCTCGCTCTATCATGTTCCTTTTGATTTTCTTCAAACTTTGCAAAAGCAATGAATAAACGTTCATCTAATTCTTCATCACCAAAAAATTCAACTGCTCTTTCATAAACTTTTCTAGCACTATTTATGAAGCCATGATTTTCCTCAAATCTAGCATATTTAATCCAGTGCTTGACATCTGGATGGACCATAACAAATCTTTCATAGATTTGTCTGGCTCTGTCAAGTTCTTTATACCTTAATTCAAAGTTGATGTAAGTCTGCCAGGCTTGTTCATCAGGTTGCCACTCCATCCATCGTTCAAAAACCTTCAAAACAAAAAAAACTATTACAATTTTATTTACAAATCTATTTAAAGTATTAAATTATTTAAAGAGGTTAAAGCTCAAATTATTAAATTACACATATTACAACTAAACAATGTGTTAAGAATGAGAAACTCTTTTCTGGTTAGTCTTGTTGACTAAGATCTCTTTACCTGTCTAGTTCCAGCAACATTTTCTAACATTTCTTCCATATAAGTGTACTTGTACCAAAATTGGGACACTCTCGGTAAAATTGTCACTGCTCTATCCCATAGATTTCTAGCATGATTCACTTGCCTGTTTCTCATTTCCATCTCTGTGTACTTTAACCTGAAAAAATTTATCTCTCTAAAACTGTTCATAGACATTACATTAATTTGTATATTTGACAATGCTGTTATTTAAGTTGAATGGTTGTTAGTATAATTGTGTTTCTGTATGAAGTTGAAATTATTTCAATACGATACACAACTGAGCTCTGAGGATGAAGTATTTTTAATTCATTAAAAATTTATTAATTTAAGGATTTATTAGTATCGTCATAGCATGCCAATCATGTCCTCTTAATAGAAAGAAATGAATCATAGTTTTATCTAATATACTAGCTCTCAAAAAAAAGATATACTAAACACAAATATAAAACAATCTCACCAAAAGGTAACATTTCTGTGGTCCACATCCAAAGCTCTTTCATAAATTGAACGTGCTCTTTGTACTTGTTTTTGAGATTCCTCCCACTGTGCATATTTAAGCCAATTGCCAATTACCTATAAATATACCACAAACTATAAAATCACTTATAGAATTTGCTCTTTTTCCATGAATGATGATGGCTGAACGGTGAGACAGTGACACTAATATGATAAATCTATTACTAATGTGCTGCGGGTCGTTTAGTTACCTTGGTAGAAACTTGTCTTCATTGACATATACATCATGTTCTGGAAATTTGGACATGTCTTAAGAATTTATGGGATTTGTGTAGCCTACACATTTGTATTATAACAGAGTTGCAGCAAAAGCTATAATTGCTATAATCCATCCAAAATAATTTTATTGTAACTTCTATATTATGGAATTCTGCAAAGTACACCTGCTTCTATAAATCATTTAAAAAGAGTAGCTGCAATCTTTCTCCGTAAAGGACAAATACAGCTTCTGTCCAGCTGTGCGATTATAACAGACTTTTTTATATGAGTGGAATTATAACTTTATACATATTTATAACATGATGTTGCAATCATTTTTAGTAAATCTCCTCCCTTGAACATCTACTTTTATGAAATAATTGCATTCATATTTCTATCCATACTTAACATGAATAAATGATTAACACGTTACAGCAATACCTACCAGTCTATTTTTCCGAATATTATCTTCAAACGCTTTTCTCTTACGATGTTGATAATCTCTTAACTCTTCCGGATCGGATATCTTTTGCTTTGGTGGTGGAGGTAAAATTTCTAAATCTCTCTCTTTGGCCTCACGTAAAAGTTGTTCCGCTGTAATTTGTATTTCGGCTGGAGCTTTATTTTTAACCTAAAAGTATAATGAATTTGAATTAATGTTTCTTATTGCTATATGAAAATTTACACACGAAGGAATAACTTGCCTTTGCCACTTTCGGCATTTTCGTTGTTTTTCCATCCATTTTTGTGTTATTGCAAATTTTCCTATTTTGACCACAATTGTGTAAACTGCTGTTATGAACCTCAAATGACAAAAGCTACTAATATTCTCAGTAAAAATGTTAGTGATTATCACAGTTAATAAGATATCTATATTGATTCCCTTCTTGTATTTTGAGTATTTCTTTTAATTTTAATTGTACTGGGTTTAAGTAAGTTATTCTTATATGTAAAATCAGTATAGAATAAACAAGTAACAACTGTGTTATTGTGCTTAGAATCATAGATTACTAACTATAAAACTTAGAATTTCGATACTCTATATTCTATAATTAAGGATGTCAAAAATAATCGATTTTTATATTAGTCCATTATTTTTTGTTAAAATCGATTTTTAAACAAGTCGATTTAAATTTATATATATATATAAATTTAAATTTAATATATATAAATTTATATATATATTTAAATTTATATATATATATAACTCTATTTCTTGTTTTTTTTTTATTTTCTTTACGTATAGTTTGGCTACATTGGTTTCATGCAACAACGCATTTTTTATCTTTAAAAAAAAAGAAAAAAAGTGGGAAGTAAGAAAAATGTTTAATAATCTGTTGTTGAAAGAGTGGTTTATAATGGTAAAAATCGGTTAATAAAGAATTGATGTGAAAATAAAATAATCGATTAATTTAAAAATCGATTATTTATTTTTCATTCCTAACTAGGGTTGTTACTTGGACCTGAAAAAATTGATTACTAATTAATCGATTATTTCGTATCATAATAATCAATTAATCCTGACTATTTCAAAAGTTGCCTTGATATTAAAAGATTAATAATTAATAGAATAAAGACTAATTAAAGTGGATAACTACCAATAAATAATAACAGCTGCGCTGTTTGTGAAATTCTATTAAAGAGTGTAGTTTGGCTACACATTGGTTTCATCCAAAAATGCATATGTTATCTTAAAAAACAAGAAAAATAAGAGTGAAAAGAAAAAGAGGATGAATAAATTAATCGATATTTAAAAATTCAATTTTTGATTTAAAAATATCGATTATTAAAAATTCATTCTTCAAAAAAATAATCGATTATTTCTTCACATCTCTATCCGTAACATTAAATAATAAAATAAATATACAGTAAAATCTAACCTAACTTATGAAATAAGATGAGGGTGATACATAAAAATTTACCTGTCTTTCATAGAAGACTATTTAAAAATATCTGTAAGTTATGCTATACACGGCATAAGTATATGTATATTATTGTAATATTGTAATTGTATTGAGGAACAAAATGCTCCATTTTTCAATTTTACACCTTTATATAAATAAATAAATTTGAATTTTAATTGCTATTCTTTCTTACGTTAATGAGAATATGAAAATGTTTTGTATTTTTCCAGTTTCTAGCTTACATCCTCGGTTTATTACTAAACCGTCACTTGATAAGACCGAACAAATAGAATTTTTAAAATTACACGTCGAGACTAACAAATTAGACTCAAATTGGTTAAATTTAAAAAATACTATTCTTTGTAAGCAGGGCACTTTGAATGAGAAAAATGTTGATGCTGTTATATTGAAAGTGATGGTTACTAATAAAAAATTCGATGCAGCGATGTCCTTTGCAAATTACCTAAAGTCTTCTAAACAGTTATCATTAGGTGCTATAAATGGTTTGCTAAATCTTTATTATGAATATAGTAAAGAATATGACTTGTCAGAGAGTGAAAAAGAATTTATTTTGAATACTTATACAGATTTGTATAATAAACACAAAATTTTAGATAATGTTACTGGTGAAAGGCTTTTACATGCCTTATGTAGTATAAATGAATATCAAAAATGTGTACGAGTTCTAGATGATATTCTATTAACTGGTACTCCTACTCATTCAGCTTATAGTTCATTAATAGGCACCTTATTCAAAAATAATAAGAAAGCAGAAGCAGTAAAAATGATAGAAAAAAGTATACATGATAATAGACCTCTACAAGATTATGCATATGAGCAGTGGATAAAGTACATTTTTAGAAAATATAAAGATAAAAAAATCATATTAAAATATTTGAATGAGTTATGTAGTTTTTTATCAAATAGTTGTGCTGTTATACCTGTAGTAACAGCAAAGAGATTAAAAGAAGCATTTGAATCTATCATGTGGACAGTTCAATTTACTGAAGTAAGAAAACACAGGTAAATTATTAAGTCGTATATCATAGTTATAGTAAAAAGTGGTTGACAGAGTAGGTGAGAGCTTTTTACACATTGATTTGTCACAGTTGTTGTGTAGACTGATAGAAACTCAAATAACTAGACATAGATTTGTTGTATTTGAAAATATTGGTTAATGTTTAGTTATATCGTGTAGCACCATCCAAGAAATAAAGTTGTATGTTCTATGTATATTTATTGAACATATAACTTATTTCTTAAATGTGGCGATGTGATAATACTATTGCTCAGCAGCCAATGTTTATTCATGTATTAGGCTTAACTATTAAATTACTGTACCCTTAGTTGCTTAATATTTGTAAATTTTTATAAGATGCCCTTAAACTAGCAAACTAAATCAAATATACTTAGTTAATTTCCTAATAATAATTATTGTCTCTGAACTATTGTTATTGAGCCTGAATTCATAAATTATATGAGTTTTAATGATTTTTTGTATATATATTTGACCAATAATGTCCTTTTCTTTAAAATGTAAAAGACTTTCTTATTTCTTTTTTTAATCCTAAGAATTCACACAAAAATACAAGTTCCCTTACTGTAAAGTGTATGTTCTAAGAGAAACAAATTAACTAACTATATTTTTATAGAAACTCTTTTAATTTCTTGGGTTTAAACTCACAACTCCTGAGTGGTAGGTCAGTGATAAAGTATGCCACAATACATTTACTAAGTATTAAATAGATAATTATTGTTACTCCTATGTTATTTGCAGGGGTGAATGCCAGAGTTGTAGTATAAAATTGGACTGCCTAAGACTATCTGTAGAAGAATTTACAACATTACAACAAAATGTAAAAGAGAAGCTTATAGTTGGGTCTGATCTGTTCCTTAAAACATCTCCAGATGAATTGAAAAGATTCACAGATTTCATTGAAAGAGCAGCCCCTTATGATGTGGTTTTGGATGCATTAAATATAGCGTATGCTGTTGGGAAAGGTGATGTAAACCATAGGATAAAAATGTTATCAATAGTGACAAAATACTTTTTAGAACAGAACAAAAGAATACTGTTTCTTGGAAGGAAACACATGTTAAATTGGAGAAAGGGATCCCTACAAAATTTGATAAGGCAAACACAAAGTTTTTTTACCGAAGATATGTAAGTATATAATATAATTTCTTATTATTTCATAGACAAGATAATGATATTGAATTTTTATATCAATTGCATATATTTACAGTAAGAGACTGATTGATCTGAATGAACATGAAATAAATAAATAAATAAATAAATAATAAATATATGGGAGACTTACACACACAGTTTTCTGTGCCCAATCTAAGTAGCTTAATACTTGTGTTATGGGTGACAGACGACTGGTGAATATATACTTATATATTTTTTAAATATATACCAATATACACCCATGCTCAAAGACAAACAAATTCATGTTGGCACTCGGCGGGAATCGAACCCGCGACCCGCTGAGCTGACTGCTCCAACGGGTCAGTCAAATCTCAATTAAATTATATTTATTTTAATCGAAAATTCCTTTTTTAAATGATATTTAAGAAGATTGAATTATACCAAAGTTATCTTATACGTTTAAGTGATCAGCGGATCGAATCTTTTTAATTTTAATTTAATTTAATGTTGAATCGTGGGCACCACTCTGTATAATAAGTATAAACGAAGCTTGTCCCTTTTATATATATATATCATCTTCCTGCCCTTATCCCACTTTAAGTGGGGTCGGCTGAACATGTCATAAACATGTTGTCACATGATTTGGCTACGTATTTAACGACCGGGCGCCTGCCTGACGTAAACTTATCTTAGTCGTATTTTACGACACCTCGATAAGAAAGAGGGTGGTCTATTTTAATTAACCGGATACCACACGGTGAGTCAACTTACCTTAGTCGCCTTTTACGATACCTCGGTAAGAAATGAGGGTGATCTATTCTACTCAACTGGATACCACACGGCGGGACGACTTACCTTAGTCGCCTTTTACGACACCTTGGTAAGAAATGAGGTTGGTCTATTCTACTCTAACCGGATACCACACGGCGGGACGACTTACCTTAGTCGCCTTTTATGACACCTCGGTAAGAAATGAGGTTAGTCAATTCTACTTAGCCGGATACCACACGGCGGGACGACTTACCTTAGTCGCCTTTTACGACACCTCGGTAAGAAAAGAAGGTGGTACTATTCTATTCAGCCGGATACCACACGTCGTCGAAGCTTGTCCCTTTTGTAATTTATTTTTATTTTTAGTTCTCAAGATGATCCATATTTACTAACTGCTGCAATATTAAATGGACCTCACACGGATATAGTTTCGCGTGATTTATTCCGTGGACATAGATTTTTGTTGCAACAGGAGCATTTACGGCAAATGTTTCAGAGGTGGCAATGGGAACACCAATGGATGGTGTTTTCTAGCAAATATAAACCAATTATTAAGGTAATATTTAAATATATTTGTTTTAGTATACCGATATATAATTCAGGGCCATTTTAGGAAATAAATAAAACTTTCAAAATGGTTTTGTCATCAACCTCAATATCGGTACAAAGGTAATAATAAAATTATTTTGCTATAATCCGCGATGAAGAAAAATAGAAAATATATATTGCTAAATGTAGAGTGGACAATCCGTTTTCATACCTTATACATGCGGGATTCATAAAAACACATGCACAAACCTCCACCACCGCCACCACAATACGCTTTGCGATTTTGTCGTTTTTGGTTGCAGGGCTAACGATTGTTGAGTTTGTCGTAGTGAACGTATGTAGTGCTTGTGTATTGTGGTGGCAGTTTATAAAATAGTTTGTTTGTGATAACGTTCTTCAATTTAAAAATTTATAAGCCGTGTGGTATCCGGCTGAATAGATTAGATCCCTCTCATTCCTTACAGAGGTGTCTTAAAAGGCGACCAATGTAAGTCGACGCGCCGTTTAGTATCCGGCAGAGTAGACTCGACCACCCTCATTTCTTACCGTAGTGCGGTAAAAGCCTGAGCAATTCTGATTTATTTGTGTTACTGTTCTTTAATTTGAAAATTTATTATGCTTTAATGAGATTGATTATTATTCTGTTATTTTCAGGCACCGTTAAAGTTTACACCTATCGCACAGCAAAACTATAGCGCTTGGCATGTTCCCTATGGAACAGAAAATATTTCAACTTCAGGACGAATAAACGACGGTTATCCAGATATATCCAGTTGGCTTTGCATTCAATCGAAAACTAACTAAAATTGTATAGATCACATATAATATTTATACAGTGTACTGTTTTTTAAATAAATAATGTAATAAAAATACTTGTGAAAATCATCTTTCTTTATTTACTAGCTGTCCGGCCATGCGTTACTGTGGCTCAGTTTGGTTTAAAATTCCTTTCGAAACAGAATTCAATAGTTTTAAAAAATGCTTCAATCGCCACCAATCTTTATAGGATTGTCCGCTGGGCCTTTCTAAATATTGTCTAAAAATTGCATTAAAATCGGTCAAGCCGTTTCGGACATACAGATCATTCATTTTTATATATAAGAAGATAACATTCTAAGCATAGCTTAATTGTTTTGATCGTAAATAATACACTTTAATATGAACGTAGTTATAAAATAAAAAAAAAGAACAAAAGAGATCATAATAAAAAATATTGTAACGACGGAAAAGTAATTAATCATAAAAAAAGAAATTTACTGTCATTGAAATTATGTTATTTTTGAGTAGTTTTTCGTTTGTGTTTGTATAAATTTTCCGTGCATTACAAGTACTAACAACAATGCCTAAAAATAGAAAACAAAGCTTAGAGCAGGTGAGAGAGCCGCTTCCGCCACCGAAATCCGAAAATTCATCAAAGACTAACCTTACTGCAAAATCTGAACAAAATGTAAAAATTTTAAGGGACAGCACGGGTGAGATTATAAATTTAACAGGGATCTGGTTAATAAGTATATACGTATCACAAAACTAACAAATCGCCCTATCCGAAGAACAAATTCACATCTCTTATATATAAGCATTGACTGGGCTGTTGGCGCAGTGGGTAGTGGTACCCTGCCTTCAACTCCACGGTTTGCGGGTTCGATTCCCGCCGAGGGCCAACATTTTCAATAAATGAATTTGTTGGTATTCGAGTCTGGGTGTATATTTGTATTTAAGTATGTATTTAAAAATTATATAAGTATATATACACCAGTTGTCTATCACCCATAACACAAGTATTAAGTTACTTTGGGGACGGACGACCGTGTGTGTAAGTGTCCCATATATATATTTTTTTTATATTTATAAGCATAGGAAATGTGACTTTATTTTTCGGGTAGGACGAAATGTGTTAGGATATTGCTTAATTTAGAAATAGTATTATTTGTGGGGAAGAATATCAGTTCAAGAGATGCCATAAATAAAACCCGGTTACACAATATGATATCTATCCTGTTGCCCGATTCAAAAAGATGGCGCCAGCCCCAACGAATTGATGTTTCTCATTTTACAATCCCCTGACTGATTGGATAGCTGATTTTACAATATTCTCACGTGGGTTGGATATCCGTCTACCCAAGTGACATCCGGCACAGTCTAACAAAAGTTATGTTGGTATTAACAGTTCTCACTACTGCTTAATAGCATCTTACCCAAGATTTCTAAATTGCGTTATCTTTCCAATCCTGGGTTATACAACAATTTTGACTCATCGTTTTGAAGTCTAAACAGAAAAGGAGATGTAAATCTATTTCCTCCTTTTCCAACCGATGGATATTATCCACCTGACTAGGGTCTTCACTAGACTAGTCCACTTCTTCTCACAGTCTTGTTTGCTACTTTTTAGCTCCATCGGCGTCCTTTCACCTAGAAGAAAAGTTTAACACAAGTTTAAAGTTTAGTGTTTTCTTTAGGGGTGTCGCCACTGCCCACCCTACCTTCTTTAGCTTCTTTTAACTTATTCCGCTCATTGCGATTTTAATTTGGGTAACATTGGGTTTTTGCGTCAATTTACGCAGCTAGGATATGTGTGACGTGTTAGTTCACATTAGAAAAGCGTGAGCTTCGATGCGACTCTCCAAGGCAGTCGGAGGACTTTGCCCAGCTATAGGATTATTATAGGCAGCTACGTTACTTTTTAAATATTATTTCTATTTAAAAATATCTTTGGGACAATTAATTTCTAGCTCCACCAATAAAAAAGATTGGTTCTCGCGTTCGCCGCAACATGGAAAGGGTAGAAATGCTCGCAAGACCAACTGCCCGGCGTCTTCGATCTCTCTGGGATGAGAAATGCGCTATCCTCCCGAAAGAGCGGAGGGACAAGATTAAAAGTGCTTTAGAAGAAGATTATTTTCTTAGTCCTGAGTAAGTCGTAATTACTTAATTGTTAAAATATGATATGTTAAGTAAACAATAGGTTCTATATTCTAAAATTATAATCTTATAATATAAATTGCTTAGTAAGACACAGGCGCCGTGTTTATGTGTGATTAGCTTGATAAATAGTTAAAAATTGACATTTGTAGGCGCACTTACCACACCACTACCCGCAGTGACCGGATATCTAATATAGTAGACTAATGTTTTTAGCTTTTGCAATACCTACAATCAATTTATTATTATTATTTAATTAGAACGGGCTAGCAAACTACGGGCGGTTAAATTTGTGGAGTAGTTTCCCTATTAATTTATGGGTATCTTTAATATTTAAGTGAGTTAATCCTTTTTTTTTATATCTTAAAAAAAATTACCGACCAAGGTTCGTCACCAAGGTACTAACTAGTAATTTGTAGTATACAATATTATCGACCCGTGCGTATGTAAACATCTATTATATGTTTGTAGACAAACTGAGCAATATTTCCAAGCTTTAAGCGAATCATCAAAACGCTGGTCGGGCCCGGGAGGAATGGTTAGTCGGAAGGAACAAGTGGAGCGGTCGCGGGAGTTACGACAGAGACAGAAATGGCTGGTTAATTTCAGTGCTCAAGTACGTTTTTTATTCTAAGCTCTATTAGTTTTAATCAAATGAGTTAATCTTATATGTTTATATATACCTATAATTTTTCTAAATCTCGGAAACGGCTCCAACCATTTTCCTGAAATACAGCATGTAGGGGATTTGGGGGGAAAAATTCGATCTAGCTAGGTTCATTTGAGAAAAATGTCTCTATATCACTGTTTTCGGGAAAATGCTAATATTTACGTTGAATTTAAAAGACAATTTTCGCTGTCAAACTTAGTCATAGTAGCGCATTTGGGGAACGGGCGGTCTGCAGGAGTGAAAATATGTTCGAACCCCACCTGCAGAATTATTTTTTATTTTATTATTTTTTATTTTTTATTACCGAGCAAGTCTCGGTTAACCAGGTACTTATTTATAATATGAGTATGAGACTATTATCGATCATAAAATATTATGTATATCCTGGCCCGTTGGTGCAGATAGCAGTGACCTTGCCTTCAGCTCCGGGGGTAGTGGGTTCTATTTCCGCCGAGGATCAACATGTTCGAAAAACAATGTGTATATATATATTTAAGTATTTATTTAAAATTATATACATATACAGTTGTCTGTACACCCGTAACTCAAGTATTAAGTTACTAACTTTGGGGACTGTCAGACGTGTTTCTTATTGTCCAAGATAAATAAAATCTTATACATCAACTCCTTTATAGACCGAAACGGCTGGGCCGATATTAATGAAATTTTCTTTATAATGGCCCAGTGGATGGTCCTGTCAAGTTTGATGGCGATTAAAGCATTTTTTTAAAGTTTTGTTTGGAGGGTAATTCTAAACCAGACAGCCACAACAACGTGTGGCCGGACAGCTAGTAAATAAATAAAAGTAAAAACGCAGACATACAGGCTGTCATTGAAAAGTTGTTTAAGATATTCAAGATTGTCGTGTTACACACATTTAAATCGTTACAACAATGAATCTGGTTTATTACATGTTTATAAACTAGATTACGTATTTTAATTTCTTCCTAGGTCGCGTACCGTTTATGCGATTATATCGCTAAAGGACAAAAGGAAATGTTGGTGTCTAACAGGTTGAGGAGTATTGCTGATGTGGTTTTGGAGAGAGTTGCTGAAATATTAGGTTAGCTTTATGCACCTTAAGAAAACTTAAATATCTTTCGGTGCTTATGTATTAATGACACCGCAGCTATCTTTTTGATGTTTTATAGAATTATCGGGAGCAGCAGTAAAAAAACCCTCGAAAAGATATAAGAAGGTTCTGGTCGTACGAAGCGTGATCCTGACCTACTAATTACCTAAACAAATTTAAAAAAAGAATTATTTCAGAGGTTTTTTTTTATATATACGATGTTACAATGTTTATTCAAGTTTATTCGCGGATACTTAACCGTTGAATACCCGCAATAATGCAAGATTTTTTCACCTGTTATAAAAAACGGGACTTTTTATCCTAATTATATGTGTTACATGATGTAGCTTTAATTATAGCAAATTTCATCTATACGGGTCCAGCGGATTATTCGTGAAAGACATCAGACTTTCGTTTTTATAATATTAGTATCGATTACTGAGAGAGGTCCTTACTTTTCTTTGCGAGGATTTTATTCTTTTTTGTATGGATTTTTGTATTTATCACAGGCGAGCCGAAACCTTCCCGCACCCATCCCGGGCGTTTGGCCCGGTTTATGGTGGCTATATCTGACCGGATCGCCGTTTGGATAGAAAATGCAGTGTACCGTGCCGACGCGCTCGAGCCCCGGGAATCTAGTGTCGACGAACACATGCGTTTGGATACGGAAAAACCACTTATATTTTAGTAAAAATCCATTTAATTTTTTTACTAATAACATTTCATCATCGCTGTCCTGTGCTAAGTGGAATAAATAAAAGCATCATCCTCCTGCCCTTATCCCACTATAAGTGGGGTCGGCACAACATGTTATAAACATGCTGTCACATGGTTTGACTGCGTTTTTACGACCGGCCACCTGCCTGACGTCAACTTACCTTAGTCGTATTTTACGACACCTCGGTAAGAAATGAGGTTGGTCTATTCTACTCAGCCGGATATCACACGGCGGGTCATTCATATAATCATAACAATCATATTTTACCGTCAATTCAGTTAAAATTATATCCATTTTTTTGCAGACCATACCTAGGCGGCTTATATATTATATTTAGTGGAATAAATAAAACCATTTGTTTAAATTCAAAATATTTTTTATTCAAGTAATCCTGTGTACAAGTGTTTTTGAATAATGAACGGTACTGCTGGTTTAGAAAATTGCCCCTAACGATAAGATCTTTCAAAATATAATTCTTGTAGCTTACGACATTGAGACCTGGTGCAAGGTCCGAAATCCACGTATTTTTATCATTTACTAGTAATATCCCGCGGTTTAACCCGCGCAATTTTTACTTTTTTACACCTTTACATTTTTATAACGTATCCCTATTTTTTATGTAATATAGTCTATGTTGCTCAGTAAAGATGCAGCTTTCCAATGGTGAAAGAATTTTTGAAATCGGTCTAGTAGTTTTTGTGTGACACATTACAAACATTCATACAAATTTTTCCTTTTATAATATTAGTATAGATGTAATCCTTAGTAGTAAAATAGAGGCGTTTTACCTGAAATAAAACGCTTATTAAATACTTACCTTATTAGAAGCTTAAATATGAGATAGGCACACCTGGTTTTCCGTCGTATTTTACCTCTCTTTCTACCCAAATATGTCTGTCTCCTTCCTTTTTCCCCCTTTTCACCGGACATGGCGGGAGGCGCTTGACAGTCAGCGACTCTTTGTATGTCATTGTGTCTCAATAAGCACCAGGCAGGTATAAAAAGTAAGCTTCTAATAAGGTAAGTATTTAATAAGCGTTTTATTTCAGGTAAAACGCCTCTATTAAATGCTTGACCGTTATTAGAAGCTTAAATATGAGACGTGTTTGTTATCGCCTGGTGAAAAGGTGCCAATGTGACTTAAATAAATTATGTGGGAAAAAGAGTAAGTTCATCGATAAGTTATTTCTGGCATACTATGTATATAGATAGTTAAGGTATAATTAAATTAATAAGTATAATTAAATAATACACATAGTAGTCGAAGATTTATAGCGTACACTTGTGTACAGCTTGTGTTGCTTTAATACTTGCAACCTTTATAATTTTCTATCTATTTCGCAATAACGGTACGAAATTCTGGAGACGTTGCTTCTCAAATCAGTTATTTACAACTAAATAGAATGTACCTATGTAGAACTTTAATGTCGATGATTTAAGATTGAAAACGTTATTATCCGCTGAATACCAGTTTCGATTATCATAGTTGCGACGATAACTTCAACACCACACAATGTTTGTTATCAACACACTGCGGGTTAGGTCCTTTATCCTGCGACCTAAACATAAAATAAGTAATGTGGTTGTGTACCCAACCACCTGAAATACGTTATTGTTATTTACATTATTATAATGTGGAGACAGTATATTTTTTCTCTACAATTTGTAACACCTGTAATATCCCGATTTGGTGGTTTTTGTACCTTAAGTTCCTTAAAGATATGAATTTTAGAGAAAATTTGACCAAAACATGTACATATTATTTACTTGTCACTTCTTATATGAAGTGTATTTTGCTGATTTGTTAGGTAAAATTATTTAATAGGATAGGTTATGCTTTAAATGTAGATCAGCTAGAAACGTATTAAAACACAATCGATTTCTCATCGATGGAACTACTGTCTGATACTGTGGAATATAGACATGTTACATACAATAGCGGACGTTTCCACGGCCTGTGATTGTTGTGATCTAAGTTGTATAATTTGTCACCACGCAAGCGATCTTCAATGCATATAAATCGATCACAGATGAAGTTAGCTATGTTATCAGCAGCTGAGATTTCGTTCCGCTTTCGTTGCGGTAACACATTCAATTAATACCGTACTTTGGCTTTGAAATTCCAGGTCTTCCAAAATGGAAACCAACTCTGCGATTGCCGAATAGCTGCTGTTTTATTGAAAATTCTTAAGATATTAATTTAATTTCAGTCTCCTGGATCGGGAAGCGAGTGTTTCACCATGAACACATGCTCTGATAACGTACTTAAAAATCCGAGAGTAGCTCGGTGATTAGGTCTCCCGCAAAGGGCCTTAAGCTGACAAAATTGAATACGTCCACTAAGTAATCCTTCAGTACTCTCAGTATCGCGTGTGTCTTTAGCAACTATAGCCACAGATGTATCCTGAGGTAGATATTGGTGACTTATCCATAACCCCGATCATTTAAGTAAACTTCGGTAAATGATGCATTTTTGGGGGACGATTTAAAAATAAATAAACAAATTCAACATGTGATTGAAATCGATCCTATGTTTGACATCGCCAGCACCCGTTCGTATACAGCTAGGTTAATTAATGTACACATAATCGTAATTTACTCAAAAATCCAAAATTTCTTAGGTGGTAGCAGTTCTATGAACTTGGCCACAAAGTTCTAGTTTTGTTACACAAGAGATAGTCAAGGTCAAGTCGATGACCAACAGTAGACTTTTATTCGAATATTTTGCGCTATCAATTCGCCAAACACGCATAAATTCGGGTGCCGAAAAGAAAGACAACATTTCTAGCAATTGATTTTCATAAACCAGCCGTAGGAAGCGACTATCTGTGATAAATTTACCTCGCATGTGCAATCTCCAGGTTATTAACTTAGTAGTTTTATATTGAAAATGGAACGATATGCGCTATCATTCTTTGAAACGAAAAATTGAGGAGAAATAAAGCTCGCGTTGTGGCGGCTAGGTCAAATCTCCTTGTCATGTGTAAGTCATTTTGTGTGACTTCGAAGTGCAACGACGGTCACATATCATACTAGTATACAGATACTCTGCTAGTAACAAAAAATATGGAACTCCCATTTTTCATCAGGGGGTGACGTACTGTGCTAGACTTCTCACTCGAAATGATTTTGAGTTATTTACTTTGTCACTACTGACCCTAGAGGGCGATAATTGACACTTGTGTCCCCTTTGAGCATGTCAATTTGATCCCCGATACCGATAGGTGATATTTCTGTTAATACGACTTTATTTACACTGCTCGTGATTTGTTTATTATCAGGTTGGCAAAAATGATAACTGCCCTTCGAGAGCTAGACATGATGACAATTAACATATAAATTCGGGCCAACATCATTATCATACTTCCAGAAGAACTACGCGATGTTACAATATTACAGATTTTCCCAGGATGGCAATGATTATGGCGAGGACTGGTCATGGTTATATCAGGCATATAAATTTGGACCAACTTCATTGTTATGCTTGCCGAATTACCACGCGACAGTACAACACAGATATTCACGGGGTGGCAAAGATGGTAACTGCCCTGCGAGGGCTGATAAAATGATGACAACTGACATAAGAATCTGAGACATCATCATTGTCACACTTGCAGACGTGCCAAGCGATGGTGCATTATAAATATTAATGTGGTGGTAATGATGACAACCGCCCCGCGAGGGCTGGATATACTGACAACTGGCATATGAATTTGGAAAACATCATTTTCATATTTGCATATTACCAAGCGATGGTACACCATTACAGATATTCATGAGGCATCAATGAAAATAACTACCCCACGAGGGCTGGATATGATGACAACTAGTACATGAATTTGGAAAAAAGTCATTGTCATCTTCTTCTTTGCGTGTCTTTCCAACTATTGGAAGTTGGCAGTCATCTCCGCCCATATGCCATTCTATTCTTGGCAAGACGGAAGAGTTTAGGAGTGCTCTTAATTCCCGTTCATTCCCGGATATTTTATAAACAAGATTACTTTTTAAGACCCGGGCTCCTCTTTTCAGCAACTTTGTCATTGTTATACTTGCAAAAGTGCCACCCGATGGTACAACATTATACATAATCATAGGCTACAGTGAAGATAACCGTCCAATACGAGTTGGATATGATGACACCTGGTACACCAATCAGGGGCAAACGTCATTTTAATTTTTTTGCAGAAGTACCAAGCGAAGGTACAACATTACACATCTTCATAGGATACAATGACGATAACCGCCCAGTGAAAGCTGGATATGATGACAACTGGTATATGAATTAGTACCAAACGTCATTTTCATATTTGCAGAAGTACCAAGCGATGGTATAACATTATACATATTCATAGGATGCAATGATGATTACCGCCCCACGAGAGCTGGATATGATGACAATTGGTATTTGAGTTAAGACCAAACTTCATTGTCATAACTTGCAGACGTACCAAGCGATGGTACAACATTATACATATTCATAGGATGCAATGATGATAACCGCCCCGCGAGAGCTTGATATGATGACAATCGGTATATGAATTAGTACCAAACGTCATTTTCATATTTGCAGAAGTACCAAAGATGGTACAACATTATACATATTCATAGGATGCAATGATGATAACCGTCCCGCGAGAGCTGGATATGATGACAATTGGTATATGAATTAAGACCAAACTTCATTGTCATAACTTGCAGAAGTTCCAAGCGATGGTAAAAATTACACTTATTCATAGTGTTAATGATGATAACCGCCCCGCGAGAGCTGAATATGATGACAACTGGTATATGAATTAGGACCAACGTCATAAATTGTAGAAGTACCATGCGATGGTACGTTACAGTTATTTCCCTGTAAAGGATGCTTACTAGTTACAGACTGTGTTTTCAATGTATTGCGTTTATTAAACTGCGTACCAGGCGATTGCCTTCTCACACGACCGCACTGTCTACAGTAGCAATGAGACTTTGAAAACGGAATATGTGTAGATGTATATTAAAATATTTATTTATTTAACATTTTATAATTAAATCGCGCTCCCACTTTCAAATGCTATCGTTTGACATCTTTGTCTTTTCAGAAGAAAAGATACGTTAAGAATATCGTAAGCCATATGTAAAAGGTCAGCCGTGACATGTTCAAACATGTTCAAAAAAAATCTCGTCAATCTTTTAATTGACATTCAAGCGCGACATCTGTTATTTAATCGAATATATTAGTTGGCTTATAATTCGCAACATAATTATTCGCAAATAGAACAATCTCTTATTGCTTTCAAACACCGAACTTTAAAGAAACATATTATTTATCAGAGTAAGAGTCCGGGTGGATGATTATACCATTTCTGTGTATCGATATACCTACATCGGCTCACATATAACTACCAAACCATTGAACATAGGACGCAAGGTCGATAGGTATAACAGGATTCTTCATTTTAATTAAAACATTAAATGTCAAATTAGGTACGCCATGATTCGAATCACTGTAGTAATTGTTATATCTCGCGACTAAGGCTCTCACAAAAATTAGTCAATATCAAACAGTTAATTTATCCTTTAGGATTACGTTATTCTAAAAAATAGCCGTAAAAGGGTAGAAAAATAAAAAATTTCTTAAAGAAATAACGAACGGTAACACCGTTAACCATAAAAATAATGTGCAACTTACGTGCTGGGTTTAACACAATAATCACTGAAGGTAGTTAAATAATTTTACCAACACAGAATTTGCACAAGTTTACAAGACGAAAAACTAAATGCCAATGACATACAAAGAGTCGCTGACTGTCAAGCGCCTCCCGCCATGTCCGGTGAAAAGGGGGAAAAAGGAAGGAGACAGACATATTTGGGTAGAAAGAGAGGTAAAATACGACGGAAAACCAGGTGTGCCTATCTCATATTTAAGCTTCTAATAACGGTCAAGCATTTAATAGGCTTTCCGTGTCAGCTCTCTCCTTTAATTGGTTGTTTTAATAACAAAGCTGCAGTTATTTGTGGAATTTTATTATCGAATCGTAAATCATATACCTAAGGCATAAAGCAGGAGCCTCTTTAACATCATAATACTTGATAGCGTAATGAGCTTTTAGTATTAACATGTTAATTGTAATAGCATATAATCTTTTTGAAGGTTTTTAAAATAAAAGCTTTATTTATTATGGCATTGGAAACGGCTAAATATTTATTTATTTATTTATTTTTATTAATACAAGTTATTTTTTGATAACATGGAACATACTTAAAATTATAAACATATTTATCTAAACTATTTTTGGTTATCTTAGGTAGAATTACGCTGACCTCTGTACTAGTAACAACTGTATCACAGTAGGTCAGCCATCCTCGTCCACGGTGAACCAAATTAAACACTGTGCAAATTGTTGATGAAATGTGGGTAGACAAAAATCTTGATTACTCGTCAGTAAGTACGAGTGATATATCGAATTATATCTACCCACATTCCATTCGTACATTTCAATTCATTTTATTCACACAGTATAGGCAAAAAATTTAGAATAAGTTAAATTTTCAACAATTATAAGTTAACAATTTTAAATACCACTATGAAATACTCTAAAATATAGTTGCTAAATAAGAAATGAAATAGAAATAGAAAATACATCTTTGCCGGCTTTCAAACTAAAGTTGGCTGATTTAATTAATGATAATCACAAAATAATCAATATTCAGAAATTACTTTGCAATTGATAGAAACTTGAATTAAATCAAAACAAATGGCAATAGCACCATTTTCAAATTAAATTCTACTGACAAAAAAGTTATATCCTGCCTATATTGATATATCATTTTAAAATATATTTTTGAAATTATCATTACTCCCAATATTTTCGAAATTTTAGAGTAGTTTATTAAGAATAATTGTATGAAATTGTGTCTTAGTTCGCTCTTATTTATAACGTACTAGCAGTAAGTACAAATATGGAATAAATTATTCTAGTATTTATCATCGACGCAGTATATGATCTTGGTAGGTATGATAATTAGTCTTGAGACGCCTACATTTCAATCTAGTTTTAAATATTTTATTCTATACTAGCGGCCTGCCCCTGCTTCGCACGGGCATAAAATATATATCCCATGTCAGTCAGTGTAAAAAAAATGATTAAAATCGATCCAGTAGTTTTGATTTATTTATTACTGCCCGTGGCCCGCAAGCGTTAAATTTGGAGAAAAACAATTTCCTTTCCCTATACCAAGAAGATTTCCTGCTATCTTTGGAATATCTATATAATATATATTGGACTTGGAATATTTGGACTTTTCTGTAGACCTTTTCAAGGTGTACAAATACTTACTACATCATTTTGATAAATCTCGTAGGGTTTAGCCTGCGTTTGCAATGTAAGCGGAAAAAAATGTAATTATTTACAGAAACCTCAAAAATTACAGTATTTCTCTACTCCGTATTGAATGTTATTATACATACAAACCTTCCTCTGGAATCACTCTATCTATTAAAAAAACCCGCATCAAAATCTGTTGCGTAGTTTTAAAGTTTTATGCATACATAGGGATATATGGACAAACAAAGAATGCGTCTTTGTTTTATAATATGTAGTGATAAACAAAGGAAACCATGTCAATGTGAACACCAGTTTGAAAAACATATATTAAACATTATGATTTTAATTCCTTTTTCTCTATATTACCCGTATTACAAAAGTAACCTCCGCAAAGTAAAGCCTAATTTTATAAATTATTACCCGTATTCTCTTTCTTCCTTAATTCATGTCCTTTTCCTTCTGTTACTCAAAGGCTGACTGGAACAGATCACTTTTAGGGGTAAACCGCCTTCTAACTATATGTATAAAAAGAAATAAATAAATAATGATTTTCTTTTTGAATTACTTTATGCTGTAATGCAATTATATCATCTACACTTCTTTTGTTTATTAAACAAATTATGATACAGTAGAACCTCGATAAGTTTCAAGGGAACCACAAAATATTTTAAGTTATAGAGATTTTAACTTGTCAAGGGTTTGTGTTAGAAAGAAATGGGTGAGGGGGGTCTGTTGTTGGTCGTGAGTGTATACTATTTTCACCCAAATGCGCTCGGTTTTGAAAATAACATATGTTACGTAAAATACGTAAAGCATATTACAAAATTGAAGATTATTTGGATGTTACAAAAGCCTGGATTTGAAAATCCTTTCAGCTTCATACAAGACTGCGGTTTAATAATGTAAAATTGAAAATGTTTAAAATATTGACCGCCGAGTTTCTTTCTGGTTCTTCTCGGTAAGAGCAACATTCCGAACCAGTTGTAGCTTCATTAATCATATTGATCCTTGACGATTCGAAAGTGCTTGTAAGAGCTTATTTGAATATTTTGATTTAATTTGATTTACATAGGAATTTTTTTAAAGTTTCAAAGAAAAAAGGTTTCTTTTGGTTTAAACTTTAAAGAGTTTACAGATTGTATATAGATTCGATTTCAATGATAAATAATTTCAAGAATGTTACAATGCACGAATGTCATATCCTATATAGTGTATTATCTCTGAATCTCATTCAAGTACAATTTTAGGGGATCTCTTAGGTAGTTAAGAGAGGAGAGTGTGTCTGATTGATAATTTCAAATTATCACACGCTTTTCGCATCATGAAGGAAAACATCGTGAGGAAACCTGCATATCTCTAGAGAATTCTGGAGATATATGTAATCTACCAATCCGCATTGGAGCAGCGTGGTAAGTCTTAGCTCCAATCCGAGAAGGGGCCTATTCTCAGCAGTGGGATAGTAACAGGTCGCTAATTTCTTTACTTTTTTTTTACATAGTGCTTTGGAACGTTTCTTTGAGTTATTGAAGGTCAACATACAAATTAATAATTTAAGTTAATAGAGGTTGCATTTTTTAAGTTATAGAGGTTTTGGTCGGGTGGGAAATGATATTGCACTTACGAGTATTATATAGAATTTTGCGTGTGTTATTCACCATGCAATTCACGGTGAAAATATGGTGCGGAATCCCACAATGTAGATTGGTTCAGTGTGCTGATTATAAGCTTCTTATATTAAAATGAGAAGAGGCATAAGGTCAGCATGATGGTTGTTATTTCTTAACTTATTTTCTTACGTTATTTTTCTAATATTAACCGCAAAATAAAAGCAGTACTGCACTATTAACAAACTAGAAAATAATTTTATAATCTTTATTACTGATTACACTGAATTATAAAAATAAAACCGCATGTTTTACCTAATTCTCAGTTAGTTATGTTACTAATAGCAAGATCGAGTATGACTTTTTGATATTTAACATGTAATTAAAATTGTTCAAAGTTAAAATTATGGTTATGATCTGAATACTGGCTACAAACATTGCCATATGTTAAACCGTTAAAGTTGAACTAATAAATCAATATTGTGACCATATCTGAAGTAAATAGACAGGTACAAAGCGAGCGAGCCATTTTTTCTTGAAGACAGGTATTTTCATTAGGTATTCAGATAGGTCTGACCTTAGGAGGTGTTAGGCTTAGGGATACCTATCGTAGGACTAGTTTGCGACCTTGTGAGGACCTATAAAATGCGTATGTTTTCCGCTGATCAGTATAGTTTGCACTTAGAAGGCCTCAGAGCAGTTCTAGTGAGATCTACCCTCAAAAACCAACAACCATCAAAATGAAATTCTTCGTATGTATTTTTAATATATTATTTATTATATTTACATTTTTTAAGAATTATGTTTTAAATAATAAATATTTTAAATATTTATTATTTAAATTTTAAATATTTTCTAACAATTTCAAATTTTTTTAAATTAAAAAATCAATTATAAATGAAAAAAATAACTAAAATATTTTTAAAAATATTTAATCTTTTATTGTAAAAATTGTTAATTATTTAGTTTAGTATTAATAATTATTTATAATAAATCTAATTTAATTAGAACCTACTTAACAATTTTTGGAACTTTAGACGTTAGCATCCCACGCCAATTAAAAAATTAAATATATTTTATTTTTTCTTTGTAAAATTTCGAGTATTGGAAACTGAGCTTTTAGTCAGTATCACCAATCTATTAAAAAGGGTAGATATACATAAAATTATTTTTACAACTAGTTACTAACTTCATTTATCCATTAAAGGCATGGCACTTTTGGTACATATTAATTGATAGCTATAATTATTAAATATAATTAATAATAACTATAATTAATAAATAGTCAGATGTAATGTTAGATAGACGATCTGTTTCGTAAAAGCAATAATCAAACGAATTTGAATTGAATTTATCCCGCTTTCAGTATATTTTTATACCAGTGTCCAAATTAATATTAATTTATACTTTGACTGTATTTTCGTTGATGGCAAAAAGGTAACAAATTATGGTTACATTTCTTTAAATAAAATTAGCATTAATTACTAATATTTAACATAATTAATATATCATACAGCGCATAATTTTTTAAGCACTTTTACTATTTTTTATTATTCATGTTTTACTGCTAACTGCGAAAATAACTTGACGTAACTTAAACTTAGCTGAAAGTAATGTTACGATTTAAATAAAGCAAAATGAGCCTTTTAGTGTACGCTATAATATTGTTGATAGGTGTTTTGTTATTCGACAATCCACACTAATAGTTTGATTGCGAAATACAGAAAGAAAAATAGACAAAGACTTCTGTCTATTTACGCTTTCACTAGCTTCCCATTGAAATATTAATATTTAAAGCTGTTTTATTATATTTTTAATAAATTAATCATGTTATAGGTGTTCTTCTTCCTGTGCTACGTTGCGCTGGCTACTGCCGCTCCTCAGTTCTTCTCTTGGCCCGGCTACGTTGGACCAGCTTACGGTTCTAGGGTGAGTAATAAATTTTATATTATCTATGGTCACTATACCACAGATATTTTCTGAAACTGCCCGCCATAGAGAAACCATAGAGCTATTATACCCGTATTTCCAATCTTTATTCTTCTTTATTTAGCTCAAAAAAATCATAAAATTGCGAAGACATTTTCGGAATGCAATCCGTAGATATGCGTTGAAGCTTTATATGAGTTTGAATTACAATAATATAACAACAATACATACCTTTATAATCCTCCATATCAAGTTTATATTGACACACTAAAGTAACGAACTAGAGAATTGTAGATCTATAAATACACTACGAAAAAGTCCACAACCACATGTCTCTATTTCTTATGGTTGATTCACAATAACTACTTTTATGTTCAAAATTTCAATTTGGCCAAGAAAAAATGACACATTGAGTTCCAAGCGGGCGAAGCTGTGCCAACAGCTAGTGAAAACTAAAATAAAATAAACCACGAATGCTACTCACGAAGTTAAATTAAATAATTATGGTTTAATTATAATTTGACCCCGTGTGGTATCCGGCTGAATAGAATAGTACCACCCTTTTTTTTTACCGAGATGTCATATAAGGCGACTAAGGTAAGACGACCCGCCGTGTGGTATCCGGCTGAGTAGAATAGACCATCCTCATTTCTTACCGAGGTGTCGTAAAAGGCGACTAAGGTAAGTAGACTCACCGCGTGGTATCCGGTTGAGTAAAATAGACCACCCTCTTTCTTACCGAGGATTCGTAAAATACGACTAAGGTAAGTTGACGTCAGGCAGGCGGGGGTAAAATACGTAGCCAAATCATATGACAACATGTCTGTAGCCCGTTGTGCCGACCCCACTTAGAGTGGGATAAAGGCAGAAAGATGATGATTTTCTTCAAACTATAGATTATAAATAATCCTTTCTATAGTGAAATAACCAACGACCTAAATATATGTATTAGTAATACACAGAAACAATAACGTGTCAGCATGTTGTCATAACATGTAGACACGTTGTGCCGACCCCACTTAGAGTGGGATAAGGGCTGGATGATGATGATGGGTTAATTATAAATTGCAGACCGTCGTGGCCGGACCCACTGTTGTTAATGGATTCGACGGATTCAACCGCTTCGTGTCTCCCGGCTACATCGGCGTATACTGAGCACATTCACCACCTGTCCGGACAAAAGCGAACGAAGTACTCATTAATTGGCCTGTCTAAATATTATGTATACATAATTCAATAAACACACGCTCATATTATGTCCTTTGTTTCATTTATCTTTAATATTTAAATGAGTTAATCTTGTATGTAAATATATTTTCGGAATCTCGGAAACGGCTCCAACGATTTTCCTGAAGTTAAGCATGTGAGATAGTCCATTTATTATGGAAGGCTATAGACTATATAAAATCACGCTAAGATGAATACGAGAGGAGCAGCAATAAAAATAGTACGAAAACGACAAAATTTAAAGCTTTCCTTGCATGCGCTAAGTTAATGGAAAGTTATTAATAATCATGTAATACAAAATTGTTCCCCTCTAAAAGTTCTAAATAAAAGTCCGTGACAGCATATGTCTAGCTTTTAAGGCTAACCCACTTTAACCAATTATATAATTATCAAAATACTATATTACGGTTTTAATCTTTGCACGCGGGCGGATCCGCTGGTGATTGCTAGTAGTATAGATTGGAGGCTATCTAAGTGTTTAATAACGCAACGAACGAAATCGCGACTACTGCCAATATATAACAATATAACAGCAAATACATAACAATACGTAATTTCTATGGGAAAACCTTTAACGAGTTAAAACATTTTAGATGCGCTGGGAGAGCACTATATGCAATTCAATACCGTGCTCTTACTACAAAATGTCAAGTGAAAAGCGGAGCGAGAGGCAAACATCATTTGATGTAGATAAAAAGACTAGCGCTGCAGTCTTAAGATAAACTCATTAATATTATAACATAACGAAAAAGGAAGGAAATAGGAAAAATTGGCTAATACATTAATGACGCTTTTTGACGGAAGAGAAAAACGCGTTATAATAGTCCATAACCGCAATAACCATCATGTACTCGAAGCCAGGAGAAAGTCTTTTATGGTAGAAATGGTCTCATCGACACGACGTATATGGAGATTAAATTAACATAAGCGATAGAGTGACATAATTTTCGTGAGCATTCGTGAGCATAAAATTATTATTATGCAATTCGTTGTTTTATGAGTAATTTTATAGTATTCTTCTTGGAGATTATTTTAATGGCTGTCAAATCATTTCTATTTGTTCCGGTTGTTTTGTTTCGAGTATAGTATTGTAAACATTTTATTAGGACTATTATTGTTTTTTTTTTTTTATATTTTAGTGGTAATATTTTTTTGGAAACATCAATTGAGGTAAATTTTACGTGTATTTTTGCGTTATGATCAATTATGACAATTAAATGCTTGAAATGGGTTAATGAGGTAAACATATGCAGCTTCCTCTTGCTTCTTCAAGATAACGTTGAAGCAAATTTATAAAAAACCTATATTTTCCAATCTTCTAAACACTGTTTAGAAGAGATGTATTACAAATTTTACTATGATAATCATCATTCTCTTATCCTTATCTCATTCTTAGTGGGGTACGGCACAACTTGTTCTAAACATGTTGTTAGTTGATTTGTTAGTTACGTTTAAAGTAAAGTAGCGGCCTATTACTCTCCCACTTCTTGGAATAGGCCTCTTCTCTCTGTTTTTGGAGAAAAGGATGAGAGCTAAGACCTACCACGATGCTCCAATGCGGATTGGTAGGTTACACATATCTCCAGAATTCTCTAGAGATATGCAGGTTTCCTCAGGATGTTTTCCTTCACCGTAAAGCGTGTGATAAATCGCAATTATCAATAAGCCATAAGTTTAAACAGAAAGTCTCATTAGTATCGGGAAATTTGTACATCCTCAGACAATCCAGAAGCGCCATTTCTGGAGAAACATTTTTAGGAGAGTCGACCCCAATTAAAAATGGGAAGAAAATGATGGTGATACGTACAACATTGTACGTAAGTTTAAAGATCGTGTGTGAATTATGGAACGCACGATTAGAAGTGATAGTAAAAGTTGTCAGCTCGCCTATAATCAAAACAAACTGTTGATCTAAGCTGTTTTGTGGTATATTTGTTTGAATGGTTGGTTCACAAATAATAAAATGTGCTGCAATTGAAGCTTATATAACAGACCAACATAAATAATCCACTTCTTTCGGGAACACTAAAATTTTGACGCAGCCGAAGTTGCGGTTGAAATTACATAAATAAATATATGATAGCTTTGAGTGATGATTTCAATAAGGTAATAAAATCCCAAGCATACGTTATATACTTTACTAGCTGTGCCTGCCGGTTCACCTACGCGGAAATCAGTGTGTCACAAAATCTTTCCCGCGTAAATTTTTAACCCTTTATTTTATTTTACCAGTTCCAAAAGTAACGTTATATAGTTTAGTTGAAATTTTGAACATAAAGTAATTATTGTTAGTGAACCCTAAGAGAAAGATACACGTTGTAGCGCACTTTTTTGTAGTACTTATGTAGATTTACAATTTTCTGATATTTGTTTTACTCAGCGCACGCGACTACTGCTCCTAGCAGACGAGTTTTTTAAACAGCAATATCTTCGACACAGTTTACCGTACTATCTTTAGTAAAAACCGTACAAAACTCCGTTCAGTAGATTTTGAAAAAATCGATCACATACAGACAGACAGCTTTTGGGAACTTTGTTTCATAACAAGTGTAGATGTAATTTTGCGTAACACTAAAATATAAAAAAAAACCGATGGAAGTCTTCATAAATCGTTTGGGAAATAACATTAGGCTCATTTTACAATTATAAATATTATTGCGACTAGAAATTTATCAAATAAATTTATACCCATAATATATTTATAACTCAAGCGTGGCTTCGTGATGTATATAATTATTTTCAGGGCCTACGATATCATATCAAAAATGAGGAAATCGTTAGATGTAATATATATTGAAGTGTAGATTTGTTGGTGTTTAATTGTATAACTGCTGTTGTTTGATTGTGATGTAAGTTGTAATCCATAATTACAAGACATATAAATAATATGTCACATTAGAATAATTATGGCAAACAGTTAAGGTTCTATAGGAGTCTAACATAAGAAGAAATTGATGGCGCTTATTTTATTAAACCTACACAAAAACTAGCATATAGGAAACTACTTTTAAATAGATTGAAATACAGTTTTTCTACAATAGCTTAAAGGTATAGGAAGGTTTCGATACTGTAATCTTACGAAAAACTTGATGTTTAATCCTGCCAAGCTAATATGGTAATTTAAAAAATACTTATTACACTAAATTAAATATTGAATTATTACTAATAGTTATAAACTAAACTTTAAGTTGTCTTGTCTGTTTTTAATACATCGTGAAAGCGCCCTAAGTGCATATTCACAGATCAAAAGTTAAGTCACATTGATCGCATTTTCAAATGTAAATAATTTATATCGAGTTTAATTCACAGTTATATAACTGTAGTTCCGTCTAAGTTGCACAAAAAGATCGTAGGGATAGCAAGATTCTAGTTCCAGTTACGCAAAAGTTAGCTAATCACCAATAGAACCTCTTTCTTACCGAGGAGTCGTAAAATACGACTAAGGTAAGTTGCCGTCAGGTATTTGGCCGGACGTAAAATACGTAGCCAAATCATGTGACAACATGTTCATAACATGTTGTGCTGACCCGTTAAAGTGGGATAAGGGCAGGAGGATGATGATATGCTTATATTTCGCGACGATTTAATCATCACCGAAAAGCGCGTCGTGAATTGTTAATTCAAGCAGGTACATGATTTTTAAAGTCATTGGTGTATGTCGGGGGTTTAACCCGCGAAAACATAGTTTTT
The DNA here is from genome assembly GCA_029227775.1 of Morpho helenor. NCBI lineage: Eukaryota > Metazoa > Arthropoda > Insecta > Lepidoptera > Nymphalidae > Morpho > Morpho helenor. Next base: position 10,982,004 of record JARGCU010000037.1, on the reverse strand, counting down.
CGAATTTTCTCTCAGCTGTCACAGCTCTTACAAACACTTATTTGGAAATATTTAGGGCCTGTTTTACAAGTTACCAATAAACTTTCAGTTAACTTATTCAGAACATATCTGACACATATCTCGGAATTTTGCGTTTGTCAGGTTTCTGATAGGCTTATTCAGCACTTAAAGTCCCTAATAAGTAAGATCATATGCCTGTTATTTTGTTTGTCTGCTGGATAGCAAATAACTATTTCAAAATTGCCGCGATTTTATTTAATTTTTCACTTTGTAGAGTCCATTTTTATAGACATTTATCTGCTACTTAGTTTATTTGTCGGTTAACTATCCGACACTTTATCAGTAACTTGTGAAAATGCCCTTAACCTTCTATATAATCTGGTTACATGAAACGGAGGAGTGAACACTATTCCGGGCGAGGCCGAAGCTATATGTAAAAGGAGCCTTCCGACAATGTAACGCTCAGGTCTGTTGGACCACATCTAGTTTTTTAGAAACCAGTTCAGCTTTACCATATCTGGCGTGACGATATGTGTCAAGGAATTATCCGACTATTCATGAAAAGCAATGACTATGAATATAAATAAATTGAATTAATAAGAAGTTGATTTAATTCGAAATAGAAGTTAAATAAATTGAATATTAATTTATTGATTCAATTTTTTTTTGATGAATGTTGTTGAAATAAATAAATCAATATTACATTTATTTTAACTATATAATTATACTTAACATTATTGTCACTGTAAATCTTAACCATACGGGACATATCGCGATAAAGTCAAATCGCAAGTCACTTTTGTATAAGGTTCGAAGTTTCGGCAGAGTTACATCCACCGTGGTAATGAAATGATTGGAACGCTTTTTGCAATTATCAATCAACTTTGCAATTATCAGTGTGATGCGCAAGAGACTTTAAGTGGATTGTGTCAAGTGAGGGTAGATGAACGTAATAATGACTAGTAATCGGGAACGAAGACGCCGCGGCGCTCCAATCAGTTTTTGACCACGTTGGATGCAACTCTGCCGAAAGTCGTACCTTATACAAAAGAAACTGGATTTTGTCGCGATGACCCGTATGTTTATATATTAATCAGTATGAATGGTAAAAGTTTGAAATCTACCACTGCATACCTTGTTCAAACATTCGTTTAGAATTGTATTATAGACAAAACGTTGATGCCTATATTAGGAAGTATCTACCTATAACTCCGCGTCACTGCTCTTCTCTGCAATATAGTCTGATCTGTGTAAGAGACCTACATAACGATATTGTACAAAAATAGTTATTTTATTGTTTATAACATTGATAATAATCCACATTTGTAAAATCCTAGTACAAAGCAGAGTTCTCCGCCGCGTCTGTTTGCCGGTATATCTTTTCGCGATTCACAAAAATTACCGGAAGGATTTTTATACGGTTTACATTAAAAAACAGAATGATTCAAGAAAAAAATTTCGAGGTTAAAATTTGTTAAGGTTTTGTAAAAAAAAAGCAATGAGAATATTATTTTGCTATAATCCGTGATAAAAGAAAATATATGTAATGTGCTACTTACTTTTGTACTGTACTACTCTCTTGTACTACTTTTGTACTTTGTACTTTTGTACTACTCTCATTACTTTTGTATAATGGACCTCCACAAAGTAACGCCTAATTCTATAAATTATTTAAGGTTTTGTGTAAATTAGTTGAAATACGATGTTGAATATGATAATTGTTCAAAATTTCAAACACTTCGAGATGTCTGTGAGCTTGATAGAAAATATTTCTAAAGAGTAAAAAACATATTCTAGTAAAAGCAGAATTGTGAACTAACTATACTACTTTTCATCTAAAAAATTATGATAGGTGTTTCATAACTGGTATAAATATTAAAATTGGGCACATCGCTTGTATCGATTATGATACATAGCCAATGAACGGATACTTTCCATACGAAATTACATAAAATCGTAAATGTTAGTTTTATGAACTAACACGTAACACCTATTCAGTGTCAATTACATCCTATTTTTACACAACTTTTTGGCAAAATTACAGCTATTTGCTAGAACGCCTATGAAGAATTTAAGCCTTTGGTTTTAGCGTTTGATTTAATACTTGCAATACTGAATAATGTGCTGTGTGGTATCCGACTGAGTAGAATAGACCGCCCTCATTTCTTGCCGAGGTGTCGTGAAAAGCGACTTAGTTATGTACCGTGCGGTATCCGGCTGAATAGAATACACAACCCTTATTTCTTAACCAGGTGTCATAAAAATCGACTTAGGTAAGTGCCGTGTAGGCTGAGTAGAATAGATCACTCTTATTTCTTACCGAGATGTCATAAAAGGCGACTAAGGTAAGTTGACGTTAGGCAGCCGGTCGTAATATAACTAGCATAATCAAATAACATGTTGATGGATAATGACGATGATGGTGACTTGCAATACTAAATAAATAAATATACGGGACACTTACACACACCATCGTCCGTCCCCAAAGTAAGTAACTTGATATTTGTGTTATGGATGAGTGACAACTGGGAAAAAATATACATATATAATTTTTAAATACATATTTAAAAACCAATATACACCCAGGCTCGAAGAGCTAACAAATTCTTTTATAGAAAATGTTAGTCCTCGGCGGGAATCGAACCCGCGACCCACGGAGCTGAAAGCAGGATCACTACCCACCGCGCTAACGGTCCAGATAATACTGATTAATGCCATAAGAAAGGTACATGCATCATAAGATATTGCATGCCTTATATTAAGTAATAAACACCTGAATCATAAACATAAATGATATAAAAGGATTTCTACGCACTCCTACGAATTTTTCTTTTGAATTGAAAATTACTGTTAATGATAAAAACTTTTGTAGCATCCTCGAGCGGGGCGGGACTCTTGTTATAGTACAGAAGTTATAATAAAATTATTTTACTGCAATCTGCGTTTCTTAAGAGAATATATGTAATATAATAGTTATGTGCTGTAATGTAATTTGTAATTAAGTGTATGAAGCAGGCAACATTCACATGCCTTATATATATAGGACATGTCACCACACGTATTTCAACCACTAACTCTCCACACAAGCACTACACACACTTACTACACTCCTTATATGGGGTAAATGCGCGAATAGTGAAAAAATTTTTGTTTTACAAAAAAGAGCTATACGTGGCATTTATAATTTAAGACCGCGTGATTCCCTGCGAGAGAAGTTTAAGGAAACAGGTATTCTTACATTTGCTTCACAGAATATTTTAAGCAATCTAATTTATGTACATAAAAATATAAAGAATTATAAAACGATAGGTGATGTATACAATAGACAAAGCAGGAACCGACATAAGCTTGCGGCTCCTGCTTTGCGCCTTGCAAAAGTACGTAATTCGTTTGTGGGTTTTGGTATAAGATTCTATAATAAAATTCCGCAATCAATTTCAGCTTTGCCATTACATCAGTTTAAAAACACTGTTAAAAAGAGGCTGATACAGAAAGCCTACTATACTCTTGAGGATTATTTGGAAGATAAGACTGTGTGGATATAGCTCTCTTTGAACCTGTACAAGACAGTAACGACTTAATGTAAATAGTATTAAGAATTATATTTTTAAAAGAGCAACCGCCGAGTTTCTTGCTGGCTCTTCTCGGTAGGAACAGCTTTCCGAACCTGCAGTAGAGTTGACGATTCAAAAGCACTTGTTTACAAGTTTATTTGAATAAAGAATATTTTGAATTTGAATTTGAATATCTCCAAAAACGGAGCGAGGAGGCCTATGCCCAGCAGTGTGATAGTAACAGAAAGATACTTTACTTTTTTACTATATATCAGGGCTTCTTAAACTGTGGGTTACTGAAGGGGGCGTCGCAAAGATCTGATACTTTTCAATCATTATTGATACAACTACAAAATTAGTAATTAAAATTTTAAAATTAGTATACACACTACGTACAAATATAAATACAAATAAAAATCATACAAAATACTATTGTAGTTTTATTATAACAATTTTTTGAAAAATATTTATATGGAGGAAGGGGTCGTTTAAAATTTCCTAAGCTTGAAGGGCGTCGCTATATAAAAAAGTTTAAGAAGCCCTGCTATATATTATTACGTGTAAAGTAAATCAATCATGTTTTATCTATGTTATTCCGGTATGGGCATTATGCATATTTACCAGCTGTATATTTATATATGGTAACAAAATCCTACATGTTATGTTTATTTACCTTTTACTGGAAGGAAATTTATATTGATCTAGTAACTTGTAAATGTATCAATGTATATTAATTTAATGTTTTACCATTTACTTTTAATGTAATGTAAAAGAATGTAAAAGAGACTCATAACTTGGAAGAATAAGAAAACATTAGCTTTTTTTAATAATAATAATTTTTTTTTGCGTGATTACATAGATGGCATTGAAATAAAGATTAAAATGTGTCTATTACAGGTTTATAGACCTACTCTATAATAAAACAACAGTATAGCGTGCATGATTATATATATATATATATATATATATATATATATATATATATATATATATATATATATATATTTTATACCAACAATACGTATATAAAATATCAAGGCAAGACAAAGACAAGTAAAAAACATCGAGTAAAAATAAAACGAAAGTAGAAATAAAAATGAAACGAACAAAAAGCATTTTTGTCTTTGTATTTATAAACATAGATAAATAAGTAAAAGTAAGTAGCGGCCTGTTACTATCCCACTGCTGAGAATAGGCCTCTTCTCTCCGATTTTGGAGAGAAGGATTGGAGCTAAGACTTACCACGCTGCTCCAGTGCGGATTGGTAGGTTACACATATCTCCAGAATTCTCTAGAGATATGCAGGTTTCCTCACGATGTTTTCCTTCACCGAAAAGCGTGTGATAAATTGCAATCATCAATTAGACACATAAGTTTTTAACAGAAAAACTCATTGGTGTCTGCCCGGGTTTGAACCCGTGACCTCCTCGAAAGAGTCGCACAGTGTTACCGCTGGGCTACCACAGCTTCTAACAAAATATTATAATATTTAATTAAATTATTAATTAAACTATGTTTTTGTTCCTTGAACAGTATATATAGTTAATGTATAGAACCGGCTATACTTATGTCTTATTCTATCGGATTAGCCTGACTAGTTTCGAACCCATCCGGGGCACTTAATTCGTAAAATAAGACGTGAGTATTGCTGATTCTATACATTAACTATGAATACTACTCACGATAGTTTAAGTTTAAGAACAGTATCTAACTCAATTAAGACTAATTTTCAATTCGGCCAGCTAAAGCGTGCGAAATAATATTTGAAAAATATTACAATGTAAATAAAATTTCTAACATAGGTTGCCTGATAGATTTAACTGGTTTAGCAAATAAATAGACAGTTACATCTGAATATTGTACGTCTTAAATTCTAAACCCGTACTCGAATATAACAACCGAGAGATTATAACTAGTTCTAGCGATAGGAATAACGCTCATTTGGCCGACTTTCTATTGCGGTCGCGACGATGTAACTTATATTTTTTTTAATCTGTATCTACAGTTTATTTACACTTTGTTTTGGTCGGTAAATTTGGTACAAAGCAGATATAGCAATAAAATAGATTTCAGCAAATAGTAACCAATATTACAACGATGTAAGAACAGCTTCTGTGTATTGAATATTGGTAATGAATTTAGAAAGGCTGATGTAATTAAATTCTTTTCTTTGTGCTGCCAAACTAAATTTTGTTATGTTGAATAGATAATCACAGAAGAATAAGTGATTTTATCTAGGGCAGTTCGCATTGACAACAGATTATACACTGTCCATTATATTAACCATCTTTTGACAGATTGACGATTTACATATTTAGTGATGTCCTAAAGATTCTCGTATGCGATACCATTCCGATTATAGTACCTACTATCATTAATCGAATTACGTACCTAAGTAATTCGATTAATGATAACCTACGTAAACTAATAACAGATATAGAAATCAACATTTTGATTTAATATTGCCTTAGTTTTTTGAAAATAAATGTTAATCCGTGTGTATTTATTATAATCATAAAAAATATATTATACATCAACTGGCAACATCAACAGACCTTCCGCTCGGCCGCCATTTTGACGTGATCTGTCACTCTCAACGAAACGCCCGTGATAGTCACACGCATTTACGTTCGCTGAGTGTTCTCTCGCATCTGTTACACCTTGAGTTAAGTAGCTTTATTCCTCGGAAAAACTTTTGTGAAACTTATATTAATTGATCGTGAAAATGCCGAAAGGACGTGTGTTGAAAGCACAATCGAGACAATTAGTGTTAAAACTTCATGAGTATTTTGAGCAAGAAAATCAAAATGGCGGACCTCTTATACCTATCACGCAAGTCCGAAACCGTGTTGCAGCCGCGTTGGGGATCAGTCTATCAACTGTGACTAAAATCACTACTGATGCCTACGGCAGGAGCGGCTTGGAGCAAAACAAACCATCTACACCAAAAAGAAAGCGCCGGGCTCATAAGGTGACAGCTGTTGATGACTTTGACGCTGACGCTATTCGTCGTCATGTATATGATTACTACTTGAGAAAAGAAATTCCAACTTTGAGAAAACTTATTGTTTCTTTGAAAAGAAGTGGTCTATTTCATGGTGAAAAATCTTCTTTGGTCAAAGTTTTGAACACAATTGGCTTTTCATATAAAAAGTTAAATAAAAGAAAATTATTAATGGAACGCACAGATATAGCTATAGCACGTTGTGATTTTTTAAGAGAGGCAAAGAAAATACAAGATTGGGCAAATATTGTTTTCACGGATGAAACATGGCTCAACGCTAACCACACACTATCTCGTTTCTGGACTGATGATACTGCTGATTCCACTTCCTCAGTACCAATGGGAAAAGGTGAGCGCCTAATCATTTGCCATGCAGGTACAGCAAAAGGATTTGTACAAGACGCACTGTTGGCATTTAAATCGAAGAAATCAAATGACTACCACGAAGAGATGAATGCAAATGTGTATGAAGAGTGGTTCAAAAAAATGCTCATTTCATTGGAAGAACCATCAATAATTTTTATTGATAATGCGCCCTACCACTCCCGTCAAATTGACAAAATGCCAACACAGGCTAATAAAAAGCATGAAATAATTAATTGGCTTCGGGACAATGGAGAAAATGTGGACGACTCAATGTTAAAAGTTGAATTAATAAAAATATTAAAAACCAAAAAGAGAGCAAAACGCTATGTTATCAATGAAATGGCAGCAGAATATGGCCATACTGTTCTTCGGATTCCTCCATACCACTGCCAGTACAACGCAATAGAACTTATATGGGCACAAGTAAAAGGGCATGCTGCGAGATGCAATACAAGCCCCCCATTCACAGCGAATAAAATGTTGCAATTGCTAAAAAATGCTTGCACCCACGTAACGGCCGAGAACTGGGCAAGTGTGGTGGAAAGAACTAAAAGAGTAATATTCTCTGATTGGGAACGTGATATTGCGTTTGATAATATATTATCTACACAAGAGCTAATAATAACTGCTACTGAAGACTCCTCATCGGAGGAGTCTAGTGTTGATTATCATTCCGACGACTCGTGCTAATAAAATAAATTAAAATATCCTGATTGTTTTATTTGTATTCATGTATTAACTAAGAAGAAAGTAAAACTTTATATAATGTTATTAAATGTCTTTTAATACTCGTAACATCGATTTCTACCGATTATTTTTAATCTGTGGCATAATCGTAGTAACCATTATGTGTGACATCACTAAGTGGGCGGTACCCATCCATAAAGTACAAATATTATTTGTATGATATTTGTACGTAAGCAATACAAAACTTAATGAGCGTGAGCTGTCAAAAGACTGATAATATGATGGACGCAGTATAGAGTAATTTTCAGAAGTGACAACCGTCATTGGGTCAATTATATACCATAGAGTTTCTCTAGAAACTCTATGATATATAACTCTTGTAAGTATCCCCTATTCTAGTAGGGGAGCCATACTTACAAAGCAGGCTTACGAGTGAGAGTGCAATAATAAATAATGAGACGGAAGTTGAAACTCATGTTCATCTTTGTCTAATCACACATAAAAAAAGAGACAAATAGATCAGCCTCATTTTTCTCTTCATTTTAAAATGGCACATTTTAAGCTGACTTTCCTACTCTAATATAATAACTCTATGTTTTATCTAGGTCAGATCGCATTGACAACAGATAAGAGTAATTTCCAGAACTGACATAACCATTATTATCACAACTATCATATATAACCATAGACTATATCACATATAACCATAGAGTTATTACACTTAGAAAAGTGGAGCAATAGGCAGGCCTGTAAGTGAAAGTGTCACAATCCAATATTATTGGGTATTATCTATGGTCACAATTAATAATGATAGTGAAGATAGAACTCCTATATTTAATTTTTGTTGAATCACATATAAAAAATAGATATATACACCCTCATTGGCTATTTTTAATATCGCTATGCTATTCAACTCAGCAGCAGCTTTAAAAAAAATGTGATCCTACTCGAATAATAACTTACTATTGAGTAACTTCTTTTTGATTTATTTGTTAGCTGTACCCGCAATTTAATATCTGCGATAATGTAATGATAATGTGTGCATATCTCGATGGGGCCATGGATTCAAAGTCCAGGCAGGCACAAATGAGTTTCTCTGTTGATTGTTATATGAAACTTGTGCCTGATTCATCATTCTCACGGCACATTGAGAGCACAACATGTTTTAACCATGTTGTGATGTGATTTGGCTAGGTATTTTACGACCTGACATCACCTTACCTTAGGCGCCTTTTTCGACACCTAGGTAAGAAATGAGGGTTGTCCATTCTACTCAGCTGGATACCATATGGCGGGTCAACTTACCCTAATCGCCTTTTACGACACCTCCGTAGGAAATGAGTGTGATCTATTCTACTCAGTGGGATATCACATGACTTACCTTAGTCACCTTTTACAATACCCCGGTAAGCAATGATGAGTGTGATCCTGAGGGTGGTGCCACAAGGCCCAAGACTTGTTCCTATTTAATATTTCAAATTGAGCACACGCTTTTCGGTAAACCGTACGTCGTCAGGAAACCTGCATGTCTCTGAAGAATTCCTGAGATATGTGTAACCTATAAATCTATTGTCCTATAATTATATTAAGGTAAGCTTTTACTTGATTATTCTTTAATTTCTATCAATTTAATTCCTCCTATACAATTCTGTGTTCCTTTTATTCTTTCGCAGAATTTAACCTACATTGTTAGGTAAGATGTTACTACTAACCAATTTTTCAATATTATGAAACCGATTGAATTTGCCAACATATTTCAGATTTTTACATTCAAAAGAATTAGTTGCATTTCCTTCACAATGTCACTTTACAAGTTAACACGCAAACGTTGGTAAATTTTTTGCAACTGCTCCAGATTTGCCTATAAAAATTGCACCATTAATCTTTATACATGTTAAACTTTCTTATAACACGAACAACAGATTGAATAGGAAATGTTAAGACTAAGGATATGGGCTTGGACCGTTGCGTAACTTCCGTCTAATATGACTTTACCAGCCTTTTACTGTGGTGGGCTTTAAGTACCGAAGTGTTATAGTTAACTGCGCCACGTAATTTTACCCGCAAATGAAAGCAGTTTAAACCATAGAGTTATTGTACTAGAGTAGAGAAGCCAGCACAAAATATGGCATACTGGCTGTGCCTACGGCTTTGCCCGCGTAGAAATTAGTGTATTTATTATTATTTATTTATTTTTATATGTATTTGTATATGTATTTATTTTAATTATTTTTAGTTTTATTGTTATTAATGTGGTGTTCAATAAAAGTGTTCATTCATTCATTGTATTTCATTCTGACTTTTACCATTAAATCAATTATTGTGAGTTAACCATAAGAGATAGAGACATGCTATCGTAGACTTTTTTGTAATAGTTTTGTAGATCTGCAATTCTCTAGTACATTAGTTTAGTGTATTTCTGTTGGTTTACACAAGTAGTTCCTGAGATTAGCGCATTTAAACAATCAAACAAACAAACTCTTCATTTATTAGTATATATGATAACTGTATAACGTGGTCTTTAAGGTAAGGAAGAAAAGTCAATGGCAAAATTGGTTATATATTAGTAACCCATCTTAGACAGTAGGCACTCGAGTCATAGATTTTCATACAGGAGCCTTATATGAAGATACTAGTTTTTACTAGTTATCGCGTGGTAGGTTGATAATAGATGGCGTTTTTCAATGTCATCCTATTCCTGTAGAATTAATGGGGGTTTCTATATACTATATATTACCCCGGTATATAAGGAATCATTGTGCCAACTTTCATCAATATTGGTTCAGCGGATTCAACGTGAAGGAGTAACCAATTTACATCCATACTGTAAGTAGCGGCCTGTTACTCTCCCACTGCTAAGAATAGGCCTCTTCTCTCCGTTTTTGCAGAGAAGGTTTGGAGCTAAGGCTTACCACGCTACTCCAGTGCGGATTGGTAGGTTACACATATCTCCAGAATTCTCTAGAGATATGCAGGTTTCCTCACGATGTTTTTCTTCACCGAAAAGCGTGTGATAAATTATAATTATTAATTAGACACATAAGTTTTAACAGAAAACTCATTTGTGTTACCGCTGGGCTACAACAGCTTCATCAGAAAAAAATCCATACTGTGAGCATAACCAACTTTCGCATTTATAATATTAGTAGGAAAAAGATTATCAGAATTTAATTCATTGCATCTTTTATTAGAAATTAGAATAAATAAATATACAACATTAATAAGTAAATTTTGTAAAAAAAATGAAGGATTACGTTACTAGCGGAAGCTGTTATTACCAAGCTATGTAATCTAAACACTCTTAATGCAAGCGAAGTATTTGCATCTTTAGATTACGAGTTTTCGCATGCAGCTAATTTGAATAGAGGTGGTTTAATACAGTTTATGTTGTTTGAACCTAAACGTTTGCCATTAGCTAGGTTTTCTAAAAATAATTGATAATTCTATAGTCCAAAGATTTTTGGTATTTAACTTAATACAAACAAACAAAATCAATAACTTAGGAGCGACATTTTGTTATAATAATATTTTTTAGAGTTCAATCCACTCAAACAAAGTCGCGGGTAGTATAGCTATTAACGAAGTAAATTTAAAAATTTAACTGTGATCTTTAAGTACTGTTAACGGATGTTACAGAAGGTCGCTGCTATCGTGCGTATTACCAGTGTAGCCGATGGATAACGATCTCGCCGCGGCTTACTGTCATCGAGCGTCCTACAAACACAACCGATGGCGTGCTCGGCGTAATGCGCAATTACAAATGGAGGTTTGGATGGCAACGAATAATGAGCTATGGGATATGGTATTAATTACGAGTGCCGGAATACAAGTTGAATTATAGTTCGGGGTTTCATTAATACTCACTTCTGGACCTTCTTTAAGAGTACCTATAGAATTTTTACCTCTTATAAATAGAGAGTATGATCTATTATAACAATGTAACAATGGAGAGGACGTTTTGTGCTGTTCAGGAAAAATTACTGCCTGTTATATTTCTAAAAATAAATTCTATATTTTTTCTTTTAATCTTTGGAAGAATCTATACTAATATATAAAGCTGAAAAGTTTGTTTGTGTGATTTTTTGAATGCGCTAATATTAGGAACTGGACTGGATACTGGACCGATATGAAAAATTATTTCAGTGTAAGATAGTACATTTATCGAGGGAGGCTATAACATCACGCTAAGATGAGTAGGAGAGGAGCAGCAATAAAAAATAGTACGAAAACGACAAAATTTAAAGCTTTCCTTGCGTGCGCTGAGTAAATGGTGATAGTTATTTTAAAAATCATGTAGCACTAAATTGTTCCCCTCTAAAAGTTCGAATTTAAAGTCAGCGACAGCATATGTCTAGCGTTTAAGGTTAACCCACTTTAACCATGCTTATCAAAATACTACATTACGGTTTTAATCTATCCACGCGGGTGGAGCCGCTGGCGGTTGCTAGTAGTATATAATGGGGGCTATCTAAGTGCTGAATATCGCAATAAACGATGTCGCGACTACTACAAATATATAGCAATATAACAGCAAATATATAACAATACGTAATTTCTATGGGAAAACCTTTAACGAGTTAAAACATTTTAGATGCGCTGGGAGAGCACTATATGCAATTCAATACCGTGCTCTTACTACAAAATGTCAAGTGAAAAGCGGAGCGAGAGCAAAACATCATTTGATGTACATAAAAAGACAATACTGTTAAGACTCGACAAAGATTGACAGCTTGAAATCAAGTTTATTGCATCAACTTTTACCTATTGCTTATGCGTACTATTAATAATAGGCCATCGACAACTGACAGAGTTTGAGCTCATAAGATTTATCACCTCAATCATTTTGAAGTTCGAAATAACCTATCTAGTCATTTTTAATAAATCATACAAACGTAACGGTTTTAATATATCCAGTAACTTTTATATAAATGTGAAGTGTCTATCTATTTTGGGGTAAAAGCCTGTTCTATCTTTAAAGAGGAGGTTTTTTCGAAGTATATCGTGATCGAGAAATGTATAGTAGACAATATTATATTATTAAATACGATATTAAAAAATAATATTCTAAATTTGTTTGCTTAGCTTTATTAGAAAAAGATCGGTTTTATGGAAGTTTAATTTGATTAATTTTTGTTAAAATTTACAATTCTCTTCAAACTAAATGATTATGAGGTTAAAGTTTCACAAATTTTATAAATTTACATCTGTTAAAATTAAATAATATAAAGTATAACATAATAAGTGAAAAAAGGAAAGTGGGATAGTAACGGCCTGTACTATACCACTTCTGGGCATAGGGCCTCTCTATCCGTTTTTGGAGAGAAGGATTGGAGCGAAGACCTATCACTCTGCTCCAATGCAGATAGGTAGGTTACACATATCCCTAGAATTCTCTAGAGATATGCACGTTTCCTCACGATGTTTTCCTTGGCCGAAAAGCGTGATAAATTGCAATTATGAATTAGACACAAGATTTAATTTGAAAAACTCATTGGTGCCTGCCCAGGGTTTGAACTCGTGATTTCCTCGCAACGTGTCACTGCTGGGCTCTCACAGCTACCTAAAAATAATATCTTTTAATAAAATGAAATTGATAAATTATATCAGCCTTTGTTCGAATCAAATAATAGCTTATATTCTCTTGCAATGAAATTGTACGAATTTAGAGTTTGATCAATGGAAACAAAAGATTTATGTAATACGTATTGTTTTATATAATTAGTTGTTAAACAATGGTTGTAGATCAAAACATGGCTTATGTTAAATTAGTTTACTATTTTTGTTTTGTTATTACGATTTTGCAACTTTTTGATTGTTAACCATAAATTATCGTTTATTTTGCTGCTCATTGACACAAGTTTATGTTTATATGTACAAGTACATTACATTTCCCTCTATGAATAGTTGCTTAAGACATTGTACCGTAATTTTAACAATGTTTATTATTCCTGATTACGTGAAATTTGAATAATTATAACATTTAAGTGGATAATTTAAATGCGAATAAAAAAAACTGAACTTTTATCAATTTCAATAGTGCTTAAAAAATAGGTAACTTTTTGCGCAGTCAAATTGATTGACTTAAAAGCTACATTGTCTCTACCTCGACGTAGAGTTATAGTAAATTTATATAAATTTAAGTATTAAGAAATTATTAAACAAATTATTTTACTTCCATCAATGAATTTAATATTTTAGAAAATGTAATCCTATGTGATTCATGTGGCTATTAAATTCGATACCTCTTGCTTTGATAAGATGACCGTGTTATGCTAGAATTATTTGATGAAGTTTCTGCATATAATAACACTTCCTCTCTAAAGTTATTAAGAGTATACAATACATAATCAATTTTTAAGACAGATAGAATTGTAGCAATACAAAAGAATGAGAAACGTTATTAAAATGTCTATTGGAGCGTAATTTTATTAAATAACGTGTAGTTATTACAAATTGTAAGAGTCTTTTCACATGTTGCAGTCATGTATCAAGACATATGGTTTATTTAATTTAATTGTAAAATGTTTGAGAGCTTTAGAAATGTATATTGTAATTTTAACACGTGGGCTACAATTTCGTGAACTACATACTGCAATAACCGGAAAATATGAAAGCCCATTACAAAAAGTTTGCTGGAATTATGTATGGTCAAGTTGAAAAGAACTGAAGATGATTGGACTTCTATACATAAAACTGTACATAAGAACATTGCATTATTTATACTATTGCTGTATTTTTATATATATATTTTTAAAATATGAATCTCAAATCTATACTAGTAATTTCTTCCATGATCCATGATGATTCCATGATCTCCAAAAAACACGATTCTGTACCGCTTAGATCCAGCGGTTCCTCGCTACCTTTTTGAGGTCGTCAGTTCATCTCGTGGGTGATTTACCGACGCTGCGCCTTCCAGTGCGGGGTCGGCATTTAACCTCAAGACCACCCCAGGACGCCCACCAGTTTTCCACACTATATGCCCCTCCTATCACTTCTATGGATCTCCTCATTTCTGATTTGATCACGTAGAGTTATTCCGAGCATAGCACGCTCCATCGCCTCCTGAGTGACTCTGAGCTTTCATATGAGATCCATAGTCAGCGACCATGTTTTGGATCTGCAGGTCATCAATGGCAACACGCACTGTTCGAAGACTTTGGTCGTCAGTACAAGTATTATAATGACGAAACTCTCTTATTTCTTGTTCAGCAGTAGAACTATGTGGGTTGAATTTCACAAAATACTAATCCACTTAGATTTTGAAAGTAGTTCTAAGTTATTCCTAATTTAAGTGTAATTTTTTATTGGAAACAGAAAATAATATTGTTTTTAAAGCTTCTATTTGATTTATATAATAGTATAAAGCGACAATATGACCTATATATTTATCTCGTAAGACTTTGTTGCCTGACAAAGTCATGCTTTTTGTGAGCATTTCTCAATAAAAAGACACCGCCATCTATAAAGGCCTTAATAGTTTTTCATTGCTATTACATTACATTACGCGTAACATCATAAATATTACACAATTCGCTATTTCCTTCCCGAGTTCCATTCGTCCGTGATTGTTACTAATACGCCTTAATAGTTCGTATGTTTATGTATGACTAGCTGGTACTCTCGACTTCGTTTGCATCTACAAATATTATTTAATTTGTTCATTTGGGTAATAAACTATCTACATACCAACTTTATACTTTAACTTTAAGTTTATAATTTCTGTTGTTATTGCATCTGTCTGTTTTGGTAAAATTATGGCGCAGATTCCCAAGTTTAGTTTAGGTTTGCTTGATAGTAACGAGTATTAAATAAATATATTGTTACATTGTTATTTGGTCTTTTACCTTTATTCTAGGTCCCAAGAGCATGTTAGCCTATTCCAATTATTATAACCTCGTTAATTAACGAAAAATAAATTATATTCCAGTACCATAGGTTTATCACTATGGGGTTACGGTAGTTGCTCCATTTAAAAGTAGGTTGCGTTCTACGTTATAGTACGAATAACCACCATACTAAACAACTAACACTGCACACATTCACTAGCACAATCACAACAAGCGTGTTGAAGTGCATGCGGTATACAAATCCTGAAGGCATAATTTATGGACACAGACAGTATACTCCACTACTAGCATAAAGCATAACTTATTTTATAGCGGATTATAGCAAAATAATATTATCATTACTTTGTATTATGGACCTCCGCCAAGTAACCCCTAATTCTGTACAATTTTTTCTTGCAACTTTTAGGGCCACATCATACGAAAAACTGATATTCGTAAGGATCTTAAGGCGTTGAAGTTTCCTTTACACTAAAATGCAGAATTGATAGATACCCGCAATAGCTTGGCAGACGGTCATAAATGTCGAAGTTGCTGAGATTCTGTTAGATCCAAGCAAAACATCGTGCGGCATGGAAATCCCTTCAAGGGATCTACCTTTTCAGTTGTCAATAATTGGTTGAAAAAGAAGAACGCTTAAGCATTTTTCTTGTGTTCTAAAATCATAAGCACACCTAAAGCAGCCAAATAAACAATTGTAAGAAGGTTTCATAAGATGCAAGCAATATATTGTTTAGTGTGGAAATCCCGTGAAAGGACCTATCTTTGTAGTTGGGTTGATTAAGAGTATATGTACTACATGCGATAGCTCAGCGATGAGACTGTGCGACTCTTTCAAGGGAATCACGGCTTTAAATCTAGGGCAGGCACCAATGAGTTTTAATGTTAAAACTTGGGTGTCTAATGGATATTTGCAATTTATGACACGCTTTTCGGAGGAGGAAAATATCGTGAAAAAAGCTGCACCTATAAATCTACTTTGGACCGTATAAGTCTTAGCTCTAGCCTTTCCATAATAACGAAGGTAGGAGGTCTCTATCCAGCAGTGGGATAATAGGAGGATGTTTCTTTATATAGTTTACTTGGAATACAATTAAATTTTCCTAAGGCCTACATATAAGGAAATTGTTTTTTTTTGGCAATACTGACGAATAACTTGTTTGGTTAGGTAGAACGATTGTTTTGCAGTCCACGGCGTATGATGTCAACAATCACAATAATGAAAGTGCACGTACGTTAAAGATTCTGTTCACATGCTTGGAGAATCTACAGATCGACTAAATTATTTGTTTGTTTATACAGTATTTGTTTGTTTCTTTTGAATTTCTGAATGTAATGTTTTAACATATGTGTTACAAATTTAACGATTTAGTCTTAAATCGATTATTAGAGAAACGCTTAGGTATTAAATTTAATATCCTGGGGTGTTTGCTTGTTAATGCGATTATAAATTTTGGAAAGAGATTCCATAAAGTTAATATTTTGTTTTTTACCTCCTAGTTTTTCTGTAAAGTAGTTCTATTGATAGAGTATAATTGTAAAACATAAAAAAAATCCTAATAAAAAAATCTCATTATGTTTGAGGGAAGGTATTTTACATAATTAATATATAATATGGTCGCTAATTACTAGGTATATAAAAGTATATTTAATAGATTTTTTTGCAAATATTTATTTATAAAGTGCTTGGCCCTATGACTGAAGTCTTTATCGTTATTTATCTCAAAAATCATCATCGTCATCCTTCTGCTCTTATCCCACTGTAAGGGGTGTCGGCACAACATGTTATCACATGATTTTACGACCGTCAATTTACCTTAGTCACCTTTTACGACACCTCGGTAAGAAATGAGGGTGGTGTATTCTACTCAACCGAATACCACACGGTGGGTTAACTTACCTAATTAACTTTTTACGACAGCTCTGTAAAAAAATGAGGGTGGTGTATTCTACTCAACCGGATACCACATTGCTACTATGTACATTGACATAAACTAGTTCTGTTGTTCTTAATGTGTCCATGTCACAGACTAATATATAGGACCCGCGCATCACGACGTACATCTGTCTCTGAGTAAGTGCATCTAACCGTAATCAAATGACGTAACGCTTCCGGCCTCTAAGTGTTACCTCATTGTTGGGCTCGGAAGCTCGATGGCTCGCTCCCATTCTTTCAGCCGGTCCAGTGAAAGGGTCCTCCGATACACTTTTACCCTCGGCGGCGCCTGTGCTCAAGCGGGTGCTAGTCTCACGCGGTCTTATAAATTCGGTGAAAACACTACGACATCACATTACGAATTCGGCGGCTGTACAAAGCGGCCGTCCGATCACAGATATTTACGGTTAAGTGTTGTGCTTGAACATAGTGATTTAGTTTTAGCAACGCGTCTAGCGTTCTAATAAGCGTACAAAATGAAATTCACGGTGAGTGCGTGTTTTGTGATGATAGAATAGAAAAGTGCGGCTTCAATTTGTGTTCTAACAAGAGGATCTGTTTTGACTATTTAATTTTAGTTTGAATTTCGAAGAACAAGTGTCAACTCATTTCAAGCATAGATAGAGATTTGAAAAAATTCGCTTCATTATAATTAGTATAACCATTATTTGTGTACTGAAATAAACTTATGTAGACATTAATAAACATGAAAAATACATGTAATATTTAGAATACTTTCATACATAATTAACTTTCTAAGCTTACATCGTTCAATACGTTAAAGACTGAATGTAATTATCCTGCATGTGTGTAGGTTTATTTTTTGTGCCAAGTAAAAGCGGTAAAAGTGAAATTAAATTTATAATAGCAGGTATAATCTTGAACACTCATGCGGGTTGTCATATGTTGTAAAACAAGTTATCATTGTTGCTGTTTTATTTACATGTTTGAAAGTTAAATTATATTAAAAAATCCTTGTAATATGTGCCTCATCTAATGTGTGCAAATATAAAAAAGACAATTTATATTCACAATTTTACATAATTTATATGTTGTTTCAGGTATTGATAGTAGTTCTTACCATATCAACAACATGGGGTATAAAAGCCAAAGTGGAGGACTCCGGTAACAAAAGAGAAGCGTCTGGTAGTTATTTACCATCGAGCTCTCATAACTTCCAGTCGCCATCAGCAATGGGTCAAGAAGACGCAAGTGCTATAAGCATTGGCGCTGGATACAGCGTAGGAGGCGCGAAACCAAGTTATAGCTTTGGTGGTGATGGATCAGGACCTGGTGCCACATATCAATTACAGTCGGACGGTGGTCACGCTAATATTCAACTGGCCCCCATCACTTTACAACCAACTAATGGGGCCCTCGTCTCCAATGATCTTTCACAACTTATGAGTCAATTATCACATGGACTTAACACTGGAGCTATATCTATACCATCATCTGGCGGTCAAGGAGCTTTGTACCAATTCGGAGGTCAAGGCGGACACGGTGGTCAGGAAATTGCCCTTCCTCAATTTACTTACGGAACTAATAATTTGCAGCAGTTTACCATAGGTGATCAAAGTCAAGGTGCAGTACCAGCGTATGCTCTTGGTACAAAAGGTCTCGGTACCTTTAGTTCAACAGGTCCAGTATTATTCAATCCCGAATCTCCTGGTAATCAAGCTGCACTGAATTACGCCGCTCCAAGTTATGGTCAACAGTACGAAGGGGCCACTTTACCTTTAGGTGATTCCGGGCCATCCCTTGCTGGATATTCATTTGGTGGAGGACAATCCTTGGGTGAATCCTTGAAAGGATTTAGTGGGAACTACGCTCCATCTGGAAAAAGTTCCTTTAAACCATCTGCTTACTTAGGTTCTTCAGTTCCAAGCGATTCAGGGTCCAGCCTTGCGAGTCCCGTGTCATACGGGAGTCCATCATTTGCTGCCTACAAATCTTTACCCGGTATTCATGGAGGAGCTTCTCTTGGCTCTGGCGGACACGGTAGCACTTTTGGTTCCTTCCCCAGTTTCAGCAGTGGTCCATCTAAACTAGTTGCGGGATCATATTTGCCTTCAAAGTCTGAAGGCATCGGATCGTTAGAGTCTATAGCTTCTGCATTCTCTGCCAGTGGTCAACTAGGTTCGTCTCATGGAAGTAACTACGGGAGACCTTCAGGCGCATACACTGGTAGCCATGGACATACTGCGTCAGCTACTGCTCCCGCCTATTACTTTACACCTGGTAAACAATCAGCACACAGTTTTGGTTTAGGTAGCTCTGCTTATAGAAGTCCTGTATCAGGCTACAGTTCCTTAAATTCTTTTTCATCAGGACCTAAATATAGTTTCGGAGGTCACAGCAGTCCTCGTTATACCCAATCGAAAGATGCCCAGGGATCTTATAGTGAATCCAATTATAACACAATCAAATATAGCGAGGAGTTAAAACCTCGTTATAACTAAATTATTTACAAAAAACTATGATATCTTGCTTTGATTCTGTTGTAAATATTGCCTGATGATGAAAATGAGAAAGAAAAAATGGTTGTGTGTTTGGATATGAAAATAGTGTCATGTCGTTAGGTATATATAGTCTGATAATTATTTTTGTGAGAGAATGATTTGAATTACGCTGACAGTATCAGCTGTACTACAGTATTTTAGACACTTTTAAAGGCACTTTCTTTTAGAGTCATTTAGCATAATTATATGGTGCGGTTTATATAACACCCACGCGATGAGACTACAAATCCGGATTGAAAATGCCAATTTTAGATGGTTCGATGACCGCCTTAATGTTGTTTTTTGTATCAATGAATACCAGTGAGTTTCTGTAAATAAGCTTAGCTTTAAGATTGTTTATTTATTGTTGATATGTAATTTAAGATTGTTATTGTGCGTTTTAATAAATAATTGTTACGAAATATCTCGTTATTTAACCCTTCTATGTATTTAGAATTTTAACAAAGCATGCAAGTAGATTTTAATGGAAAATTTGTATGAATATGTGTTTTATTATATTGTTTATTTAACTTTTTATTTTACATAAATGGATTCAAAAATGAAATCATATACTATATATGGTCTAGATTCAAATCTAGTTATCCTTAAGTATTCACGTTTTACTGAAGATCTCAAATATTTCTTATAGTGGGGCGTAAATATTTTAAAAGTTTATTTTTCTAAAAGTATTATTAATTATAAAACGAAAATAACAACACGTTTTGTCCTTTCAAATTTATATCAGGATTTCATCTTGGATTACCTCAACAGAAGAAAGAATTCAAAAGAAGAAAAAATTCAAAAAATTTAGAAAGAAACGATAAAAGTAGGTAAATAGTCTAATCAACCATAGTCATAGTTGCAGCCTTATATTTTAGAAACGACGCCTTAAATATATTAGGTGCTACCCTTTTTAACGAAGGGTAAGGTAATCTTTAACGAAGTTTGTATAAGATAATATAATATTGCAGTACTATTAACTAGATTTACTTGAAGGATATCTAAAAAAAGTAAAATATATCAAATGATAGAAAATTCGAAAGATATGGAGTAAAAAAAAGACTAAGAGGCTAAAGACTTCGATCACCGGAGACTCTTTTGTTTTAACTTCTATAATTATCAATTGATATATTTGTACTATGTACATATTTTATGATTCAAACAACTTCTTCTTTAAATACTAGACGTTAATTATTCCAGTACGATACTACAAATAAATCTCTAAAGTTTTTCCTGGTTACATTTCCTATATATCATATATTGTAAACATTTGGGATTTTTTCAGTACAAATGCTGGAATATTAGTATCATAAAAGTTATTTTTCATATAGTGATTATAATTAGGCAGTAATGAAACGCAAATCAAATCGAAAAACAGGAAATCAAAGGGAAAACTTAAATTGTGTTCCTTATTAAAAAAAATTATAGTCCTTTTAGCCTTCAAGGATACCGAATTGATGTTGTATATATATTGTTTATATTGGTTCGCAAATTATATGAACAACAAAATTTTTAAAAATAGTACTTAAGGATACCCAGGAAAGTCATTGCAATCGATGAAGGATCTCGTAACAAATAAGATGGTATGCAAATCATACGTAATAATTGTTATTTAGCGACAAAAATTTCCTAAATTATAAACTTTTACTTACTTTTTTTTACTTCCAAATAAATGAACGTTAAAAAATTTGTTCTTATCATCAAAAAAGTTAAATGACATTTAAAATTTGAAGCTTCGCGATGACGATTTCTACTTTAGCAAATCGCTATAAAACCTACGAGAAACACCTTCGATTACCAGCATTGAAATAAAACTGTATTTTATATTCTCTATATTTATAATATAATCTTTAAAATACTAAATATAAGAATAATAACTTGATTCTGGTGAAAAACTTATATCGTGGATGTAATACATAATATAAGAAATAGATGATACAATATATTGTGTAAACATCTTGCTATTTAAGTCGTCAGATTGTCCATGGTTGGGGAGACATGTATCACAGTAGCGAAATGCGTTCACTTCCGAATTCTTGCTATTATATAACACTTTTTCTTGGCTGGTCGTGTTTTTATTCGCCGTGATTGATACTGAATATAAATGAGGTAACTGGAATGTTGAAATCTGACTTTTAAATTAAAATCATAGATAGCTCATCGAAAGTTGTTTGATGCTACAATATGTAATTTCGGCGTGAAATTGACGCACATTTAATATATTGTATACGAAAATTGAATCAGTGAAAGTAATAAATACGTGTAGACACGGTTTTAGTTTTAGTTTATCAGATGGTTACCTATGTAGTAAAGTTGACAATTTAAAAGCACTTCCTCCTCCTTATCCTACTCTAAGTGGGGTCGGCACAACATGTTATAAACATATTGTCAGATGATTTGACCACGTATTTTACGTATTTTATGACCGGCCGCCTGCCTGACGTCAACTTACCTTAGTCGCATTTTGCGACACCTCGGTAAGAAAGAGGGTGGTCAATTCTACTCAACCAATTACCACACGGTGGGTCAAGTTACCTTAGTCGCCTTTTACGACACCTCGGTAAGAAATGAGGGTGGTCTATTCTACTTAGCTGGATACCACACTTCAGACATTTTAAAGGACTTGTTTATAAGTTTACGTGAATAAATAATAATTAGAATTACCCGGAGGTCTTAGCTATGCTTAGATTCAGCAGGTAGAGCTTTCCAAAATTAGTTCAATTATACGAGGTTCGGGAGTACATTTACTTATTCATACTTAAAGTTATAAAGAAAACGAAAACAAACTAATAAAATCGGTGTATTAAATATATTTGTACTCTGACTGATTCAAAATTTGACGCGCAAAATAAGAGAAAAATAAAATGTTTACATTTTTTTGTAGAAATTTATAGAAGACTATTCTAAATAACAAATACTAATTTATTAGATAAACTGATAAGTACTAATTTATTATTAGAAATTTTTTATAGGAACAAGGTATTACTTGGCATTAATAATTTAGGGCTTAAAGTGTAGAAACTTACATTTTTTTGTATAAATTACTAGTACCTAATATCCCGCGGTTTTACCCGCGTGCATACCGATCTCATGGCAGTGGAAAGTCTACTAAATCGGCCTATCGATTTATTTTTAACATAATTTTTTTTATGTAAAATAAAGTATAGTCTATGTTGCCCAGTAAAGACGCAGCTTTCCAATGGTGAAAGAATTTTTGAAATCGATCCAGTATCCAGATCCAGATCGAGAGTTTTTGTGTGAAAACATTACAAACATACATACAAATTTTTCCTCTTTATAATATTAGTATAGATGTTTTTGTTAAAAAATCGCACCATCTAGTTTAATCTTTGTGAACCACGAAAAACAATTGATTGGCACAATAATTACTACATTCATGCGTAGATGGCGCTTTTTATTTTAGTTCTAATTTTACAACGAAGGCGCTTGTATAGCTTAGTAATTGCAGTAAATAATAATTTAATTTGTACGGCTTTGTTATTTGTAATTTGAAAAACAAAATGATTTATTATATAATTAAGAATGAAATTAGGTTTTAGTTTACACTATGATTCATGAGATTTTATCTCACTGCTTTAAATTATAATATTATACTCTCGTACTATTCTCGTACTACAACCACAGAGAAAAAATGCAAAAAAGTGCTAGTGATATGTGGACTTGATATTTTACTTCTTTAGTCCGCCCGTTTCCACCTGAGCTATTATAACTTTGCAAGTGACAACGTAATTAACCTTTGTTTAATATCTTAATAGAAGCAGTTTTCTAGTGGCTGAATACAGGAATAAAACTACAATTTTAATTAAATCTAGCTAGATCGATTTATGACTTCCGAAATCCCTGAATTCTTAGTTTCATGAAAATCGTCAACGGCTCTTTCATGTAGGTACTTTTTTATGAAAATTCAGATTTTTTAGTTTATAAGCTCATTTTAAAATTAAACATTCACAACATTTTTTATTGATTTACCAATTTTAAGGAAATTCGATAATTATCTTGGGAATTCTTTAAAGTCTAAAGAGGCCATTTGCAGAGGTCGAAGTTACATTCTCTCATCAAAATCCTCGAATGTTGTATTAACAAGTCGTTACTATGTATATTATAATTAGACGCTAACTGGACTAGTTCGAATAGTTTCTTTGCTCCAATACACGCTGATTCTTTGTATTATCTACCTCGCCTATCATCACGTTAGCGACATTTTAATTAATTTCTGGTAATATTTATTTTTTGCGGATTTCCTCATTGATGATTTGATCACGCATCGATACTACAAGCTAAGTCCGCTCGCTGAGCGACAGAGTTTTCTTATGAGCTCCATAAACCTGTTCCATTCTGATAGTTTGAATTCCATCGTATTTAATGTTGAAAATATACTAGAAACTATTTATTGAAATTAGGAAATACGCGATGACGATTTTATTATTATGATGTTGTTATTTCGGAAAAGTTGCAATATTTATTAGTTATATATTAAATTGCAAGTAAAAGCTGTTTATAAGATACTAGCAATCGCCAGCGGTTCCACCCGCGTAGAAAGATCAAAACAGTAATATAGTATTTTGCTTAGATTAGATAGACGTATACTGTTGCGGACTTTTATTTAGAAATTTTGGAGGAGAACAATAATGTAATATATGATTATTGAATTAATTTCACCGTTTACTCAGGCCACGCACGGAAAGCTTTAAGCGTTTTCGTAATATTTTTTATTGCTGCACCTCTCCTATTTATCTTAGCGTGATGTTATATAGCCTTTTGCAATAAATAGACTATCTTACACACATATAATTTTTCAAGTCAGTCCAGTAGTTTCTGAGATTAGCGCGTTCAAAAAACAAACAAACTCTTCAGCTTTATATATTAGTATAGATATGTTGGACGGGAACTCCGCCGCCGGTGTAGTAAACGCGAGCATGCGTTTCCGCGGCGATACAGGAAGTTCGCGTTCTCAGAGAAACTGGATCTGTTACGATGCAGGACAAAGACCTATCGGTCACTTCCCTAGGTACTTCCATCTGGAACCGAAGGAAAGTTGCCCGGAGCCGATCGTATAAATACGTGAACTTGATATTAACTAACACTTTTCCGAGCACCGGTGGTTAGATCGCTTTTCTTTTTGATCGAGATATGTTATTAAAATAATATGTGGAAAAAAGGATTCTTCGTAAGTTTTCCGTAACTAAATATTTTTCTTTGTCCAAGTATATAATAAATTCATAGCAATGTTGCTAATACAATTTAAGTAGAATTGACTAGATAGGTTGAGTAGAACAGACCACTCTCTTATCGAGATGTCGTAAAAGGCGACTAAGGTAAGTTGACCCGCCGTGTGGTATCCGACTGAATAGAATAGACCACCCTCATTTCCTACCAATGTATCGTAAAAGGGGAATAAGGTAAGTTCACAAGCCTTGAGGTATTCGGCTGAGTAGAATAGATCAACCTCATTCCTTACCGAGGTGTCGTAAAAGGCGACTAGGGTAAGTTGACCCGCCGTGTGGTATCCGGCTGTGTGGTATAGAATAGACTATCTTCATTTCTTACCGAGGTGTCGCAGAAGGCGAATAAGGTAACTTGACGTCAGGCAGGCGACCGGTCGTAAAATACGTAGCCAAATCATCTTACACCGTGTTCATAACATGTTGTCGATCCCACTTAGAGTGGAATAAGGATAATGATGATGACACATCTTCTGACTGCATAGCATTAATATCTAAATTGCAGGACAACGAAATTAAAACTTACTTTTGTTATATTTAAAAATAATTACTGCTGGACGGATAAGTACCAAACTAAACATGCAATGGTTACTTCAACATTAGTATTGTAGCGATAAAATATAATCGATAAATATTTATGTCTGAATAGTGAACACATTGCCTGTTTCATAACCACAGACGTAATAACAAATATTGTAACAACAAGGAGCTGATTGATCGCTCTTAACGCCTTTAAAATTCTCTATGACGAATTGTTAAACTGGTCATTTATTACAGATCTATGCCGCTTTCGCTGCGCTTGCGTTTGCCAGCGAGATCGAAGATGGCGAACAAAAGAAAAGGGGCGCGGGAAAGGCTAATGCTCTAAATGCAATCCCTACTGGAGCACAGAAGACTGACTACACTTATAACTTTTACTCCCAAAGTCCATCTTCCCAGACCAATCCAAGTCATTACCAAAATCAAGTACCGAATTCCTTTTATCCCAATCAAGTTGCAAGTCAATACTTCACCCCGTCTAACAACGCCGATTCATCTTCACATCTTCATACTCAAGTATCTCCACAAATAACGTCACAACCCGCTCAATCACATTTCGTGCCTATCAACGTCTATTCAAACCCGGGCTACCAACCAAAATACCAAATTGTGTCAGCCAAACCAAGCGGAAACTTGCAAATAGCTGTCATGCAACCTACATACCAAGGTTCGTCTATATTACAATATCCTCACTCCCTTTTATCACCGGCTCATACAAATCAAATTCATCCTTTTAATTTTCCAACATTTCAACCTTTGTCATTGGGCAGCTCTTTTATCGGTCATCCATCGATGGTTGTTCTTCCCCAAGCACACGCCAGCCTTTACAATAATTTAGTATATCCTAATCCAACCCAAAGTTTCTATAACTACTACCCATCAACTTCACAAGCGAAGTATAGTTATGCTTCAGTACCAACCGTATCACAGTCAAATGATTACGACAAAGCTCAAAGCACTGTTCCACATTCCGTAATAAAGGATGACAGCAATGTGCAGAGCACAGATTATATCAATCCTGTTGATTCCAACTCTGCTTACAAGAATGCTTATTCCAGTGGAAGTGCTTATTCCAAACTTTAAATACTTTGACTTTGTTGTTTATTATTGATATAGAATTTAAGCTTTTTATTTATTTCATTATGTTATTACGATGTTGATTTTGTATTTGTTATATTTTAGAACATTAAAAAGCGTTATCAATATTTATGAGCTTTTGTTATTTTAACCATAATTTAATCAAAGTCATGTCCTAATCGTCTTTAATTTCCGATACCATGCTACCATTAAGCCTGCTATGCTATGAAGCTATGAAGCTATGAAGAAATCGTACAGTTTTTTAAAACTATTATAGGATTATTTAGTAATATTAGTATTATTTTTTAATATTAATTTTATATTATATTGAAGAGTAGTTAAAATCGCGATAAAAATACGAACTTAAAGGATTTGTTCAAATTCGGGTAAATAATCAAAAAATATATAATTAAGAGAAAATAAACACAGTATCCTAAATGCAATAGTTTCAAGCTCAAACCAATCATGTATACTCAGAAAGTTTGATTAGTTTCAATTATTGTCGCCTAAAGATAAATTAAAGACTATTTCTGATACAAAAGTAATAATAAAATTATTTTGCTATAATCCGCGATGAAGTAAAATAGACGATAAAATAGACGAAGTAAAATAGGTAAAATAACGCTTTGCTATTTTGGTCGTGGAGTCTATCTCCTGACGATGCTTCGGTTGCGGGGCGAAACGATTGTTGAGTTTGTGATAGTGAACGTATGTAGGGCTTGTGTATTGTGGTGGCGGTGGTGGAGGTTTGTGCATCTGTTTTTTACGAATCCTGCATGTATCAGGTATGATAACCGAATGACCACTCTACATTTAGCATTGTATATATTTTCTATTTTACTTCATCGCGGATTATAGCGAAATAATTTTATTATTACTTTTGTATTATGGATCTCCGCAAAGTAACGCCTAATTCTATAAATTACTATTTCTGATATTATCCTAACCCATAGGGACATACACACTAAAGTTTATATAATATATAACTAAATTTCTTTTATAGAATGAGTCGTGATTGCCTGAGGCGATGTACAATAAAAATAAATTATTATCGCATATAAACAGTGTTAATGACTCGATTTAGTCAGTAATTATTAGTTGGTTGGTAACACGTCACAGCATCTGTGACCGATCAGTGAAAGGAAATATTATTTGACCCTTTAATGGTTGTACATAAATACATAGGGATATTCTTAACGTAACTCAGTGTTAAGCATGTCTTAGAATAAGAGGATATGTATTGATTTACCTTTGTGTGTTCAATAAATTTATTATTTATTTATTTAAATATTAGTATTATTGGATTAGATATCACACTATGGAAACACTAGCTGCGTCTAGCGGTTTCACGTACCATGTTAAGTTTAGTTGTAAAAAGTATTTTAATTATTTAGTTATAATATATGGTTACTTAGTAATAGAAAATTGATTTTTATTTAGTATTCTTTGAGCATTTACCGGAATAATACGCCTATGTTTAAATTAGACTTACTTAACCAATTCTTTTTAATAAATTTTCTAAAGCTACTAACACCCCTAACTGCCAAGTTTTCACTTTTATGTGATGAACGCCCTTTGACACGGTGCCAGCGCTGTATGCGGTGTAGCTAATATCTCCTATAGTGATCCATACAACTCGGACAATCGTGTACGTTAACATAACCGGAATTTTTCATGGAAAAATGCGAACCATAAACCTAAGGAATAGCGGATTCAAACTCCGGAGAAAAATGGACAATTGTTCCTTTTATAATTAAACCGTTTAGTTTGACGCCGCTAATTACAGACAAAGCCAGTGAATTAGTTAACTTATCTTTATTCCATTAGAATGCGTTTCAAGAAGTGGGTGATCTAAGGCAAACGGCAAAAAAGTAAATGAATAATCGATCAATAAATGTCGATAACGCTCAGCATTTACAAACCTTTCCACGCATATCCAGAGGCGGTCAATACTAATGACATCAAGAGCGATTATGTGAAAATTCTCTACCATTACCTGGGTTAATGGTGTAATACGATTGCATAATGACGTCGTAAATTATTTGAGTGAACGGTTCATAAGCAAAGCTTGAAATCTTCATTTAACTATGTGGTAAAGATTGACAGATGTCGAGCGTCCGTTTATGACAAATTATGCATAGCGTGCGGCAATTTTTATGAAGGATTAAATATGTATGTACATAAATTAACTTTTATTATGCGTATAAATAATTCACCAGACTTTTTATTGCATATAAAAAAGAATAACACGTAAGTATACATTACAAATAAATCATTGTAATTTTTGACTTGTTAATGATTATATACGCTATATTGAACAATGCTACAAGAGGCTTTGAGTGATTTAATAATAAATGTAAATTATTCTAAATTTCAAATGGTCAACATTTCAAATGGCTCTAGGAATTGCCTCTACAGGTGACAAGAGGGCTGGCTCCTTTTTCGCACAAAGAATCAGCTTAGCGATTCAGCGCGGAAACGCTGCCAGCATTCTTGGGACCATTCCACGTAGGCATGATTTGTATAGACCTAGCGTATAAGTTATTTACGATAGATATAACTTGTACATTTTAGTACACAAAAAGTATAGGAATTCTTTAACTTTTAACGCGTGTCATTAGAAGTAAAATAATACTATAATTCATAAACAATTATTTTTGTTTTTTTTATATTTAATTTGCCGTGTATGTATGTGAAGGTGAATCTCGTAAGTTGCTTCAACCCACTTCTCGGTATCCGAATGAGCTGAAATTTTGGATAACCAGTCCAATCCTGATGACTATTATTGTTTATGTTAAACACGACCTGATTTTGGATTGGCTCCAGGCGACGGGCTCCTCAATGGGTAATAGTAGGGACTTGAAATTTTATTAAAAGCTTTATGTTTAACTCATTACTAGTCAATATATTTTCTAGCAGAGTTAATAAATATAATATAGACAAAACATTTTTTATTCTTTAATGCTTTTTCACAATTTATTTTACATAAAATATTAGAAATTCGTGTTTAGAATTTTTCATGATTTGAAAATTTAGTTTATTTGAATGATCGGCTTAGCCTGCGAATTTCAAATATGTACCAACTTACTTTTTAATTCCCATATTTTTGAATGAAGGTAAATAGATAATAAGATATAGAATAGATAATAGATATAGATAAATAGGATCGATTTAGATACGAATAGATAAATAGATAATAACAATAGATAGTATATTTATAGTCAGTTATTAATATATTAATAGTAATTTCTATTTATTATTGTTAAGTTTGGCCAAAGCGTTTTATTTTAATGTGCTATTTGAGAATTACGTTTTGAAATTTATATTATTTATAAATTATTTAAAATGAAGTATTTTTCTGCTAACTTTATAAGAATCTATACTAATATATAAAGCTGAAGAGTTTGTTTGATTGTTTGATTGATTGATTGTTTGAACGCGCTAATCTCAGAAACTACTTGACCGATTTCAAAAATTCTTTCAGTTTAAGATAGTCCATTTATTGAGAAAAGCTATAGGCTATATAACATCACGCTAAGATTTATAGGAGAGGAGCAGCAATAAAAAATAGTACAAGAACAGCAAAATTTAAGACTTTCCTTGCGTGCGCTGAGTAAACGGTAATAGTTATAATTTATAGAATTAGGCGTTACTTTGCGGAGGTCCATAATACAAAAGTAATGAGAATATTATTTAAATTTATTATTAAATCTTTTATCGCGGATTATAGCAAAATAATATTCTCATTACTTTGGTAATAGTTATTTAAAAATCATGTATTACAAAATTGTTCCCCTCTAAAAGTTCTAAATAAAAGTCCGCGACAGCATATGTCTAGCTTTTAAGGTTGATCTTTACCCATAAGGTTGACTTTAACAATTTTTATAGTTTATTATATTACGGTTTTAATTGTACCATGCAGGCGGAGCCGTTGGCAATTGTTAGAAGGAATTATATTCATTTTTTCTCTTACATTATATTGTATATTTGAGTCCAGTGATCGTTATAGACACCACAAATCTCCAATATACAATGGGAAAGGTGCAAGTATCGGATGGAAGGGTCTTACAAAGAGAGATCGGAATAGGATATTGGCTTCGCTCAGGTGGGTTAGAAAGTGCAGTGAAACCGATAGTGCGTTGAGGGCGAAGTGTTTTTATGAGAACGCGCAAAGAGGCTAGTTCCGTTACATGCATAATTAGGACTTCTATATACAAATATTTACATTAATATCATCCGTAATCATAATGTTAATAAAAACCAATGCATTATTGTGTTCAACTTTACCTTACTATATTAGCTAATTAAGTATATTATTATTCGTTTAGACTCAAACTCAAGCTAAAATATGTAATCTAGTAATCAAGTGTTTTAAATGATTTACTGTACTGCTGGTTCGGATGATTGCTCCTAACGAGAAGAACCATAAAGTAAGCGGCGGTTGCTATTTTCAAAATATAATTCTTATAATTACTTACATTTGATCATATCCATCTTTCTGTAACTTTCGACTGCTTATCGTTACATGTTCGAAAAGACATGTTTGAAACGTTAAAAAAATATTTTTTTATCCGTTTTAACAACTCGATTAATGGCTTCTTTAGGTGACAAGAGGGCAGGCTCCTTTTTGTATAAAGAATCAGCTTAGAGATTCTACGCGGAAACGCTGTCAGCATTCCTAGTATAAGTAATTTAAGATAGACATAACTTGAACATCTTTGTTGTAAATAAAATTAAACGTGAAAATTTATTTATGATTAGACTTCCCGCGAACTTTTACTACCTTATATCGTTTGTCATCTATATGATAGTGTACTTATACAATATGTCCCATTTGTTATGTATGATGTAGATGACTAAAAAAAAATAATAAAGCAAGAATTAATTTAATATGCAAGCTCATTACGCAGTCATTTGTCGGCCTAATAGGAAAGCTTATTTTGCACTAATTTTATATTCTATTACGGTTACAAAAATCGTGTTCCCTTGATATTAATTTGACAATTCCGCTCTGTTGTCTCACGCTCACTAATGCGATATTTTTTATAAACTAGACAGTAAACTAAACAATATAAAACTAGAGTTAGTACTTTTAGGTAAAGCGGTCTGAAACAGTATTCCATATTGAAATTCGAATTCGAAAGAACTCGTAAGTCTTATTTGTTTCTTAAAATAATTAGTTTAAATAACATATGCTTTATGTAGACGTGTGGTATCCGGCTAAGTAGAATAGACCACCCTCATTTCTTACCGAGGTGTCGTAAGAGGCGACTAAGGTAAGTCGATCCACTGTGTGGTATCCGGTTTAGTAGAATAGATCACCCTCCTTCTTACCGAGGTGTCGTAAAATACGACTAAGGTAAGTTGACGTCAGGCAGGCGGCCGGTCGTAAAAACGCAGCCAAATCATGTAACAGCATGTAACATGTTGTGCCGACCCCACTTAGAGTGGGATAAGGGCAGGAGGATATATATAATGCTTTATGAAGCTGTGATAGCATAGCGGTGAGACCGAGCGACTCTTTCGAGAGCGTCACAAGTTCAAACCCCGGGCAAGCACCAATGAGGTTTTCTATTAAAAAAAACTTATATGCCTAATTGATAATTGCAATTTATCACTCGCTTTTGAGTGAAGAAAAACATTATGAGGAAACCTACATATCTCTAGAGAATTCTGAGGATATGTGTAACCTACCAACCCGCATTGAAGCAGCGTGGTAGTTCTTAGTTTCTCCCCAGAAACTGACGGTTGAGGCCTATGCCCAGCAGTGGGATAATAACAAGCCTTTACTTTATTTTTTTATACTTTGAAGAACTGACAGTGTATATTTGAAAAAAATATCTACTTTAGATCAGGTAATCAGTTAATTACGATAATCACGGTAAGTGTAGTAAAAAAATTAGTACATAAAATAATCTTTCATTGTTCCATTCATACGCTATGATAAAAATATTATGGTTACAAAACACGCAACCTTCTGTTGATGGGAAAATTAAACGGAAAGAGAGGTGTCGACGGATTGAAAAATCTGCTCGTGTAACATCCGCAAGCAGGTATAATATAATGAGACCGTCATATTTCGCTATAAACTAATTATTCAATAATAGTGGTAACCGCGACTTCCGAGGTGTCGTAAAAGACGACTAAGGTAAGTTGATCCACCGTGTGGTATCCGGTTGAGTAGAATAGACCACCCTCTTTCCTACGGAGGTGTCGTAAAAGGCGACTTAGGTACGTAGACGTTGCATAGGTTGCATGCGGTCGGTTTTAAAATACGTAGTCAAATCATGTGATAACATGTTTATAGCATCTTGTCATATGATTACCCCACTAAGAGTTAAGGGCAGGAGGTTATAAGGGCAGGAGGATGATAAGTAGTAGCTGCGACTTCGTTCAGGCCAACTTGAACGTTAAATACCCTTAATAATACAAAGAAAGCCTGTTCCCTAAAGCAGAACGACGATATTTTATCCTATATGCTTCTCTAGCCATATAAAATATATATATATTTTTTATTAGAAATATTTAAAAATGTAAAAAGTTAGGTTTAAGAAAAATAAATGAATAATAATAATATATAGGACACACATGACTGTCCGTCCTCGAACTAAATAATTTAAATCGTGTGCTAAAAACAAAAAAATTGTATTTTATACATAATATTTTTATTTACATATATACACCCAGAATCAAAGAAATTGTTTATAGAAAATATTGAATTACCGATTACGTTTAATGAAAAGCTTATAGAATTTCTTGCAAATTTATCCTTTTATTGTCTTATAATTCCTTATATCTAATATGTACGAGTAAATGCTTGCTTTTTAAAGGTACAAAAAGTTTTCGTCCAGTTGATTCGATATTTCTAACCGCTTCGTATTGCGTCGTTCTGCGGTGTACTTTTAAGTAGGGCAAAAGTTTTAAGAGTAACATGAAAGTTAGACGTTATTAGATCTCGTTATCTTGTTCTATAAATTTGGCATTTAGATCAAAATGTCGTTAGTCAATCAGAAATTGTTTCAATGGTATATAATTTTAAAATGTTAAAGGTTTATTACGTATAATAACATGTATTTCAATAATCTAAAGCAGATGCGTTACCTATTATAAAAAAATGCTTTACCCTATCTATACTAATATTATAAAAAGGAAAAATTTGTATGTATGTTTGTAATGTTTTCACACAAAAACTATTGGACCGATTTCAAACATTTTTTCACCATTGGAAAGCTGCATCTTTACTGAGCAACATAGGGTATATTATATTAAAAAAACAGGGAACCGTTATAAAAATGTAATAAGGTGTAAGAAAATAAAAATTATGCGGATGAAACCGCGGGATTTTACTAGTAATATATAAAGTCATTGTTATATAAATTGATCATTTTTTAAATATAATTTCTTTTTATGTGTCATAAAAATGGCTATGACGCTTTTCACGTTTTTTATCCACACTAAATTTATTATTGCGAAATAAGCTTTGATTTTCAAACAAATTAACCAAATTATCTGTATGTAATAGATATAGCACTTTTAATCTCTTTTCATCCTTACTGAGATAATGAATTCTTTGTTTTTTTAAAGATATAAGCCAAATTGCAAAACCATTTAAAAAAGTCAAAAAGAAACTTTATAAAAAGTCTTTTTCACGTTTTTTAATCCTTAATAAAGTTATTCATGCCAAATATTCTTTACTTATCTTTCTTTTAAATCCGAACAGAGTGAATAGAACGTTGAAGACTGACAGGATTATTAATCTTGATACCTACTGAAATAACGCTGATAAAATCACAGCTAACTTGATAACTGATGTCACGTCAAATTATTAAAATTGTTCAGTTTTCAAATTAAACAATTTAAGTAACAAATAATAAATCTAAACATTAATTTAGTCATCAAGTTTTGTTACATAAAGCATAAAAACTGCCATTTCGTGGTATTCTTAAATTTCTTTATGACTAAATGACGTAAACCGTAAATATTTATCTTAAGTAATTATATATTAGTAGCATCTATTCATCTATTTATTTTACCAAAATTAATTGAAAGATTAAATTGTTAAATTTATATGAACTTTTTCTTTTTCTCTATATGACCCGTACTCTCTTCCTTCTTCTATTCCTGTCCTTCTATTACTCAAAGGTGGACTGGAAGAGATCCCTTTTAAGGATAAGTCTGCCTTTATACATGTGCTTTTTTAATTTTTCTTTCTCCTTTCTAAATATATGTATAAAAAGAAATATGTAAATAAATAAAATAAATAAACTGTAGATGAACTTTTAATTTGATGTAATATTTAGTTTATTTGTAAAACAGAAATCCTTCCTCAAAGTTTCTGACTTTGTCGCATACAACGATGCTCTCGGAGAACAGAATGCACTGGCAAGTGCTATGCCATCACCAGATGAACGGTAACTTTCCTTCGTTCATCTTTAAATCTGCTAAGCTCAGAAGATTAATCTAAAAAACCTATAGACTTAACTATAAACAAATATATGAAATAGATGTGTAGAACTATCTATTTCATCATATTCATTACCTTCATTAACTCCATACGTGATGATAGAATTCATGATAAATTAAAATGATAATTCTTTGAACATATAACGACCTTACATGTAAACCACAGAGTTGGTGAAATAGTCATCAATAATATACTGTTATTATCACTAAGTAATAAATAAACCCGAAGAGCAGTTGATTTACATTACTTTAGATTAATTATTTAGTTATAATAATTTTTTGAAGTAAAATTGTGCAAAGTTTTAGCATAAAAAAAATAGAAATTCATTACATTTTATCAAAAATCGGGCAAAGTTGTAGTGTTTTACGGTTGTAGTTAAATTTAAATCCGGAACTCGAATTTTCCTTCAGTGAGCGATTCGAGCAAAGTAATTACCGCCTGGCGTGCTATATTTGCTTCGCAATGGTCTATTCTAAACTTTAATTGGATCACTCGCCGAGAGGACGCTTCAGTTTAGCTAAATTAGCGATAGCTAGACAGGTTAGGTTCTTTGCATAATCTGCATTTGTTCTTTGCATACGAATGCAGCAATCTGAAAAACTCCATTTTAAACTTTATCTCTCTCTCTAGCTATGAATCTGGCATCATCCTTCCTTATTACAGATTGTTATCGCCAATGATTTCCGCTTTATATTTTATAGCAACACAGTCATGAAACAAGAGTATCGCGCCTAGGGTTGCCACCCGTATTATGTTATATATATATTATCGTACTATATTTTGGTCAATTGTACTATATATTATAGAAAAAGAATATAGCACGAAAAATACTACATTTTTATCGCTAATTCAATTGTCGTGCTTTTTTTAATTAACTGTGAATGGAACGCACCCGCAGCACTGCATAGGGAATTTGAACGAAACTCATTCATGTATTTACGGGGCTTAGTTAGTTAGTAACTCTAACTCCGTGTCATTATCCAGCGAAAAGTAATAAAAAATAATCATGGAAAAATAAATAATGATTGAAAATAGATGTGTACTATTTTTTTCCCGAATTTCCTAAAAGTACAATATTTTTTTGATTTAAAAAGAAAAATACTATTTTTCTTCAAAAAAAAGGTGGCAACCCTAATCGCGCCCTTTTTGTTTAAATAGGGGCAACACTGTGCGGCAACACGTTATTGTTTCCGGTGGAGTCTTCCTATTGATAAAACGTTCGGTTATTAGACGCTTACGCGGCTAGACCGTTTCATCACTTGGAGTCTTGTTGTAATACTTGACTTGTACGGTTATTAGACGCTTACGCGGCTAGACCGTTTCATCACTTGGAGTCTTGTTGTAATACTTGACTTGTACGGTTAATAGACGCTTGCGCGGCTAGACCGTTTCATCACTTGGAGTCTTGTTGTAATACTTGACTTGTACGGTTATTAGACGCTTACGTGGCTAGACCGTTTCATGACTTGGAGTCTTGTTGTAATACTTGCCTTGTACGGTTAATAGACGCTTACGCGGCTAGACCGTTTCATCACTTGGAGTCTTGTTGTAATACTTGACTTGTACGGTTATTAGATGCTTACGCGGCTAGACCATTTCATCACTTGGAGTCTTGTTGTAATACTTGACTTGTACGGTTATTAGACGCTTACGCGGCTAGACCGTTTCATCACTTGGAGTCTTGTTGTAATACTTGACTTGTACGGTTATTAGACGCTTACGCGGCTAGACCGTTTCATCACTTGGAGTCTTGTTGTAATACTTGACTTGTACGGTTATTAGACGCTTACGTGGCTAGACCGTTTCATGACTTGGAGTCTTGTTGTAATACTTGCCTTGTACGGTTAATAGACGCTTACGCGGCTAGACCGTTTCATCACTTGGAGTCTTGTTGTAATACTTGACTTGTACGGTTATTAGATGCTTACGCGGCTAGACCATTTCATCACTTGGAGTCTTGTTGTAATACTTGACTTGTACGGTTATTAGACGCTTACGCGGCTAGACCGTTTAATCACTTGGAGTCCTTTTGTAATACTTGACTTGTACGGTTATTAGATGCTTACGCGGCTAGACCATTTCATCACTTGGAGTCTTGTTGTAATACTTGACTTGTACGGTTATTAGACGCTTACGCGGCTAGACCGTTTAATCACTTGGAGTCCTTTTGTAATACTTGACTTGTACGGTTATTAGATGCTTACGCGACTAGACCGTTTTATCACTTGGAGTCTTGTTGTAATACTTGACTTGTTATTATTCATTTATTTGCATTTAAATATGTTACATATTTGCCCGGTTAGGGCGTTGCAAAATATTGTACACACGTCTAACATTATACAAAAATTATTTATACATGTTTTGATTAAAGTCGGTGGGATATCATCCGCGCCCGAACTGCGTTTATTTTCTAAATTTCTAATGATATTATATTGTGAATTTCGTCCTCTGTGGTTGGTTTCAGGAATAACGAGTTAACGGTTGGCGCGTTTATCGGGAGCCTACCGGTAGGTGGCATTGTATATTTGTAGTAATGGGGTGTTTTCCCCACACTGATAGTGTTTACAAAATAAGTTAGCAACTTTTTCAGGTGATTCTAAGTTTCCGGAAGGTGTGCGCAGTGTTATATTTCTTGTGATTATTTCGGAATTTTTATTTGTCGTATTTTTTATTATATGCCACATTGTTTTAGTTTTGTTGCTTGATTTTTTGACATTTTCGTATATTTGTAATTTTTTTAGACAGCTTTAGACATTTTTTCAAAATTTTACTATATTTTTTATGATGTATTTTTAAAGTTTTATTATTTGTTTGATTTACTAATATTTTTATAGTACATTTATGTTCGCATGATTTTTGGAGACCCCTTATGAGGTAAGTTTTATTATTGTTTAATTTTTGCTTTGAATCTATTTTTGGTATATGCTTGTTTAGAATTTTTGAGAGATATGCTGTGAAATTATCGTGATTTTGGTTTACGTTGTTTTCTTTATTTAAAACGTTGCTCCATTCCACTTGCTTGCTTGCTTGCTTGATATTTCTAGTTTAAATTGTGCTATATTTTTGTTACTATAATTACGTTTATTAATATTTAAGAGTTTTTTTTAGGATAATTGTATTTTTTATTGCGCTAGTTTGAAAGAAAATACCTTTATGATCTGATATGCCGTAATCCCTAACTGACTGGATAAATTTTTTGTCATTTGTATTCAAATTCAAATTCAAATTCAAAATATTCTTTATTCAAATAAACTTGTAAACAAGTGCTTTTGAATCGTCAACTCTACTGCTGGTTCGGAAAGCTGTTCCTACCGAGAAGAGCCAGCAAGAAACTCGGCGGTTGCTCTTTTTAAAAAAATACAATTCTTAATGCTAGTTACATTTAATGTTTCTATCTTGTACAGGGTCGAACAATATTTATATCCACGCATTTTTATCGTCTAAATAATCCTCAACAGTATAGTAGGCTTTTTGTATCAGCCTCTCCTTAATAGTGTTTTTAAACTGCTGTAATGGCAAAGTTAAAATTGATTGTGGAATTTTATTATAGAA
This sequence comes from Morpho helenor, assembly GCA_029227775.1. Lineage (NCBI taxonomy): Eukaryota > Metazoa > Arthropoda > Insecta > Lepidoptera > Nymphalidae > Morpho > Morpho helenor. Next base: position 10,943,233 of record JARGCU010000037.1, on the reverse strand, counting down.
TCTTATACCCAAACCCACAAACGACTTACGTACTTTTTCAAGGCGCAAAGCAGGGGCCGCTAGCTTATGTCGGTTCCTACTTTGTCTATTATATACATCGCCTATTGTTTTATAATTTTTTATATTTTTATATACAAAAATTAAATTACTTAAAATATACTGTGAAGCAAATGTAAGAATACCTATTTCCTTAAACTTCTCTCGCAGGGAATCCCGCGGTCTTAAATTGTAAATGCCACGTACGGCTCTTTTTTGTAATACAAAGATTTTTTCATTATCCGCGCATTTACCCCATAGCAATATTCCATAGGACATAACACTATGGAAGTAAGCAAAATAAACAAGTTTTGCCGTTTCGACGTCAGTAAACTGTCTAATCTTTCGAACGGCATGTAAATATTAAATCTATGCATGAGGAAGAGGTTTTAGTGACTCTGGTTGGCTCATTAATTATTTGAATGAGATTAAATTCTAGCATCAGATCTATTAACTTTTGGTATTCCCTAAGCATGGGCCTTGCCAAGACGTCAATGTTGAAATCGCCCGCTATTAAGATTGTTTTGTTGCGAATTTTGTCTTTTAATATTTTTAGCCAATCTTCCATACAAGCATAATAGACCTCAAAGTCTGCTCGATATAAGCTTACGATAACAATATTTTGTAGCGACGCCGCCTCCTTGTCTATGCTTTCTATTGAATGATGACGCGAATGTATATCCTTCTAAAGTTATTAGGTTTTTTTGATTTTCAGATATCCAGGTTTCTGATATACACGCAAGATGTACTTTCTTTTCATTCAAAAGAGTATGTAATATATGGGATTTATTCTTCATACTTTGCGTGTTTTGTACTAGCATGTTTATTTTATTCGCGAAATGTCTTTTTGCTGTGTTGATTGATCATTGGTGGATTTGTTATTTGGTGTTCCTTTGAGAAGCTCGCGCTATTGGAATTATCGGTCATGGTTGATATTCTTCCTTCCACAATTAGTTTATTTCCGCGGATGATTGCATGTTTTCCGTCTCTTCTTGCCAACAAAAGTTTTTCTCTTAGGGTCTTTCTATCGCGTAACGCTTCTCCAGCAAGGAATTCCGTAACGGCAAATCCGGTGTTTTTGAAATATCGGTGATTTTGCAAGACGTACTTTGTCATCCTTTTGCTAATGAGTTCGATGACTAATGGTCATCGAGGTCCGTTTTTGCCAATACGATAAGATTCCTCAATATAGCCGTGCAGATTTATATTTAAAATGTTTCCAAAAATTCCTGTAATCCTGTTGTGTAATTCGAGTTCTGTTTCGTTATGAATTTCGCTCAATCCATATAATACTATTCTTTTGTTAATTTCACAAACATTTCTTGTTGAGGCTGAGATATTTGTTTGTCGCCGTAAAATATTTAATTCAGTTGTTAGTTTATCTTGTTCTATTGTCATAGTCATAATTTTTTCGAGAGTGTCTGTAAGTATTGATGATTCAAGCTTGGAACGAACACGAGTATTGTCGTTTCTCATACGCCGCGTAATTTGCACACATTGCATACAGTGCCATTTATTTTTATAATCAGACGAATAGTTGTTAAAACATTTTTTTGTTATGTTCAAGCATTCATGCAGCACAGACGTAGGATTCGAGCAGAATCCGTCGACAACGACACGTATGCTACGACCTGTGAGAAAGCTGGAGATCCAAAAGCGCAGACTCTCTGGAAGCCCATAAGAAGGTAGCTTCGAAAGAAGCGCCCTATGGCATACACGATCGAAGGCTTTCGCCATGTCCAGACCAACTGCAAGACCTTCTCCCTTGCTATCTATTGCTGCTGCCCAACGGTGAGTCAGGTAAACCAGAAGATCACCAGCCGATCGACCGTGTCGAAAACCGTATTGACGGTCGTTGATCAACTCATGATCCTCAAGGTATGACAAAAGTTGTCGATTGATAATCATCTCCATAACTTTAGAGATGAGGGAGGTAATGGCAATAGGCCTGTAGTTAGCCGGATCTGAAGCATTGCCTTTTTTAGGGATCGGGTGGATCAGGGCTGACTTCCATGTATCCGGGACTAAGCCTTTTGAGTAGGAGAGCCGAAATAGACGCGTCAGCACAGGAGTTAGCTCAGGAGCATACATTCGTAGCATATACCTGCGCAGCACCCAGTCGTAGCCGATGTACCACAAGAAGGGGCCAAGAACCGATCCCTGTGGAACACCGCACGACATCCTCCGCTCCTTCCACCCACCCCCAGCCGTAGGGTACCTGAAAGCGCGGTCAGCCAGATAGTTACTGACCACACGCTGCTGTATGTAATGTACCTATTGTAATAAGCTGTAAGTAGAGTTCCGTAGAACTCGCTACTTATAGCTTATTAGAATAGATACATTATACATAGGTATAATGTACAATAGGTCCTAAGCAACGTTAAAATAACAGTTCTTGTTGTTTTAATGTGGCTTAGGTACTATATAATGTCCTTATTTTTATAACGATTAAGATTAGAGTTAAGGTTTACTGACATATTTTATAAGAAGAACTAACCAACTACTATGTAACTAACACGTATGGATCATTGGTAATAAATAAATTTATTATAATTTTTTTTGTTTCAGATGTTTCATCAAGCTGGGCCACATCGTCGTCCGGCGCACGTCACGTATGACGTTTTGTTGCAGAAATATTTGAAAATTCAAGATAGTTTCATACTGTAGACTTTAGAGTAAGTTTTCATAATTAATTAAAATTAATAAACCGAAAATTATGTAATTTTTCAGGCACAGCCGGTTTGAGACACCAGTGTTCGTGAGTCGACTGCGTACAGGGGTCGTCTACAGTCCGCGCGGACGAAGTTGCGGATAAAAGCAAGTACATAATAAATTAAATGTTTTAATTGACGTACAATAGAGCAAATAATCTTTTAAATATTTACTCATTAAACTACTACTCGTGTAAATTAAAATTTTTATCTTGGCTTCATTCGCTCACTTATAAAGAAACTGAAAATCTCCTTAAAATTTTCTGTTAATATACTAATTCATATATAACTTAAACTGAAACTGTTCATTGCTCTTTCCTTCCCACACATACACACAAATATATACACACCGCCACGCGCCACGTGCGCCCTCCCACAGTTGGCGCACTTGGGGGCCTCTTCGGGGGCCCTGTCGCAATCCTGGCTGATGTGCCCGCCCGCGCAGCGGACACATTTCGGAGGTCGATGGCAGTTGGCGGATGCGTGGCCGAACTGCTGGCAGCGGCTGGCAGCTGGTCAGTCAGATAGTTACTGACCACACGCTGCTGTATGTAATGTACCTATTGTAATAAGCTGTAAGTAGAGTTCCGTAGAACTCGCTACTTATAGCTTATTAGAATAGATACATTATACATAAGTATAATGTACAATATCTCCTAAGCAACGTTGAAATAACAGTTCTTGTTGTATAATTTATAGAATTAGGCGTTACTTTGCGGAGATCCATAATACAAAAGTAATAATAAAATTATTTTGCTATAATCCGCGAAAAAGTAAAATAGAAAATATATCTCCTGATGATGCTTCGGTTGCGGGGCGAAACGATTGTTGAGTTTGTGATAGTGAACGTATATAGTGCTTGTGTATTGTGGTGGCGGTGGTGGAGGTTTGTGCATGTGTTTTTACGAATCCTGCATGTATCAAATTCAAATTCAAATTCAAAATATTCTTTATTCAAATAAACTTGTAAACAAGTGCTTTTGAATCGTCAACTCTACTGCTGGTTCGGAAAGCTGCTCCTACCGAGAAGAGCCAGCAAGAAACTCGGCGGTTGCTCTTTTAAAAATATAATTCTTAATACTATTTACATTAAGTCGTTACTGTCTTGTACAGGTTCAAAGAGAGCTATATCCACACAGTCTTATCTTCCAAATAATCCTCAAGAGTATAGTAGGCTTTCTGTATCAGCCTCTTTTTAACAGTGTTTTTAAACTGATGTAATGGCAAAGCTGAAATTGATTGCGGAATTTTATTATAGAATCTTATACCAAAACCCACAAACGAATTACGTACTTTTGCAAGGCGCAAAGCAGGAGCCGCAAGCTTATGTCGGTTCCTGCTTTGTCTATTGTATACATCACCTATCGTTTTATAATTCTTTATATTTTTATGTACATAAATTAGATTGCTTAAAATATACTGTGAAGCAAATGTAAGAATACCTGTTTCCTTAAACTTCTCTCGCAGGGAATCACGCGGTCTTAAATTATAAATGCCACGTATAGCTCTTTTTTGTAAAACAAAAATTTTTTCACTATTCGTGCATTTACCCCACAGCAATATTCCATAAGACATAATGCTATGGAAGTAGGCAAAATAAACAAGTTTTGCCGTTTCGACGTCAGTAAACTGTCTAATCTTTCGACGTCTGTGAATTGTCTTATCTTTCGAACAGCGTAGGCCGCTGAACTCAGTTTCCCTGCAAGAGTTGTTACGTGTGTGCTCCATTGGAGTTTTGTATCCAAAGATACTCCCAAAAATACAGTTGAATTTTCTGTTTTTAGTGGTACATTATTTAAAGAGAGTCTCTTTGCTGTTTTTGCAGCATTAGGTAATGCAAATTCAATACATTTAGTTTTATTTGAGTTCAGTACCAAATTATTTAGCCTGAACCAATGAGCTACTTGCGATAAACCCCTGTTTACTTCGTCAATATTATCGTCATTTCTATTTACTTTATAAATTAATGATGTATCATCCGCAAACAGTACAATATCGCAAATATTATGAATAAAATACGGTAAATCATTTATATAAACTAAAAACAGAAAGGGACCAAGGATTGATCCTTGAGGCATACCCATAACTAAGGCCGATCCGGATGACTGCACATCATTAATGCACACTCTTTGAATCCGGCTGTGAAGGTACGATGCAACGAGACGAAGTGCATTGTTTTTAATGCCATAATAGCCAAGCTTTAACAATAAAATTTCGTGTTGAACGCAATTAAATGCTTTGGATAAGTCACAAAATACCCCTATGGCATTTTGTGAGTTCTCCCACGCATCAAAGACATGCTTCAACAACCTCACACCCGCATCCGTTGTAGACCGACCCTTAGTAAACCCATACTGCTCAGGATGAAGTAAATTATTAAAATTAAAATGCTGGAGCAGCTGCTTTAGGATGATTTTCTCAAAAATCTTGCTTAGAGTTGGCAAGACCGAAATAGGTCTATAGTTCTGAGGGTCGCTCTTATCACCGGACTTAAAAAGGGGGATCAATTTACTATGTTTCATTAAATTGGGAAATATCCCTGTATCTACAGATTTGTTAAAGATCTTGGCCATAATCGGGGCGATAATATCAATAATATTATTAATTAATTTTACGGACATTCCCCATAGATCAGTTGTTTTTTTAATATTTAATGTTTTAAAAATTTTGACGATATCGTATGGGGAAATGTGTTGAAATTTAAAATTAACACTGCACTCCGTGACGCTGTCCTTTAAAACATTAAAAGCTTCCATTGGGGATGAGTTTATTGAGCTAGTGGTAGAAATGGGTATATTTTGAAAGAAATGCTCAAATGCACTAGCTACTGCTGTATCAGAATTAATAAGTTCATTCCCAATTTTAAGCTCTATGGCAGAATTATGCATTTTACGTCTACCTGTTTCATCTCCAATAACATTCCAGGTAGTTTTTATTTTATTTTTAGAATTAATTATTTTACTTTTAATATGAAGAGATTTGGCCTGTGTGCAGACGCTTCTAAACGTTTTTGAATATTTTTTTACATATTGTAGAAAAGTGGGGGACTTATTATATTGTTTTTCTGCATACAGATCAAATAACTTATTCCTACTCTTATAAATGCCATTAGTGGCCCATTCGCTAAACCTAAGATTTTTGATCACTTTTTTTTCTATAATATTAAAAGTCTTATTGAACTCACAACCAATCATTCCAAAGAGGGCATTAAAAAGTTCATCTGAGCTACCGCGACTTTTGTCGAATTGCAATATCTTTGATGATATTTTTGATTGAAATCGCTTTATTTTATTCGAAGTGAAAGGCCTGTACTTGATATAACAATTTTTTTCCTGCATATAGTTAGGGACAGATATAATTTGCCCACTATGATCAGACTTTAAGCGATTTATTATAGATTTTTCTAAGATATTAAAACTGTAGTTAGTAAAAATATTATCAACACCGGTAGCTGAAGTTGCAGTTATCCTGGTAGGTTCGTTAAATACATTGATCATATCAAAACATTGAAATAAATTAAGTAACCTACAACGATTACAGGTATCCACTAAGATGTCAACATTAAAGTCTCCACATATTAAAACTTGTTTTGAAGATTTAAAGATCTTCTTAAGAACTTCCTCCATGACGCTCTCAAATAATATATAATCACTGGAGGGTGGGCGGTACACAGAAACTATAATATAGCGCTCTAACTCCACACAAGACAGTTCAATGGTACGTTCAACAGAAAGACCGACAATATCATTTCGTTCTTTACAATGTACTTTGGAATGAGTTAATATCAAAGATCCCCCATGCTGGGCGGTCTTCCTCAAGAACGCACTGGACACTTTATAATTTTTAATATTTAATAAGAAATTAGAACTGTTTAGCCAATGCTCGGTTATACATAAAATATCAATACTAAATTTATTCATAAACAGTTCTATTTCAAATTCCTTGCCAGATAGACCTTGCAGATTCTGGTGTACAATATTCAAGTTACAAGGTCTATCTATTGTCTTATTATCTAGTTTAAAGTAACATTTTCCGTACCTAAAATGTTACTTGATATACTATTAGTACTACTACTAGTACACATGTCAATATATGAATAATTAGTACTTAATGTACAGTTTGTATATGAGTCAATAGACTTAGTTACATCACATGTAACTGTATCATTTAAATTATACGCTAGCAGTGAAGCTAGACTCCGATAACATTTTTTAGACAGATACATAGTATCTCTAGTCAACTTAAACGAGGTAATAAATTTATTTATGTCAAAATAAAATATAGCGTCACTATGACGGTATGTCAAATTATACATTTGTAAGTTTAAATTATATATGTGCTCATTCTGCCTACTAGTCAGTATATCTGAGTAGGGAAAAGCACACATAACAAATTTACATTTATATTTCTCATTTAAAAGTATTAATTTTTCGATGCATTTTGTAATCTGTGGTTTTTTTACATTTAAGCTGTCACCAAACATTAATATGACTGTAGTATTAGAGTCAAAATCATTACAATTCCAGTTATTCATTATATAATCATAAGTTGCTCCGGGTGAACATTTATTAATTACTGAATGTCTTAAGTACATATTCATAATTGCTCCAAAACCTTTGCCCAACTTGTCAGAGAAAATAATGGTTTTTTTCTCTGATTTTACAACATTGTTTATATTTAAAGTATTTGACGGATTAATAGTAATATATGATGGTGAAGTACTTTCAATGTGCTTCCTCAAAGAGCATTGACATTCCTTATCCTCATACTCTTTATACTTATTTGACAATGACACGAATCGTTCCATGTTGTCATTGCAAATTTCCAATAGACCGTCAAAGGATGCAATATGCTCATTAATTTGAATTTGAGATTTTGAATACAAGTCTGTCATATGTTTCAAAGATTTTTCTAATTTTTCTATTTTTTTTTCAAGTTGCAAAATTTCACCATCATATATATATTTATTATGGTGTAATTTATGATTAATTGATTTAATCTTATTAATTAAGCTCATACGTTCTTTTCTACTTTTCCCTAACTGTTGAATGCAGTTCTTGGTTTTAATAATCTTTTTAGTTTTATTAATAAATTTGTTAATTTTAATGTATTTTTTTAATTTTCTATGACTACTAAAGTGTACGGTCTTTAGTGAGTCATTCTCAGAGGTTAGATCAATTATTTGTGGATTTCGCTCTGAACCACAAACAGAACCACACTCAACCAATTCCTTGAAAAGGCTTTGTGTCGCATTAACCTCATAAGATTGATTTAACTGTTCCAATTGAAACATTGTTTGCTGAGTCTCATGTAAACTGGTTTCTAATTCACTAATGCAACTCAGGGCCCTTTCATGTACCTGGCTACATTGATAAAATGAGTCTACAGTATCCTTAAGCTGGTTCCTTTCACTTAAGGTGTCCATATACTTAGTATGCAGCTCCGCTAGCTGTTTCTTGTATAGTGAGGATTGCTTTATAACTGTACTAATTTCCTCCTCACTTTCCTCTCTCTCTTGCAAGAGTTGAGTGTTGAGCTGCTTAACAGATTTCAGTTCATTGAGGGCCAGCTTAAGCTTTGACTCCATCTCTTTGTATGAAGCTTGACGGGTCATCATTTTTATATAAAATTGATTTCTGAAATTATAAAAAGAAATATGTTAAATTAATTTGTTAAGAAGCTACTAGTCAGCCAGACAGTAGCAGTACCTATGTATATAATAAAAATGTTGACCCACTATTAATTAAATCAGCTATATTAAATTTTACAGTATTATGTACTTTAAATATCCTAAATAATTAAACATGTGCAGGATAAATAAAATTATAGTGCAAAGGTTTATGGTTCACTTGATTAAATTGTTTATAAATATTTATGCAAGTTAAACATCCAGTTGCCCGGTAAATCAGGTCACAATATTATATATATTACTAACTTTGGCAGTACTTTGAAATCTTTATTTACCAATATAAAAATGATAATGAAGTGTGTTTACTAAGTGTATGTTTGAAGTTTTAATGAATATGTGTTTATTAGTAAGATGTATGTATGGCAGTAGGGCCTTCTTCAACTTTGCTTCCACAACTTGTCAAGCAAAGAGAGATAAAGCAATGCCTATGTATGAGAAGTGACGTTTCTCATAAATGAGAAATTATGTGAAGTGTGAGATTTTAACACACTTTATATAAAACAAGATTAATTAGAAAGGTTCCTACTCCGATTTATAAGTATTATTAAGTATTTAATAACAAAGAAGTAATTAAAACTGTATCAAATCTATTATACTATAATATAATATTTAATCTGCTCACTCAACTTTTATTCTATACTTTTTAATAAAGTGCTGGAAAAGTTTATTATTTTGTTTTTGATATATATAAATAGCTTATAACTATAAAATGAAAAGAAATACTCCCCGGGTTTTAGTCCGTTGAGATATGAATTCGAACCGGTGACTCCTGACAGCTGTTTGTTTAGTTACTGTATTAAGAACTAAAGAAGAAAATTTATATCACAAAACTTTCAGTAATTATTAGTTCAACATTTACTTAAATTAAAAACGTAAATAAACTAAATTAAACTTAAAATAAATAATTTAAATTAGGAGCAACTTAAATTATGACTTGTCACTTTGACAGCCAACCACAGACCCACCAATCAGGTATGATAACCGATTGTCCACTTACATTAAGCATTATATTAGGTCCTTACATATGAAATTGGCGTTTTCTATGGGAGGAATATAAAGTCGTTTTTTTAATAATGAAATATATTTATTTAATCAAAGTATGTACCATTGCGATGTATGCACTTTTGGCATCTCATAGGTAGTTCATTGATCCCCTTACTAAAAAAACCATTCGGGCGGGTATCAATAAAATCTTTGAAGGCGGTTTGGACTGCCCCATCGGAGTTGAATTTTTTTCCTTGCAAGTATTTATCCAAATTGTGAAAAAAATGGTAATCTGTTGGGGCAAGGTCAGGAGAGTACGGTGGATGTCTAAGACATTCTGATTGAAGCTCCTCTGATTTGGTAGCCGTCTGTTGTACAGTGTGTGGTCTAGCGTTGTCCTGAAGCAGCAGTGGCCTAGAGCGATTGACCAGCCTCGGTTGTTTAGCAGCTAGCTTTTCCATCATGGTTTGCAGTTGCTGACAATAGATATCTGCCGTAATCGTCTGGCCAGATTTAAGAAAGCTGTAGTGAACGACACCGGCACTAGTCCACCAAACACTTACAAGCAACTTTTTTTTAGTCACTTTTCGCTTAGGGCAGGATTTGGCTGGTTCGCTAGGGTTCAACCCTTGCGATGAGCGCTTCCGATTATCGTAGAGGATCCACTTTTCATCACAGGTAATGATTCGATTTAAAATTCCTTCATTATTGTGCCGGTTGAGTAACGTAACGCAGCAGTCGACGCGCGTTTGTCGGTTTGCTTCACTCAATTCATGAGGTACCCACCTTTCAAGCTTTTTCACCTTCCCAATTTGCTTCAAGTGGATTAGAATAGTTTTAACTTAACACAGGAGCCTGCAGCTAACTCGGACGTGGTTTGCGCTGGATCCGCTTCCACAATAGCCTTCAATTCTTCATTATCAACTTTGGTCTCTAGCAGTCCACGAGGCTTGTCCTGCAGGTCGAAATTTCCAGAACGAAAACGTCGGAACCAAAAACACACTGTGTTTTCTTTTGCGACACCGTCACCATACACATCATTAATCCTTCGAGCCGTTTCTGCAGCACTGGTGCCACGGTGGAACTCATACTCGTAAATAACGCGATATTTCATGTTTTCCATTTTGTAAACAGAGTGACACAAAGAAAAAAACAAAAGAGAGAAAAAACAAATGAATTAAAGGGTTTGAAACACAAATGCATGAGTAAATAGCTGTATGAATTTGAATTTGAAATTCCTAACCATATAGGTAATATTTGAGATCAAAGTGGCCAGTACGACAAAACGCCAATTTCATATGTAAGGACCTAATATATGTCGGCGGGTAGCCGTACTTTGAATATCAACATCACGCCATTTGATTTAGATTGTTACTATGATGTTTAATTTGTTGATAAATACCTTCATTACTAAAATAAAAACACGTGGTCAATATTTTTACCACGTGTTCAGAATTAATATTTACAAGTTACATTGTCATAAATTTAAACAATTCATTTTAAAATTAAGAACATTTCTTTGTATGTAAAGAATAGTTTTAGTTGAAAAGGTGGGTAGTTTGTTCAATCGAATGACACACCCAGTTTTTCTATAAAAGCGGAGCGCACGACAGCTCGTTGCATTATTCTGTGTCGGACCGCCGCAGTGAACAGAGCTCTTGAAAAATAAAAGTTTATAAAAATTATCTACAGTGTTTATTGATCACCAATTATGGCGGATAACGCTGCTCGGGACGTCAGCAATACTGACGTCACGCTTTTTAAAAATAATAGCGGCGAGCCTCGTTCGTCATATATATTTTCTATTTTACTTCTTCGCGGATTATAGCAAAATAATTTTATTATTACTTTTGTAGTTCTTTTGTTTTAATATTGCTTAGGTACTATATATTGTCCTTATTTATATAACGATTAAGATTAGAGTTAAGGTTTACTGACATATTTTATAAGAAGAACTAACCAACTACTATGTAACTAACACCTATGGATCATTGGTAATAAATAAATTTATTATATTTTTTTTGTTTCAGATGCTTCATCAAGCTGGGCCACATCGTCGTCCAGCGTACGTCACGTATGACGTTTTGTTGCAGAAATATTTGAAAATTCAAGATAGTTTCATACTGTAGAGTGAGTTTTCATAATTAATTAAAATTAATAAACCGAAAATTATGTAATTTTTCAGGCACAGCCGGTTTGAGACACCAGTGTTCGTGAGTCGACTGCGTACAGGGGTCGTCTACAGTCCACGCGGACGAAGTTGCGGATAAAAGCAAGTACATAATAAATTAAATGTTTTAATTGATGTACAATAGAGCAAATAATCTTTTAAATATTTACTCATTAAACTACTACTCGTGTAAATTAAAATTTTTATCTTGGCTTCATTCGCTCCCACACATAAACACAAATATATACACACCGCTAAGCGCCACGTACGCCTTCCCACAGTTGGCGCACTTGGGGGCCTCTTCGGGGGCCCTGTCGCAATCCTGGCTGATGTGCCCGCCTGCGCAGCGGACACATTTCGGAGGTCGATGGCAGTTGGCGGATGCGTGGCCGAACTGCTGGCAGCGGCTGGCAGCTGGTCAGCCAGATAGTTACTGACCACACGCTGCTGTATGTAATGTACCTATTGCAATAAGCTGTAAGTAAAGTACCGTAGAACTCGCTACTTATAGCTTATTAGAATAGATACATTATACATAGGTATAATGTACAATAGGTCCTAAGCAACGTTAAAATAACAGTTCTTGTTTTATAATTTATAGAATTAGGCGTTACTTTGCGGAGATCCATAATACAAAAGTAATTATAAAATTATTTTGCTATAATCCGCGAAGAAGCAAAATAGAAAACATATCTCCTGATGATGCTTCGGTTGCGGGGCGAAACGATTGTTGAGTTTGTGATAGTGAACGTATATAGTGCTTGTATATTGTGGTGGCGGTGGTGGAGGTTTGTGCATGTGTTTTTACGAATCCTGCATGTATCAGGTATGATAACCGATTGTCCACTTACATTTAGCATTATATATATTTTCTATTTTACTTCTTCCCGGATTATAGCAAAATAATTTTATTATTACTTTTGTAGTTCTTGTTGTTATAATGTTGCTTAGGTACTATATAATGTCCTTATTTATATAACGATTAAGATTAGAGTTAAGGTTTACTGACATATTTTATAAGAAGAACTAACCAACTACTAAATAACTAACACCTATGGATCATTGGTAATAAATAAATTTATTATATTTTTTTTAGTTTCAGATGCTTCATCAAGCTGGGCCACATCGTCGTCCGGCGTACGTCACGTATGACGTTTTTTTGCAGAAATATTTGAATATTCAAGATAGTTTCATACTGTAGACTGTAGAGTAAGTTTTCATAATTAATTAAAATTAATAAACCGAAAATTATGTAATTTTTCAGGCACAGCCGGTTCGAGACACCAGTGTTCGTGAGTCGACTGCGTACAGGGGTCGTCTACAGTCCGCGCGGACGAAGTTGCGGATAAAAGCAAGTACATAATAAATTAAATGTTTTAATTGATGTACAATAGAGCAAATAATCTTTTAATTATTTACTCATTAAACTACTACTCGTGTAATTTAAAATTTTTATCTTGGCTTCATTCGCTCACTTATGAAGAAACTGAAAATCTCCTCAAAATTGTCTGTTAATATACTAATTCACATATAACTTAAACTGAAACTGTTCATTGCTCTTTCCTTCCCACACATAAACACAAATATATACACACCGCTAAGCGCCACGTACGCCTTCCCACAGTTGGCGCACTTGGGGGCCTCTTCGGGGGCCCTGTCGCAATCCTGGCTGATGTGCCCGCCTGCGCAGCGGACACATTTCGGAGGTCGATGGCAGTTGGCGGATGCGTGGCCGAACTGCTGGCAGCGGCAGGCAGCTGGTCAGCCAGATGGTTACTGACCACACGCTGCTGTATGTAATGTTCCTATTGTAATAAGCTGTAAGTATAGTACCGTAGAACTCGCTACTTATAGCTTATTAGAATAGATACATTATACATAGGTATAATGTACAATAGGTCCTAAGCAACGTTAAAATAACAGTTCTTGTTGTATAATTTATAGAATTAGGCGTTACTTTGCGGAGATCCATAATACAAAAGTAATTATAAAATTATTTTGCTATAATCCGCGAAGAAGCAAAATAGAAAATATATCTCCTGATGATGCTTCGGTTGCGGGGCGAAACGATTGTTGAGTTTGTGATAGTGAACGTATATAGTGCTTGTGTATTGTGGTGGCGGTGGTGGAGGTTTGTGCATGTGTTTTTACGAATCCTGCATGTATCAGGTATGATAACCGATTGTCCACTTACATTTAGCATTATATATATTTTCTATTTTACTTCTTCCCGGATTATAGCAAAATAATTTTATTATTACTTTTGTAGTTCTTGTTGTTATAATGTTGCTTAGGTACTATATAATGTCCTTATTTATATAACGATTAAGATTAGAGTTAAGGTTTACTGACATATTTTATAAGAAGAACTAACCAACTACTAAATAACTAACACCTATGGATCATTGGTAATAAATAAATTTATTATATTTTTTTTAGTTTCAGATGCTTCATCAAGCTGGGCCACATCGTCGTCCGGCGTACGTCACGTATGACGTTTTTTTGCAGAAATATTTGAATATTCAAGATAGTTTCATACTGTAGACTGTAGAGTAAGTTTTCATAATTAATTAAAATTAATAAACCGAAAATTATGTAATTTTTCAGGCACAGCCGGTTCGAGACACCAGTGTTCGTGAGTCGACTGCGTACAGGGGTCGTCTACAGTCCGCGCGGACGAAGTTGCGGATAAAAGCAAGTACATAATAAATTAAATGTTTTAATTGATGTACAATAGAGCAAATAATCTTTTAATTATTTACTCATTAAACTACTACTCGTGTAATTTAAAATTTTTATCTTGGCTTCATTCGCTCACTTATGAAGAAACTGAAAATCTCCTCAAAATTGTCTGTTAATATACTAATTCACATATAACTTAAACTGAAACTGTTCATTGCTCTTTCCTTCCCACACATAAACACAAATATATACACACCGCTAAGCGCCACGTACGCCTTCCCACAGTTGGCGCACTTGGGGGCTTCTTCGGGGGCCCTGTCGCAATCCTGGCTGATGTGCCCGCCTGCGCAGCGGACACATTTCGGAGGTCGATGGCAGATGGCGGATGCGTGGCCGAACTGCTGGCAGCGGCTGGCAGCTGGTCAGCCAGATGGTTACTGACCACACGCTGCTGTATGTAATGTTCCTATTGTAATAAGCTGTAAGTATAGTACCGTAGAACTCGCTACTTATAGCTTATTAGAATAGATACATTATGCATAGGTATAATGTACAATAGGTCCTAAGCAACGTTAAAATAACAGTTCTTGTTTTATAATTTATAGAATTAGGCGTTACTTTGCGGAGATCCATAATACAAAAGTAATTATAAAATTATTTTGCTATAATCCGCGAAGAAGCAAAATAGAAAATATATCTCCTGATGATGCTTCGGTTGCGGGGCGAAACGATTGTTGAGTTTGTGATAGTGAACGTATATAGTGCTTGTGTATTGTGGTGGCGGTGGTGGAGGTTTGTGCATGTGTTTTTACGAATCCTGCATGAATCAGGTATGATAACCGATTGTCCACTTACATTTAGCATTATATATATTTTCTATTTTACTTCTTCCCGGATTATAGCAAAATAATTTTATTATTACTTTTGTAGTTCTTGTTGTTATAATGTTGCTTAGGTACTATATAATGTCCTTATTTATTTAACGATTAAGATTAGAGTTAAGGTTTACTGACATATTTTATAAGAAGAACTAACCAACTACTAAATAACTAACACCTATGGATCATTGGTAATAAATAAATTTATTATATTTTTTTTAGTTTCAGATGCTTCATCAAGCTGGGCCACATCGTCGTCCGGCGTACGTCACGTGTGACGTTTTTTTGCAGAAATATTTGAATATTCAAGATAGTTTCATACTGTAGACTGTAGAGTAAGTTTTCATAATTAATTAAAATTAATAAACCGAAAATTATGTAATTTTTCAGGCACAGCCGGTTCGAGACACCAGTGTTCGTGAGTCGACTGCGTACAGGGGTCGTCTACAGTCCGCGCGGACGAAGTTGCGGATAAAAGCAAGTACATAATAAATTAAATGTTTTAATTGATGTACAATAGAGCAAATAATCTTTTAATTATTTACTCATTAAACTACTACTCGTGTAATTTAAAATTTTTATCTTGGCTTCATTCGCTCACTTATGAAGAAACTGAAAATCTCCTCAAAATTGTCTGTTAATATACTAATTCACATATAACTTAAACTGAAACTGTTCATTGCTCTTTCCTTCCCACACATAAACACAAATATATACACACCGCTAAGCGCCACGTACGCCTTCCCACAGTTGGCGCACTTGGGGGCCTCTTCGGGGGCCCTGTCGCAATCCTGGCTGATGTGCCCGCCTGCGCAGCGGACACATTTCGGAGGTCGATGGCAGTTGGCGGATGCGTGGCCGAACTGCTGGCAGCGGCAGGCAGCTGGTCAGCCAGATGGTTACTGACCACACGCTGCTGTATGTAATGTTCCTATTGTAATAAGCTGTAAGTATAGTACCGTAGAACTCGCTACTTATAGCTTATTAGAATAGATACATTATACATAGGTATAATGTACAATAGGTCCTAAGCAACGTTAAAATAACAGTTCTTGTTGTATAATTTATAGAATTAGGCGTTACTTTGCGGAGATCCATAATACAAAAGTAATTATAAAATTATTTTGCTATAATCCGCGAAGAAGCAAAATAGAAAATATATCTCCTGATGATGCTTCGGTTGCGGGGCGAAACGATTGTTGAGTTTGTGATAGTGAACGTATATAGTGCTTGTGTATTGTGGTGGCGGTGGTGGAGGTTTGTGCATGTGTTTTTACGAATCCTGCATGTATCAGGTATGATAACCGATTGTCCACTTACATTTAGCATTATATATATTTTCTATTTTACTTCTTCCCGGATTATAGCAAAATAATTTTATTATTACTTTTGTAGTTCTTGTTGTTATAATGTTGCTTAGGTACTATATAATGTCCTTATTTATATAACGATTAAGATTAGAGTTAAGGTTTACTGACATATTTTATAAGAAGAACTAACCAACTACTAAATAACTAACACCTATGGATCATTGGTAATAAATAAATTTATTATATTTTTTTTAGTTTCAGATGCTTCATCAAGCTGGGCCACATCGTCGTCCGGCGTACGTCACGTATGACGTTTTTTTTGCAGAAATATTTGAATATTCAAGATAGTTTCATACTGTAGACTGTAGAGTAAGTTTTCATAATTAATTAAAATTAATAAACCGAAAATTATGTAATTTTTCAGGCACAGCCGGTTCGAGACACCAGTGTTCGTGAGTCGACTGCGTACAGGGGTCGTCTACAGTCCGCGCGGACGAAGTTGCGGATAAAAGCAAGTACATAATAAATTAAATGTTTTAATTGATGTACAATAGAGCAAATAATCTTTTAATTATTTACTCATTAAACTACTACTCGTGTAATTTAAAATTTTTATCTTGGCTTCATTCGCTCACTTATGAAGAAACTGAAAATCTCCTCAAAATTGTCTGTTAATATACTAATTCACATATAACTTAAACTGAAACTGTTCATTGCTCTTTCCTTCCCACACATAAACACAAATATATACACACCGCTAAGCGCCACGTACGCCTTCCCACAGTTGGCGCACTTGGGGGCCTCTTCGGGGGCCCTGTCGCAATCCTGGCTGATGTGCCCGCCTGCGCAGCGGACACATTTCGGAGGTCGATGGCAGTTGGCGGATGCGTGGCCGAACTGCTGGCAGCGGCTGGCAGCTGGTCAGCCAGATGGTTACTGACCACACGCTGCTTTATGTAATGTTCCTATTGTAATAAGCTGTAAGTATAGTACCGTAGAACTCGCTACTTATAGCTTATTAGAATAGATACATTATGCATAGGTATAATGTACAATAGGTCCTAAGCAACGTTAAAATAACAGTTCTTGTTTTATAATTTATAGAATTAGGCGTTACTTTGCGGAGATCCATAATACAAAAGTAATTATAAAATTATTTTGCTATAATCCGCGAAGAAGCAAAATAGAAAATATATCTCCTGATGATGCTTCGGTTGCGGGGCGAAACGATTGTTGAGTTTGTGATAGTGAACGTATATAGTGCTTGTGTATTGTGGTGGCGGTGGTGGAGGTTTGTGCATGTGTTTTTACGAATCCTGCATGAATCAGGTATGATAACCGATTGTCCACTTACATTTAGCATTATATATATTTTCTATTTTACTTCTTCCCGGATTATAGCAAAATAATTTTATTATTACTTTTGTAGTTCTTGTTGTTATAATGTTGCTTAGGTACTATATAATGTCCTTATTTATTTAACGATTAAGATTAGAGTTAAGGTTTACTGACATATTTTATAAGAAGAACTAACCAACTACTAAATAACTAACACCTATGGATCATTGGTAATAAATAAATTTATTATATTTTTTTTAGTTTCAGATGCTTCATCAAGCTGGGCCACATCGTCGTCCGGCGTACGTCACGTGTGACGTTTTTTTGCAGAAATATTTGAATATTCAAGATAGTTTCATACTGTAGACTGTAGAGTAAGTTTTCATAATTAATTAAAATTAATAAACCGAAAATTATGTAATTTTTCAGGCACAGCCGGTTCGAGACACCAGTGTTCGTGAGTCGACTGCGTACAGGGGTCGTCTACAGTCCGCGCGGACGAAGTTGCGGATAAAAGCAAGTACATAATAAATTAAATGTTTTAATTGATGTACAATAGAGCAAATAATCTTTTAAATATTTACTCAATAAACAACTACTCGTGTAAATTAAAATTTTTATCTTGGCTTCATTCGCTCACTTATGAAGAAACTGAAAATCTCCTTTAAATTGTCTGTTAATATACTAATTCATATATAACTTAAACTGAAACTGTTCATTGCTCTTTCCTTCCCACACATACACACAAATATATACACACCGCCACGCGCCACGTGCGCTCTCCCACAGTTGGCGCACTTGGGGGCCTCTTCGGGGGCCCTGTCGCAATCCTGGCTGATGTGCCCGCCTGCGCAGCGGACACATTTCGGAGGTCGATGGCAGTTGGCGGATGCGTGGCCGAACTGCTGACAGCGGCTGGCGGCTGGCAGCTGGTCAGCCAGATAGTAACTGACCACACGCTGCTGTATGTAATGTACCTATTGTAATAAGCTGTAAGTAGAGTTCCGTAGAACTCGCTACTTATAGCTTATTAGAGTAGATACATTATACATAGGTATAATGTACAATAGGTCCTAAGCAACGTTAAAATAACAGTTCTTGTTGTTTTAATGTTGCTTAGGTACTATATAATGTCCTTATTTATATAGCGATTAAGATTAGAGTTAAGGTTTACTGACCTATTTTATAAGAAGAACTAACCAACTACTAAATAACTAACACCTATGGATCATTGGTAATAAATAAATTTATTATATTTTTTTTAGTTTCAGATGCTTCATCAAGCTGGGCCACATCGTCGTCCGGCGTACGTCACGTATGACGTTTTTTTGCAGAAATATTTGAATATTCAAGATAGTTTCATACTGTAGACTGTAGAGTAAGTTTTCATAATTAATTAAAATTAATAAACCGAAAATTATGTAATTTTTCAGGCACAGCCGGTTCGAGACACCAGTGTTCGTGAGTCGACTGCGTACAGGGGTCGTCTACAGTCCGCGCGGACGAAGTTGCGGATAAAAGCAAGTACATAATAAATTAAATGTTTTAATTGATGTACAATAGAGCAAATAATCTTTTAAATATTTACTCAATAAACAACTACTCGTGTAATTTAAAATTTTTATCTTGGCTTCATTCGCTCACTTATGAAGAAACTGAAAATCTCCTCAAAATTGTCTGTTAATATACTAATTCACATATAACTTAAACTGAAACTGTTCATTGCTCTTTCCTTCCCACACATAAACACAAATATATACACACCGCTAAGCGCCACGTACGCCTTCCCACAGTTGGCGCACTTGGGGACCTCGTCGGGGGCCCTGGCGCAATCCTGGCTGATGTGCCCTTCTGCGCAGCGGACACATTTCGGAGGTCGATGGCAGATGGCGGATGCGTGGCCGAACTGCTGGCAGCGGCTGGCAGCTGGTCAGCCAGATGGTTACTGACCACACGCTGCTGTATGTAATGTACCTATTGTAATAAGCTATAAGTATAGTACCGTAGAACTCGCTACTTATAGCTTATTAGAATAGATACATTATGCATAGGTATAATGTACAATAGGTCCTAAGCAACGTTAAAATAACAGTTCTTGTTTTATAATTTATAGAATTAGGCGTTACTTTGCGGAGATCCATAATACAAAAGTAATTATAAAATTATTTTGCTATAATCCGCGAAGAAGCAAAATAGAAAATATATCTCCTGATGATGGTTCGGTTGCGGGGCGAAACGATTGTTGAGTTTGTGATAGTGAACGTATATAGTGCTTGTGTATTGTGGTGGCGGTGGTGGAGGTTTGTGCATGTGTTTTTACGAATCCTGCATGAATCAGGTATGATAACCGATTGTCCACTTACATTTAGCATTATATATATTTTCTATTTTACTTCTTCCCGGATTATAGCAAAATAATTTTATTATTACTTTTGTAGTTCTTGTTGTTATAATGTTGCTTAGGTACTATATAATGTCCTTATTTATAATATAACGATTAGGATTAGAGTTAAGGTTTACTGACATATTTTATAAGAAGAACTAACCAACTACTAAATAACTAACACCTATGGATCATTGGTAATAAATAAATTTATTATATTTTTTTTAGTTTCAGATGCTTCATCAAGCTGGGCCACATCGTCGTCCGGCGTACGTCACGTATGACGTTTTTTTGCAGAAATATTTGAATATTCAAGATAGTTTCATACTGTAGACTGTAGAGTAAGTTTTCATAATTAATTAAAATTAATAAACCGAAAATTATGTAATTTTTCAGGCACAGCCGGTTCGAGACACCAGTGTTCGTGAGTCGACTGCGTACAGGGGTCGTCTACAGTCCGCGCGGACGAAGTTGCGGATAAAAGCAAGTACATAATAAATTAAATGTTTTAATTGATGTACAATAGAGCAAATAATCTTTTAATTATTTACTCATTAAACTACTACTCGTGTAATTTAAAATTTTTATCTTGGCTTCATTCGCTCACTTATGAAGAAACTGAAAATCTCCTCAAAATTGTCTGTTAATATACTAATTCACATATAACTTAAACTGAAACTGTTCATTGCTCTTTCCTTCCCACACATAAACACAAATATATACACACCGCTAAGCGCCACGTACGCCTTCCCACAGTTGGCGCACTTGGGGGCCTCTTCGGGGGCCCTGTCGCAATCCTGGCTGATGTGCCCGCCTGCGCAGCGGACACATTTCGGAGGTCGATGGCAGTTGGCGGATGCGTGGCCGAACTGCTGGCAGCGGCTGGCAGCTGGTCAGCCAGATAGTTACTGACCACACGCTGCTGTATGTAATGTACCTATTGTAATAAGCTGTAAGTAGAGTTCCGTAGAACTCGCTACTTATAGCTTATTAGAGTAGATACATTATACATAGGTATAATGTACAATAGGTCCTAAGCAACGTTAAAATAACAGTTCTTGTTGTTTTAATGTTGCTTAGGTACTATATAATGTCCTTATTTATATAGCGATTAAGATTAGAGTTAAGGTTTACTGACCTATTTTATAAGAAGAACTAACCAACTACTAAATAACTAACACCTATGGATCATTGGTAATAAATAAATTTATTATATTTTTTTTAGTTTCAGATGCTTCATCAAGCTGGGCCACATCGTCGTCCGGCGTACGTCACGTATGACGTTTTTTTGCAGAAATATTTGAATATTCAAGATAGTTTCATACTGTAGACTGTAGAGTAAGTTTTCATAATTAATTAAAATTAATAAACCGAAAATTATGTAATTTTTCAGGCACAGCCGGTTCGAGACACCAGTGTTCGTGAGTCGACTGCGTACAGGGGTCGTCTACAGTCCGCGCGGACGAAGTTGCGGATAAAAGCAAGTACATAATAAATTAAATGTTTTAATTGATGTACAATAGAGCAAATAATCTTTTAATTATTTACT
Source organism: Morpho helenor (assembly GCA_029227775.1). NCBI lineage: Eukaryota > Metazoa > Arthropoda > Insecta > Lepidoptera > Nymphalidae > Morpho > Morpho helenor. Next base: position 10,921,503 of record JARGCU010000037.1, on the reverse strand, counting down.
CATTAAACTACTACTCGTGTAATTTAAAATTTTTATCTTGGCTTCATTCGCTCACTTATGAAGAAACTGAAAATCTCCTCAAAATTGTCTGTTAATATACTAATTCACATATAACTTAAACTGAAACTGTTCATTGCTCTTTCCTTCCCACACATAAACACAAATATATACACACCGCTAAGCGCCACGTACGCCTTCCCACAGTTGGCGCACTTGGGGGCCTCTTCGGGGGCCCTGTCGCAATCCTGGCTGATGTGCCCGCCTTCGCAGCGGACACATTTCGGAGGTCGATGGCAGTTGGCGGATGCGTGGCCGAACTGCTGGCAGCGGCTGGCAGCTGGTCAGCCAGATAGTTACTGACCACACGCTGCTGTATGTAATGTACCTATTGTAATAAGCTGTAAGTAGAGTTCCGTAGAACTCGCTACTTATAGCTTATTAGAGTAGATACATTATACATAGGTATAATGTACAATAGGTCCTAAGCAACGTTAAAATAACAGTTCTTGTTGTTTTAATGTTGCTTAGGTACTATATAATGTCCTTATTTATAATATAACGATTAGGATTAGAGTTAAGGTTTACTGACATATTTTATAAGAAGAACTAACCAACTACTAAATAACTAACACCTATGGATCATTGGTAATAAATAAATTTATTATATTTTTTTTAGTTTCAGATGCTTCATCAAGCTGGGCCACATCGTCGTCCGGCGTACGTCACGTGTGACGTTTTTTTGCAGAAATATTTGAATATTCAAGATAGTTTCATACTGTAGACTGTAGAGTAAGTTTTCATAATTAATTAAAATTAATAAACCGAAAATTATGTAATTTTTCAGGCACAGCCGGTTCGAGACACCAGTGTTCGTGAGTCGACTGCGTACAGGGGTCGTCTACAGTCCGCGCGGACGAAGTTGCGGATAAAAGCAAGTACATAATAAATTAAATGTTTTAATTGATGTACAATAGAGCAAATAATCTTTTAATTATTTACTCATTAAACTACTACTCGTGTAATTTAAAATTTTTATCTTGGCTTCATTCGCTCACTTATGAAGAAACTGAAAATCTCCTCAAAATTGTCTGTTAATATACTAATTCACATATAACTTAAACTGAAACTGTTCATTGCTCTTTCCTTCCCACACATAAACACAAATATATACACACCGCTAAGCGCCACGTACGCCTTCCCACAGTTGGCGCACTTGGGGGCCTCTTCGGGGGCCCTGTCGCAATCCTGGCTGATGTGCCCGCCTGCGCAGCGGACACATTTCGGAGGTCGATGGCAGTTGGCGGATGCGTGGCCGAACTGCTGGCAGCGGCTGGCAGCTGGTCAGCCAGATAGTTACTGACCACACGCTGCTGTATGTAATGTACCTATTGTAATAAGCTGTAAGTAGAGTTCCGTAGAACTCGCTACTTATAGCTTATTAGAGTAGATACATTATACATAGGTATAATGTACAATAGGTCCTAAGCAACGTTAAAATAACAGTTCTTGTTGTTTTAATGTTGCTTAGGTACTATATAATGTCCTTATTTATATAGCGATTAAGATTAGAGTTAAGGTTTACTGACCTATTTTATAAGAAGAACTAACCAACTACTAAATAACTAACACCTATGGATCATTGGTAATAAATAAATTTATTATATTTTTTTTAGTTTCAGATGATTCATCAAGCTGGGCCACATCGTCGTCCGGCGTACGTCACGTATGACGTTTTTTTGCAGAAATATTTGAATATTCAATATAGTTTCATACTGTAGACTGTAGAGTAAGTTTTCATAATTAATTAAAATTAATAAACCGAAAATTATGTAATTTTTCAGGCACAGCCGGTTCGAGACACCAGTGTTCGTGAGTCGACTGCGTACAGGGGTCGTCTACAGTCCGCGCGGACGAAGTTGCGGATAAAAGCAAGTACATAATAAATTAAATGTTTTAATTGATGTACAATAGAGCAAATAATCTTTTAATTATTTACTCATTAAACTACTACTCGTGTAATTTAAAATTTTTATCTTGGCTTCATTCGCTCACTTATGAAGAAACTGAAAATCTCCTCAAAATTGTCTGTTAATATACTAATTCACATATAACTTAAACTGAAACTGTTCATTGCTCTTTCCTTCCCACACATAAACACAAATATATACACACCGCTAAGCGCCACGTACGCCTTCCCACAGTTGGCGCACTTGGGGGCCTCTTCGGGGGCCCTGTCGCAATCCTGGCTGATGTGCCCGCCTGCGCAGCGGACACATTTCGGAGGTCGATGGCAGTTGGCGGATGCGTGGCCGAACTGCTGGCAGCGGCTGGCAGCTGGTCAGCCAGATAGTTACTGACCACACGCTGCTGTATGTAATGTACCTATTGTAATAAGCTGTAAGTAGAGTTCCGTAGAACTCGCTACTTATAGCTTATTAGAGTAGATACATTATACATAGGTATAATGTACAATAGGTCCTAAGCAACGTTAAAATAACAGTTCTTGTTGTTTTAATGTTGCTTAGGTACTATATAATGTCCTTATTTATATAGCGATTAAGATTAGAGTTAAGGTTTACTGACCTATTTTATAAGAAGAACTAACCAACTACTATGTAACTAACACCTATGGATCATTGGTAATAAATAAATTTATTATAATTTTTTTTGTTTCAGATGCTTCATGAAGCTGGGCCACATCGTCGTCCGGCGTACGTCACGTATGACGTTTTGTTGCAGAAATATTTGAAAATTCAAGATAGTTTCATACTGTAGACTGTAGATTAAGTTTTCATAATTAATTAAAATTAATAAACCGAAAATTATGTAATTTTTCAGGCACAGCCGGTTCGAGACACTAGTGTTCGTGAGTCGACTGCGTACAGGGGTCGTCTACAGTCCGTGCGGACGAAGTTGCGGATAAAAGCAAGTACATAATAAATTAAATGTTTTAATTGATGTACAATAGAGCAAATAATCTTTTAAATATTTACTCAATAAACAACTACTCGTGTAATTTAAATTTTTTATCTTGGCTTCATTCGCTCACTTATGAAGAAACTGAAAATCTCCTCAAAATTTTCTGTTAATATACTAATTCACATATAACTTAAACTGAAACTGTTCATTGCTCTTTCCTTCCCACACATAAACACAAATATATACACACCGCTAAGCGCCACGTACGCCTTCCCACAGTTGGCGCACTTGGGGACCTCTTCGGGGGCCCTGGCGCAATCCTGGCTGATGTGCCCGCCTGCGCAGCGGACACATTTCGGAGGTCGATGGCAGTTGGCGGATGCGTGGCCGAACTGCTGGCAGCGGCTGGCAGCTGGTCAGCCAGATAGTTACTGACCACACGCTGCTGTATGTAATGTACCTATTGTAATAAGCTATAAGTATAGTACCGTAGAACTCGCTACTTATAGCTTATTAGAATAGATACATTATGCATAGGTATAATGTACAATAGGTCCTAAGCAACGTTAAAATAACAGTTCTTGTTTTATAATTTATAGAATTAGGCGTTACTTTGCGGAGATCCATAATACAAAAGTAATTATAAAATTATTTTGCTATAATCCGCGAAGAAGCAAAATAGAAAATATATCTCCTGATGATGCTTCGGTTGCGGGGCGAAACGATTGTTGAGTTTGTGATAGTGAACGTATATAGTGCTTGTGTATTGTGGTGGCGGTGGTGGAGGTTTGTGCATGTGTTTTTACGAATCCTGCATGAATCAGGTATGATAACCGATTGTCCACTTACATTTAGCATTATATATATTTTCTATTTTACTTCTTCCCGGATTATAGCAAAATAATTTTATTATTACTTTTGTAGTTCTTGTTGTTATAATGTTGCTTAGGTACTATATAATGTCCTTATTTATAATATAACGATTAGGATTAGAGTTAAGGTTTACTGACATATTTTATAAGAAGAACTAACCAACTACTAAATAACTAACACCTATGGATCATTGGTAATAAATAAATTTATTATATTTTTTTTAGTTTCAGATGCTTCATCAAGCTGGGCCACATCGTCGTCCGGCGTACGTCACGTATGACGTTTTTTTGCAGAAATATTTGAATATTCAAGATAGTTTCATACTGTAGACTGTAGAGTAAGTTTTCATAATTAATTAAAATTAATAAACCGAAAATTATGTAAGTTTTCAGGCACAGCCGGTTCGAGACACCAGTGTTCGTGAGTCGACTGCGTACAGGGGTCGTCTACAGTCCGCGCGGACGAAGTTGCGGATAAAAGCAAGTACATAATAAATTAAATGTTTTAATTGATGTACAATAGAGCAAATAATCTTTTAATTATTTACTCATTAAACTACTACTCGTGTAATTTAAAATTTTTATCTTGGCTTCATTCGCTCACTTATGAAGAAACTGAAAATCTCCTCAAAATTGTCTGTTAATATACTAATTCACATATAACTTAAACTGAAACTGTTCATTGCTCTTTCCTTCCCACACATAAACACAAATATATACACACCGCTAAGCGCCACGTACGCCTTCCCACAGTTGGCGCACTTGGGGGCCTCTTCGGGGGCCCTGTCGCAATCCTGGCTGATGTGCCCGCCTGCGCAGCGGACACATTTCGGAGGTCGATGGCAGTTGGCGGATGCGTGGCCGAACTGCTGGCAGCGGCTGGCAGCTAGTCAGCCAGATAGTTACTGACCACACGCTGCTGTATGTAATGTACCTATTGTAATAAGCTGTAAGTAGAGTTCCGTAGAACTCGCTACTTATAGCTTATTAGAGTAGATACATTATACATAGGTATAATGTACAATAGGTCCTAAGCAACGTTAAAATAACAGTTCTTGTTGTTTTAATGTTGCTTAGGTACTATATAATGTCCTTATTTATATAGCGATTAAGATTAGAGTTAAGGTTTACTGACCTATTTTATAAGAAGAACTAACCAACTACTATGTAACTAACACCTATGGATCATTGGTAATAAATAAATTTATTATAATTTTTTTTGTTTCAGATGCTTCATGAAGCTGGGCCACATCGTCGTCCGGCGTACGTCACGTATGACGTTTTGTTGCAGAAATATTTGAAAATTCAAGATAGTTTCATACTGTAGACTGTAGATTAAGTTTTCATAATTAATTAAAATTAATAAACCGAAAATTATGTAATTTTTCAGGCACAGCCGGTTCGAGACACTAGTGTTCGTGAGTCGACTGCGTACAGGGGTCGTCTACAGTCCGTGCGGACGAAGTTGCGGATAAAAGCAAGTACATAATAAATTAAATGTTTTAATTGATGTACAATAGAGCAAATAATCTTTTAATTATTTACTCATTAAACTACTACTCGTGTAATTTAAAATTTTTATCTTGGCTTCATTCGCTCACTTATGAAGAAACTGAAAATCTCCTCAAAATTGTCTGTTAATATACTAATTCACATATAACTTAAACTGAAACTGTTCATTGCTCTTTCCTTCCCACACATAAACACAAATATATACACACCGCTAAGCGCCACGTACGCCTTCCCACAGTTGGCGCACTTGGGGACCTCTTCGGGGGCCCTGTCGCAATCCTGGCTGATGTGCCCGCCTGCGCAGCGGACACATTTCGGAGGTCGATGGCAGTTGGCGGATGCGTGGCCGAACTGCTGGCAGCTGGTCAGCCAGATAGTTACTGACCACACGCTGCTGTATGTAATGTACCTATTGTAATAAGCTATAAGTATAGTACCGTAGAACTCGCTACTTATAGCTTATTAGAATAGATACATTATGCATAGGTATAATGTACAATAGGTCCTAAGCAACGTTAAAATAACAGTTCTTGTTTTATAATTTATAGAATTAGGCGTTACTTTGCGGAGATCCATAATACAAAAGTAATTATAAAATTATTTTGCTATAATCCGCGAAGAAGCAAAATAGAAAATATATCTCCTGATGATGCTTCGGTTGCGGGGCGAAACGATTGTTGAGTTTGTGATAGTGAACGTATATAGTGCTTGTGTATTGTGGTGGCGGTGGTGGAGGTTTGTGCATGTGTTTTTACGAATCCTGCATGAATCAGGTATGATAACCGATTGTCCACTTACATTTAGCATTATATATATTTTCTATTTTACTTCTTCCCGGATTATAGCAAAATAATTTTATTATTACTTTTGTAGTTCTTGTTGTTATAATGTTGCTTAGGTACTATATAATGTCCTTATTTATAATATAACGATTAGGATTAGAGTTAAGGTTTACTGACATATTTTATAAGAAGAACTAACCAACTACTAAATAACTAACACCTATGGATCATTGGTAATAAATAAATTTATTATATTTTTTTTAGTTTCAGATGCTTCATCAAGCTGGGCCACATCGTCGTCCGGCGTACGTCACGTATGACGTTTTTTTGCAGAAATATTTGAATATTCAAGATAGTTTCATACTGTAGACTGTAGAGTAAGTTTTCATAATTAATTAAAATTAATAAACCGAAAATTATGTAATTTTTCAGGCACAGCCGGTTCGAGACACCAGTGTTCGTGAGTCGACTGCGTACAGGGGTCGTCTACAGTCCGCGCGGACGAAGTTGCGGATAAAAGCAAGTACATAATAAATTAAATGTTTTAATTGATGTACAATAGAGCAAATAATCTTTTAATTATTTACTCATTAAACTACTACTCGTGTAATTTAAAATTTTTATCTTGGCTTCATTCGCTCACTTATGAAGAAACTGAAAATCTCCTCAAAATTGTCTGTTAATATACTAATTCACATATAACTTAAACTGAAACTGTTCATTGCTCTTTCCTTCCCACACATAAACACAAATATATACACACCGCTAAGCGCCACGTACGCCTTCCCACAGTTGGCGCACTTGGGGACCTCTTCGGGGGCCCTGGCGCAATCCTGGCTGATGTGCCCGCCTGCGCAGCGGACACATTTCGGAGGTCGATGGCAGTTGGCGGATGCGTGGCCGAACTGCTGGCAGCGGCTGGCAGCTGGTCAGCCAGATAGTTACTGACCACACGCTGCTGTATGTAATGTACCTATTGTAATAAGCTATAAGTAGAGTTCCGTAGAACTCGCTACTTATAGCTTATTAGAGTAGATACATTATACATAGGTATAATGTACAATAGGTCCTAGGCAACGTTAAAATAACAGTTCTTGTTGTTTTAATGTTGCTTAGGTACTATATAATGTCCTTATTTATATAGCGATTAAGATTAGAGTTAAGGTTTACTGACCTATTTTATAAGAAGAACTAACCAACTACTAAATAACTAACACCTATGGATCATTGGTAATAAATAAATTTATTATATTTTTTTTAGTTTCAGATGATTCATCAAGCTGGGCCACATCGTCGTCCGGCGTACGTCACGTATGACGTTTTTTTGCAGAAATATTTGAATATTCAATATAGTTTCATACTGTAGACTGTAGAGTAAGTTTTCATAATTAATTAAAATTAATAAACCGAAAATTATGTAATTTTTCAGGCACAGCCGGTTCGAGACACCAGTGTTCGTGAGTCGACTGCGTACAGGGGTCGTCTACAGTCCGCGCGGACGAAGTTGCGGATAAAAGCAAGTACATAATAAATTAAATGTTTTAATTGATGTACAATAGAGCAAATAATCTTTTAATTATTTACTCATTAAACTACTACTCGTGTAATTTAAAATTTTTATCTTGGCTTCATTCGCTCACTTATGAAGAAACTGAAAATCTCCTCAAAATTGTCTGTTAATATACTAATTCACATATAACTTAAACTGAAACTGTTCATTGCTCTTTCCTTCCCACACATAAACACAAATATATACACACCGCTAAGCGCCACGTACGCCTTCCCACAGTTGGCGCACTTGGGGGCCTCTTCGGGGGCCCTGTCGCAATCCTGGCTGATGTGCCCGCCTGCGCAGCGGACACATTTCGGAGGTCGATGGCAGTTGGCGGATGCGTGGCCGAACTGCTGGCAGCGGCAGGCAGCTGGTCAGCCAGATAGTTACTGACCACACGCTGCTGTATGTAATGTACCTATTGTAATAAGCTGTAAGTAGAGTTCCGTAGAACTCGCTACTTATAGCTTATTAGAATAGATACATTATACATAGGTATAATGTACAATAGGTCCTAAGCAACGTTAAAATAACAGTTCTTGTTGTATAATTTATAGAATTAGGCGTTACTTTGCGGAGATCCATAATACAAAAGTAATTATAAAATTAATTTGCTATAATCCGCGAAGAAGCAAAATAGAAAATATATCTCCTGATGATGCTTCGGTTGCGGGGCGAAACGATTGTTGAGTTTGTGATAGTGAACGTATATAGTGCTTGTGTATTGTGGTGGCGGTGGTGGAGGTTTGTGCATGTGTTTTTACGAATCCTGCATGAATCAGGTATGATAACCGATTGTCCACTTACATTTAGCATTATATATATTTTCTATTTTACTTCTTCCCGGATTATAGCAAAATAATTTTATTATTACTTTTGTAGTTCTTGTTGTTATAATGTTGCTTAGGTACTATATAATGTCCTTATTTATATAACGATTAAGATTAGAGTTAAGGTTTACTGACATATTTTATAAGAAGAACTAACCAACTACTAAATAACTAACACCTATGGATCATTGGTAATAAATAAATTTATTATATTTTTTTTAGTTTCAGATGCTTCATCAAGCTGGGCCACATCGTCGTCCGGCGTACGTCACGTATGACGTTTTTTTGCAGAAATATTTGAATATTCAAGATAGTTTCATACTGTAGACTGTAGAGTAAGTTTTCATAATTAATTAAAATGAATAAACCGAAAATTATGTAATTTTTCAGGCACAGCCGGTTCGAGACACCAGTGTTCGTGAGTCGACTGCGTACAGGGGTCGTCTACAGTCCGCGCGGACGAAGTTGCGGATAAAAGCAAGTACATAATAAATTAAATGTTTTAATTGATGTACAATAGAGCAAATAATCTTTTAAATATTTACTCATTAAACTACTACTCGTGTAATTTAAAATTTTTATCTTGGCTTCATTCGCTCACTTATGAAGAAACTGAAAATCTCCTCAAAATTGTCTGTTAATATACTAATTCACATATAACTTAAACTGAAACTGTTCATTGCTCTTTCCTTCCCACACATAAACACAAATATATACACACCGCTAAGCGCCACGTACGCCTTCCCACAGTTGGCGCACTTGGGGGCCTCTTCGGGGGCCCTGTCGCAATCCTGGCTGATGTGCCCGCCTGCGCAGCGGACACATTTCGGAGGTCGATGGCAGTTGGCGGATGCGTGGCCGAACTGCTGGCAGCGGCTGGCAGCTGGTCAGCCAGATAGTTACTGACCACACGCTGCTGTATGTAATGTACCTATTGTAATAAGCTATAAGTATAGTACCGTAGAACTCGCTACTTATAGCTTATTAGAATAGATACATTATGCATAGGTATAATGTACAATAGGTCCTAAGCAACGTTAAAATAACAGTTCTTGTTGTATAATTTATAGAATTAGGCGTTACTTTGCGGAGATCCATAATACAAAAGTAATTATAAAATTATTTTGCTATAATCCGCGAAGAAGCAAAATAGAAAATATATCTCCTGATGATGCTTCGGTTGCGGGGCGAAACGATTGTTGAGTTTGTGATAGTGAACGTATATAGTGCTTGTGTATTGTGGTGGCGGTGGTGGAGGTTTGTGCATGTGTTTTTACGAATCCTGCATGTATCAGGTATGATAACCGATTGTCCACTTACATTTAGCATTATATATATTTTCTATTTTACTTCTTCCCGGATTATAGCAAAATAATTTTATTATTACTTTTGTAGTTCTTGTTGTTATAATGTTGCTTAGGTACTATATAATGTCCTTATTTATATAACGATTAAGATTAGAGTTAAGGTTTACTGACATATTTTATAAGAAGAACTAACCAACTACTAAATAACTAACACCTATGGATCATTGGTAATAAATAAATTTATTATATTTTTTTTAGTTTCAGATGCTTCATCAAGCTGGGCCACATCGTCGTCCGGCGTACGAAACGTGTGACGTTTTTTTGCAGAAATATTTGAATATTCAAGATAGTTTCATACTGTAGACTGTAGAGTAAGTTTTCATAATTAATTAAAATTAATAAACCGAAAATTATGTAATTTTTCAGGCACAGCCGGTTCGAGACACCAGTGTTCGTGAGTCGACTGCGTACAGGGGTCGTCTACAGTCCGCGCGGACGAAGTTGCGGATAAAAGCAAGTACATAATAAATTAAATGTTTTAATTGATGTACAATAGAGCAAATAATCTTTTAATTATTTACTCATTAAACTACTACTCGTGTAATTTAAAGTTTTTATCTTGGCTTCATTCGCTCACTTATGAAGAAACTGAAAATCTCCTCAAAATTGTCTGTTAATATACTAATTCACATATAACTTAAACTGAAACTGTTCATTGCTCTTTCCTTCCCACACATAAACACAAATATATACACACCGCTAAGCGCCACGTACGCCTTCCCACAGTTGGCGCACTTGGGGGCCTCTTCGGGGGCCCTGTCGCAATCCTGGCTGATGTGCCCGCCTGCGCAGCGGACACATTTCGGAGGTCGATGGCAGTTGGCGGATGCGTGGCCGAACTGCTGGCAGCGGCTGGCAGCTGGTCAGCCAGATAGTTACTGACCACACGCTGCTGTATGTAATGTACCTATTGTAATAAGCTGTAAGTAGAGTTCCGTAGAACTCGCTACTTATAGCTTATTAGAGTAGATACATTATACATAGGTATAATGTACAATAGGTCCTAAGCAACGTTAAAATAACAGTTCTTGTTGTTTTAATGTTGCTTAGGTACTATATAATGTCCTTATTTATATAGCGATTAAGATTAGAGTTAAGGTTTACTGACCTATTTTATAAGAAGAACTAACCAACTACTAAATAACTTACACCTATGGATCATTGGTAATAAATAAATTTATTATATTTTTTTTAGTTTCAGATGCTTCATCAAGCTGGGCCACATCGTCGTCCGGCGTACGTCACGTATGACGTTTTTTTGCAGAAATATTTGAATATTCAAGATAGTTTCATACTGTAGACTGTAGAGTAAGTTTTCATAATTAATTAAAATTAATAAACCGAAAATTATGTAATTTTTCAGGCACAGCCGGTTCGAGACACCAGTGTTCGTGAGTCGACTGCGTACAGGGGTCGTCTACAGTCCGCGCGGACGAAGTTGCGGATAAAAGCAAGTACATAATAAATTAAATGTTTTAATTGATGTACAATAGAGCAAATAATCTTTTAATTATTTACTCATTAAACTACTACTCGTGTAATTTAAAATTTTTATCTTGGCTTCATTCGCTCACTTATGAAGAAACTGAAAATCTCCTCAAAATTGTCTGTTAATATACTAATTCACATATAACTTAAACTGAAACTGTTCATTGCTCTTTCCTTCCCACACATAAACACAAATATATACACACCGCTAAGCGCCACGTACGCCTTCCCACAGTTGGCGCACTTGGGGGCCTCTTCGGGGGCCCTGTCGCAATCCTGGCTGATGTGCCCGCCTGCGCAGCGGACACATTTCGGAGGTCGATGGCAGTTGGCGGATGCGTGGCCGAACTGCTGGCAGCGGCTGGCAGCTGGTCAGCCAGATAGTTACTGACCACACGCTGCTGTATGTAATGTACCTATTGTAATAAGCTGTAAGTAGAGTTCCGTAGAACTCGCTACTTATAGCTTATTAGAGTAGATACATTATACATAGGTATAATGTACAATAGGTCCTAAGCAACGTTAAAATAACAGTTCTTGTTGTTTTAATGTTGCTTAGGTACTATATAATGTCCTTATTTATATAGCGATTAAGATTAGAGTTAAGGTTTACTGACCTATTTTATAAGAAGAACTAACCAACTACTATGTAACTAACACCTATGGATCATTGGTAATAAATAAATTTATTATAATTTTTTTTGTTTCAGATGCTTCATGAAGCTGGGCCACATCGTCGTCCGGCGTACGTCACGTATGACGTTTTGTTGCAGAAATATTTGAAAATTCAAGATAGTTTCATACTGTAGACTGTAGATTAAGTTTTCATAATTAATTAAAATTAATAAACCGAAAATTATGTAATTTTTCAGGCACAGCCGGTTCGAGACACTAGTGTTCGTGAGTCGACTGCGTACAGGGGTCGTCTACAGTCCGTGCGGACGAAGTTGCGGATAAAAGCAAGTACATAATAAATTAAATGTTTTAATTGATGTACAATAGAGCAAATAATCTTTTAATTATTTACTCATTAAACTACTACTCGTGTAATTTAAAATTTTTATCTTGGCTTCATTCGCTCACTTATGAAGAAACTGAAAATCTCCTCAAAATTGTCTGTTAATATACTAATTCACATATAACTTAAACTGAAACTGTTCATTGCTCTTTCCTTCCCACACATAAACACAAATATATACACACCGCTAAGCGCCACGTACGCCTTCCCACAGTTGGCGCACTTGGGGACCTCTTCGGGGGCCCTGGCGCAATCCTGGCTGATGTGCCCGCCTGCGCAGCGGACACATTTCGGAGGTCGATGGCAGTTGGCGGATGCGTGGCCGAACTGCTGGCAGCGGCTGGCAGCTGGTCAGCCAGATAGTTACTGACCACACGCTGCTGTATGTAATGTACCTATTGTAATAAGCTATAAGTATAGTACCGTAGAACTCGCTACTTATAGCTTATTAGAATAGATACATTATGCATAGGTATAATGTACAATAGGTCCTAAGCAACGTTAAAATAACAGTTCTTGTTTTATAATTTATAGAATTAGGCGTTACTTTGCGGAGATCCATAATACAAAAGTAATTATAAAATTATTTTGCTATAATCCGCGAAGAAGCAAAATAGAAAATATATCTCCTGATGATGCTTCGGTTGCGGGGCGAAACGATTGTTGAGTTTGTGATAGTGAACGTATATAGTGCTTGTGTATTGTGGTGGCGGTGGTGGAGGTTTGTGCATGTGTTTTTACGAATCCTGCATGAATCAGGTATGATAACCGATTGTCCACTTACATTTAGCATTATATATATTTTCTATTTTACTTCTTCCCGGATTATAGCAAAATAATTTTATTATTACTTTTGTAGTTCTTGTTGTTATAATGTTGCTTAGGTACTATATAATGTCCTTATTTATAATATAACGATTAGGATTAGAGTTAAGGTTTACTGACATATTTTATAAGAAGAACTAACCAACTACTAAATAACTAACACCTATGGATCATTGGTAATAAATAAATTTATTATATTTTTTTTAGTTTCAGATGCTTCATCAAGCTGGGCCACATCGTCGTCCGGCGTACGTCACGTATGACGTTTTTTTGCAGAAATATTTGAATATTCAAGATAGTTTCATACTGTAGACTGTAGAGTAAGTTTTCATAATTAATTAAAATTAATAAACCGAAAATTATGTAATTTTTCAGGCACAGCCGGTTCGAGACACCAGTGTTCGTGAGTCGACTGCGTACAGGGGTCGTCTACAGTCCGCGCGGACGAAGTTGCGGATAAAAGCAAGTACATAATAAATTAAATGTTTTAATTGATGTACAATAGAGCAAATAATCTTTTAATTATTTACTCATTAAACTACTACTCGTGTAATTTAAAATTTTTATCTTGGCTTCATTCGCTCACTTATGAAGAAACTGAAAATCTCCTCAAAATTGTCTGTTAATATACTAATTCACATATAACTTAAACTGAAACTGTTCATTGCTCTTTCCTTCCCACACATAAACACAAATATATACACACCGCTAAGCGCCACGTACGCCTTCCCACAGTTGGCGCACTTGGGGACCTCTTCGGGGGCCCTGGCGCAATCCTGGCTGATGTGCCCGCCTGCGCAGCGGACACATTTCGGAGGTCGATGGCAGTTGGCGGATGCGTGGCCGAACTGCTGGCAGCGGCTGGCAGCTGGTCAGCCAGATAGTTACTGACCACACGCTGCTGTATGTAATGTACCTATTGTAATAAGCTATAAGTAGAGTTCCGTAGAACTCGCTACTTATAGCTTATTAGAGTAGATACATTATACATAGGTATAATGTACAATAGGTCCTAAGCAACGTTAAAATAACAGTTCTTGTTGTTTTAATGTTGCTTAGGTACTATATAATGTCCTTATTTATATAGCGATTAAGATTAGAGTTAAGGTTTACTGACCTATTTTATAAGAAGAACTAACCAACTACTAAATAACTAACACCTATGGATCATTGGTAATAAATAAATTTATTATATTTTTTTTAGTTTCAGATGATTCATCAAGCTGGGCCACATCGTCGTCCGGCGTACGTCACGTATGACGTTTTTTTGCAGAAATATTTGAATATTCAATATAGTTTCATACTGTAGACTGTAGAGTAAGTTTTCATAATTAATTAAAATTAATAAACCGAAAATTATGTAATTTTTCAGGCACAGCCGGTTCGAGACACCAGTGTTCGTGAGTCGACTGCGTACAGGGGTCGTCTACAGTCCGCGCGGACGAAGTTGCGGATAAAAGCAAGTACATAATAAATTAAATGTTTTAATTGATGTACAATAGAGCAAATAATCTTTTAATTATTTACTCATTAAACTACTACTCGTGTAATTTAAAATTTTTATCTTGGCTTCATTCGCTCACTTATGAAGAAACTGAAAATCTCCTCAAAATTGTCTGTTAATATACTAATTCACATATAACTTAAACTGAAACTGTTCATTGCTCTTTCCTTCCCACACATAAACACAAATATATACACACCGCTAAGCGCCACGTACGCCTTCCCACAGTTGGCGCACTTGGGGGCCTCTTCGGGGGCCCTGTCGCAATCCTGGCTGATGTGCCCGCCTGCGCAGCGGACACATTTCGGAGGTCGATGGCAGTTGGCGGATGCGTGGCCGAACTGCTGGCACCGGCTGGCAGCTGGTCGGCCAGATAGTTACTGACCACACGCTGCTGTATGTAATGTACCTATTGTAATAAGCTGTAAGTAGAGTTCCGTAGAACTCGCTACTTATAGCTTATTAGAATAGATACATTATACATAGGTATAATGTACAATAGGTCCTAAGCAACGTTAAAATAACAGTTCTTGTTGTATAATTTATAGAATTAGGCGTTACTTTGCGGAGATCCATAATACAAAAGTAATTATAAAATTAATTTGCTATAATCCGCGAAGAAGCAAAATAGAAAATATATCTCCTGATGATGCTTCGGTTGCGGGGCGAAACGATTGTTGAGTTTGTGATAGTGAACGTATATAGTGCTTGTGTATTGTGGTGGCGGTGGTGGAGGTTTGTGCATGTGTTTTTACGAATCCTGCATGAATCAGGTATGATAACCGATTGTCCACTTACATTTAGCATTATATATATTTTCTATTTTACTTCTTCCCGGATTATAGCAAAATAATTTTATTATTACTTTTGTAGTTCTTGTTGTTATAATGTTGCTTAGGTACTATATAATGTCCTTATTTATATAACGATTAAGATTAGAGTTAAGGTTTACTGACATATTTTATAAGAAGAACTAACCAACTACTAAATAACTAACACCTATGGATCATTGGTAATAAATAAATTTATTATATTTTTTTTAGTTTCAGATGCTTCATCAAGCTGGGCCACATCGTCGTCCGGCGTACGTCACGTATGACGTTTTTTTGCAGAAATATTTGAATATTCAAGATAGTTTCATACTGTAGACTGTAGAGTAAGTTTTCATAATTAATTAAAATTAATAAACCGAAAATTATGTAATTTTTCAGGCACAGCCGGTTCGAGACACCAGTGTTCGTGAGTCGACTGCGTACAGGGGTCGTCTACAGTCCGCGCGGACGAAGTTGCGGATAAAAGCAAGTACATAATAAATTAAATGTTTTAATTGATGTACAATAGAGCAAATAATCTTTTAAATATTTACTCATTAAACTACTACTCGTGTAATTTAAAATTTTTATCTTGGCTTCATTCGCTCACTTATGAAGAAACTGAAAATCTCCTCAAAATTGTCTGTTAATATACTAATTCACATATAACTTAAACTGAAACTGTTCATTGCTCTTTCCTTCCCACACATAAACACAAATATATACACACCGCTAAGCGCCACGTACGCCTTCCCACAGTTGGCGCACTTGGGGGCCTCTTCGGGGGCCCTGTCGCAATCCTGGCTGATGTGCCCGCCTGCGCAGCGGACACATTTCGGAGGTCGATGGCAGTTGGCGGATGCGTGGCCGAACTGCTGGCAGCGGCTGGCAGCTGGTCAGCCAGATAGTTACTGACCACACGCTTCTGTATGTAATGTACCTATTGTAATAAGCTATAAGTATAGTACCGTAGAACTCGCTACTTATAGCTTATTAGAATAGATACATTATGCATAGGTATAATGTACAATAGGTCCTAAGCAACGTTAAAATAACAGTTCTTGTTGTATAATTTATAGAATTAGGCGTTACTTTGCGGAGATCCATAATACAAAAGTAATTATAAAATTATTTTGCTATAATCCGCGAAGAAGCAAAATAGAAAATATATCTCCTGATGATGCTTCGGTTGCGGGGCGAAACGATTGTTGAGTTTGTGATAGTGAACGTATATAGTGCTTGTGTATTGTGGTGGCGGTGGTGGAGGTTTGTGCATGTGTTTTTACGAATCCTGCATGTATCAGGTATGATAACCGATTGTCCACTTACATTTAGCATTATATATATTTTCTATTTTACTTCTTCCCGGATTATAGCAAAATAATTTTATTATTACTTTTGTAGTTCTTGTTGTTATAATGTTGCTTAGGTACTATATAATGTCCTTATTTATAATATAACGATTAGGATTAGAGTTAAGGTTTACTGACATATTTTATAAGAAGAACTAACCAACTACTAAATAACTAACACCTATGGATCATTGGTAATAAATAAATTTATTATATTTTTTTTAGTTTCAGATGCTTCATCAAGCTGGGCCACATCGTCGTCCGGCGTACGTCACGTGTGACGTTTTTTTGCAGAAATATTTGAATATTCAAGATAGTTTCATACTGTAGACTGTAGAGTAAGTTTTCATAATTAATTAAAATTAATAAACCGAAAATTATGTAATTTTTCAGGCACAGCCGGTTCGAGACACCAGTGTTCGTGAGTCGACTGCGTACAGGGGTCGTCTACAGTCCGCGCGGACGAAGTTGCGGATAAAAGCAAGTACATAATAAATTAAATGTTTTAATTGATGTACAATAGAGCAAATAATCTTTTAATTATTTACTCATTAAACTACTACTCGTGTAATTTAAAATTTTTATCTTGGCTTCATTCGCTCACTTATGAAGAAACTGAAAATCTCCTCAAAATTGTCTGTTAATATACTAATTCACATATAACTTAAACTGAAACTGTTCATTGCTCTTTCCTTCCCACACATAAACACAAATATATACACACCGCTAAGCGCCACGTACGCCTTCCCACAGTTGGCGCACTTGGGGGCCTCTTCGGGGGCCCTGTCGCAATCCTGGCTGATGTGCCCGCCTGCGCAGCGGACACATTTCGGAGGTCGATGGCAGTTGGCGGATGCGTGGCCGAACTGCTGGCAGCGGCTGGCAGCTGGTCAGCCAGATAGTTACTGACCACACGCTGCTGTATGTAATGTACCTATTGTAATAAGCTGTAAGTAGAGTTCCGTAGAACTCGCTACTTATAGCTTATTAGAGTAGATACATTATACATAGGTATAATGTACAATAGGTCCTAAGCAACGTTAAAATAACAGTTCTTGTTGTTTTAATGTTGCTTAGGTACTATATAATGTCCTTATTTATATAGCGATTAAGATTAGAGTTAAGGTTTACTGACCTATTTTATAAGAAGAACTAACCAACTACTAAATAACTTACACCTATGGATCATTGGTAATAAATAAATTTATTATATTTTTTTTAGTTTCAGATGCTTCATCAAGCTGGGCCACATCGTCGTCCGGCGTACGTCACGTATGACGTTTTTTTGCAGAAATATTTGAATATTCAAGATAGTTTCATACTGTAGACTGTAGAGTAAGTTTTCATAATTAATTAAAATTAATAAACCGAAAATTATGTAATTTTTCAGGCACAGCCGGTTCGAGACACCAGTGTTCGTGAGTCGACTGCGTACAGGGGTCGTCTACAGTCCGCGCGGACGAAGTTGCGGATAAAAGCAAGTACATAATAAATTAAATGTTTTAATTGATGTACAATAGAGCAAATAATCTTTTAATTATTTACTCATTAAACTACTACTCGTGTAATTAAAAATTTTTATCTTGGCTTCATTCGCTCACTTATGAAGAAACTGAAAATCTCCTCAAAATTGTCTGTTAATATACTAATTCACATATAACTTAAACTGAAACTGTTCATTGCTCTTTCCTTCCCACACATAAACACAAATATATACACACCGCTAAGCGCCACGTACGCCTTCCCACAGTTGGCGCACTTGGGGACCTCTTCGGGGGCCCTGGCGCAATCCTGGCTGATGTGCCCGCCTGCGCAGCGGACACATTTCGGAGGTCGATGGCAGTTGGCGGTTGCGTGGCCGAACTGCTGGCAGCGGCTGGCAGCTGGTCAGCCAGATAGTTACTGACCACACGCTGCTGTATGTAATGTACCTATTGTAATAAGCTATAAGTAGAGTTCCGTAGAACTCGCTACTTATAGCTTATTAGAGTAGATACATTATACATAGGTATAATGTACAATAGGTCCTAAGCAACGTTAAAATAACAGTTCTTGTTGTTTTAATGTTGCTTAGGTACTATATAATGTCCTTATTTATATAGCGATTAAGATTAGAGTTAAGGTTTACTGACCTATTTTATAAGAAGAACTAACCAACTACTAAATAACTAACACCTATGGATCATTGGTAATAAATAAATTTATTATATTTTTTTTAGTTTCAGATGCTTCATCAAGCTGGGCCACATCGTCGTCCGGCGTACGTCACGTATGACGTTTTTTTGCAGAAATATTTGAATATTCAAGATAGTTTCATACTGTAGACTGTAGAGTAAGTTTTCATAATTAATTAAAATTAATAAACCGAAAATTATGTAATTTTTCAGGCACAGCCGGTTCGAGACACCAGTGTTCGTGAGTCGACTGCGTACAGGGGTCGTCTACAGTCCGCGCGGACGAAGTTGCGGATAAAAGCAAGTACATAATAAATTAAATGTTTTAATTGATGTACAATAGAGCAAATAATCTTTTAATTATTTACTCATTAAACTACTACTCGTGTAATTTAAAATTTTTATCTTGGCTTCATTCGCTCACTTATAAAGAAACTGAAAATCTCCTCAAAATTGTCTGTTAATATACTAATTCACATATAACTTAAACTGAAACTGTTCATTGCTCTTTCCTTCCCACACATAAACACAAATATATACACACCGCTAAGCGCCACGTACGCCTTCCCACAGTTGGCGCACTTGGGGGCCTCTTCGGGGGCCCTGTCGCAACCTGGCTGATGTGCCCGCCTGCGCAGCGGACACATTTCGGAGGTCGATGGCAGTTGGCGGATGCGTGGCCGAACTGCTGGCAGCGGCAGGCAGCTGGTCAGCCAGATGGTTACTGACCACACGCTGCTGTATGTAATGTTCCTATTGTAATAAGCTGTAAGTATAGTACCGTAGAACTCGCTACTTATAGCTTATTAGAATAGATACATTATACATAGGTATAATGTACAATAGGTCCTAAGCAACGTTAAAATAACAGTTCTTGTTGTATAATTTATAGAATTAGGCGTTACTTTGCGGAGATCCATAATACAAAAGTAATTATAAAATTATTTTGCTATAATCCGCGAAGAAGCAAAATAGAAAATATATCTCCTGATGATGCTTCGGTTGCGGGGCGAAACGATTGTTGAGTTTGTGATAGTGAACGTATATAGTGCTTGTGTATTGTGGTGGCGGTGGTGGAGGTTTGTGCATGTGTTTTTACGAATCCTGCATGTATCAGGTATGATAACCGATTGTCCACTTACATTTAGCATTATATATATTTTCTATTTTACTTCTTCCCGGATTATAGCAAAATAATTTTATTATTACTTTTGTAGTTCTTGTTGTTATAATGTTGCTTAGGTACTATATAATGTCCTTATTTATATAACGATTAAGATTAGAGTTAAGGTTTACTGACATATTTTATAAGAAGAACTAACCAACTACTAAATAACTAACACCTATGGATCATTGGTAATAAATAAATTTATTATATTTTTTTTAGTTTCAGATGCTTCATCAAGCTGGGCCACATCGTCGTCCGGCGTACGTCACGTATGACGTTTTTTGCAGAAATATTTGAATATTCAAGATAGTTTCATACTGTAGACTGTAGAGTAAGTTTTCATAAATAATTAAAATTAATAAACCGAAAATTATGTAATTTTTCAGGCACAGCCGGTTCGAGACACCAGTGTTCGTGAGTCGACTGCGTACAGGGGTCGTCTACAGTCCGCGCGGACGAAGTTGCGGATAAAAGCAAGTACATAATAAATTAAATGTTTTAATTGATGTACAATAGAGCAAATAATCTTTTAATTATTTACTCATTAAACTACTACTCGTGTAATTTAAAATTTTTATCTTGGCTTCATTCGCTCACTTATGAAGAAACTGAAAATCTCCTCAAAATTGTCTGTTAATATACTAATTCACATATAACTTAAACTGAAACTGTTCATTGCTCTTTCCTTCCCACACATAAACACAAATATATACACACCGCTAAGCGCCACGTACGCCTTCCCACAGTTGGCGCACTTGGGGGCCTCTTCGGGGGCCCTGTCGCAATCCTGGCTGATGTGCCCGCCTGCGCAGCGGACACATTTCGGAGGTCGATGGCAGTTGGAGGATGCGTGGCCGAACTGCTGGCACCGGCTGGCAGCTGGTCGGCCAGATAGTTACTGACCACACGCTGCTGTATGTAATGTACCTATTGTAATAAGCTATAAGTATAGTACCGTAGAACTCGCTACTTATAGCTTATTAGAATAGATACATTATGCATAGGTATAATGTACAATAGGTCCTAAGCAACGTTAAAATAACAGTTCTTGTTGTATAATTTATAGAATTAGGCGTTACTTTGCGGAGATCCATAATACAAAAGTAATTATAAAATTATTTTGCTATAATCCGCGAAGAAGCAAAATAGAAAATATATCTCCTGATGATGCTTCGGTTGCGGGGCGAAACGATTGTTGAGTTTGTGATAGTGAACGTATATAGTGCTTGTGTATTGTGGTGGCGGTGGTGGAGGTTTGTGCATGTGTTTTTACGAATCCTGCATGTATCAGGTATGATAACCGATTGTCCACTTACATTTAGCATTATATATATTTTCTATTTTACTTCTTCCCGGATTATAGCAAAATAATTTTATTATTACTTTTGTAGTTCTTGTTGTTATAATGTTGCTTAGGTACTATATAATGTCCTTATTTATATAACGATTAAGATTAGAGTTAAGGTTTACTGACATATTTTATAAGAAGAACTAACCAACTACTAAATAACTAACACCTATGGATCATTGGTAATAAATAAATTTATTATATTTTTTTTAGTTTCAGATGCTTCATCAAGCTGGGCCACATCGTCGTCCGGCGTACGTCACGTATGACGTTTTTTTGCAGAAATATTTGAAAATTCAAGATAGTTTCATACTGTAGACTGTAGATTAAGTTTTCATAATTAATTAAAATTAATAAACCGAAAATTATGTAATTTTTCAGGCACAGCCGGTTTGAGACACCAGTGTTCGTGAGTCGACTGCGTACAGGGGTCGTCTACAGTCCACGCGGACGAAGTTGCGGATAAAAGCTAGTACATAATAAATTACATGTTTTAACTGATGTACAATAAAGCAAATAATCTTTTAATTATCTACTCATTAAACTACTACTCGTGTAAATTAAAAATTTTATCTTGGCTTCATTCGCTCACTTATGAAGAAACTGAAAATCTCCTTAAAATTGTCTGTTAATATACTAATTCATATATAACTTAAACTGAAACTGTTCATTGCTCTTTCCTTCCCACACATACACACAAATATATACACACCGCCACGCGCCACGTGCGCCCTCCCACAGTTAAGATTAGAGTTAAGGTTTACTAACATATTTTATAAGAAGAACTAACCAACTACTATGTATTAGCATGACTAATAACAACACGATAATAAATTTTTATTTCTCATCGACGTCGTCTTTGATTATTGAAATACTAAATTACTCTTGTCCGAATATTTGTCAGATGTGATCATTGAAGTCGTCTGATGACGATTGTTTGAACGCGTTAATCTTAGGAACCACAGGACCGATTTAAAAATTCATTCAGTGTAAGATAGTCCATTTATTGACAAAGGCTAAAGGCTATATATAATATCACGCTAAGATGAATAGGAGAGGAGCAGCAATAAAAAATAGTACGAAAACTTTCCTTGCGTACGCTGAGTAATCGATAATAGTTATTAAAAAGTCATGTATTACAAACGTGTGAACGTTGAAAGTTATTCAATAATCATGTATTACAAAATTGTTTCCCTCTAAAAATTCTAAATAAAAGTCCGCCATAGCATATGACAGCTTTTAAGGTTAACTCACTTTAACCATTTTTATGGTTATCAAAAGACTATATTACGGTTTTAATTTTTCCACGCGGAGCCGCTGGCGATTGCTAGTACCGTATATTATTGTCAACGAATTTGACCACAGCGCAAATGTTCAAGATTGTAAATCAGTAATTGCGTAAAAAAGTTTAACGCTAAAACCACTTCACTAACTACTAAGTCACAAATGAATTAATAAATAAATTTAAAAAGTATCAATTTTCCATTAAAGGAGTTATAGTACAGTAGAATATTAACAAGTCGAGGTATTTGCAATTTCAATACGATATTTGCTGGCATATGATATTGCAACGCCCGCCATTTTGATTATTGATGCAGTTTGAAGCAGCTATATATAATCACTTATTATGACATATTTTAATGTCAAATATTGGTAAATTTCGCTTTTTTAGTTATCAGTTCAGAAAAAAAAGAAGAGAGAGATACTGACGAATTAGGTTAAAAATTAGCACACTGAAGTTGGGTCACAAATTTCTAGTAAATTTGTTAACCCCTCCAGCTAAGCTAAATGGTTGTGTTAGGTTAGGTTATAATAGCTAGGATTCGAACCCACGACCTCTCGATCGCGAGTCCGTTACCCTAACCATTCCACTATCGCCACCGATCGTGATTGGTAGAGCAAGTGTCAAGAATAAACGACATTAGATAAGTCGGAACTGGTGTCATTGCAATAGAAGTGAGCCATACTACAGACGACTGATGGGGCATCAGTAAACCTTCCTCTAGATAGACAGACAGCAATAAAGGGGTAGCGAGTGTACTGGATACAAGTGGGAAAAGACTCGATATATTTCATTGGATTACGACGCTATACATTACTAGCTCTTTATTCGCGGGGTATACGTTCCGTAAATATGCCGCGAATACAGAAACCGTGAATATGGAATGGTAATTTATATAGTGTTAGCGCACACACTATATAACAAATACCACAATTCCCGTTCCGAGATGCTCTCCTCCTAAAAGACGAACAAAGACTGCATGTAGTTTTTTTTTTTTGAACACTAACTAATGCTGTTAGCCCTAGAGGCTTTGACAGCGTCACCGAGAGAGTGGGCGAGCGCAGAAGCAGTGAAGAAGCTGAGAGAGCGAGTCTCAAGCGAGACTCGCAGCATCCTGGGAGCGTCGCCTTAGGATATATAGGAAGACTCCACCGGAAACACAGTGTTGCCACCATTTCAGTCAAATGGGCGCGATACTCGTTGTTGCTATAAAATACAAAGCGAAAGTCATAGGCGACAACAAAAGGGATTAGGTTCCTAAGAGACGAAATAAAAAAAGCAAAAACATAATAATCAGTTAATTTAAGTTAATTTGGTGTCCTGATACCACACGACGGATCAAATACCACCATATCAACTAAAAAAAATTTAAAATTACTGGCACGGTATTGAACCCAGACCTTTAATGGGACGGAAAATAATAATAGCTATTCGTGATGATACGCTTTTAGTAATTCGCCACTCACCATGACATAACGTTCTTGAAAAATGTAACGTGATAATTCTATTGTCTTTTTTTGATTTCACATTTTATAACATTTAATTTGAATTTCGGATAACATGGTCGACAGATAATAATGTATATCTTAGTCATCAAATCCTATAAAATATTTTATAGCAGACTAGCCGTCCGTTGACGCGTTGCTGTGGCTACGTTTGTTTCGATTTTCAAAAATTTTCGAAAAAAAATAATATAAAAAAAAAATAAAAAAATAATAGAGCAGATGGGGCTCGATCCTAGGTAATTTCATCTCTGTAGACCGCCCGTTCCCTAAATGAACCACCATGACTTTACGTTAGCGAAAAAATATGATTGTATTCAACGTAAATTACAAAAAAAATTTAGAGCCCGAAAACAGGAAAACAGGGATAAAACGACATTTTTTTAAAATAAAACTTATCTAGATCGATTTTTCTCCCCCTACATGCAGAATTTCAGAAAAATCGTTGCAGCCGTTTCCGAGATTCCGAATATATATACAGGCAGATAATAAAGTATATCTTAGTCATCGAATCCTATAAAATATTTTAAAGAAGACTAGCCGTCCGTTGACGCGTTTTTGTGGCTAAGTCTGGTTTCGAGTTCCCATCGAAACAAAACAGTCATTAACAGTTAAAAATACTCAGTTCCCCACCAAACTTTACTGGATTACCCGCTGGGTCAATCTAAAAATTGACCGAAAATTTAATTAAATTAGGTCCAGCCGGTTCGGAGTATATGAGGAACGTACAAACACTACTTGTACTTTCTCTTATATATGTATATAGTTTTACAATAGAAACTCTATGAAAGTGTTTCAAAAAGAGGAAAAACTGTAGAAAAAAATGGAAATCAACCCTTTGTTTATCGCGTACAAATTGTCAGTAACCGAAAACTATCGATTATAAATATTTTCCAAGGCGGTATAAAATTAGCCGGGTCAGTCATAAAAGTATTAAAAACGTTAATTTACGTTTACAATAAAATGCTGGATATATATAAAAAAATAAGTGGCATTTAATTTTTTCTACATCTGTAGGTATGTTAATTACAAACACATTAAAATGATTCTTTTCTATATAAATAAGATGAATTTAAGTAATTATAAAAATATGATTATAGTAATGTAGATAATTGCATAATTAATACATGAATATTCATTGCAAACCCTTGCTTTAGTGCTTATAAGTACTTCTAAGTAAATGCGTTGCGGCTTTAATTGGGGAGTGGCTGTCAAAGGTCTACTTGGTACATGCAATTTTAGTTACTTTATGTGATTCAACGTTATAAGTTATATGATAATCTGCGATGTTCACTTTCACATTTGCGAAATTATCATGATATCTATAGTATATATAGGTATACTTTGTCAAAGTTGTGGAATATTTGATATCCAATCCACATATTGAGTTAAAGCCTTTCTTACATCGATATGTAGAGTAGCGTATTTAACAACCGAACAAGTGATACGCGCGTCCACTTTTGTATCACACGAGTAGCCGGCTGTACGCCTTTGCCTTTTCTTCAGAAAAAAAGTAATTTATCCTTTTATTTATTTAATTGGACTAAGGCCGTCAAGTTAAAGTTTCATTCGTTCAAAAACTTTTATATTAATGAAAATATTTGGTTTGTTAACACCTGTTAATTAACCTATTTTCTTGGCTTATTACATATGTCAATAGTACAGTTTTTAATTGTGTTTGCTCAAATTGTAGGTTTTCATCGGCTTCGCTTGGACAGTCGGCGGAAATGAAGAAAGTGTGCAGTTTCTATATCAAAATGCGGTGACTGCGCCTATATAGTGCTTGAAGTGTGAAAAACTTAGTGCTGAGATTTCGTGAAGTGTTTGAAATACATCGACAGCATGTTCTTGTTGAAGGTAATTATTAAAACTATTTTAAGATGACTTAAAACGTATAATTGTTTACATAAAATCTTACAACCTTAATATAAGGATTTATAAATAGGATTCCATTTTGCAACATCACATAAGTTTTATTTATTTATGTACCATAAAAAATGTAGGAAAAAAAACATTATTGGTAAAAAAAGTGTACAAAGGTCAACTTATCCCTATGATAACCCCTATTTTAGTAACCTGTTGGCTCTTACTTTTTTTATTTAGTTAATATGAATTCGATGCGAAAATTTGTATTTCTGTTACGCTTTAACACGTTATCCACTGGACCGATAATGATAAAATTTGGCACAATTGACATATAGGACATGACAGGTGACATTTAGGACCAAAATTTCCGTTTTTATTTTGGTAACAGGGGAAAAACACATTTTATTGAGGTCACGAAAATGTTTAAGGTGGCGCGAACGAGATTTAAAAATTATAATGAAGTTTTGTGCTTTTTAATTCAAGCAGCAATTAAAGGTTTTTGACTGCTAAGCTTTTGACTAGCCCATTGGCGCAGTTGGCAGCGGCTCTGCGTTCAGCTACGCAGGTCGCAGATGCGATTCCCGCCGAGGTCCAAAAATTTCTATAAAGAACTTGTTGGTTTCGAGTCCGGGTTATATATTTATTTAAATATGTATTTTAAAATAATATATGTATAATCTTTACCAGTTGTCTGTCACCTGTTACACAAGTATTAAGTTACTTTGGGGGCGGATAGCCGTGTGTGTATCCCATATATTTATTTACTTTCCAAGGGAATTTATTTTACCCTTCACCAATTTAATTTACATGACTATTTTCCACCGCCGATGGTTTCCATACACCGATTAAATTACATTTTTTTCATTAATTGACATTGTTTTTGAGACTAATTAAAAAGTAAAAAAGTTACGCAAGAACAAGCATGGGAAATTTAATTCAGACTCAATAATGTGTGATGTTTATATAACCAATTTACAATGTAACTTTTTATGCAATTTACCTGTGATACATCTTCACTTAATTATTAAGTAAGTAAGTAAGTAACGGCCTGTTACTATCCCACTGCTGGGCATAGGCCCCCTCTCTCCATTTTTGGAGAGAAGGGTCGGAGCTAAGACCTACCACGCTGCTCCAATGCGGATTGGTAGGTTACAGATATCCCTAGAATTTTCTAGAGATATGCAGGTTTCCTCACGATGTTTTCCGTCAGCGAAAAGCGTGTGATAAATTGCAATTATCAATTAGTTTTACACATAAGTTTTACACATAAGTTACACATAAGTTTTAATAGAAATACTCATTGGTGTCTGCCCGGGTTTGAACCCATGATCGACTCTAGAGATTCACACGGTCGCACCGCTAGGCTTAACAGCTTTACTTAATTATTATCTTAAGATATTTAATTTAAAAATGATAATGGCGCGAAATGGCCCATAGAATATTTTAGTGGTCACATTTGAATATTTATGCCCGCTTATCACTTGAAAATGTAATGACCCGAAAGGTTAATAATATTTATAAATATATGGGACAATTACACACATAATCGTTCAAAAAGTAGCTTAATACTTGTATTATGGGTGACAGACAACTGGTAATTATATGCACATATAATTTTATATATACATTAAGATGTAGTAAAAGGTGACTAGGGTAAGTTGACGACAGGCAGGCGGCTGGTCGTAAAATACGAAGCTAAATCGGACCGTCTAGAGAAGTCATAATACCCTAGGTATCATCCTCCTGCCCTTATCCAACTCTAAGTGGGGTCGGCACAACATGTAATAAAAAAATGCTGTCACATGATTTGGCTGCGTTTTTACGACTGGCCGCCTGCCTGACGTCAACTTACCTTAGTCGTATTTTACGACACCTCGGTAAGAAAGAGGGTGGTCTATTCTACTAAACCGAATACCACACAGTGGGTCAACTTACCTTAGTCGCCTTTTACGACACCTCGGTAAGAAATGAGGTTGGTCAATTCTACTCAGCCGGATACCACACGGCAAGTCGACTTAACTTAGTCGCCTTTTACGACACGTCGGTAAGAAATGAGGTTGGTCTATTCTACTCAGCCGGATACCACACGGCGGTTTTTTTCTCTAGTTTCATCTTGTTAAAAATTACTGAGCGAGGTTCGGTCACTAAAATACTATTGTTAAAAAGCAATCTAATTATCGCACTCTTAAGGTCTGTTTCACAAGTTACCAATAAACTGTCAGTTAGCTTATTCGGAACATATCTGACACATAACTCGGAATTTTGAGTTACTCAGGTTTTTGATAGGCTTATTCAGCACTTAAAGTGCAAGTTAACAGGTAAGTCATTTGGCTGTTATTTTGTTTATCTGGCGAATAGCAAATACATATTTCAAAAAGGCCCCAATTTAATTTTTACTTTTTATAGTTTCTTTTTAGAGATATTTATGTGTTACTCAGTTTATTTGTTGGTTAACTATCCGACACTTTATCAGTAACTTGTGAAACAGGCCCTTAGTGTTAGTGACAGAATTCAAAATTAGGCTTGGGTTCAATACATTGTAATTTAATTATTTATTTATTTATATAAATAAACAATAATACGCCGTGTGGTATCTGGCTGAATAGAATTGTACCACCCTCATTTCTTACCGAGGTGTCGTAAAAGGCGACTAAGGTAAGTCGACCCGCCGTGTGGTATCCGGCTGAGTAGAATAGACCACCCTCATTTCTTACCGAGGTGTCGTAAAAGGCGACTAAGGTAAGTTGACGTCAGGCAGGCGGCCGGTCGTAAAAACGCAGCCAAATCATATGACAGCATGTTTATAACATGTTGTGCCGACCCCACTTAGAGTGGGATAAGGGTAGAAAGATGATGATAAAACAACAATAAATAAATAAATTAGAATGTATCGAATCCTTACTTACACGATACGAATTATTAAGAAAACTTTGTTTTCTTGCTCTTCTAAGTTATGGGTCTCACCCACCCTCGAGTTTTGTTGGCGTTACGCTATGTTTTATTGCAATTTGCCACAAAACAACTTTTTGAATTAGGTCACTTTAATACTAAGTGTGCGATATATAGTATTAATCTTCTGAATTAATTGAGGAACATCATCCTCAAGGATATTGTTATTTTCCTTATACTGAATATAGGTTTAAACGTGTGGTATCCGGCTGAATAGAATAGACCAACCTCATTTCGAACCGACGTGTCGTAAAAGGCGACTAAGGTAAGTTGACCCACCGTGTGATATCCGGTTTAGTAAAATAGACCATCCTCTTTCTTACCGAGGAGTCGTAAAATATGACTAAGGTAAGTTGACGTAAGGTAGGCGGCCGGTCGTAAAATACGTAGCCAAATCATATGACAACATGTTTGTAACATGATGTGCCGATCCCACTTAGAGTGGGATAAGGGCAGGAGGATGATGATGACTGAATATAGGTTTAAAGAGAAGTAATAAAGTTACGTATAGAAATTATATGTTTCCTCTCACAAGATTATGAATTATATCATCAGCTAAGATCATAGTGCATCGATACTTGATCATTGGTAATCACCTAAAAATATGGTGAAATATTTACATAATAAGCTTATGGGTCCATAAGCTTATCGCTATTAAGCTCTCAATAAACGAGTATGGTAATTTTTATTATTAAAGGAAATTAGTTTAATACGTGAGGTCATCCATCTCATACCAATACTAAAGTATACAGTGCATAACATTTTTTTGTTTGCAACACCGTTAAATTTGTCTGTAAGGTTATGTGTTTAGTAGGAAGAGATTCCGAAATTTTAAAACTATTATATTGTCATAATTAATTCACGCCGTGTGGTATCCGGCTGAATAGAATAGTACCACCCTCATTTCTTACCGAGGTGTCGTAAGAGGCGACTAAGGTAAGTCGACCCGCCGTGTGGTATCCGGCTGAGTAGAATAGACCACCCTCATTACTTACCGAGGTGTCATAAAAGGCGATTAAGGTAAGTTGACTCACCGTGTGGTATCCGGTTGCGTAAAATAGCCCACCCTCTTTCTTACAGAGGAGTCGTAAAATACGACTAAGGTAAGTTGACGTCAGGCAGGCTTCCGGTCGTAAACTACGTAGCTAAATCATGTGACAACATGTTTGTAACATGTTGTGCCGACCCCACTTAGAGTGGGATAAGGGCAGGAGGATGATGATGATGTCGTAATTAATTTAATAAAGAGTAATTGTACCAAATTTCATCGATATTGGTTTAACGGATTGATCGTGAAAACGTAACAGACAGAAGACAGACAGACTTTTGCATTTGTAATATTAGTAAGGAAAGGAAATGTGACTTTGTTTTCCGAAAAATAAAGTCACATCTCCCATATATAAGCATAGGCAATGTAACTTTATTTTTCGGCAATGTATGAATTGCCAAAATAGAACTCATAAATACAACAACCCACTAACATGTATTTGTATTGTATACAAAAAAGAGATTTAGTACTGCTACTACTAAACATACAGTCTAATTATACTCGTTTAGGGAGCTCCAGTTCACCTTAAAAATCGAGTAACTTGGTCTTATTTGAACTAATCGAAGTTTTTGAGTGCACCTTAGCGCGAATGTAAATGGTAAAGACAGCCTAAAGAGTAAATTACAAGAATTAATTAGCTATATTTTTAATCATTTCTTTATTTTTCTGACTAAAACTTAAAGGAAATTTGTAGAAATATGTAGCCTTTGAACAAGACTTCGTCTGGACGTACTTTTGTAGAGAGCTACGTCATTCCTTAACCATTTAACTTAAAACACGTAAAAATTTTAAATCAAGGAAGTGACCAGGAACTATTTATATAAAACTTTACATAAGGACATATTTTATGGTTTTATGAAATAGAGAAAGGCCTGCGGCTATTATGAAGGAAGTGTCGATGATAATATATTATGAGACTAATATGATTGTCGCTTGTTCATTACAGATTATATAAAGTGTTAGATTAATGTCGCCTACATAGTTTATATTTTCCATTCTATGGAAGCTTTGGGATAGGCTGTGCAATTTGAAATTTTGATACCAAATATAACGGACAGTAAAGTTTATCTAGGTGTAATCAACCACGATTATAACAATGAATACAAACAAATACAAAGAATTAAATATTTAATTATTTATCTGTTTAACTCTGTGAGATTAACATTTGTACAGTTTTTTACTAATGTATGCTGTATTAATTACTTTTTGTGATGGTAAAGTATGTTTAATGTACAAGAGTAAATAAAATTGATTAGTGGTCAATTGGATATAGGCACATATATATATGAGTGTATCAGAGCTTAAATGGGAGATTTAAACGTATGAATTAAGTATTATTATAGTATTTATTTTGCTTTTGTTATTAATAGCTTCTTCCAAAAAGTTTATTTGAGAGAATTTTATTATTTCGCTGAAAAGTCTTCATTTATATTTATACATATTAAAATTCACATTGATCTTTTGATCTTTATGGATCCAGATAGAAGCATTGACAACAAACAAATAAATAAACAAACTTACAAAGGTTTAAGAAATTTAAGTTACTAATCAAAACATATTTATTATTTTATCTAGGTTAATATCCGAAAGTGCAACTCAATAACAAATTTTTATAATAAATAACTTATTCGTAGATTAAAATCTATAATCTAGGGGCCTGCCCCTGCTTCGCACGGGTATAAAATATATATCCCATGTCATTCAGTGTAAAAAAAATGTAAAACCGATCCAGTAGTTTCGATTTATTCATTACTGCCCGTGGCCCGCAAGCGTTAAATTTGAAGAAAAACAATTTCCTTTCCCTATACCAAGAAGATTTCCTGTTATCTTTGGAATATCTAAATTCATATAGTACATTTTAACTTATTTACTTTTACATTTTCCCTATGTATTTAATTTTTACAATTAATTACAGAATGTCTTTATATACAACATTCACAGCTTCCTTGTCGTTAAACAAACTCTGGAAAGAACGATATAGCTGCTGGATTCGAAGTGCGGCCTCCTCATGGCATTTTAAATCTGTAATATCTCCGAAAATGTTCACTTAAATTACATGCAGTAAACGGCGATATTGATCTATATTAAATCAACAATTTATTTAAGGTACTTAATTGGATAAGGATTCATGCTGGAGTGTATAAAAATTGCTTCAAAAATAAGGCATTATTTTTCGTAAAAAGTAAATGACAAAAAATGCTATTGTGGGTTATTCATAAGAGATAGACATATACCATCGCGGACTTTTCTGTAGACCTTTTCAAGGTGTACAAATACTTAGTACATTATTTTGATAAATCTCGTAGGGTTAAGCCTGCGTTTACAATGTAAGCGGAAAAAATGTAATTATTTACAGAAACCTCAAAAATTACAGTATTTCTCTACTCTGTATTGAATTTTATTATACGTACAAACCTTCCTCTAAAATCACTCTATCTATTAAAAAAAACCGCATCAAAATCTGTTGTGTAGTTTTAAAGATTGAAGCATACATAGGGATATACGGACATAGGGACAGACAGAGAATGCGACTTTGTTTTATATTATGTAGTGATATTATTTATTTTTACAATTGATTAGACAATGTCTTTACATACAACATACATAGCTTTCGTATCATTAGACAATATAAACTTGAAAGAAGGACATTTAGTTGCGCCTCCGGTCGCTGCTAAATTCGAAGTGCTTATAGGTCGAAGCGCGGCCTCCTCGCGGGATTTTAAATCTGTAATATCTCCGAAAATGTTCACTTAAATTACATGCTGTAAACGGCCATATTGATCTATATTAAATCAACTATTTATTTAAGGTACTTAATTGGATAAGGATTAATGCTGTATTGTATAAAAATTGCTTAAAAAATATGGCATTATTTTTCGTAAAAAGTAAATGAAAAAAACTGCTACTGTGGGTTATCCATAAGAGATAGACATATACCATCGCGGACTTTTCTGTAGACCTTTTCATGGTGTACAAATACTTAGTACATCATTTTGATAAATCTCGTAGGGTTTAGCCTGCGTTTGCAATGTAAGCGGAAAAAAATGTAATTATTTACAGAAACCTCAAAAATTACAGTATTTCTCTACTTCGTATTGAATGTTATTATACGTACAAACCTTCCTTTTGAATCACTCTATCTATTAAAAAAAACCGCATCAAAATCGGTTGCGTAGTTTTAAAGTTTTATGCGTACATACGGAAATATGGACTTTGTTTTATAATATGTAGTGATAGTGATGGTATGTTGTAATTGATAAGAAATACCATTAGTTAACTTATGACAAGGTCACGTTTAAGAAATATGAGATTTTAGACAATTATGAATCTATAACTCAAGCTTCATTTTCCTTATAATTGGTAAATAAATTTAGATTTATTGCATGGACTAGATATAAAAATTTTATTATTGGTGGTTTTCTTATCTTATGTTTTAATTTCCTGAAGGAATACAGCTCATACCTCAAGCCCTTAAATTCTAGTAAATTATTAAAAATACTTGTAGTGTTTCAATAAAATGCATGAAATATATGAAGTGATAATTTTTAATCTCGTACAACGACCATCCTAGACCATCTAACAGCATTGTGAATCTAAAACCTTTTTTTTTTTTTTATTCATATAAAGGAAACAAACAGTATAATAAATTATATAATTAAGTTTGAAAAAATAATACAAAAACCAGAAAAGTTTCCACAAATTACTAAATTACTTTTGAAATTAGACTAATTAACCATTTAAATATAATACAAAACAAAAAAGAAATGATATAACAAAATAAATAACATATGGTGTATTACTTAACATATCCCTATAACATTTTTACAATTTTTGTTTTGTATTTTGTATTTTGTAAAATTTATTTCGTAACTATGTGTCGGTGTTCAACTATTAAGTTAATGAATCGTAACAAATCGGAAATTTTATCGAGCGGACTACGGAACACGTGTTATAAATCTGATTGACGTTAATAAGTTTTGATTTGTGTTAATTGGGGATTAGATGTGCGAAGTAATCCGGTAGCTTTAATTTTTTCAATGTACTTTTTTACTTTGAATGAATTTGTAGTCAGTGTGGGCGGTTCTAGACTCTTTGATTTCCTTAATCTTGGGTTAAGGAAACATGGACAATTGTTGGAAAAATTCTTTCCAAGCCCGAAATTCTCTTTAAATTATCTGTTTACCAAATGGAAAATCAAGGAAAATTGCTTATTTTAAGGTGTGTTGTGATTCTTATGCCTTGCAAATCAGAACAGTCCGGGGACAGTTCTTTATATAACGTGTAGTTACTCTGTCAACCAACAGCCAGCGGTTTCGGTGTATGTCCTAGTAACTGTCTGCGATCTATGATTGAAGACCTAACTTCTATCAGTTTTTTTACTTGCTTTCTTTTTTATTCTTTTAATTTATTATTTAATCGTACGCGTTTCTTTATATTGATACTAAGTCTATTTACACTTTATAAGTTTTTCCATTAAAACAAACTCGATATTGTCGAAGTTTTTTAAATGAAATGGTACTCAAAGCTATTAATTACTGTATAGACTGTTTTCTTTTATCTGAATCTTTCTCTCTATATGACTTTTAGGATTTTCCCGAGAATCAAATAATAAATTGTTAATAGTTTATAGCTTAAATGAGTCTAGTAAACCTTGAGATATTTACAACTCATACTTAAATTGATTCTTCACTAGTATAGTTCACAACTCGCAACTCAATTCGCTTTAACTTTAATGTTAAAATTTTGTAATTTTAACACTTAAATCTTATGTTTCCAGTTATAAGCTATAATTATACCAAACTTGATCAATATTGTTTCAACGTATTAGCCTTGCAAGCGTAACACATACACAGACGGATAGTCAGACAGACAAACAAATAGTATTTCGCATTTTTAATATTAGTATGAATGTCAGACGTTAGACACATCTAGGATTTTATTTATAACCTAGCAGTCATAGAACATTTTGTTATGAATTTCTTACTCAACGCTTCCATATCGAGGTTAAACGTCCAATAAAAGATTAGATTTTTCTGTTACTAAATTTTGTTATATAGCCTCATACCCAGATTTAGAACAAATAGTTTCAATAGGATCGCATGCGATGTGAAATTACAAAACAAAAGGTGATTACATAGCGGATCAACTCTTGTATATTTATTTCACATAGTATCAATCTGTGCCATTACAAAGTAGATTTGCATGTCTGAAACTATATTGTGTCCGCGTTGGGATTTTGAGATTTTATCGATTAAGTGGTTTTTATTATATTTTACACTCACACTTGGTTACTTTTTTTACGCCCAGATGGCCTAACAATGTCTACATTTAGGACTCAAACAGTTACATACATTATATAGCTTATCGTGAAGAGACGACGATAACTTAATTTTTTTTGGGAATATGGATAAACTGCTAACTCGCACTACAGAATTTTGCTCTTCATTGAGTCAGGATTTTTTTAACCAAATAATAGCTTAAAAATTAACATCTTTAATTTTTTTTGCCTAATTATTCCTTTCTGATTGTTTCGCATATCATAGTTCCTTAGTTAACAAATTAGATTTTGTGTTGGAAGCATTTAGACGTGGGTAGATATCGTTTTGATATTTCATACAGGGAATACGGGTACATTGTCAGGTTGAAACCGTTAAGAAGTTGGGTTATCATTCCTCATCCAAGGACATTTCTAGCCTAAACAAACAATAGTGTTAATTGAGGAAGACACAAGTAATATCCACCAGAAAGTGGAATGCAATTAGATAACCACATAAATCGAGAGTAAAAGCTGGCACGTTCCCTTTTATAAGTGCCTGCGCTGCTATAGTAACCGGTTTTATAATAGGCTTTAGTTTATTTTTTGCCATTCACCTGTTTGCTTAGAGAATCTGGTCGAGACGGCGCACCTCCTTGCGCCGTTTTAAAGTGCAATAATCAAAATACCATCAATCGTCCAGGAAGTTGTAAAATTTAATATCTTTCTTTCGTTTTCAGGTTGCTTTCTGTCTTCTACTGGTCTATGTAGTGGCAGCAGACAAAAAAATCGAATTACAAGACATTGAAGAAGATAATTTACGGAGTGAAAAGCAAAAGCGAATTGAGAAGGCGCAAGGACAATCTCAAAGCCCGAGTGCTGGCACGGCTCCTGGTACAGCGCCGTTTAATTTTATAAAAAATGACCTTCTCCATTATTTCGAAAGCCCAAATCAACAGCCACGGTATGTTCAACAATATGATGTGACTGAACAGCCTGAACGATTGCCAAACGTGGTACCCAAACCTCAATATGGACCTCCGGGGCAGCAAGCTGTGGTGGGCTATTTGTCAAATGTACCGATGCAGTTATATTTAGTTCCACAGTACTATAATGAACCAACTGAGCAAGTATCCAATCCGCAATCGGAAGTTCAAATAACTGCACCTGCTGTAGCTAAAGTACAAGCCTATAAAGAAAAACAGCCTGTAGGACAACAATCTAATTACATTGAAATTCCGACGTATGTAACTCCAACAACTAAGCCTTATGTACAGCCATACACTCCAAATATAATTTATGTAAGTCATAGTCAACCAACAATTGCACCAGCGCAGGCTACTGTCACACCAGTTTTAGCCTACCAGCCTGTTGGCCAATATTCCACGGCAATAGCTGCACCACCACCAAAAGGATATTACCAAAGTTCTCACTTAACAGAAACAAATACCGCCAATGAAGCTCAACTTAACGAATTTGATATTCATAAACCATATTTTAGTCCAAATGATATACACTCTTCGAAGCAACCAAGTTCAAACTTCCCCCGATATTACAACTCACGAGCGCCAATAAGGGAAGAATATCGAACCCCAATTGAGCTTCCTCACCCAAGCGCTCTTCTCTTAAAGCCTCCACCGTCTCATTTGTCACATATTCCTAAAATTTTGCCCGAATATCGTCCTATAACAAAACCAGTTTACTCAACGGGAGGTGGATTTACTTCAAGCGCTTTCACTCCAAGACCAATTGAAACATACAATCACTCTTTCAAGAGACGGCCAGCTTCCTTATTAGATTCATATATTCCATCAAGTGTTCAAATAGAGTTCCTGAAAAGAGGATTTACTAAAGATCCGTTAGCCGCTTATGAAGCATTATCAAGCGCTCGATACTTGTCACAAACACCTGTAATACCAAGACATTATGAACGTGGGTTCCTGCCAAATGAAATGTATCATACCGCTGGTGGTGGTATTACATATGGACACCATAAAAGGGCTCCGAAGCTTGATCGATTTGGAAAACAATAATAATCTACATTACATATCCTTTAAAAACTCGACACAGAAGAATTGTGTGTAATAAACTTGTAATCTTAGTGTAAAGCAAATTTTAAATATATTATAACATTATAGTCTGATTTAAATCCATAAGTACAATTGTAATTTGTTCATGTAAATATTATATTTATGTTTTAGTTTTATTGTTATTTTATTGTTTCTAACAAATGATGTTAATAATGAGGCTTGTCTAGGGCTTTACAATTTCAATCCGCTTTGTTGTCAATAAATTTGATGTTACTATTTGTTTTGTTTTTAATTATCCTTATTTTAAATGCCATAGTTTACAAAGTTACTAATTTAGTTTTTTTTTGGTAACATTTGAATTAACAGATTTTTTTTTAATAAATAAATGTTTTAATTTTATCGTTGTAATGAAAGCGTTTTTAAACTTCAATTGGATGGTCTAAGCTTCCATAACTTCTGTTTCCAAACGAGGGGAGAAGGCCTAAATGCCCAACTTCGCCATAATAACATGCAACGTGACAGTAAAATTTAACTGTTCTAAATTGAAACAGACATCAATGGCCTTGTACTGGTGTATTATATATTTATTTTAACAAATCTCATTTTCGGAATCATTAAGTGCCTTTGTTTACAATTGTTTTTACTTTCTCTAGATAGCGTTCTATTGTAGTATAATCACGGGCCACCATCTCGTTTGGATCTATTTCCATGTAACAACATTAAACATAATTTGGTTCCGGCGGCTTTACAGTCACGAACGGATAATCATTGTTTACATGTATAACGACCGATTAAATAAAGTTTATTTACCTACATACAAATGGTGTCCACGTCATCGTTTGCTTCAACTTAGCGATTGAGTACCTTCAATAATGCAATATATAATTTTGCCCCAAAAGAAAACGGAACGGATTTTTTTTTTCTGTATAGTACCCCAGTGTATTAGAGGTTTAATCAATATTGATCTACCGTATTGACCGTGAAAACGTAACAGATAGACAGGCTTTCGCATTTATAATGAATTTTTATTAGTTATAATTATTACTTGTGTATGTTTAAATTGCTCTCAATTCGCTTAGCCAAAAAACTAATTCTGTACTTATGAGTAAGAGTTGTATTGAAATAAATCCTAAAAATCCTTAAAATTAACCATTTGATACAATAAAGATTTTTATACGTGTTACGTGGACTTATTATAAATTTAGACTTAACGTATAATCCTCAAGTAGAATGTTGTCCCAGTAGTTTTAATCGTCAAATGTTTTAAAACAATCTACCAATGATTCGGGAATTTTACTCCTACCGAGATGAATCAGGTATTAGTTATAGGTAAATAATATACTTGATCATTATTACAAAGTCTGATGTTAAAACGAATACCTTTTTAAGATTACAAGAAATATATACTACTACTACTATTTTTTATAGAATTTCATAGTAAAATAAATTTTTAGCAATTATAAAAATC
Organism: Morpho helenor; assembly: GCA_029227775.1. Classification (NCBI taxonomy): domain Eukaryota; kingdom Metazoa; phylum Arthropoda; class Insecta; order Lepidoptera; family Nymphalidae; genus Morpho; species Morpho helenor. Next base: position 10,882,581 of record JARGCU010000037.1, on the reverse strand, counting down.
TATAGGTACGAGCTTTAAATAACTGACAGTCTCAAGAAACAAAGTAAAAGCATAACAAACTTTTTTACAGTAAGAAGGTGTTGTTTATTTAACTGAGCTTTTGAATGTATATTCCATGTAAGTCATACGGTTTATTTACTCAAATATTTAAACTATGCTCGTAAGAAAACGATAAATCTCTCTCAAACTACCCGTATCGATTTGATGTTTGTGATGGAGATATTTGCAGTGTTGAAGAGTGACAAAAACTATTGATTATTCGTCCACGGGAACGAAGCTGCGGGTATGAGCTTGTAAAATAATATTTTCCGAAGTTAGTATAAGTCGTATTATTTGAATAAAAAAGTAACTTCATTGTTTTAAAGACTTTCATTTCATTATCTCTTACATCAGAAAAAAATTAGTACACGAGTACATTGCGCCAAAATTTCAAATGCCCTTTAAGAATCATTTATTAAGTAATTCGTCGTGTCAACAGCTTGTTGATTGTACTCAATTTTGAGTAAAATATCTTTGTAACGCAAGTCTGCAGAATTCTCTCCGAAACTTCTGCGATAGAGATCGCAGAAGTTAGAGCAGAGAGTAGAGAATAGTCGTTTTGCAACATTATCGATGTTTTTGTTTAGTCTGTCATGTTGGTTCATCTAACATACATCATTGAATAATCTGAAACACGAACCTTTTTGTTTGGATTATTATTATAATTGTTGCTTTCTAAAATTAATCGGAGATTCAAGATAACCAATAATCAGCGAAAAGGCAAAGCAAACATCACCAAAGAATGATAACTTGACAATTATATAAAAAAAATAGTTTAATTTTACATGCGGCGTTATTTGCAACAATAACTCTTGTTTTATTTTTAAATTAACACTAACGCCATCTATGGACATTGCATATTATTCCAATAGCCTTTGAAACAACTCAATCAATTTACTTTCTAAGAATGAATCTAACTAGGAGCGGTTCAATTTTCTACATAGTTCGGTACAATTTCTACAGAGAGCGTTGGCTTAAATGAATTTTGAAATTTAGAGTTAACGTTCTGAACTGTAATATCCCCACAAAAAAGAAACTCAAAAAGGTGGAGACCAACAAATTAAAAATTATGCATGTTTTAGTCTTAGCTGCGTATGAGCTAAACTAACATCAAAAATGTTTCGTACGCTGTCCTTGAAAGAAAAATATTAAGAGAAAACATTTATCTTAACGAAAGAAAAACCCGCTTTTGGGCAGTGTCTTTCATTTGAGTTCTATACTAAAACTTAAGGAAAAAGCCAAAATTTGGCTGATTAGCGGCTTTTTCAAATTATAATATTCTATTTAAATTATTCTAGTATATTTATGCATGAGTATAGTTTTCTGGTCCCAACGCATCTTAATTACTTGTATCGGTTGATTGCAAAGTCATTCACGCGCGCAAAAAATAGAGTACAGCTACATGTGATATAAAAAGTCTGTTACATAATGCGTTATTAGAGCAATACCTATTGTGGCAATGCGAAATCAATACAGACAAACGACAAGACAAGACTGTATTAATATGATATCAGAAATTTTTAAAATTTATTTAATAATTCGACGACTTCACAACATAAGCAAGGAAAGAAAAGTTTTTAAAAATATACGAGTATATCGCAAATGTAGGGTAACTTAATTGAAGAGTAGTATGAAGGTTTTAACTGATTGGTAAGTTACCTAGCCATATTGCAGAAATTCTCAACTAGGTATTTACATTACTACGTATAACATTAATGCATTTATCATAAAGCAATGAATAAATTGTAAATAATAATTGTGCAAATAAGTTATTATAAAAACTCATGAGGTACCCGAGAGTTAGCGGAAACATTCTAAAAACCATGCGGTCTGTAAAACTAATGAGTTTATACAAAAAATGGAAAATAAATTTACATAAAATTGGGTTTAATAAGAGACAACAAATTACAATTTTGAAACATGCAGACGTAGCTGATCAACTGATTTTATGATTATTATATTACCAATTTATGATAAAAAGGATTTCCAACTAAAAGACAAATATATCAATTTTTAAACGATATTTGCAAAATTGTACATACATATAATAATGTCAGATTGTGTAAATTAAATATAATTTAAAAGATTTACAGCTCTCGAAGTTGCAGATTGTTTAAACAACCTCAAACGTGCACGTCAACGCAAAATAAAAAGCTGTTCAGAAAATCGTTTTCAATTGTATTAATGTAGAATGTTAGTAATAAGGAAGGCAGGAACTTTAATGGTAACGTAACGTTTCTGAAAATAATTGTGGCCTATCCTGCATGCAGTTCGGCAAATGACTGATAATAGTTAAATAGCGATGGTTAATTAAATTAATTTTTATTTTTTATTAATTATTATTATATCTAGTAACATAGACTCACAATATTTGTTAAGTTATAAAGATTTAAAACTTATTGTCTATATTTAAATAAAAAATATTTTAATTTCCTAGTCTTTAAAAATACTTAAATTTAATTTTTGATTGAAATATTTGGAGCTATACGACATTAACGTCAAACCTTCCCGTAATCTTTAAGACTTATCTGTCTTAAGACTTTTGAATTATGTATGTTCCATCGAGTGAGATTCGACCTACCACGATCTCATAAATAATGCATAGACGAGTCTTCGGTTATTACACCTGAATACATGCATTTTAACGAGATGCCTCATCTTGGAAGAAAAGTGAAAATCTATGAGCGTACCGAAAGTGTATATCATTCTGTAATTTATGTATACAATTATTCTATTAATTAGTAAATAACCACACACTGAGGTAGTTATTTTATATATCATCCTGTCCTTATCCCACTCTAAGTGGGGTCGGCACAACATGTTTTTCTCTTCCATTCTGTCCATCCTGCATTCATTCTTTTACCCACATCTCGATCTATTTCACCGTCGTTTTGAAAAAGCGAACCAAGGTACCGAAAATCAGAGCAGACTGGCAAAATGTTACCATCCAAACCGATCGGGGAGAAATTAGAGATTACTGAGGTAGTTATTTTATGGAAATTAAATACCCCTCAGAGTAAAACTTTTGAATCAGATTTTAATTTTAAATATAATCATCATTCTCCTGCCCTTATCCCACTCTAAGTGGGGTCGGCACAACATGTTACAAACATGTTGTCACATGATTTGGCTTCGTATTTTACGACCGGCAGCCTGCGTGACGTCAACTTGCCTTAGTGGTGTTTTACGATACCTCGGTAAGAAATGAGGGTGGTACTATTCTATTCAGCCGGATACCACACGGCGTTTCAATTTTAAATATAAATTAAATAAATACACACACACACACTTACATACACGGTCATCCGTCCCCAAAAGTAAGTACCTTAAGACTTATGGGTGTTATGGGTGAGAGACAACTGGTGAATATACATATCAATTTTAAATACATACTTAAATACAAATACATACCCAGGCTCGAAGAACCAAGACTTTGTTTTATAGAAAATGTTGGGAATCGAATTTACGACCCGAGGAGCTGAAAGCAGTGTCACTACCCACTACGCCAACGGGCCAGTCAAAATTTTCTCGCTACCATGGACATTTTTACTGACATAATTTCCGACAACACATCATTTATCGACTTCATTGTCTTTATTATATTATAATGCAATATATAATATTATCTTGATGTCTCTTATATTTATGATAAAATTAATATAAAAATACTGAGCTTTACAACGACCGTGTGGTGGATAAGTAATATACCACCCTCATTTTTTACGGAGGTGTTGTAAACGGTGATTAAGGTAAGAAGAAAGAGAAATCAACGAACCTTATATAACTGAAGAAATATATATTTATAATTCATCATTATTACGGTCAATTAAAACATCGAGGCCCTGCGATGTACAAAGACCTCTCAAATACAACCAATAGGCCACTACTTTTTACTCTTAATTAAAACGATAAATATTTCCTGCTTACGTAATTAATTTATTAGAGAATGAAATAAGAATAGTTAACAGGTTTTCTCTATTTGCATATTATATGACATCCTTAAAACATAGCAGCGATAGTTTCTCATTGACGAAACCATAAACTAGATTATTTAAATATTTATGTGTTTTAATGAATATTTATATGCAAATGAATCGCACACTAATGTAAAGTATCATAGATTTGATAGTGTTTGTAACTTGGCTATCTTCTATGTTGATATTTTTTAGAAAATTTTGTATAATGTTGTGTATGAAACAGAGCAGGTTCGGTATATACATGCTATGTTTCTTGTACATACCTGCATGGTATGATCCTTTATGCAGCCTACATAAAAAATTCAGTTAATTTTGTGAAGTAATGTAGCCACGGGACTTTTTTTACGTTACGAATAAACGATACATGATATAAAAGGGTGAATGACCGTACTGAATTGACTGTAATGCATTGACCTTGACCGAGAGACTACATACAACTGCGAAGGAGACAGAACTATAATATTATTATTTTGTCCTGTTTTTTGAACAGCCGGTTACAGCTTTGTGTGTGTGTGTGTGTGTGTGTGTGTGTGTGTGTGTGTGTGTGTGTGTGTGTGTGTGTGTGTGTGTGTGTGTGTGTGTGTGTGTGTAAATTATATTGTATATGCGAACCTAAACGTAGAACCATTTTCGAACTTTGTTCGGGTAATTAGGTCTGAATATATTAATCATATTAGATTTTAAAATATTATGTATCCTTTAAAAGAAACGTATAAATTTAATCTGACACCTTATTATACAATGAAATGTTAAATATGATTTATTCTCTTTCTGTGTAAACAATACGGTATTTCTTTAATCTTTAATGTTAGGCCAATACATATTTACATATGTGCTCACTACATAAGAGCACTCAACTTATGTTAAAATTAATTTTTTAATTGAATTCGTAGTAAATTAAATATTCATTATTTATTTAACGGGAAGCATAGCCTTAAGCGATAAATCATATTCTAATAAGAATAAACATATACAGCTGCCTATAATCATCCTAAACACTATCTTCACGTCATTATTTTTACGAAGATTACATATTATTTATGGTTAATATATTCTTATCTATGATTTTCGGAACAGTATGTCAATGTCGATATCTTCTTTATTTACACTTATAAGACTGTTGGCAGAAGATATTAAGAAACCCTAAAGTTTATAATTTACTAGCGGTCTGGCCAAGTGTTGCTGTGGCTCGGTCTAGTTTCAATTTCCCCTCGAAACTGTCAGTGACAGTTCAAAAAAATTGCGTCGGTCGCCACCAAATTTACAGGATTTTCCACGAGGTCAATCTAAAGATGTGAGAATTTCACTAAAATCGACCCAGTCATTTCGGATTCTATAAGGAACACACTTACATACTTTCCTTTTACCTTTCATCTTTACTCATATTATAAATGCGAACGTTTGTTAGTATCGATGTATATTTGTTACTCCTTCACGGCGAATCCGCAGAATCAATATCGATGAAATTTGGCATAATTATTCCTTATACACCTTATATACTCTTAATGATATCATCAAAAGAGCTCTTGCCACCGTCGACATTCCTGCTCTTCTCGAGCCTTCCGGGATATGTCGGGATGATGGCAAGACACCAGACGGATTGACGCTGGTTCCTTGGGAACGGGGACGGGCCCTAATGTGGGACGCAACATGCGTTGATACGTTAGCCTTGTCCCATATCAGGGAAACAGCGTCAAGACCTGGAGCTGCGACGGAAATGGCCGAAACCGGCAAACGGCGGAAGTATTCATCTCTCATCGAGAGTTATATATTTGTGCCGTTTGCAGTCGAGACCCTAGGGCCATGGAGTCAAAGTGCAAAAAATTTTTTATCCGTTTTAACACCTCGTTTCACACTTTCATATCATAGCCATGTAACTTACGCGCATTGAAAAGAAGTGAAGCTTTATAATGAAATCCAAATATCTATAATAACGTATTTACTAACTATTTCCTAACCATAAATTGATAAAGATCTTCGTGACGACCTTTGAACGCCAGCTTTCCTTCGAACCTTGTTCGATTATCTATTACTTCATCTTATTTATAAAGCTAATTAATTCGAACCTCTCTTACTTAATTATAATATTAATTAATTGTAATTTAAAGATATAAAATAATTATTATATGCGCCATATTACTAGTTTTTAAAATCAGTTTAACGATTGCTTGTTTTTAGAATGGACTATAAATTCTATCTTTGACATATAATTGTTTCACATCATTTGTTTTATAAAGTGATACGAAGCCCACAATAAAATAACTCTAGTTTGAAACAGATATTTAAACTTTCGAGTTTGAATTGCAAAAATAATTACGGGTTCCTTATTGCACCATTTTTACATTAATACAAAAAGCTATAAGCTAACCGCTTAACTAAGTTCTCGCTTTAGGTTTACTAGGACGCGGAGGCATACAAGAGCTGACGAGGTGCGGGTGGCGAGCGAGTGACCGCCCGCACCTATCTCAAACCGCGTTCGCGTCCTACGTCCGCGCCTTTTTACCCCGCAGGCGAGGACTCAGTTAAGAGGTTAGCCTATAGGAAATTTGTTCTGGTTTCTTTGTAGTATTTAAAACCACACAAATTCGCCCATACTCAGCAAATAATGACTTCAATTCATTAAAAAAATTATGAAAATAAATTAATAATAATAAATTTATGAAAAAGCCTTTACTGACTTTGTAGATATTAGCGAATCATCCTTATTGATTCTAGTCATTAATATTAGCATAATATTAACATTAATATATATAATCAAACTTGGGTAATTTTTGTATGGCCATATCTACCAATTTAGTATGACTTAAAATTTAAATTTAAAATTATTTAACTTAGCAACGGATTTTTTGTTATAATGTATATAACTTTTAATACTTTCTGGTTGTTATGAGAACGCCCGTTTATAATGTTTATAATTTATCTTTGATTTAATGGAGTTTTAATTTATACCTTCTATGTATTATGTTCCTTAACATAAGATAAATTTATCTTGGACAAAATATATAATAATGTTAACAACAAAAACTAACTTAATTAAATTAATTAAAATTAAAATTGAATTAACTTAAATTAAAATTAAATTATATTAACTAACTTAAAAGACAAAATACTAATCATAACAGTAGGAGATTTAACTAAACAAATATAGTTCCTAGATTAATACGATTGAAGTTTAGTGAAGCGTAAGCGCCAATCGGATTTGGCTTGTAACCGATTTCGACAAAATGTAAATGTGATAATTATCTTTTAAAAGTATGTTACGTTGCTTTCGTACTGTTATGTATCATTTATGTAATTTAATGTGTATTCACATTAGTTAACATTTAATTATAGTGGGTGTAGCGAAAATAACTGACCGTTTTTAATTTCCTTACCACCTAACAATTGATCAATTTAATCATAAAATTCTATGAATTTGTGTAATATGATGTTCTTTTTAATGTGTTTATAAGTAATCTTTATCTTTAATATTTTAATGAGATATTCTTGTGAATGTTATCGGAAACTGTTAGAGTTATATGATAAACTATTTTATCAAAACTATTTTCTTACTATTAAGGAACTCTATAAATTTTTATTAAACAAAACTGGTAATTAGGACAATCTAAAATATACAAAATGATTCTATGACATTACAAAATAATTTTTCTTTTTAAAACTATAAAGGTCTTAATCTAGATTATGTAAAATTAACTATTCAATAGAAACGACTTCAACGATTTTCATGAAATTTAGTATGCAGATGGTTTGGGCGTCGATAAATAGATCGAGCTAGGTTCCATTAAAAAATGTCGTTTTAACCCTGTTTTAAGGTACTTATAAAACTGCTACAATATTATTAGAAAACAAAGGCTAATTACGCTGATTTAAGATTATAACAGGTCCAATCGGAAGTATGACCTTGCAAGTTTGAAATAGTTTTCAGTTCGAAAATTGAAAATACCTCTTATGAAGTCTCAGATATCACTTTTTTATATCCTCTAAAAAACATACCGCGCAAAGCTCAGTCAGCAAGGTAGGTACTATTTTATTATATTAACAATTTTTCAAGGATATGACGTAATTTAGTTAATTCTTAAACCTACTGATATTTTTAATTAATTTTAACCATAACATTGAACAGTTAACCATGATATAATATATAATATTGTATGAGGGAAAACGATCAAAGAAAAAAGAATTCAATGAAAATCTATAATCTATACTCTTAAAAAAAATTATAATTAGATTCTATTGAGTGACATAACGTTTCAAAACGAAAAAGTAACGTCATTAAAAACACATCCATGATTGTATCATAAAACTTTTCCAAGTGTTTTCAGTAACGAAATCACATTTGCATTAGCTAATATTATGCAATGACTTTACTGATGACCAAGTTTAGCAATTTGACAAAATTTTAATATACAACTATGTAGGACACAGTAAGATAAAAACGTGTCAATTAATAAGATATTTAGATACATATTTTAAATTATGAAGTAAAATCTATATAGACGGAATTAAATGATCAGAAAGTATTATAAATGCTAATTTGCTTGCCAAGGATTCAATTGATATTTTTTTCATATTATTATTTATTTTTAATTTTTAATGATATCACTAAATATTTAACAAAGTTTACGCCGTATCTGTCTGTCTGTTCGCGATAAAATAAAATACGACTGAAGATTATCATGCCGTTTCTACCAATACACAGAATAATTACTAAGGAAAGCTTTAGTGTACAATTTGTAATGGTAACAAAACAAAATATCGTGGATATATAAACAATTTGTTGCCAATGTATAAACGATTTGTTGGTTCTTCGATCTCTTCTTCTTCTTCTGGTTATATATTTGTATTTATGTATGGATTAAAATTATCTATGTATATATTTACCAGTTGTCACCCATATATTAAGTTACTTTGGGTATTAAGTTACAAGTATTCAGTTAGTCACTTTGGGGACAATCGACTGTGTGTTTAAGAGCCCCATACATTTATTTGACCATATTTTTATAAACCACATATTTATAAAAAAAAACGAAACAAAAACAAAATGTTGAAGCTTTTACCCGCAACTTCGTTCGCGTAAACTGTAGTCTTGAAATAAACAGAAGCTACTGTCATTTATTGTAGATTTGACTTGACTTTGACACATTGTGAATAGAAAAACTTTGAAAGGTTAAAAATAGATTGCGCTTTTAAATGTCATCTTATTTCCTGTAGAATTAACAGGATTTTTATGTTATCCCGGTGTATAAGAAATAATTGTGCCAAATTTCATAGCTATTGGTTCAGCGGCTTCGCCGTGAAAGAGTAGCAAACATATATATCCATACTCACAAGCATTCGCATTTCTAATTTTAGTAGGATTATGTAAGAATAAACTTAAAATTATACTGCACTCATTTTAAATGTACTAAGAAATTAAATTTCAATAAGGACATTCTGTCTCTCTACTGCTTTTCTAATCCTTGATTGGTGAAACTGCTTAGCTATTATATATCCTCCTGCCCTTATCCCACTCTAAGTGGGGTCGGCACAACATGTTATAAACGTGTTGTAACATGATTTGGCTGCGTTTTTACGACCGGCCGCCTGCCTGACGTCAACTTACCTTAGCCGTATTTTACGACACCTCGGTAAGGAGGGTGGTCTATTCTACTTAACCGGATACCACACGGTGGGTCAACTTACCTTAGTCGCCTTTTACGACACCTCGGTAAGAAATGAGGGTGGTCTATTCTACTCAGCCGGATACCACACGGCGGGTCGACTTACCTTAGTCGCCTTTTACGACACCTCGGTAAGAAATGAGGGTGGTACTATTCTACTTAGCCGGATACCACACGGCTATGGTGAAACTGCTTAGCTAATCTTCCTTTAAATACAATACTGCCAACATAGATAACTTTTTATTTACTCTTCACGTTTAGTTTTATTTTTCTTCAATTTGCTTTAACAGCACAAGCATGGCCGCGGCTTAAAGTTTATACTTGCTAGAATAAATTTTAATAGGCTTCGGACAATAAATCAGCATTAAAAAATATTAGTAAACTTAAAAGTTATTAATAACTGCTGCCAAAATAATTTGTCAATATTTGTTTTTTGTTAGGCGTTTAGCGGAGCAATATCAGTTACGAAGTGATTTGCAAATTTGATAAATATGCCTTGACATCACCACAATATAAAAAATGACACCTTTTATATAATTAACGTTTCTCTTTTATTTAAAAATAAGATGCGTACGAATTGTGTAACAGCAGTATATAATGGTTAACAGATTAAAATATAAATTTTAACATTAAAATAATTATATATTCCATATTTAGCCCATTATTACCTTTGTATATTATTGTATTATAAAAAATACATAATATATTTACATTAATTATAATAAAAATAGCTACATAAATAAATATTTTGAATGAAATTAAAACTAAAAGTTAACAATAATTTAATATTTTGGCTTAACTTAGTGCCAATATTACACTCTTGAAAGTAATTTCTCAAGAGGTCTATGAAAAGGTTTTCTTAGTTTGTCTGTTTTTTAGTCGTTGTCTGTTAGTTATCTCGCCGAATTTGTTTCATATGAAATCAATACAAACTGAAGTATGCATTTTAAAGTAATATATTTTGCAAAAATAATGACTTAAATGTTTGTCTTTAAATTATCGTGAGTAGTATTTAAAGTTTATATATACAAACCGACTATACTCACGTCTTATTCTATCGAGTAAGCCCACCAAGTTTCGAGACCATCCGTGGCCCATTCATCATCCTCCTGACATTATCCCCCCTAAGTGGGATCGGCGCACAACATGTTACAAACATGTCATATGATTTGGATACGTATTTTATGACCGGCCGCCTGCCTGACGTCAACTTGCTTTATTTGTATTTTACGACTCCTCGGTAAGAATGAGGGTGGTCTATTTTACTTAACCGGATACCACACGGCGGGTCGACTTACCTTAGTCGCCTTCTACGACACCTCGGTAAGAAATGAGGGTGGTACTATTCTATTCAGCTGGATACCACACGGCCCATTCATGAGCTCCTTATACGGCGTGGTTGAGCAAAATAAAATGAAAAGAATATTAATGACTATATTGAACACCCTCTGTTAAAAAGAAATTTCCCATTCCTCTCGTTGGCATTTGAAAGTTTAAAAGGTCAAAATAAATGCTTTACTTTAGACAAGAGATCAATTTAAACCATCGCTATCATATTTGTGTGTATTAAAATTAGATAACGCAGTACTTTTTTCTCAAAATAGTCAGTCAATAGTATAATTATATTGTTAATTTGTCATTTTATATTTTCTATTCAAAACAAGAGAAAGCAAGAGTTTCTGTTAAAAATTTATGTAACTAATTGATATTTGCAATTTATCGTACACTTTAGGTGAAGGAAAATATCGTAAGAAAACCTGCATATCTCTAGAGAATTCCGGGGATGAAATTTGGCACAATTATTCCTTATACACCGAGGTAACATATTCGCTGTAGAAATCCTATTAATTCTACAGGAAAAGGATGACATCGAAAAGCGTCATCTATTATCAAGCCAAACGACGAAAGTCCACGCGAACGAAGTTGCAGGTAAAAGCTAGTCACATCTAAACTAAAGTGCGGCAAAATTGAAACGGGCGTTTCACTCAGAGCATAATGCTCTTCACTATCTGCTATTCGATTGATCGTGTGATCAACGATAATCGTACAAGTGGCCACTTGATCTTCCGTAAACTAAACTTGCCAATCAGTGCTTTTATTGAAAAATTCAGCAACACCAAGTGTACTTGAAAGCAATTCCGTATTAGCGATAAAACCTGGTAATATCAATAAAAATAAATTTAACTTTTTGAGTGTCTTCTACCGTGTGTATAATCTCCATCCATTGATTTGTCTAAAGATTAAGTGCCTGTTTCATAAGTTATCAGTTAGCCTATTCGGAACATATCTGACACATATCTCGGAATTTTGCGTTTCTCAGGTTTCTGATAGGCTTATTCAGCACTTAAAGTCCCTAATAAGTTAACAGGTGGATCATGTGGCTGTTATTTTGTTTATCTGCTGGATAGCAAATACTTATTTCAAAATGGCCGCGATTGTATTTTCTTAAAAATGTTCACTTTTTAGTCTCTTTTTTAGACATTTATCTGTTACTTAGATTATTTGTCGGTTAACTAACTGACAATTTATCAGTAACTTGTGAAACAGACCCTAAGTTGCAAAAAAAACTCTCAGTTATTATATGTTCCTAGTTATAAAATTTATTACGCAGTTTTGATAAATGATTGAACGATTCAACTACCAATGTAATAAATAAAAGATGGTCCATTCTAATTTCAAATCATACCGTGATGTTGCAAATGATGTAGTACAATTTTGATTTACGGTACTAATGATGCAACTCTGACTTAGCTTGTCATAGTTTTTATTATTATTTTCTTACAAAATCTTGTGTGAATATGATAAACCCTAAAGAGTCTTATTAAAAGACAATATAAATATCTTACACACATACATACATAGACATTTTCTTCGTACTGCTATACTATGGCGATTCGTTTCTCTCAAATATTTTTTTTTTATTCTAGAGAAAGAGTCGGCGCGCCTTTCAAAGAACTTTAATGGTGATACAACAAACGCCGTATGGTATCCGGCTGAATAGAATAGTACCGCCCTCATTTCTTATTGAGGTATCGTAAAAGGCGACTAAGGTAAGTCTACCCGCCGTGTGCTATTCGGCTGAGTAAAAATGACCAACCTCATTTCTTACCGAGGTGTCGTAGAAGGCGACTTAGGTAGGTTGACCCACCGTATGGTATCCGGTTTAGTAAAATAGACAGGCAGGCGGCCGGTCGTAAAAACGCAGCCAAATCATGTGACAGCATGTTTATAACGTATAGTGCCGACCCCACTTAGAGTAGGATAAGGGCAGGAGGATGAATAGTGATACAACACTGACCGTGTCTACTTACGATTAATCAACCGTAGTTGCTTACGACAAAAAACATATAAGTATGAAAAAAGCGTCTAAACCGTGATGAATGAACACAGGGAATTTCTGGGATATATCGCACGCTTAGAATTCAAAATTGTCATATTTGACATATTAAAAAATAATGTCTTCTTGATCATTCAAGTTATAGGTCTCTTTAACACCCATAATTTTATAGAAGCTACGCTTTGCTTTATTGCAATTTGCCACAAAACATTTATTTTAATTAGGTCACTTTGATACTAAGCCTGCAAATACAGTTTGACAATTTGGTATTAACTATAAAGTAAAGTAACAAACTACTCTTAAACATCTACTAAATTCTAGCCTTTAGCGTAATTAAAATAAATGTAAAGGCGTTTACTAAATCTAAAAAATGGTTCACATGCATTTATACAAAGCGATGCAACTTTAGAAACGGTTATTACGCCTAATTAATTTTAAATAGACGATTACACAACACTAAGTTACATGAAAATGTCTCTTTCCTTTGCTATAATAATGTAATGACTTTGGGTCGAAACAACGGGCAAGTTCCCATCTTTGTTTTAAAAATAAAGGTATACGCATATTGTCGAGTAAATCTCTAAAATAAACAATGCTCAAACTATTCCTTTCATTTGAAATATATTGTATATAATTTGAAATTTGAAATATTCCTTAGTTTGACCCTGCCTTCAGCTCCACGGGTAGCGGGTTCGATTCCCGCCGGGGGCCAACATTTTCTATAAATGAATTTGTTGGTCTTTGAGCCTGGGTGTATTTAAGTATATATTTTAAATTATTTAAGTATATATTCACCAGTTGTCTGTCTACCATAACACAAGTATTAAGTTACTTACTTTGGGGACGGACGACCGTGTGTGTAAGTGTCCCATATATTTATTTATTATTCATTCCTTACATAGAAATGTATATCAATCTAGTAAAGTTATTCATATCTGAATATAGTGAATTACAGATGAGATTTAGAAAACATTATAGTGTTGCACGCATCTTGTATTAATAATACAGCTTTAGGTAAGATTCTTCTTATGTAGGCAACATTAACACAAATTTGTTTCTATTGTTATAAGTTTTGAGTTTACATATACATTTGTATGTAATCTGAAATTTTATTAAGTTTATTAAAAAAAATTATATTACGTCCGTAGTGGTTGCGACACAGTTTTATTACATAAGGTCCCAGGTTCTATTATAGACTTTGTGTAAAATGTTATTTTTAATTATTGAAATTGTCGGTTAGGTCAAGTGAGAGAACAATGCTGTCGCTGGTTTCCATACAAGGCAAAGGCACCAACAAAATATTTAGTATGTCGGTATGATGCTGCATAGAAATCATGCAAGACGGCTAAATTCAAACGTTACCATTTTAGAACAATCCTTACTAATGTTATAAATGCGAAAGTCGGTCTGTCTCCGCTGAACCAATATCGATGAATTTTTGTACAATTATTCCATATATATGCTGTAATAGCCCAGCGGTGCGACCGTGTGAATCTCTAGAGACGATCATGGATTCAAAACCGGGCAGACACTGATCATTGTAATTTATCACACGCTTTTCGGTGAAGGAAAACATCGTGAGGAAACCTATATATCTCTAGAGAATCCTAGGGATATGTGAAACCTACCAATCCGCATTGGAGCAACGTGGAAGGTCTTAGCTCCAATCCTTCTCTTCAAAAACGGAGAGAGGAGGCCTATGTCGAGCTGTGGGATAGTAGCGCCATCTACATATTATCAACCAATAAAAGTTTTTTATTCACGATCTGTCAAAGTCGATTCAAATCTGTGATAGAAAGAAGTTTATATATCACTTTCTTTGACTTACGTTGAAAGATTTAAAGTTTTTATAATATAGTTTCGTTTGTGTTTACTGAATAAATTTTAACTGATATATTACAATGTATAGTTAATATAAGTAATACGGGTTATTTACTAAAATTATTGAACTATGCTTGTGAGACAACAATCTCAGTTTTCCTGGATCGATCTGATTTTTGTAATGGAAATATTTGCAGCGTTGGTGAGTGACAGAAGCTACTGTTTATTCCAAGACGCGAATGAATGAAGTAGCGAGTAAAGCTAGTGATATAATATAATGATTTAGATTGCATCTACTATTACCATTAGTTGAGATAAATTATTTGGAAAAGTGTTATCAATACAAAAAAAACCAAATAGAATTTACACAATTATTTTATTCAATTTTAAAGTCTTACTCTAAAGAAAATTTTGTAATAAATGTATAATTAATTTTTAAGTGTCATTTAAAACAAAATTATCATAATCTAGATACGATTAAGATAATATTTTAATATCATTACATTTTGTAATTTTATAGACAACAATCTCTTATTTAAATAGTTTTTAAATATCTTCTTGATATCTATGGCTTTTATTAAAAATGTGATTTTTTTATAATCAGATATACTTTTTTAATATGTTTCAAAATGAATAAAATTCAAGTTAGAAAAGAAAATTATAGGATTAAAATTAACCTCGCATTTTTAAACATTGTTTGCATTAGCTACAATATGGTGTCTAAATGTACATTTAAAATAAAAAAAAGTGTGTACTGAATATTTACATTTGAATATACCTATAAGATACTCAAATGTAAATATTAATAATGCTAAGCTAAAAAAAAAAATATTCATGCAATGAAAAAGGTTTAGATTGTTTAGAGCAAAGATGCATGGAAGAGAAAAAAAGAACAAAGACTTTTTTATTAAAGTTTACTTTTATTATCGGCAAATATTTTTACTTTGTTTACTTCAGTTAGTTGGTCTTTTGCGCTCTGCTCTCTGCGACCTTTAACGTTACTTCTGGTGTCGCCTGTCGCTCTTGTTTACTTTATAAGTCGAAAGGTGAGACAACATAGGTACTTTTATTCAGAAAAAAATGTTTTTGACACGAGTACTTTTATGCAGAAAAAAGTGTTTTAGCAAAGAATACCACTTAGTTCAGATGAGCTGTCTACGTATTATAGTAAATTCATACAGTGTTTACACTTATAAAAAGGGGTTTTAGTGAATTATTATAAAACTAGCTTTTACCCGCAACTTCGTTTGCGTGGACTGTTGTCATGTGATAGTATAATAAATGGCGCATTTCAATGTTATAATATTTCTGTAGAATTGACAGGATTTCTATATCTATATTGTATGGAATAATTGTGCCAATTTTCATCAATATAGGTTCAGCGGATTCGCCGTGAAAGAGTAACAAACATACATCCATACTCACAAACTTTCGCATTTATAATATTAGTGGGATTATTAGGATAGGAAATAGGATAGGATATGGAAATAATAATGAAAATCATAAAATGTTTAATACAGTAATGTATACAAGCCCTTACGTGAATTAAATAGCGGGATTGTTTACGTGACGTAGATTGACTGATCGAAACGTATCCTTAAACTAGTTTTTACTTGCATCATTCGTATTCTGGTATTATAATAGAATGCATATGCAGTAAAAGTTGTAGCATTTTTTGTATCAACTTTCCCAATTACACATCTAAATATCGAAACGAATTTCTTATACTATTCAGAATTCTATTAATACAATAACACCTACATATCGTGATGATGCTTAATCATTATCGTATACTGTCTGGCTATGCGTTGCTGTGGTTCAACAGGCTTTACAGGATCATCTTTCGGGTCATTTTGGGTCTGTTCTCTAAAGATCTGTTAGGTGTAAAGATTGTCTAAAAATTTAATTTAAATCTGTCCAGTCGTTTCGGAGTATATCAAGGACATACAGACAAACATTCATATTTATATATTACTTAGCTGAACATATTTATATATTACTTTGCTGTGGCTCAGTCTAGTTTCGTATTCCCCTCGAAAAATAACTCAACAATTTAAAAAATGATCCGATCGCCACCAAACTTTACAGGATCACCTGCTGGCTCATTTTAAAGGTCTGAAAATTTCATCAAAATCGGTCCTGGTGTTTCGGACTCTATACAGAACATACAGACAAATATTCATTTTTATGTAAAAGAAGAAGATAAAGGTAAATTATAATTTTCTATTAACATTCGATAAATCAGAGTTGTGTACTTAACACATAAAAAATCAACTTATAAGGTCGTAAATTATGCATTTGACATACATGTGCGATTTATTGATATGTCATATTTATGTTAAAATATATAACCATACCATAGTCAACCATAGTCAGCCATAATGGCTGACTATGGTTGACTTATAATCATCATCTTCCTGCCCTTATCCCACTCTAAGCGGGGTCGGCACAAATGTTATAAACATAATGGCATATATCATAGTCCATAATGTAGATATTATATAGAGTTATTATACTAGAGTAGCATGCCATATTACAATAAAGAGAATGGAATTGAGGATCTATTTGTCTCTCTTTTTTATGTTTGATAAGACAAAGATGAAGTATAAGAGATTCATCTTCCTTCTCTTTTTTATTGTGTCACTATCACTTACAGACGCTATGGTTCTCCTAGTGTAGTATTAATAACTATGAAATATTATATATCGTTATAAATACCAAAGTGTGTTTGTTAGTTTGTCGCTTTTGAACTGAGCAACGAATCAATGAATTTTAATATAGTTCAGTTCCTTTAATTTGAATATAGTTCAGGGGCTTTTTTTGCGTGTAAAAGCAATCATATAAATTCAGTATTAGAAAATATATAAAAATATATGAAAGTATAAAAATTTTATAGACTACCTAATAAATATTGCGAGTATTTCTTATTTTTGAACAATTTCAGTAAACAGTTGCTCCAAGTCTACTTATATGCAAATAACTCGAAAGTGCCACTCGTCGCGGCCTGTGATACGTACGCGAAATATAGGTGTAGTACCATCACAAAAAATTTGTAAATATAATAGAGATTATTTTGAGTACATTTAGGAAATATTTCACTTACTTGATAGCGTTTAAATGATTTTAATTAGATTTCTTAGTTATTCGCGAGAAAAAAGGTTGTATGTGATTTGCTTCGAACATATATTACTTTCTACTATATAATACTAATACTAATATAGGTATTAGAAGAATTAAGAATCCCGTACCAAACTAATAACTATATATTTATAAACTATAATGACTAAATTTCGCCAAACTTTCTTGAAAAAATACACATATTACATATCCTTTGAATTTGTATCAGTCACAGATAAATTTACTACATTTTATATTTACTCATGATTTAAATATAGCATGTATATAAAATATCGCGTCTTATTATTTTTTTATTGGACAACCAATAATAGATACATTGTAATTTCTTAAATTATATTAGTCAGATCTCATTGTAAATGTTCTATTAATTAAAGGTTATCACGTCATTCGTATTAATTCGTGTTCAATAATTAAAGGTACCTAACAATAATTATGTCAATAATATATCATATATAATGTCAATCTCAATGTCTTTAATTTCGTTGTCTTCAATACCGGGATACAGTATCATATAAGTTCCAAAGATTAATCTAAGGAAACTCTGCTTCCAAACGTCACTAAAATATATATTATATATAAAAAAAAACATAAAAATCAAGCCGTATTTGCGTTGCGAAGTGCGTCATTATGAAGTTAAAGATTTATATTGCATCGTTTCACAGACTTGTGTATTTCCATATAGGTGTGTTAATCACAGACAATTTTTTTAATCTATGTCCAATTCAGTTTTTCGTACTTGTAAGACAACATGTTTACAGGACATCCGTCGGGTGAAAGCGTGCAATCAAGTTTGTCATACGGGCCATAGTGTCGTTTGACTGAGTGCTTTCGGCCAACGGAGCCTCTTCGCATCTCGGACTCTTCCCTGGTATAAAAGAACGTAACATAATGATTCACAGACCCATTGCTTTACACGTACTCGACCACTAGAACACGAAATCAGGTACGAACATATAATTACAGTAGATAAATATTTACATGCGGTTTTTGTCTTTCTTGTTTATTTAATACGGTCTAGTTTCGCATGCTATATTTTGCTTTTAAGTGTATAAGTGATAAGTGATGTGCAGTGTTGTGGTTGATGAGTGATTAAAGGTTTGTTTTCTTTTGACAGAAAGTCAAGCGGCTAATACGCAAGGGATCAAGATGCGGTGGATATCAACGGTAAATATATTTTGATTCGGAAATATAAAACTTATTTATGTATTAGTTTTGTACATACATATTGCAAGTCAAAATAATATGGTGAATGTTCGTTTTTCTTTCTTTGAATTCTGAACTGTGTAAAGGTTCCGTGTGATTTTTATTACTGAAATGTTGAAGAAATTTTTGATATACGCTACTGTATATCTCGATTCCGATATTATGACGATCTGTATATTTAGACGATGTCACGGGAATAAATAAGCCAGTGTATAGTAGATCTATTACGTCTTTGTTCTTATTTTACGTAAGAGACTTAAATTTAGTAGGTAATCTTTTTTTTCTAAATAATCCTCTTTTAAATTTCAATATGATTAATTTTTAATAATTTTGTTAATAATTTCTTAACTATCACTTTATTTTAACAAATATCAAACAATCACTTAGTTTATTAAGAAAGACAAAAATTTACCAAAGAGGTAGCTTCGAATGTTTCTACTATAATAGCATGGAGAATGTAGTTTATTTATTGTGATGGTAACGTAATCAAGTGATAATATAATATATATATTATAATAGATATATATTTTTTCGGAATCTCGGAAACGGCTCCAACGATTTTCCTGAAATTCAGCATGGTTTTGGGGGAGAAATACGATCTAGCTAGGTTTTATGTAAAAAAATCGTTTTATCCCTGCTTTTGGGCATTAAAAAATACTAAAATTTTAATTAAATTTTACGTACATAGGTATTACAAATGACGATAATGATCTAGCTCTTTACATATTAGAGAGATGAGAGAATAGACTAATGACCAACTAACTCATATTATTTTTAGTGAGATATTTCACTAAATAAATGTCAGTGTGCGGATTATTATAGAACCGAATGTAGGCTTACGGCCTGTATTTTTTCCCAGGAGATTAAAAATGACGTGACAGTCCTTACAAAGATCGATAGCGTATCGGGTGCTAGGTTAGTAAAACATTGCCCTGGATTTATAATTTTTGTAGGAAACTAGCATCTGCCTGCGACTTCTGCTTGGAAATCAATACCAAAATCAAACAAAAAAAACCTTTAGATCACACGACTGAAGTAAAACTATTGACTAAGCTATATATATTACTTAAAGCACCGGCTATACGAGGAAGAGAGAAAGAAAATAATAATATATCCCCCTCCTTCTCTTGTCTAACGAACGAACTAACGAACGAAACGTACGAAACGTACTCTTTGTACTTCACTAACTTATATATTTGTTACAACTTCCGTTTGCCTCGCCCGATTACAATTATCGCGACGTTCTCATTACGAATTTACTAGCTTACTTCCCCAGTCATACAAAAAATAAAAAATAAAAATGTAATAGTGTAATGCAAAAACTTAGGAATAGTGAGATTTCATTGTAGATTTATTTATCAAAAAAGCAACGAAATGCACATAAAGAGAGATCATTCGTAAATTAATTTGACTAAAACATTAGCATTCGGTATATTGCTTTCTATTTGTAAATCTAAAAGGTTACACAACAAATTAGAGAATTTGACAAAATATTATTAAGTACCGAAAGAATAATATGTCTAATTTTCACAGACGATTGTGAAGTTTCTATATTTTTTATATTAGTGAATACAGAATGCATTTGTTGAAAGTTGTGCGATACAAGCTGTGGTAGCCCAGCGTTAACACTTTAACGGTAACAGCGACTCTTTCGAGGAGGTCACGCGTTCAAACCCGGACAGACACCAATGAGTTTTTCTGTTAAAAATTGTGTCTAATTGATAATTGCAATTTATCACACGCTTTTCGGTGAAGGAAAACATCGTGAGGAAACCTGCATATCTCTAAATAATTCTGGAGATATGTGTAACCTACCAATCTGTACTGGTACAGCGTGGTAGGTCTTAACTCCAATCCTTCTCTCCAACAACGGATAGAAGAGACCTATTCTCAGCAGTGGGATAGTAACAGGCCGCTACTTACTACTAACTTATTGTGTGACACGGTTTATGTGTCCAATTTACCATCGCTGTCTGGATAATGGATCCAGACAGCGATGGTAAATTGGAAATTAAAACATAATTTGATCTCTAAAATTCAAAGCGGCGTTAGCGGAATGGTTAGGGTAACGGAGTAACGATCGAGAGGTCGTGGGTTTGAATCCCGGCCATTAAATTACCGACATGAACCCATTCTTAACACAAGCACTTAGCTTAGCTGGAGAGGTTAACAAGTTTACTTATAATTTGTAACACAAAATTTTACGTTTTGTAAAATAAAATTGGAATGGTCGCAAAATTTATTTCAAATCTTCTGAAATCGTAATCTAAATATTATTACCTTTTTATTATATGTGCAACGTTATCTTATCCATACTAATATAATAAATAAGAAAGTTTGTCTGTCACGACTAATCGGCTTAAGGAATTTTAATTAAGTTTGGTAAAATTGAAGCTTTATATATAACGAAATTCCCATATTTCTATGAATTTCAGGGAAATCACATGGAACATAATTAAGGGTATTTTAAAACTAACGTTTCATGCGACCGAAATCAAGGATATGAATATATTATATATATAAATAAACGAAATATTGGTTGCTCAGATGATATACTATAAATTAAGAAATATATGTATTAGTATATAGGTAAAGATTTTTCGTTCTTCCTAATAATACAATTTGAAATCTGGGTTAGAAAAATATGTTAATCGAGCCTAAAACTTTCATACGTAACTAAAGTTTACAGCTCAACTATTTTCCAATACATGAAGGAATATTTGCAGTGTCAAAGATTATCTACAAGTATGTTTTTCCACAGATCTGTGACAATATTGCATAACAAACATTGCTTACTAAGTTGCAACATAAATTGACTATATCTTAACTAATGTATAAATTATCTATGTTGTAATAAATGCTAATGAAATAAGTGAATCTTAGAAAATTATATATCGCTCATGTGTTACAATAGTGACAGAAGTAAAAAAACACGTGTCTTGTACTAGGGAGAGGTGTAAATGTTAAAATACACATTGTTTTCAGCACCAATACCTCCAGAACTCATAGTTCAATTTGATTCAGACTTTGAACATAAAATTAGTTATCGTGAGTTAATTATAAGAGATTTTTGAATAACTTTCACCATTTACTTAGCGCTAGCTAGGAAAGCAAATTTTGCCGTTTTCGCAATATATTTAGTGCTGCTCCTCTCCTATTCATCTTAGCGTGATGTTATATACCCTATAACCTTCTTCGATAAATGGATTACACCCAAATAATTTTTCAAATCGCTTCAGTAGTTACTGAGATTAGCGCGTTCAAAAAATCAACAATCACAATTGAAAATATACAAACTTTACCAAGATTTTTCGTTTACTGGAAAGGGCATAATGAACCTTAGATAACAAGTGCTTTTCCCAGGGCATGCACCCGTGAAACTTTGGGAAAAGACATACGCTCTCACCAGTAGACTACGGTATAAGTAGGTAAATGTAAATTAAAATATTGATAACAAAAACATACCAGACCGCTAACGGGACTTTGGCGAATGATTGAGCTGTTCTTGTTTCGTTACCTAGATTTTTAGTATGCGATGTAATACCTACATGGTTTTATTATACATCAAACGCGTCATTTATATGTTTATTTATCTCAAACCCGTGACCACCTCGAAAGAGTCGCATGGTGTCACCGCTGGGCTATCATATGTTAAAGTATAGCAGCACAGACATAAGATTAGTTTTGAAAAGTAATAAAAAAAAATATAGCTTTTAGTTGAGACTTAATCGGGATCGACACAAAAAAATCTTAACTTACACTATCTCCATAGATAGTGTAAGGAGATAAAGGACTAATTAATTCATGCGAATGTGTGTTGGTCAATTTTCGCATTGGAATTTTTTTAACACATATTCGCATATATTATGTGATGTATATTACAACGTATAAAATAAAGCAAACGTAACCTAAAATCTTGCTGTAAAAGTCATTAATACAAAACGTAGTCTGACATTGTTATTCGTAAAAATATTACTGTCGTGACAACGGCCAATCATCTAACGATTGCAATATAAATCAATTTTGCATAATTTACATAAAACCTCTTCGATGAATATTTATGGCAATGCCATTGAAATTATCTTAAATCATCAGTCGCAAACATTAGCGTATATATATGTAAGACACTAAATAAATACAAATTTGAAACAACTTTCTTTACAATGTTAACTGTACAAAATAAAAATGACCTTAATCACGAAACTGTTGAATCGATTTGAATTTAGGATTTTATGTGTCCTATCGAACAAGGCAATTTTATCGATTCAATGCAAGTAATGATTATTGATGAGAATATACATTACCCATCGTTAATGATAAAAAAGTTGCCATTTGTCTTCGCACTGACATAACTAATCTATATATATAAAAGAAAGTTGGTCTTAGTTACACTATTTATAACTCAAGAACGGATAAACAAATTTGGCTGAAAATTGGTGGAGAGGTTGCTTAGAACCAGGAGACGGACATAGGATACTTTTTATCCCGTTCGACCGCATTTATTTTATCCCGTCAAGTCACTATAAAACGTGGTACAACAAAAACGACTATGACATGGAAAAACAAAACATAAATGACAGCTAAACGTATTTTAGTCTTTGGGTAAGTATAATATGTATAATAAAATTCCATATGGAGTAGAGAAATACTATGATTATCACTAAGTGACATAGGCTATAAGCTTTATACCCGTGCGAAGCTGGGGCGGGACTCCTAGTATCTATTAAAGAAATTATAACGCTTTTTTTCGTTCTGCATTAGGTATAACACTGTTGCGAAATAGTAGTGAGCAGAACGTGTATCCTAAGTGTACAAGGAGTTATCAAGATTTAAATTATTCAAGTAAATTGTAGAATGACCGTTTTAATTTTCCATGACATGACATGGTTAACTGCAGAGTTCAAAACTGAGATTATCATATTCCAAAGTTTATATAAATGTTTGAAATATAAATCCGTTAAGAGAAGATTTATTAACATTGGAATACAATCTATATTCCAAAGAGAAAAATACTAAAAGACTAAATAAATGCTTCGCCTTATCTGAAGAATAAAGTTACATTTACTATGTTTACACATGGGACATGTGACTTTATTCTTCGGGGCGATGTGACATTAAGTTTAGAAACATCGTTAATTAATAAAATTTATTAACGCTGTGTACCAGTAAAGATTTTTCAGTAGTTATTTACGACTCCATCTTGTGATACTATAATTACTAAATTAACGTAATCACTAATGTGTTCACGTAATTGCTACATTTAAAAATTATAGATGTTATGCTGAGGATTTGATTAATTAGGCAATTATTATGCGAATTGACTCAACATAATATGAAAGTGTATAATATTATGTACGCTCACTGCGGCCCATCTTTACTTATCTAATCAAGAAATTATGATAGAGTACTATTTTCAATTTGTTTGTTACCAATGTTAGTAAATTTTTGATATATATTATTATTATGTACCGTTCGTAAAATCCGTAGCCAAATAATGTGACAACGTGTTTATAAAATGTTGTGCCGACCTCACTTAGAGTGGGATAAAGGCAGGATGATGATGTTATTATTATGTAATCATAAGGGTCGGTTCGATTTATACAATTTACTACTTTTCGGCAGAGTTACGAGTACAGATGGCGGATGCCATGGTTACCTATGACCATGGCATATCTATGATTCTATTAACCTGCCAATTTTACAGCAACGTGATAGGTTTAAGTTTTAATCATTTTGTTTAAGACGAGAGTAAGCAATTGCTTAGCAGTTGGATAGCAATGTGGCGCTATTTAAGTTTGTTAAAGCAGTTACACCTGCGTTTGTTACGTTTTCCGTATAAAAATTGCATGACCATAATGTCATGCTGAACTATTTCACAATAGAAAATGACAACACAGTGAACCAAGTTCCTTATTTCGTAACTGGCAAAGATCACAGATGAGCAATCTTTCACGCAGTTGATGTTAGTAATAATGTGGCCCGAATTTTACGAGTAACGATTTTTACAAGTCATAGTGATTGCGCACGCGCATTTAATGACAGGTCAATGAACAATTGAATAGGCCGTGTTTTGAATAATGATTATTTGATACGGAGCTCTAATGTTCTTTTTTAAACAAAACACATTATGTTTAATTGGTAATCCGCTTACTGCCTTTATAAGAAGCCGAAATGCTGGAATGGATGAATACTAAAACCGAAGTATTTATAGTAAAGTAAAAGTAAAGTAACGGCCTTTTACTATCCCACTGTTAGTTAAAGGCGCTTGTCGCCACGGAAATTCATATTCTCTAATATACATTCAAATATATAAAAAGGCGAAACGATAACTCATAGCAAACTCTTATTGCCAGGGTTCATGACGTCACCGCAGAGACGTCATTTCCTATGCACGTCTTAACTCGTTAACTAAAGACGTGTACAGCGCGACCCGGGCTAATCCCAGCGTACTCTGCGCTCTATGTAATTCTCTTAGCCAGGGTAAACACCCCGGAAGTGGCCTCCGACCTCCCCTTCTAGCCACCCCTTTCCACTCACACTGATCTGACTCCTCTCTTGAGCCACAGCGCAGAACTACTCTCTCTAACCTGCCACTGATCTGACTTCCCTCCCGAGCCTCAGCGCAGAACTACTCTCACTAACCTGCCACTGATCTGACTCTTCTCTCGAGCCTCAGCGGAGAACTACTTTCCCTAATCAGCCACTGATCTGACTCCACTCTTGAGCCTCAGCGCAGAACTACTTTCCCTAATCTGCCACTGATCTGAGTCCACTCTTGAGCCTCAGCGCAGAACTACTTTCTCTAATCTGCCACTGATCTGACTCCACTCTTGAGCCTCAGCGCAGAACTACTTTCCCTAATCTGCCACTGATCTGACTCCACTCTTGAGCCTCAGCGCAGAACTACTTTCCCTAATCAGCCACTGATCTGACTCCACTCTTGAGCCTCAGCGCAGAACTACTTTCTCTAATCTGCCACTGATCTGACTCCACTCTTGAGCCTCAGCGCGGAACTACTTTCCCTAATCTACCACTGATCTGACTCCACTCTTGAGCATCAGCGCAGAACTACTTTCTCTAATCTGCCACTGATCTGACTCCACTCTTGAGCCTCAGCGCAGAACTACTTTCTCTCTCTCTAATCTCAGATAGTACTTTACGATATACATATAAGCGAGATGCTATAACTGATATACACTGTTTATAATAGAAATATCTCAATCCACTCACCAATAATCTCTAGCGATCAAACAACGGTGTTCACTACACTTGTACGGTACTTGGTCTGCGTCAAAATGGCGCCTGCCTCTTGTTTTTTTTATACAATTCCTACCCTCTTTATTATAAACATTTTATTTTACTATTTTTCTACCCGCTAGTAGTTATAATATTTTGTTTAATATACTTAATGTAATATGTACCTACAATTCGCGATATTTCGCGACAGCGCTCTTAAATTTATTAGGGTATGGTTGCAGCTAAGACCCATCACTATTCTTTTTTAGTTTTTTATATCATCGCATTTTTAGTATTTTACAAATATTAAAGCAGCTTTCTCTAGCTTCAGTTTTGAAGAGAATGGTTGGAGATAAGACCTACGACGCTGCTCTTTTTAGCTTTATTATCACCACATTTTTAGTATTTCACAAATATTAAAGCAGCTTTCTCTACACAAATATACATTGATTTGAAACCGACCGTCACGTTAAGCGGTCACACTTGAATCCTTTTGTTTGGTCCAAAAAATATCACATTGTTAATATTCTAATAAAAAATTCAAATAATTATGTCATATATCGATGAAATTTGGTACCATTATTGCTTATACACTCTAATAACATATAGGCTATAGAAATTCTGTTAATTCTACAGGAATAGGATGAAATTGAAAAGCTCCATCTATTACACGACAACAGTCCACGCTGACGAAGTTGCGGGTAAAAGCTATCTAGAAAATTGTATTATGTTACAAAAATTTAGTCATCTAACTAATATAGACAAAGCAATAAAATAAAAAAGACACTAAAGTAATTAAAAACAACATAGTCACGTAAAATCATTCAGTCATCATCATTTAAACAAGCTTTCGCTGAA
The DNA here is from genome assembly GCA_029227775.1 of Morpho helenor. Lineage (NCBI taxonomy): Eukaryota > Metazoa > Arthropoda > Insecta > Lepidoptera > Nymphalidae > Morpho > Morpho helenor. Next base: position 10,855,312 of record JARGCU010000037.1, on the reverse strand, counting down.
ATTCAAACAAATTGTTATTATCTGTGCATGCAAAGATGAGCATTACGTGTTGGATGCAATGCGAGACGAAAGTGAGATTCTGCGGATTAAACAGACATGTAAAAGTGAAAGTGAAACGACGTCCAACGGGATTGCGACACAACATTAGGTTCCTGATCAATAATATATGGAATAACCTTTTTTGTTGTGCCATAGGTTAATTAATTGATAGAAAAGATAAATATTAACACAAATATACGTTCACTATCCACATATGGTGATAGTGTCGTGGATAAATATTCACGACAAAATCGCTTTGCGATTTTATTATGATAATAAGATGACGCGAGCTTTGCTGCGAGATCGTAAAAGTATCCGGCTAAGTAGAATAAGCCACCCTCATTTCTAACCGAGGTGTCGTAAAAGGCGACTAAGGTAAGTGGACCCACCGTGTAGAATTCGGTTTAGTAGAATAGACCACCCTCTTTCTTACCGATGTGTCGTAAAATACGACTGAAGTAAGTTGACGTCAGGCAGGCGGCCGGTCGTAAAAACGCAGCCAAATCATGTGACAGCATGTTTATAACATATTGTACCGACCCCACTTAGAGTGGGATAAGGGCAGGAAGATGATGAATGAGATGACGCGAGCTTTAGTCGAATTTATTTACAAACAAGCTGCGGCAGCGATTTCGTTCAAAATAAATGTTCAAACACCTCTATAATATTAAAACCGGTACCCAAAGGAAAAAACGAGACATATTCGCGATTATATTATCTTTGTGATTTTGGTCGTAATGTCTATCTCCTGATGATGCTTCGGTTGCGGGGCGAAACGATTGTTGAGTTTGTGATAGTGAATTGTGGTGGCGGTGGTGGAGGTTTGTGCATGCGTTTTTATGAATCCTACATGTATCAGGTATAAAAACGGATTGTCCACTCAACATTTAGCATTATATATATTTTCTATTTTACTTCATCGCGGATTATAGCAAAATAATTTTATTATTACTTTTGGAATATTAGTTTACGCCCTGTGGTATCCGGCTGAATAGAATAGAACCACCCTCATTTCTTACCGAGGTGTCGTAAAAGGCGACTGAGGTAAGTCGACCCACCGTGTGGTATCCGGTTTAGTAGAATAGACCATCCTCTTTCTTACCCAGGTGTCGTAAAATACGACAGAGGTAAGTTGACGTCAGGCAGGCGGCCTGTCGTAAAAATGCAGCCAAATCATGTGACAGCATGTTTATAAAATGTTGTGCCGACCCCACGAGTGGGATAAGGGCAGGAAGATGATATAATATTAAACATTATAACAAACTCTTCATACCTCAAGCATGTAAGAAGTATTCGTTATGTCTCTTCCGCTATGAATAATTAAGTATGACAGTGTAGTTACCTAAAATTGTTACATCATAGTATTTAAATTAGTACTATTAATTATGCATTATGTTTATTGTTTATTTAAACATTTTACATCACTGCTTTATTTATTAATCTGATTTTTGAAAGCATTTGTTTGGCTGACCACCACATGTAGGATTAGAAATTTAAATGACTAGATTTCTATACGTCATTGACTTGAATGACGTATAACTACGTCACTATCTAAACAAACCAACTGCCGTAGTTTGATTCGAGAGTCTCTCAAGTAACTTCACTTTTAAATATTTTTTTAGAATTAGGGGCTACTTTGCGGACGTCCATAATACAAAAGTAAAAATAAAATTATTTTGCTATAATCCGCGAAATGTTTTCAGCGTGAAGTGATCTTCAAAACTTCATTTTTTTCAAATCCAGCTAATCTTTTTCAAAATATATACAAGTATATACGAACTAAATTGATATGAACTAATCATTCTCTTACCCTAGATATATTATACATTCCATATATACCTATTATTATCTATATAGTGAGAAAATATATATTCCATATATATTTTCTCACTATAAGTAAGGCACAATATGTCTTTCTATTCCATTCTCTTCTATTATTCGTCAACTGTAGTACTCTCTCTTTCTATGCATATCATTCTTTACACAATCCCTTTTTTTATTCTTGTCTTATAACCATCCACTCTTTTGGTCACATGATTTGAACTAATATTTTATTTTCTATAAGAACAACATCTAAAATGTTTAAATTTTCATAAATTGTAACGAGAATAATATTATGTTTTATTCATACAATTTTTTAATACTTTCAGATACTCCTTTGTGTTGTGCTGACGAAAACAATAGCAGAGCCTGAACCTAAAAAGTACAAATATGAATCATTACAAAAGGAGAAGAAATCTCAAAGCTTAACGACCGACGAGCGAGATTTTTTAAGAGCAGTCGAAGAAAAATTTGGCGTAAAATCAGACTTACCCGATGACATAAAAATAAATGAAAATGATAAAAAGTCAGAAAAAAACAATAAGGATATTACCACTTCAACACACAAATCGATTCCTGCAGTTATAGCGATTGAGATTGTTAATGATACAGACTCACAATCGAAAGGAAAAAGAACCATAGACGCGAATCTTGGATACGGTTATAGAACTAATAATGGTTACTCATATTCTTATTTTGGCAAATCAAATCAAAACAAGGGTAAATTTGAAATTTATCCATATTCACAAGAAGATTCTTCTACATATCATGTTCCTGAAAATAAGTATTCATCGATCTCGAATAACAAACACTCTTCCTATCAACCAACTAAGGTTGAAATACAACCTTCGCAAGCATATGAATTAGTACCAGTAAAAAATGAAGAAACATCTTATGAGTACAAGAGACCAGCTGTTGAATTCAAAACTCCTTCAAGTGTTAGATACACAGGTGAAAAAACAGCACAGACCTTGTACACAACGTACAATGGCCATGAACTGTCTGGATTAAGCGGGCAATTTCCAACGGTGATGCCTAACTACTTTGTTGATCCATCTCAACTTCTTAAAAATCCTCTCTATCAGAACGCTGGACTAACGCAAGATCATTTACGCTCTCAAACTTCTTATTTGAATCAAAATCAGAGAATAGTGCCCGTGCTTGTGTTGCGAGTACCTAGCTCCTATTTGAAAAATCCTACTGCTGAGTTATATGCTAATCTGCCTACAAACTATCCTTTGGCACAACATTTAAATACAATCAATCTGCAGAGTTTGGTAAACCAATATTACCAAAAACACGGGTATTCGTTTGCACCAAATATTTTATCTTACCAGGGAGCCCAGGTGCCAACATCGGAATCTGAACCGCAACATTATTCGCATCCTTATGTTAAACCTTCCTATACTCAAGCAGATTACTCTGGTGTACAATATTCTGCAGTTAAGCCGGTTATGGCAAGGTATCCTTTAACTTATACCCAACAAAAGTACCTTATTCCACAACCTCAATCATTGTATCAACATCCTACACAGCAGCAATATGAGTACCAATATCAATACGTTCCACAAACAGAAGGAAAAATGCAAACATATTACATTCAACCGCAATATCAACATAGCTCACAGGAAGCAGAAGTACCTGAAAGCTACCAAAATCAGCAGACAATAGTCCAACATCAAACAAATGTTGACGGAAGTTCATACAGCGATGAGTATGGGGTTCCACAATATACAAACAGTCAAGACACTAAAGAAACTCCAGCAGAATCTCAAAGTATCGCGCAACCAACGGATCAACCCGATGCATCTCAGTACGTTTCTGGAAATACCGATGCTCAAAATTATGCTGTAAGCAATGACAACACTGAATATCCAAAACAACAAACTTCAGACTATTCATCAGCATCGGTTCCTTCTTACACTTCATCGTCGGAATACTATTCACCAAAATCAGCTCAAAATGACATGGTTTCAGTATACCAATCTAAGTTAATACATACTGAGCAGTATCAAGAGCCCGCAGTCCCTGAAGTGCCTCAAGATTACACGTATTCTAGTCAGAGTAATGAAAATTCCCGTGAGCATATAGGTCTTTCCGAAAATTATCCCAGTAAAGACCACACGGTTGCTACTGTTTTACCCTATTCTTATAATTCGGCGAGACGACCCACACAAACAGGTATTCAAACAGTAAGCTATGTTACTCCGATGCCTACATCGAAGTATCAGTCTCAATACAACATAATGGTGCCACAAACTGTACTCAGAAATCCAAATACCGAGAAGGTGTCTTACGTGAATTCTCATTCTTTACCAATGCATTACACACAAGCCAGTCACTACCCTGATACTAGCGCCATTAATGAATACGCAGCAGGAAGTCAATACGTTTCATCAGCTGTGAGTAAGCCCTCTTATCCAAGGAATTTTCATTCGCATCCAAAGAGGATGGCTAGACCAGAAACCAAATCAGAAACATCATCTGTAAAAGAAACTGCAAAGAAACCAAGTGAAAGAGGAGACAAGAAAAAGTCAGCGTGATTATTTTTCACTTAAACCAGACTTACAAATTCATAACAGTCTAAATCCATGTAAATAAACATTTTTAATATACTAATAATTTATATTCCCATCAACAGTAGCGCGATACTAAATGTTAAGCATGCTATGAGGAGTTTGGTGTAGTATTATTTATTTGAGTAGTATGCTAAGTCGATTATGTTAACCATTGAAGGTGTAGGTAGCCAAAAATATTGTTCTTCGGATAAAAATTGAATCCTATAATACTGTAATAATTTTGTTACGTCAGCTGCAGAGGCTGTTTTATGTGCAATATTTTTAAATAGTTAATATGGTCTATAGTTGGCTATTTTTTGTAATTGTTACGGAGTTATACATGAAAAAGTTTTATTATAAAATAAATAAAAAAAAAAAAACTTGTTTTCATCTTCACCCAAGCGTAATAATTGGAAAAATAACGAATGGTCATAAAGTTCTTGTAAATCGAGATTATAAATAACAACTGACACAACGTGACAATCAAATGATCACGCATTATCTGTCCAAATGCATTACAGTTATAGATTTTCCTTAATAATATAAGATTTCACGTCAAACTTTAACATATCAGACGAAAAAATAACGCCATTTTTTGTCGAAGCTATATGATAAAATATTTTTTATCTTTTTATTATATTTTTGTAAAATAAAGGATAATATATTAATAGAATTTTGTGTAAATTTCGTACTTTTACGTTTCATTAACATTCAATTATTCAATGATGAAAGACATAATTGTAAACAAGGAAACAGTAACAAATAAATATATTTCAATTTTCGATTATATTCCTTTGTTAAATGATATTTTTTCACGTTATTATCCGATGGTGATAACGTTACATCTGATAATAATGAACGCTAAAAGTTTTTGTCTGTGCAACATAAGGGTTCGTTCTTGATAACTAAGACAAGATTAAAACAGTAACTATACGTTGTTACTGATTTTTTATATAATATACAGAAGTTTAAATAATAAAGAATATTATCTACGTAATAGTTTAAAACAAATAAGACTAGTAAAGTTAAACTTTACTTATAAATGTATAAATATACGGAGAATTCTATAAATGGTTAGATTTTGTGCCAGTGCCAATGGACATGATTTGTATAATTAGGCGTTACTTTGCGGAGGTCCATAATACAAAAGTAATGAAAATATTATTTTGCTATAATCCGCGAAAAAAAAATCGCGGATTAAATAATATATTCATTACTTTTGCAATGGACATGATTTGGCATGGCGATGGCAAACAAGTTTAATTCTCTTTTACGATAACTGTAATACGTATAACGTATATTTGTCGGTTTCAAATTCAAAGAAAAATCGAAATTAAATTAAAGCACTTGAGAATCTGTATCAGTCAGGTGTGGCTATTTCCCACTTAAAGTCTGTAATAAAATATAAAGTCTATTAAACTGTTCTATTAGTGTTCCCTATCCTCCAAATAAAGAAACTGCATGTGATAGAACAGGTACTTAATGTCGCAATTAGCATCCTGTATTCGTTACGTAAGAGATTAATACGTGTTATTTCCTATAGATATCCTCATACAGTCATTACAAATATCGAGCGCCTTTTGATTTTTATCACACCATCACTACTGTGAGATAATTTGAATCGTATTTTTCTAAGGCCTTTTCATAATTCTATATACTTCAGTTAGAATAGATATGTTAGCAAGTAATTTCTATATTGCTAAAGATTATTGTATTGAATTACTCAATCATTTATTGATAAGCTTCTCTTTTTTTCGTAAGCTGAAATCTTCCACCACAGTAATAAAATCAACACAGTATAAAGCTATTGCAAAGTGGTATCAAGTTATTTTTTTTATTAAGTAGGGAAGACGTGTATTGCAGACTAGAACTGATAAAAAATAAATTTACGCGGAAGATCCATAGTAATTATAATGTATTTTTACTATGACTACTAGTATTTTTTTATTTTTGACACCATTTAAGGTAATTATTTAAATTTTGTGTGACAAAGTACCTTTTAAAAATTTAAAAGGTTCTTTAAGGTTATATGAAATCGCTCGGTGTCTAATCAATTATGGTTCGATATTTAAGAAAATATCACGCTACGGAGCCACAAAGAAGAAAATAGGTCGATAGAATGGGAAAGGATTTTCAAAAAAAATACAGCTTAAGAAAAAAATAGCACTGGCGAGCAAAGCGAATGTATGGTAGAAGTCAGGAGAAAATTTAGAACAAGAGAAAGTTTAATACAAGAGCAGAATGCTGCGTGGACTATTTTAAAGCCGATTGTTATTGATTATGATTATGATATTGATAGATTCGGCGGAGGAAACTGGGTCGAAGAAATAATTGTTAAGATTAACACAAAACACTAACTTTAATTTTCATATTTGGCGGTGGTGGTAAATTTACTGTGATTGTTGTTAATTCTTATAGACCGTGTGTCGTAGCTTGTTATAGCAAATTACTTGAAATAAACAGGTAAAGCGCCTTTTCCTGATTCCTGGGGAACTGGAACCAGTTAATGCACTATCGGTTCGGTATCTGTAGGCAGGAAAATGCGGAAGTAAGGTAGAGTGAAAACAGTTGCACCTGCCCTTTTATATGTCATTATGTACAGGCATTAGATCTACGTCTAGTTTTTGTATGTTATATAATCTTCAACAATTGTTACTACTGTAACATCTCATAGACACAACATGTAACATATCATATCATAGACATACGAGAGGTCACAAAAACCTTGTGATACCGCGACTCGGCAGAGTTAGCAACTCATATCGCTTCTACAATAAAATTCCTCAATCCATACTAGACCAGTCTATAGAAAGGTTTAAATTAAATATAAGAGATATGCTTATACGTAAACCATATTACAAAATTGAAGATTATTTGGAGATAAAAAGCCTGGTTTTGTAAATTCTTTCATCTTCAAATCTTCAAATTGAAAATGTTTAAAAGATTGACCGCCAAGTTTTTTTCTGGTTCTTCTCGGTAAGAGCAACATTCCGAACGAGTTGTAGCTTCATTCATCATATTGATCCTTGACGATTCAAAAGTTCTTGAAAGAGTTGATTTGAATAAAGATTACTTTGATTTGATTTGAACAAGTCAGATGTTTTGTGTTGGTTGGCCTATTCTTGAGACGAAATCCAAATTCTAAATCTTTAATATTTTTTATTAAGATTTCGAATGATCAATTTCTAATGACGAAACCATTATTTGCGAAAGGTGATATTACCGAGGAGCACTGGCAAAAGAACAGCAAATTATTTTCACAAAACATTACTATATATAAAAGAGAAAGTATGTACGAGTATGTTTTTTACAGATTCGGAAACGGCAGGACCGATTCCGGCTGTTCTTCAATTTTCAATATGCAGTCAATCAAGACCGACCCAGCAGATAATCCTGTAAAGTTTGGTGTTGATCGGATAATTTTCAGTCAATGAAAGTTTTTTCCGAAACCGAAAAGTATTAGAATATATTTCCGCCTTTACAAGTCTTGGCGCCGTCTCCTTTTTATGGACTTTCGTTACTTTCTTATAAATCCATAGGATCGTTGGTGTCAATGCGTTTTATAATCGGCCCGTTCTTCATCTATCTATACTTATAATAAATCTGTAGAGAGGTCAATTCTGTAACTGGAATATATTTGCAAAATAACTATCAGGGGGTGATTAGGGATCGATACTGATGCCAAAAATGCAATCAGTAAAAATTTTGTCTGTCTGTCTGTCTGTCTGTCGTTATAGAAACAAAAACTACTCGACGGATTTTAACGAAACTCGGTACAATTTTTTTTCATACTCCTGGGCTGGTTATAGTATACTTTTCATCACGCTACAATCAATAGGAGCAGAGCAGTGAAGGGAAATGTCGGGAAAACGGGAGAAGTTACTCCATTTTTTAAGCTTCCGTCGCGTGTGCAACCTTGATGGTTAAAGCTACGCAGAAATCATGTATGACGGAAATGTTTTCCTTAAAATTATATAAAAAATATCCCACGACAGCATATGTCTATCTTTTATGGTTGACTCACAATAAGACGTGAACTCCCGATAGCTTAGCAGTTCGAAGCTTTCTGGTTATATTTGTCTACTCCTACGTTTATATCACTCTCAATCATCCCTAAATACAAAAGTGAATAGTATTAACCATTGTATAAAAAAAGAATAATTGAAATCGGTATAGAAACACCAAAGTTATACATGAAATACGCTAATAATAAGCCATCGCGCGTGAATACTGAATCATGCTATAGGGATTATCACTACATAGTATAAAACAAAGTCACATTCTTTGTTTGTCCCTATATCCCTATGACTGCTTAAATCTTTAAAACTACGCAACAGATTTTGATGCGGTTTTTTTTAATAGATAGAGTGATTCAAGAGGAATGTATAATAACATTCAATATGGAGTAGAGAAATACTGTAATGTTTCTAATGTGATGTCGTAAATAATTACTTTTTTTTCTTTATAATTAATAATTACTTTGATGTTAGATATAGCAGGAAATCTTCTTGGTATAGGGAGAGTGGAATTGTTTTTCTTCAAATTTAATGCGTGCGGGCCACGGGCAGTAATGAATAAATTAAAACTACTGGATCGATTTTAATATTTTTTTTCACTGAGTGACATAGGCTATATATTTTATACCCGTGCGAAGCAGGGTAGGCCGCTAGTTTCAAATAATAAACATAAAGGTAAAGGAAGCTTTCTTAATATACTAATTCTTATTTTAATGGTTAACATCAGGTTATTTATTAAATTAGTCGTTAAATGACTACATATTTGCGTGTGTAGGTATTAATACTTAAGATAATCTTATCGGTTCTGTATCTTACCATCTTTTACATTTAATAACCCTATTAATATCTCGTCTAATGGTATATTAATGCAATCTTAGATGAAAGATGTTACTCTTATAGATATGGATCTCTTTTTTCTAATCTTTGTAATGCTATGAAATTATTTTGTCTATATTTGTATAAATTGAGCTTTCGAAATCCGAATATTTTCGCTGACAAAACGCAAAATAGAGAATAAACAAGTCCAACTATAAATGCTTTTAAAAAACCTTTAATAAAAGTTCATGTTAACCATTTAGCAGTTCCCTCGCCTGGACCAATCTTGGTAGGATTATCAGGTCATGACTAGACCAAAATATCCAATTTCAGCTAAATCGGACCCCGGGAAGTGCGTCATATTTAACTTGCAAGATTCCATATTCACATACATACATTTTAAGTCGAATAAAAGCTTTAAAAAAAAAAGAAATTGAAAATTGAGTCGAATTTCATAATTGCATATTTACATAGCAGTTGGAAAGATTATTGTATACTCTGTATCCTAAAATTTTATCCAGATAAACCATAGTAAAGAGTTTTACAGATTTGCCAAAGTCTATGGTTTCTAAGTATGGAAAAACTATTACATTTCAAGTTTTCGAATACGAATATATATTATAGAATGCATTATAATATTAGATAATAAAAATAATAAATTAATTAAAATAAAAATAATAATTTTTAAACCATATCAAGTGTTTGTTTAGTTTTGTCACTTAAACTACTAAATTTGCAAAAAAAAGGAAAGTGATGCTTAGAAAAATTGCGATATTTTAAAGTACTAATGCCATTTGTTAGTTATTAATTGTTAATAAAAACGTCGTCTATTTTAAATCAATATTATATAAATTTTGTCAGACCAAACAAGTACATTAATCACGATTCGCCCAAGAACTTAGTGCTTATTGCCGCACATTTGCAATAGCATTTGTTTGACAAGTTATCGCGATTAACGCTGTGAAAGCCTATTATTTTCTAAAGCTATTCATTCTTAGAACGACGCCTTCGGAATATCTAAAACTATCAAACCTATAAACAAGCCAAGAGGTGTTTCCTTCCATCCTAAGGCATTAACAATACTCAAAGAGCTACTATAAAATATATACGTTGCGTTCGTATTACGCTCAGTAAAATTTTGGGTTATTTAAAGTCTAAAAACAAAAGTAATTTTATTATGCATATAATGATAATTACTTTTGTAACGCATACTTCCACTAATTATTTTTTTATTGTCCTTAACTCTAAATATATTTTGGTCGTAGCAAAATTGAGAAATAGATTACAACAAAATTAAAGGAAAGATTTACCGTGGGCTCTTTTTATGTGACTGTTGCGACTTTATCCAACTATACAAAGACCTCTTTCATTTTATAGAGATTGTTTGCGGACTGGTAGTTTTCCAATCCTAAAAATTTCTTCAAGATTTTCCTAACGGTGTTTACCTGTCGGAAACATCAACGAAAAGCACGTGATAAATTGTACATAATAATTAAACACATCAAGTTAATCAATTAATCAAACAACAACAAGTTATAATTAAAAAAACTCATTTGTGCCTGCACGGAGTTTGAACCCCTGATAAGGGTAACCTGTCTACTCAATCACCTATCAAGGCTGAAGTTTTGACTTTTAAGGGTTCGGTTCTACAACTATATGACAATAAATGGGCGGGAGAGCGCGCTTTTTGAACTTTGATACCATTTATGTTTGTTTTAAACGCTCAAAGTCTAGATATGCTGAAAGTACTATCTGAGCGTGTAGGTCAATTAATCGATTGTGATTTTATTCAAGGAAGTAATCGTTAACGCAATTTGATATATATCTTCGACAAGGGAGTAGCGACTTACAGAGATAAGTGCAGTGATAGACGAGGTTGTGGTTGGCAGGTTTATCGTTGTTATGGCAGGACAATAAAGTGTGGTATTTAATGGTCAATCGATAACGCACTAGCTCGCTTTGATTTAAGCTTTAGTGTTTTTTATTTTTCTTTAAATAATTTGTATTTTTACAAATTCTGATGTCAGAGCGAGTCTTATAATTTGCGGGTAAATGGGATAGTCCTCTCTGGAGGACATTTAATGAAACACAATTAAATAAACATTGTAAACTTCTATTTTAAGTACTAACATAGGCTAAGTAATTTTGTAACTAACACTATGGACACAATGTCTTAAATAAAGATAATAATAAAAAAAATAAAAATAATATTGGCAACTAACTGTTTCACGGCTTGCCCGTGAGAAAATCAGTGAGTCACAAAGTTTTTCTCGCGTTATTCAATTTACAACAAAACTGTAAATATATAAATGTGACAATAACCTAAATTTTCTGCAGGAATTGTAGTCGTTTAGTAAAATCCATTACTAACAGCCTTTGGAGGACTTTTTTATTTCATAATATGTACAGTCTCGTTCTTATTTTTTTGTAATTACTAACTTATGCCCATGAGTTTTTCCGAGTACCAAGGTAAATAGTAAGTCATGTCACTTTCGTTTAGCTATCTTTATAAGTATAAATTAGGTAACCTTGTCTGGACAAAGTCACGGCAATTTCTACAAAACACTCAAAGTAGGTCTGCCATAAAAATGTCACGAATATGGAAAAGAGATCGTGAATACAAATCTATAAATGTTTTAAATATTTTCAAACATTCGATTGAAATTCATGAGAAATAAATGCGATTTAGCTAAACATCTAAAGTACACGATAGGTAACCGGTCGACATGTTCCTCTCTTAGATCATAAATAAAGTACAGAGCTTCTAAACTTTCGCACAGTTCTCCAGACACATGACGTTTTAATTTATTTGCGTTTTAAACAGTATAATTATTTAAAATAATTATTTTTATCAACATACAAACAATACAAAAAATATATATTATTTACAATTGTTTACAGTGTTTGAGAAGTATATAGTAATAGTAAATTTAAATAGGATTTCCAGATCAAAACTATTGTGCTGTCAGAAATCTCTTTTAATCAACTCTGATATAATAACGTAGAGTTTAGTAACGTAGAGACGGTAGCATTTTGTAAAGTGTTATGTTAAGGGCGGCATGTTCATAATTGAACAAGCCCTTTAAAATAAAAAAAATAAAATAGATTAAAAAAAAAAAAAAACGTAGAGTTTATAAACCCTAGCTCTACTTTGTGAGGCTGATTGACACTAGATTAGAATTTGGCGCAAATATAACTTATATACCGGGTTAACATATAGGCTAAAAAACACCAATTTTTTTTTGAGAATAGGTGAAAAATTCGTATTGATAGACTTTAGTGCTGCGAACAAATTTGCGGATACCACTAGTAATATAAAAGTATTTGTATAATTTCAAGTCGTAAATTTCCACATCCTACTAATATTACGTGTGAAGTGAAACAATAAAGAAATATTATTATTATAAATGCGAAAGTTTGTGAGTATGGATGTATGTTTGTTACTCTTTCACGGCGAATCCACTAAACCAATATCGATGCAATTTGGCACAATTATTCCTTATAACGGGAATAAAATACCCGTCTATAGAAATTCTTTTAATTCAACAGGAATAGGATGCCATTGAAAACCGCCATCTATTATCGACCTATCACACGACAACAGTCCATGCGAACGAAGTCGCGGGTAAAAGCTAGTATATAATAGATCTGAAGAAAACTTAAATATGAAAAAAATGTTCAAAAAAATAAATTGATAATACATCAATAAAGACTGCCATACTTTGAGAAGCGATTCATCTTAGACAAGTGTGCATTACACTCGTGTTCATTGCAACCACTGCACACAGATGCATTTCCACGCTCCGCTACCCCCATATATAAACCTAACACAAACTATCCTTGAACTTCATTTCATCATTGCCTGCTATACAAAATACACCCTTAATAATTAGAAACTGCAAAATACAAGAGTCGCGCTTGGATTTTGGTGCCTGTGAAAAATGTGTTAATATTCGAACTGTGATTGTTTGTGCTAATATAACCTTTTAAAATGAATCAAATGAATCGAACGGTAAGTTTTATTACATACTTTCAAAAGTTTTAATTTAGAAGATATAACTCTAAATCTCATAAATAAATAAAACTCACAATGTACCATAAACTATATAATATTTTATATTATTATTGTCATGTTTTTACTTTTTTTATTTTATTTATATATAAATACATATATGCTAAGTTTTTAACCTAGACGTCTTAATTTAAGTAGTTAATAATTAACTAATTTAAATTAACTATACTTAAAATAAAGATAATGTCATCATTCAATATTAAGATAACGGAAGTTATTAAAAAGATTACGTAATTATTATATAAATGCTGTGTTGTATATGATTTCTAAAAAAAATTACTTCAATGTAAAATATTTTATACTAGTAATATCCCGCGGTTTCGCCAGCGTATATTTTTTACATCTTATTACGTTTTTATAAAGGAACTTTATTTTTTTTAATGTAGCTTATGATGCTCAGTAGAGATGCAGTTTTCTAGTGAAAGACTTTTTGAAATCGGTCCATTAGTTTTCGTGTGAAAACATTACAAACACATACAAATGTTTCCTCTTTATAATATTAGTGTAGATGTTACAAATACAAAAAATAATAAAATACTGTTATTTTATTTTTAATCAAGTAGACTTTATCGGAAACTGTGATTACAGAATAGGCTTTAAAAACTTTGATGTATGTAGCAATCAAAAGCAACACAAATTTTAAAATTTATGGGTGACATTTAATTTATACGAAGTTCATTAATTAAGAGACATCTGTTTACGTAATTTATTCGTACAACAAGGTTACTTATTAATTTTGCTTTCCGTCTTATAAATACAATATTACATCATATTAGAAACATAGAAATTGAATTAGCATATTGTTTTATTAGTGTCACTAAATGTTTATTTTTTATAAATGTTTTTACATTTAACTGTAGATTGAATATTCATTGATTAAAGTTGACTATGCGTTAACGAATAAATGTTACGCAGGAATAATTAAAATCTGAATCCGTATGTCAAAGGTGAGGTATATAGGGAAATACAAACATGCTTTTACAGTTATCATAACAGTACCTATTTTATAATTCGTAATATAATAGTACCTGGGTGAGCGAACTTTGCTCAGTAATTTTTAAAAGATAAAAAAAAAGCGCCGGTGAAATGTGGGTCTCGATCCCGGGCTTGAACTTTTTGGTCCGCCCGTTAACCATTAGACTAGACCACTTTATATTCAACATTTTTCCATTTTTTTCAGTACCCGAAAAAAGGGATAAATCGACTTTTTTTCAATGAAACTTAGCTAGATCGATCTTTCTCCCCCAAAATCCCATACATGCTGAATTTTTAAAAATACTTGGAGTCGTTTTCGAGATTTGGAAATTATATATACAAGATTAGCTTATTTAAATGTTAAAGAAATAGCTTAAATATGTATGTATCTATCTATAGAATCTTTATTATATGATTGGGACATGAAGTTTCTTTTATCTAGTAAGTGCTAGAAAAAATAAAAGACACGTCTTACACTTCGTGCGTACGATTCTTAAACGCGTCACGCTCGTGTTGTATTTTCGTTATGACTTGAAATCGAAAAACATAGTCAATCTTTATTATTCCGTACTATCTGAGTGGAATTATTGATGACAATTGTAGCAGAAAAATTGATTTTTAGTCTTTAATGGGTACAGTATTTATTTACAAAAATATTATACAAGTTATATCTGAATGATTATGAATGGTCCAAGAACGCTGGCAGCGTGTCTGCGTTGATTCGCTAAGCTGATCTTGAATGACTTCGTGCTAAACAGAACCAGATTTTTTTATGAAAGGTTAATAAAGCGTGGTAAAACAGTAAAGATTTTATTCTTGATTCCCTAAGGTCTCAACTGTAAATGGCACAAATATTCAGCTTTAGGTTTTAGTTGTTTAGATACTTTACCAGATTTCTAAAGTAATTTAGAGTCGTATCGCCTAACAGCGACGGCAAATATTAAATGATGACATGAATGTACCGTATTAACATTAATTCGGTTACTAGATTGCTGATAATGGCAAGATAAATTTCATAAACATCAGGCAAATTACCAATTTATTATGTTCCGCTAAACAAGGTACAGTTTATTTTAAACCACGCTGGTTGCGATCGTCAGGTGACAATTGTTTCATATAAAACAAAAACGTATAAAATATAAGACAGAATAATAAAAATACTGAAATAATCTTATTCTTTCTTCCATACGATCCAACATAAATAAAATTATGAATAGATTTAATTTATAAAAGTATGGAACGTTCTGTAGACTTAAGAAAAAAGAAAAAGGAGGAATAAACCTAAGCCACTATTTCATGCTAATTTTAATTAATTTCATTAATTTAAATTTCATAAGCTGTGATGGCCTAGCGGTGCGACCGTGTGAATCTCTAGAGACGATCATGGGTTCAAACCCGGGCAGACACCAATGAGTTTTTCTATTAAAACTTACGTGTCTAATTGATAATTGCAATTTATCACACGCTTTTCGGTGAAGGAAAACATCGTGAGGAAACCTGCATATCTCTAGAGAATTTTGGAGATATGTGTAACCTACCAATCCGCATTGGAGCAGCGTGGTAGGTCTTAGCTCCAATCCTTCTCTCCAATAACGGAGAGAAGAGGCCTATGCCCAGCAGTGGGATAGTAACAGGCCGCTACGTACGTACTATTTCATGCTTCAGTTTTAAAATTAAACAATAGATATATTTTCTACATTGTGTTTGATAAACTAACAATGAGTTTGTTACGAGGCGGGGCAATTTTAACTTTTTGACAATGAAAGGAAATAGGAAGGAAGCTACGATTGGTATCATTAAAAATTGCATTCACTTTTACGGAAAAGATTCTCAAATAAGTAGACAGTATAGAATTGGGGAAATATATTATCTTCCTGGAGGAAATACGAAGTAATTACTAACCCTGCCGCGGTTTAACGTGATAAGAGACGTGTTTTTATGAGTAAAAGTAAAGGGAAAAGCATTACATACTTAAAATAAGTTTATGAAATAAAAAATAAAAAATTAGATGGACGGTGACAGTATAAATAGAAATTTTAGAAGATAGATATAGATAGAAAGAATAGACATAGGAAAAAACAAACAAAAGAAAGAAAACGATATACAGCGGTATTGATACAACTTTTCCATATTATTAAGACATCTGAATAATACAAGCCTTGCTATTTGGAATAGCATTTTTTCTGTTGCATGTTATGTCTCAAATGACAAAATTTATAATCAGTTTGCGGAAATAACACTGTATATGTTTATGTATATTACGTTATGTTATATACTGTTATGATATAAAATTATACTCTTTAATTTTATTAAAATTAAATTTACACCGTACATAAATTCAGTATATTTAACGGCAGATTAAATTGTAGACAATGTTTCAATGCATTGAGAAATTTTGCTTACGGTTATTAAAGAATATTTAGCGTCAAGACGTTTCTCATTTTTCAATTTTGACTTAAAATGAACGTATTGGATATAGTATGAACGTATGATAAAAAAAATAAACTTTATAAAAAATTTGAGACGTTCCTAATTATCGAGAGGTAATAAACTAATACTTAGAAGATACTTTTTCAGAGTTATTAATATAATCATTTTTACGAGGACATATTACAATTATGGTCAATAAATAGGTAAGTCGACCCGCCGTGTGGTATCCGGCTGAGTAGAATAGACCACCCTCATTTCTTACCCAGGTGTCGTAAAAGGTGACTAAGATAAGTCGACCCGCCGTGTGGTATCCGGCTGAGTAGAATAGACCACCCTCATTTCTTACTGAGGTGTCGTAAAAGGCGACTAAGGTAAGTTGACCCACCGTGTGGTATCCGGTTTAGTAGAATAGACCACCCTCCTTCTTACCGAGGTGTCGTAAAATACGACTAAGGTACCTAAGTTGACGTCAGGCAGGCGGCTGGTCATAAAATCGCAGAAAAATCATGTTACAGCATGTTTATAACATGTTGTGCCGACACCACTTAGAGTGGGATAAGGGCAAGAGGATATATATAATGGACATGCACTTCGTATCGTACTTTCTCACAATCGGTCAAATACTTTGTAAACTTTGCTGAGGTACAGGTCAGGTACTTTCTCTATATATCTAGTCGTGATCTTCAAAGGAGAGTGGAAACTGCGCTTGCTGCAACTAAACGTCGTGATGCCCTTTGACTTTCATAATAGTTATAATACATCGTTGTAACATTGTACTTGTTGTCAAATTTATTATAGATGAATTGTTCATCCATCATGTTCTCATGATATTTTACTATTTTATTGAAAATTTAAATAAATAAATATATAGGACACTTACACACACGGTCGTCCGTCCCCAAAGTAACTTAATACTTGTATTATGGTAGACTGACACCTGGTGAATATCATCATCTTCCTGACCTTATCCCACTCTAAGTGGGGTCGGCACAACATGTTACAAACATGCTGTCATATGATTTGGCTGCGTTTTTACGACCGGCCGCCTGCCTGACGTCAACTTACCTCTGTCGTTTTATACGACACCTCGGTAAGAATGAGGGTGGTCTATTCTACTAAACCGGATACCACACGGTGGGTCAACTTACCTTAGTCGCCTTTTACGACACCTCGGTAAGAAATGAGGTTGGTCTATTCTACTCAGCCGGATACCACACGGCGGGTCGACTTACCTTAGTCGCCTTTTACGACACCTCGGTAAGAAATGAGGGTGGTACTATTCTATTCAGCCGGATGCCACACGGCGTCCCTGGTGAATATATAATTATATATTTTTTAAATACATACTTAAATACAAATATACACCCAGGCTCGAAGACCAACAAATTCATTTATAGAAAACGTTGTCCCTCGGCGGGAATCGAACCCACTCGGTAGAGTCACTACCCACTGCGCCAACGGTCCAGTCGAACCTGATAGAAGTAGCTTTTTTAGCTCTTCAACTATCTCAATACAAAAATCACTATGGATTAATATGGTATAACACAGGACCACACATACATAGACCTATATACTAGCAAAATAAATACTTTCTCAATTTCGGAAATGGCTCCAACGATTATCATGAAATTTAGTATGTTTCAGGGGCGATAAGTCGATCTAGCTAGGTTTATTAAAAAAAAATTGCCTTATCCCTGTTTTAAGGCACTGAAAAACTGCTATATTATTTGAAAACATAAGCTAATTAGACTGTCATTTGTAAAGTTGTAATAGCTCAGTGGGTTAACCAGGCGGTCTATAGAAGTCAAAATATTCCGGATCGAGTCTCTTGGGCTCGGTCTCCCAGGTACTACATATACATATTTAACAGACTAAAGTGAGTTTTTTGGTACTGAAGTCCATGCATAAGGATTTGCGGGTATCGGCAAATAACTCGCCAAATATTAGTTTTTCAGCGATTGAATCTAATTAAATTAATACTAGGCTGACTTTAACGTCAATGTGAGATTTCAAACTTGTTTAATTACTGGTGTTAATGCATGTTATATTATCAATCAATAAAAAAAGTAAAGTAAGTAGCGGCCTGTTACTATCCCACTGCTGGGCATAGGCCTCTTCTCTCCGTTATTGGAGAGAAGGGTTGGAGCTAAGACCTACCACGCTGCTCCAATGCGGATTGATAGGTTACACATATCTCCAGAATTCTCTAGAGATATGCAGGTTTCCTCACGATGTTTTCCTTCACCGAAAAGCGTGTGATAAATTGCAATTATGAATTAGACACATAAGTTTTAATAGAAAAACTCATTGGTGTCTGCCCGGGTTTGAACCCATGATCGTCTCTAGAGATTCACACGGTCGCACCGCTAGGCCATCACAGCTTGTATCAATAATCAATCAATAATCTGTCATAAAGCGTGTAGAATACTAATAAACTTAATTGTATACAAATATGCGTGCTGTTGTAAATATGCGTGTCTATGGTGCATGAAATTTCAATGTTCGTGTATGATAAACTGTTATTAGAAAAGTTATCTCACAGATGTAACGGAGTAATGATTTATGAAAGAAAATTAGGTTTTTAAATGGCGGTTTTTTAAGATATTATTCACATGATATTATTCTGTTTACGTAATTGTTATCGTACTTGTATTGTAGTTTGTTAATGAACCCTAATATACCTTCGATTTTCGATCTAATTTAATTAAATTTTGACTTCATCTGTCGGATATAGGTCTTTGAAGGGGTTTCGATATCATGCGGCGCTCGAATCCCGCAGTTTTTTAACCTTATCTTTCTATCTGCTGTTGTACCGGGACTTACTTAGGAACCAAAGGCCTATAATTTTTTGTATTTAAAATATATTATACTATCCATTCATTAAAAGTTACCCTCTCTCACCGTTGAGTGAATACCGCATCTTTAGTTTAAGTAATTTTCAGTAACCGAACCGATTATCATGTCATACAATATTTTTGTTACAGATACGGATACTAGTGGTCATTTTACTGTTTGGAAAAGGCTACAGTCAAGATGGATTTCTTAATCAAGATCTCCTCCGTTTGCAGCAGTATCCTGTTAGTAATGATCGCGTGGAAGCTTTGTCAAATCACAATACGAATTTTTTGCAAGGAGAACCAAACAGCCAAGTTAATTCGTTTGGCGCCCAATATCAATTCGCGAATGGGGGTTACAATAATGAATACAGCCGTGCAGGCAGAAATAGGAAAGTTTACAGGATAAAAAATCCCTTTCAGGAAAAAGAAGAAAGTAAAACAGTACAAGACGTAAATAGTTCACAAGACACGGGAACAGCAGGCAGTAACCAATATGCGGCTTTGCAATATTCTTTACCACCTGAAGAATTCTTACAGCAAATAAAAGCCGAGAGTCAGTACCAACAACAGTATCAACAACAGCAGTTTTCCACTCAAGATTCTGCTTCACCGTATACCGCTACACCCCAACCACAATATCAATACTCGACATTACCTGCCTCAAACTATGATGTTAATCCGGAAACTAATGCATTTTCGACTGTAGAACCCAAGTCGTATTCTTCACTTTATCAATCAACTACTAATTTGTATAATAATCAAAATTCGTATAACTTAGATAATATACATAGCACGCCGATTCCACCATATCTATCTACGGCGATACCGAATAATCAGTACTCAGCGACGTCTGCTAATACCTATGTATCAAGTTCTCAACCAATTTATCTTTCTAGTCCTCAAAGTTCACAACAATATGTATCTCCATTTTCAAATCTCCATTCAGGATCATATGATTTTAATAATAAAGTTACAACGATGGGCAGCAACTCACTTGGGTATGAAACGAACAAAGATTTTAATAAAAGAATGCAAATTGATCATTACGATAATGCTGCTAATGGGATAAGATACCTTATGAATACACCTAACCAATACCAAAATGATTTTCCTTCCACAACTGTATCTCCTACAACCTCACCATATACTGAGACTCCGAGTAATCAATGGCAGAATTCATTAATTAATAGCTATAGTTCCTTATCTAAGCCAGAACAAAGTTATTCTCAAAGTCAGTACCAAAATTATATATACAATCAGCAAGATAATAGATTTAGTGGAGATTCTAACAGTAATGATAACCATCGTATGGGCAGTATAGCTGCAGCAAATAATTTAATTTTAAACGCCGTTCAGCCAGAATATCAGTATCTTAACCATTTAAAAGATATTGCTAAAGAATCTAAGCTGGATTTAGGACAGTCAGAGTTGTATTCTCATGGTGATTATGGGTGGAAACTATCTGATAAAAAATCTTCGCTCGAGCCAGAAATATCGACAAACACGAACTATTTTAAATACCAAATTCATAGTGTGCAACCCGACACCGGAGCAGTAAGCCAAGTTAGTTTTAAAATGGATACTGAAAAACCATATAACTATAACCAGAATATTAAACCAGTTACAGAAAAATTGGATGCAGAAGAATTTTCTAAAGCAGCTGCCAAGGCACATGAAAAATATAAGCAACAAATAGAAACTAACAAATATTTGGCAAATGCTCAGTTTAATAGCAATTCGTTGTCAAATACGTATGCACTTAATTCATATCACAATAGCGACAATCAAAGAAATAAGTTGTTCTCTGATAATATTCATTCACATGGACAGCAGCAATCTGAATTTAGCTCTGCTTCTCCATTTTTTTACATGAATTCTAGAGATGCTTTAGACAAACAATCTTTCGATCATGATAAAGCTTTAAAAAATATTGTTCCAATTGATGTATCTAATGTTTTACAGAACTCTGATTCACAACCTAAATTTCAAACTGACTCAAATAACAGATATAAAATTCCTGGACTTTATAAAGATCACATTGAACAAACTTTGAAGTCCTATTTAAGACCTGATTCTTCTAATAATGTTAGAGATACTTTATATAATTTTAATGACAAATCACAATTAGATGACTCAGATAAACATAAGTCTGAACAAAATCTACCATTTTATAGCAATACTCAAACAACTTATCCATATTATAATTATGGAACTAACTTAGGACATAAACGTTACGTTGATGTATCACCACAAGGGATAAATTTTCCAAATCAAATGTCTACTGAAGATACTCAGATGAATAATTATCAACAAGGAATGCAACGTCCTCAACATTCATTTAATGCTAATAATATTTTAAAATTGAATGATGTGCCGTATCGTTTATCACAAAATTTACAAGATAATAATTTCAATCAACCAAACATACCAACACCATTGCCTATTCGAATTAATCAAAATGTGAATGACCATAATATTGATATTGCAGCTGAAGTTCTTGCTAAGTTAATGGGAAATAAACCAAATAATATTAGACCTGAAATTAACTCTCAATCTAATAATTTACTATCAACAATCAATGGGTTCAAAGTAGTAAATCCTTTTAATGTAGACCTTAATTTAGTTGCCGATATGTTAAAAGGAAATCCTTCAGTAGACAATAGTCATACGACATCGTTGCGTGGAGAATTAAGTAAAATGTCACCGATGAAACTCGATATTGTTCAATTGCAACAACTTCTGCAGCTTAAGAATGACAATAACATATTGAGTTCCAGTAATAGTTTCAGCCCTTACTCAGATATCTATAATAGTGGGCGACTACCTTATCAAGGTACTAAGTACTCCCGCAGTGAAGAAGATACGGAAAATATTCCTATTGCAGATTCATCAACTAATCATCTGATAGGAGCAGTTATTGAGGAAGATGCTGTTAATGATCAAGATGGTTCTGAATTAACTGAAAATGGAGAAGCTAGCACGTCATTGAATTCAGAAGACCATAGACCGAGACGTACGTTTGGCACTAATTATAGAGCACTTGGTGAAAGATATAAACAATTAAGTAACACTTACTCAGGACGGCATTCTTTTAAACAAAGGTATCCTAAATTAGAAAATAACGAGCCATATCCACTTTTGAAGCCCCCTCCACCGCGCAATGCTCGTAATAGAGGCACTTATTTAAAAGAAAAAAATAATCATCAAAGAAGAGTTAATAAGCACAAAATGCATCGAATATTCAAAACTGCACCTTTATTCGACAGCATTGTAGAAGATTTTAAACATTCAAATAATGTTAAGCGTTCTCTCACAGAAGTTGAAGATAAAACAGATGCTGAAAATAATAACGAAAGCACATGAATGTGTTATTTTATTTATTATCTTTATTAACCATCAATTAAGTGACAAATAATTTGAATCCTTTGGTATCGTCTACACACATATTTGTCAACAAGAGAGTCAAAGCCAATATGGATATTCAGGAAAACTTTAGCACAGGAAATAAAACCTTGAATTGATATGCATTATATACTTTGTACAGATTTTTTATTTTAATTATTGGTGCTAGAAACAAAATTACATAGCATTAATTATGGCATTTATTAACAAGATTTATTATTGTATATAGCTTTATTTTTAAGTTTGAACTTGTATTTACTAAGTTCGTGTAAATATTAAAATAATTCGATTGAATAAAATATATTCTAAAAAAAAATTACAATTGTGATAAGTTTTGTTTGTTTTTAAGGATTAGTTACTCAATTCCTTTTTGAGTTATTGTAAATATAAGGTATTGTTTTTATTAAAAACGTTACACAATAACCGACTTTTTTATTATCGACAGTTTTTTCCAATCAATTTTTCCATAATTTAGTAATGCCCCACCTCTTCTCTCTCTCCTCTTTTCTCTATGACCCTGGACTTCCCATTATGAAATATCTATTATTTCAGGTCTTGATTTTTCTGTAAGCAATATTTGACTATATCTGTGGCACAATTTTCAATTAAATCTTCGAAAAGAAACATATGCTTAGTTGATATTTACTGTAGTATGCCCTTTTCGGCAAAGAAAAATAACTTAAAGAAATCTGTATCTCTAAATAATTCTAGGGAGCTGTGGGTGGGCTTGTAATGTCGTTCTTAATCTCTTTTATTTTCTAAGGTTTAAGGGAGTCCTTACTCAAGAATAGTGAGAGACAATTCTTTTTTTTTAAATAATAAATAAATAAATTAAAACTAATAAGAATTAATCTTTTTGATTGTTTGTAATATCAAGTAAACAAATCATTCATCAAAATCAAATAATTTCAAGAGAACATGCTACATTTATTGAGAAAGATATGAAAATTATTGGGACGAAATGCGTGTGCGTACGTCGCGCTTTCTGAACGCGTTACCTTCAGTGTCGTTCGTGATTCAAGATGTTCGGCAAAACGTGTGAAATTGTTGTTAATGAATCACTTTTTTTACTTGTTTTATATGCATTATCCTATTTTTTTTAAGATAAACTTGTATCCTACTTTTACAAATCACAGCCAGTTTATCATAAGCTTGACAAATCATACTAATTATTTCAGAATGAATTAGTAAAAAATATTCAAGGTCTACATTTGTAAGTTTATTGTAAGAAGATATAGTTTTAGTCGTATTCAAGACCTTATATACGTTACAGCGCGCGCGGTTCGCTAGAATTAATTATCAATGACAAAACAAAGTTTTAGCAGCTGACAATTCTAGATTAGTCAATTTTGGATTTTCAAATGACAGGTAAATTAAAGAAAAAATTTAAAAATAGCAAAACGCTGATAGTGAAATTTAATCATAGTAGCTGTGCTTCTTTTGATTAACGTTAAAACGATAAATACTACTAACTAAACTACTGTATATATATTAAGTAACTGTTTACATATATCATGTTATTAACATAAAACTATATGGACCTTTTTCATTGCTACAATTATTAAGCAATCGAAAACATATGTATACAGATGCGCCTACTTTTCTAAGTGGGTCATATATTAGGTAATCGGCAGTGGAATAAATCCAAAACATCGTTATATCCGTTAGACAAGGATAGATATATCTACAACCTGTTATGACCAGATTTCGGTGTCGTTATAATGAACAGCGGCACAAATATATAAACATGAAAGAAAGTTTCGGAATTAACAGAGACAAGCAAAGCTTGTTGCAGAACACACAACTTTGTTCGACTGGTCAGCGTTTAGGTAGACAGTATGACTACCTTAGTAAGTAACACGCGATTAATGTTTACGTATAGAAATTTCGAACTTGATTAACACGCGGTTTTCCTTACAGACGATAGTGGTAACGTTAGCCATCCTACTGAATAGCAGTTATGCAGGAATTTTGCATAGTCATGGAACGGGAATTTCACATGGTCACGAAACAGGAATTTTACATGGGCACGAATCAGAAATTTTACATGGGCACGAATCAGGAATTTTACATGGGCACGAATCAGGAATTTTACATGGTCACGGAGCAGGAATTTTACATGGACATGAAGCCGGAATTTTACATGGACATGATGCCGGAATTTTGAATGGTCACGTATCAGGAAGCCACGGCCTAGCAGCTGACTCTATTATTGGCCTTACCGCACCAAGCACTGCTGGTGCAGCATCATTATCAACGGGTTTTGAACCAAGTTCATTTCCTATTGGATCGTTACCCTCTGCAACGTATTCAGGCCACAGACTGATTGGAGGTGGTATATCCGGTGGAGATATCTCTAATATAGGACTTGGCACTTCTGGTTTATCTGACACCTCACTGAGTTCTGCGCCTGGAATATCTTCTCCGGCCGTAGGTTCACAAATCGGAGCTGTTGGAACGTTCCCAGGAATTGCAGTCGGTGGTGAAGCTCCACCACCGGGACCCAAAGCACCAGTAATCACTGAAATTCATGGCCTAGCTAACAACAATGGTGCCCCGACCCAATATCGCGTCCGCGATGAGACATATCAAGTCGTTCGTGAGGTGACTCACCGTGTTCCACAACCAGTGCCTGTGCCTGTCCCTCATACTGTTAAAGTCCCAGTTCCACACCCTTATCCAGTCAAAGTACCTGTTGTCAGGAATGTTCCAGTGCCTGTCGTAAAGATCCATCACGTAAAAATTGACAAGCCCGTGCCTTATCCAGTTGAGAAAATAGTAAAAGTACCTGTTGAGAAAATCGTTGAAGTGGCCGTAGACCACCCTGTTCCTGTTGAAAGAATCGTTGAGGTCCCTGTCGTAAAGATAATTAAAATTCCAGTGCCAATAGTCAAACATTACCCCGTTCCTGTTGTCAAAACACTTCACCATAAGGCACATGTTAGCCATGGATGGTCTAAGGGTCACGACCATGGTTGGTGACAGGGACAAAAGTTAATATAATGTATTTAGGTCACTTATAGTACATGTCTGGTTTTGTAAATATATTCCATGTAAGCTCATCGAGAGGCTGCACTGTAGGGTGTAAACTAAGTCATTAATTTAATTAAGCGAATATACGAAATGTGTATTTAACTGTTATGTTCGTTTTGTAAATAGTAATATAAGATTTGCTATATTAATAAAACGATTATCCAAAGATATAATATTTTCATTTGTTTCCTATTAAATTTAACAGAGATTATGTTATTAATAGTAAAAATTCTTATATACAGGTTTAAATTGGCGAAATAATAGTAAAAACGAAAAAATATTCATTTCACATTTATATTCCTAAAATTATTTCCATTGTATTCGATAAACATATGAAACGTTACATAAACTTTGCATTTTCGACACAATTTTTTCAACAGATATTCATTGTTTTGAAACAAATAAACCATTATTGAATTATGTTTTGTAAATTGTGAATCTAATTTGATACAGAAAATAATTTGATTGATTTTTCTATTTAGAAACTTGCTTAAACATTATAATGCCTAATAAGAACGTTAAATACAAAATTTTAATTTTATTCAGTCATCATGAAAATAAAATGGATCGTAAAAGAAAAATCAACGGTTAAAAGAATTTATTTGCATTTTAATTTCCAATACATCTAATCATAATGCAGGTTCCAGTCCTGCGGCATTCACAAATTGATTATTTTGAATTTTTGAACTTCATCTCGTGAACACAGAAATAATCACTTCTGTCCTTTACATGCTCGTATGTCAAATAATAGTATCGGTTTTATGCTGTTGACGTGATCAGTTTTAAGGCGGTCAACGTAACTTGCTGCCAGCCTAATCAAAAAGCCATATTATGTTATTTTATATTACTATACGACTGCTAGCTTATTTTTCAGTAGTTACTAGATTTTTTTTTGCTAAACAATACGACATCCTTGTCTATTTCGATATATTTATAAAAGTTTTTAAATAACTTGCTGTATGTATGTGAATGAAGGTGGAATCTTAAAGGTTTAAGCAAGTTAAACTAGACCCACTTCGCGGGGTCCGATTGAGCTGAAATTTTATATACTAGTCCAGTCTAGATAACAATGCATGTTTATGATAAGCATGACATGAACTTTTGTTAAAAGCTTTTATTTATTAAAAGCTCTTATTATGTTAAAGTTATGTATTATGATTTATATTATTTGAGTATACATTAATATGCAGAGACGTCACAATCTTCTCTCGAGGAATGGGTTTGGGGTCAATGCCTCTTCTGGTCTTTGCCTACGCAATTTTTATGGAGATACTTTTTAATTCCATAAATTTTCTTATGCAATAGATTCTGAGTAGGATGATTTCCGTGCTACAGTTGCCCATTATTCATAAAAATTCCGCATGTGGACTTCGATATGAATATCGTAGCGATACTGTGCGCAGTATATTTTGCTTTACAGATTCTATTTAACAAATTGGTATTTTTCGAGTGACTGGCCCGTTGGCGCAGTGGGTAGTGACCCTGCCTTCAGCTCCGCGGGTCGCGGGTTCGATTACCGCCGAGGGCCAACATTTTCTATAAATTAATTTTTTGGCCTTTGAGCCTGGGTGTATATTTGTATTTAAGTATGTATTTAAAAATATATAAGTATATATTCACCAGTTGTCTGTCAACCATAACACAAGTATTAAGTTACTTACTTTGGGGACGGACGACCGTGTGTGTAAGTGTCCCATATATATATAAAAAAAAAATTGCTTTATTGTACAACAATCAGTATATTAGCCGTGTGGTATCCGGCTGAGTAGAATAGACCACCCTTATTTCTTACGGAGGTGTCGTTAAACGCGACTAAGGTAAGTCAACTCACTGTGTGGTATCCGGTTGAGTAGAATAGACTACCTTCTTTCTTACCGAAGTGTCGTAAAATACAACTAAATAAATTGACGTCAGACAGTCGGCCGGTAGTAAAATACGAATTCAACTTATGTGACAACATGTTTATAACATGTTGGAGGGCAGGAGAATGATGATGTACAACAAATATATAAAATATTATGTATATGAAGCTAGTTAATTGAATTTTCAGGCTACAAAAGCCTCTTTTTCTGTATAAAAAATTAGTTTAGCGATTAAACGCAAAATAAATAAATAATGCTGCCAGGATTATTTATTATGGTCCCAACCATGACGTGTATTTAATGAGCGTTAAATTAAATATTTCATTGTAAATAAATAAATAAATATCCCTTAATTGAATATTAGTTTACAAAAGTAAGTGGGTTTAATTAAAAAGTGGATCACGAAATCAAAATTTGGTCAACGAGTTTATTGAATAACTAACTTGTTTCAAGATTTTAATCTTTCTACATTTACTTTTATTTCAACGTTTTATATTTTCATGCGTATATAAAACAATTAGTGTTAAATTATTTTTTAATTGTTAAATAAATAGTCCAAATATAAAAACAATTCAAAATTAATTTGAAAACAATTTGAACCGTGCCGTGATAGCCAAATGGTGAGTGCATCATTTTTCTCAATTCAAATATTTTTGAACAATACATATTTGGAGAAAAATACGGAACTCATACCTACCATGCTTCTCCAATGCGGATTAAAGGTTGTCTGTAAGAGATCACTCTTAGTGATAAGACCGCCTTTGCACTTCTGTATGTGTTCCTGTTTATTCTTTCTTTAGTCCTGTATTTCCTATGTATTTGATGTGCAATAAAGAGTTTATTATTATTATTATTATTAAAAGGTTAAACATATTCCATAGAATTTCTAGACAAATATCAGTTTCATTATGATCAGTAGAAGGAATAACGAATTGTAAAAATTGAAAATTGTATTGTGGATATAGCTACTGTTCGACCCTGTACACGATAGTAATGACTTAATGTTACTAGTTATAAGTATTATTTTGAAAAGAGCAACCGTCAAGTTTCTTGTTGGCTCTTCTCAGTAGGAGCAGCTTTACGAGCTAGCAGTGAAGTTGACGATTCAAATGCACTTATTTACAGGTTTACTTGAATAAAGGAAACCTACCTACTACCTAACAAGTGGTAGTGGTCTTATATAAAATGAAAAAAAAATACAAAATGTTTGATATTTGCATACCAACTTTTTCTAAACTATAAATTATCTCACTTCGTAGGCTAGCTGGCAGAGATCTCTGTCATAGGAATAAGTTGACCTTTGCTCACTTTTTTGCACCAATAATGTTTTTTACATTTTTATTTAACATTATGGTACATAAATAAATAAAAAAATTTGAATTTTATTTTTAATTTGGAATATTAAATAATACATAAATTACTATTTAAGATTCATGGGCGTCGGCCCTGAATGCGAATCTTCAAACCCATGGTCACATGAACCCATGGTCACGCTGGAATGTTTTTTTTAGACAAGCAAAGTCGAGATATTAACAATAACAATAACAAAAGCTGTATGAAAGCTCTATTTTAATACCGGTAGTAATGTCCATATCACAACAATAACTTGGACTGGTTGACAACATCTGTCATTGCGACATCGGGCCGATAAAATGTGTCCATTTAAGCGGCGGAATTACGTAAAAGTGACATAGAAGCGAACCGGAAATGCCGGAATATATCGGTCAAATATTTTTTATTGCTCATTTACATTGTAAATTCCCACGAGCCAGGTGAAATTGATAGGAGAAAAGAAACCGGTCGCCATTATTAGAGTTACTTAATAAAGGGTCGAGAGACATGTTACGTCATCCGGAAGATGTTCTACTAATCTAAATTAACTTTTTGTCTGTTTTAGTTCTGTAGTAGAATAGACCACCCTCATTTCTTACAGAGTTGTCGTAAAAGGCGACTAAGGTAAGTTGATCCACCGTGAGTCCGGTTGAGTAGAATAGACCACCCTCCTTCTTACCGAGGTGTCGTCTATTCTATTCAACTGGATACCACACGGGCAACTTACCTTCTTCTATAAATGGACTATCTTAAACTGAAAGAATTTTTCAAATCGGTCCAATAGTTCCTGAGATTAGCGTAATCAAACAAACAAACAAACTCTTCAGCTTTATATATCAGTTATCGTAAGTGGTTTATATAATTACACAATATACTGGTTTACTTATGTCAAATATTTATGGGTGTTTCCGATTAATTTCAAAGTCGTTTGCAATTCCGAGTAGCTCATTATACTGTCATATCGGAAATGGATTTGTTAGAGACGAAAAGTCTAGTATTATAAAAACGAAACCTCATGTCTTAATACTCTATGAAGGTTTCTTTTTATATAAGTAATGTAAGTAATGAAACTTCCTTGACGTAAATTGGAGGTATTGTAGAGTTTGACATAGGCTTGTGGTCTCTGTGATGTTAATCACTGGACAACAAAACTTTTGACATAGGCTTGTGGTTTCTGTGATGTTAATCATTGGACAACAAATCTTTTCGAGTTTATCATTCGCTTACCTTATTAAATTTCGCTATTCATATTAGAACGTTAATACGTGGTACATATGTGGTAGATATTCACGTTGAAACAATGGTGGCCATTAATGGAAGCCGATGGAAAAAATGAATCCACTCGAGAATAGAGTCTAGCCAGGACCACGGTCTTCAGTAATGAAGAAACGATCGGAGAGAGAGATCCATATTAGACTTGCCTAAACACATAATTTCTCTATTATCTCTCTTATATCTCTTTTATCTTTAATATTGAAATGAGTTAATCTTGTATATGCAATTTTTTCTGACCGCCGTGTCGAATAAAATAGTACCACCCTCTTTTCTTACCGAGGTGTCGTAAAAGGCGACTAAGGTAAGTCGACCCGCCGTGTGGTATCCGGCTGAGTGGAATAGACCACCCTCATGTCTTACCGAGGTGTCGTAAAAGGCGACTAAGGCAAGTTGACTCACCGTGTGGTATCCGGTTAAGTAGAATAGACCTACCTCTTTCTTATCGAGGTGTCGTAAAATACGACTAAGATAAGTTGACGTCAGGCAGGCGGCCGGTCGTAAAAAACGTAGCCAAATCATGTGACAACATGTTTATAAGATGTTGTGCCGACCCCACTTAGAGTGGGATAAGGGCAGGAAGATGATGATATAATTTTTTCTCTCCAACGATTTTCATGAAATTCAGCATGTAGGGGGTTTTAGGGGCCAAAAATCGGTCTAGCTAGGTTTTATTTTTAAAAAATATCATTCTATCCCTGTTTTTAGACACTATAAAAACTGCTATAATGTTGAGAAAGCAAAGGATAATTTCGCTGTCAATTGCATATTCCTGATAGCTCAATCTGGTAACAGGCGGTCTCGAATTCCAAATACAAGGTTCGGTTCCAGATAAATCATTCTTTTTTAATTTTTTAAGTGCATTTCTTTATATATAAAAAAATACTCTTAAATTACTGTTAGCTAAATATCATATATGTCATGTTTTATTAATATAAGTGAAATGATTCTCATGGTTGCATTAGACCTATGTTAATTTTATAGCTGATTGCCAAAAGTAGGCTGTCATAATTATTTATTGCTTATGATAGTGATTTAGTAATAAGGGCACGATAAAATTATTTATAGCTTTGAAATTTGAAATTAGGTTTATGCTAAAACAGATTATGTAAAGATTCGGAATATTTCTATATATTCAATTAGATATATTAAATTATAAAACAATGGCATAGCTTACGGGTTGCAAAATTGACGCTGTGAAGGTTCGAATAACTGATAAATGAAGGTATTAAATTAGGAGACAGACTTAATATTCCTAGTGCGCAGAAATTAAAAGCTATACATCCTAAAAATTTTCAAAATATATTTAGGGTTCTACACAATATTTTTATTCTTAAAATAAGCTCATGACGAATGAAGCTTTAAAGGAATACCACCTTACTATTGTGAAACTTTGGTAGGGCCTGTGTCCTGCTAAAACAATGCAATTGTAAATAACAGATTTTGGTATAACATATGTAGTTTAATAAGCTTCATAAGCTGTGGTAGCCCAGCGGTGTGACCGTGCGACTCTTTCGAGGAGGTCATGGGTTCAATCCCGGGTTCAAAACCAATGACTTTTTCTGTTAAAACTCATGTGTCTAATCGATAATTGCAATTTATTGCACTCTTTTCGGTAAAGGAAAACATCGTGAGGAAACCTGCATATCTCTAGAGAATTCTGGAGATATGTGTAACCTACCAATCCGCATTGGAGCAGCGTGGTAGGTCTTAGCTCCAATCCTTCTCTCCAAGAACAGAGAGAAGAGGCCTATTCTCAGCAGTGGGATAGTAACAGGTCGCTACTTACTTTTTACTTACTATGTAGTTTAATATAGTATTAATAAATTTATATAATCGCTAGAATTATTTTGGAATATTATTTACGTGGTATGGACGGACTACTACGAAAATATACGTCAATATAATATATTCACGGGTGTTGTATCGAAATAACCACCACTATCACAACTATAAATATCTGAGTATGTTACGTTATTATATCATACACCGCGGAACTTCGGAACAAAAAGCAACAACCACTTTCGGTTGGCTTTAAGCGTTTAGCTAACTGCCATGGCGTTTATTGTAAGTTATTTCATGTAAATTAATGAAAACATACCTTGCTTTACCTTACAAATACATGGGAGCAGTATAAAGAAACCGTTTAGCCCGTTGGCGCAATGGGTAGTGATCCTGCCTTCAGGATCACTACCCTTAACCCTTCGCGGGTCGCGGGTTCGATTCCCGCCGATGTACAACATTTTCTATAAAAAGAATTTATTGATTCTTCGAGCCTGGGTGTATTTTTGTATTTAAGTATATATTTAAAAATTATATATGTATATATTCACCAGTTGTCTCTTACCCATAACACAAGTAATAAATTACTTACTTTGGGGACGGACGACCGTGTGTGTGTGTCCCATATATTTATTTATTTTTATAAATAGAAGTTAAAGATAAATAAAAGCTTTTGCTTTTCCTAAAACATTTTATCATAAGTTATTTATAATTTTGCGTATTATTGAAATAAATCTTCTTTTTGTTACAGTTGAATATTGCGTTTCTAACAGCGCTGGTGTATAGTACAAATGCTGGAATATTGGGTCATAGTCACGACTCTTACGTCTCATCTGCATTGGGTGCTCCTTCTGCATCCTACGGTCCACCATCAACATTATACGGAACCCCATCTGTAGCACACGGACATGATGCTCCTTCAGGTGCTCTTGATGGAAGTATAATTAATGAAGGACATGGTCCAGCAATTGACAGTGCTCCAGGTTTGAATGTCCTTGACAGCGGATCAGCTATTGGTGGCAGTTCGATTGAGTCTGGTCAAGGATTAGGAACAACTGGTGTGGGCGGTATTGAAGGTGCAACTGGCTTAGGAAATATTGGAGGAACTGGATTTGGAAACGGAGCTATTGACGGTACTGGTGTTGGAAATTATGGCGCTCCCGGAGTAGGCAATGGTGGTTACGATCTTGGCGGACCAGGTATAAATGATCCCAGTGCAGGATTAGCAAGTGGAGCTCCTAAAGTGATTGGAACATTTGTTTCTGTTGGTCGTCCAGTCGCACAGGCATCGAGGTACGAACTTCAGTCTGTAGTACAAAATATTATCCGTCGCGTTCCCGTTGAAATAACTAAACACGTGAAAGTCGCTGTGCCTCACCCCGTACCCGTTCCAGTACCCCATGAAGTCAAAGTCCCTGTCCCCCAGCCGTACCCTGTTCACGTAGATGTTGTGAAACACGTACCCTACCCTGTAGTGAAAACCGAGCATGTTGAGGTTGAGAGACCTGTACCAATTGAAGTAATAAAGCACGTGCCGTTCCCAGTCATCAAAAAAGTCCACGTCCCCGTTGATAGACCAGTGGAGGTTATAAAGAAGGTTCATGTGCCTATAGAAAAACACGTTGAGGTCCCAGTACCTGTGTGGAAACCTTACCCCATTCACATTATTAAACATGTTACCCATTATAAAAAGAAGAGCTGTTGCTGGTGAGGAGTTGTGAACGTGCCAAATAGTTGATATAATTGTACATATAGTCATTAAGTAAATAAATAGTCATTAATTGTACAAATATATAGATAGTAAAATAAAATACTTTAAAAAAATATGTTTTTGTATTTTCGTCACGATTATTTAAAAAATAAGGTATCATTTACCACAAGAAAATATTAAAAGATTAAAAAATGTTAATCAGACTTACTTCACGATATATAATAGAATCAACTTAAGTATTCAAATGCTGAATTATGTAATATGTTTATGTCAATTATACATTTTTTCATGGTCTCTTAGAAAGTACGGGATTTTTTTATTTATATGTCAGCCTGGTATACAAAGTTCAATTGTAACAAATTAGAAAAAACAACTCTATTAGCACTTTGGCTTTAAAAGGTGTAACAGACAGACAAATTGTCACGTTAAGAACATTAGGTATAGATGATGAGTTAAATGTTATGAATTTAAAATTTTCTCTAATGGTCCAAAATATATCGAAAATTGTTTCATAACTGGGTTGCGCCTAACGATATCATATTGGTAAGCTATGGCCTGGATCTAAAAGAGAAATGCTATAAATTATAAAATTAGGCAATAGTTTTCTCCTATTATCAAACGAATAAGGCGTTGTCGCTTATAAGATTATGATTTATTGAATAAAATATATAACTATTTTTATTTTATTATTATTAAATGACTAACTTTTACCCACGACTTAGTTCGCGTTAACTGTTGTCGCGTTATAGGTTGATAGATGGCGCTTTTGAATGTCATCCTATTCCTGTAGATTAAGCAGGATTTCTATAGCATATATGTTACCCCGGTGTATAAGCAATAATTGTGCCAAATTTCATCGTTATTCGTTCAGCGGATTCGCCTTGAAAGAGTAACAAATATACATCTATACTCACAAAACTTTCGCATTTATAATATTAGTAGGATTGGATAGGATATTATGTATACAATAAGTTTCATGGTGACCCTTTTATCATTTCCAACACCCAAATTCAAATAGGGAAGTGATAGCAATAGGAATCTAAATCCGAATTCTAGCATTAGACGAAGCATGTTGAATGGATCACAAAATCTTAATTCAATACGAATATTTTATTGTGCTTATTTCAAGATATTGAAAAAATCATGTCATTTACAGTTTTAGAACAGAATGATTTCCTACGCAAGAAGTTTTATAAAATAGATGTCCTTAAATTAACTATACACTTTATATTTAGCAATTTTTTGTACATAAAATATACATTATAATTTTTTTTACATAATAGACATAGAACAGACCCGCATAATTGACTTGCTTTAATTCTTAAAAAGTAATATAATATGCGTTTTTTTTCTATTCCCGAAAGAAGAACGTGATTTTATGTTTGTTGGGAAATGTTCCCTAATTAAAAGGAACCTGGTCCCTGGACCCTAGGTCGCTGGTAGGTTCTTTAAGTGGACTGTATAGGGGGGTTCAGGGCGTTAACTATTTTCTATCTCTCTGGGCAATGCGTAATTTATTACCGATACGAAGTAACAACTTAGCACCACCCACCTTTCGATGCCTTTGTACTGCCACCGTGCACTGGAAGGGTCGAAGTCCTCGAAATCCGCCGGCGGCCGGCCGTTTCTTGTGACGCCAAGGGAAATGTTACTTGCACGAACAGTAACACTTTTACGAGTTCGAAACTCGACACGACATTTATTGTTAGGCACTGCACTTAGGTAATATTGCAGACGAATTGTTTAATGTTCGACAACGAATTAAATACGAATAATGTATAGCGATCGAGCGGCCATTAGCGAAGGTTCCGCGCTCACGTAGACACTCGCACGGCGACAGACGAACCGATCGGCGAGTGGCGCTTTATTGCTACCCACATATCGGTGAATAAAAAAATGACAATTGCCCAGAGACAAAAAGAAATATATTACGAAGTAAATAAAATTATTAAATATTTACGAACAATGTTCTTCACTTAATTATTACTCCGCTATATAATCTTTAATTGAGACAAATTTCATCAATATTGTCCAGCGACAGATTTCCGAATATAATATATTCGTTATCCTATGACCAATATAGGTTTGATAGATGGAGCAACATCAGTGAATGTCATTACACAAATCTATAGTTCCTATCCACATTGTTAAATTTATTATTGTATTAAATTAATACTATATTATAACAAAATTTAACATTTCCAATTTTGAAATTTAACGTTTTCAAATATAATTTATAGAATTAGGTGTTACTTTGCGGAGATCCATAATATTTACAAAAGTAATAATAAAATTATTTATATAATTGAATAATTTTATTATTATTAAAATATGTTGGAACATTTTAAACCTATTAACAATTATTATTTTTAACGCCTGCACATAAATAAAAGCAATGACTACAAAATATAACATTGCTCTTATTATTTATTTTTTTAATATATCAAAATTGAAACTAAATTTCAATATTTTAGCCACAATTTTATATAATCTAAGTTTTTTTTAAATATATTTCATCTAAAGACTATAACACAACACAGGTTTGTATCGTTTGAAAGAAGTGGATGTAATTATTTCAGTCTATTAAACACTTTACTCAATGTAAGTTTACTAAAATTGTATTTAGTATTGAGTTTGTTTTTGTTTTCAGTCACCTCTTTTAATATCCTTGAACATCGACTTCTACCAGACGCTTCATGACATAGATATGCAAACATGACATGTCGGTTAATAAGAAATAGTGCAAAATTAGTCATTATTGTCACATAACTTTAAAAAAACAATGTACATTTCGCAATAATTAGTATATCGTTCTCTTTTTATGTTGCTTATTTACCTAATGTATAATAAATACTTTACATATTAAATTGAAAGTGTGTGAATACCATCTTATTTTTCAAGTATTTCTGTGGCATGCAGTAGTCAATAATCGTTCTGGTACTGTTTAATTGTTTATAGTATACATGAACTTGGATATCACGTGTGATTTCGCTTCGAAAGCATTAGCTTACTGAGTGAATACGAAACTATCTACTTAGGAATCAGGAAGGAGAAACTTAATAGGCACTTTCTTAATACCGTAATCTTGCATATTACGAAATATTGTTTATTACAAGCATTATTGGTAGTGCTATTTCTATATCTTTAATATTTAAATGAGTTAATCTTGTGTGTATATATATATGTATATATTTTCGGAATCTCGGAAACGGCTCGAACGATTTTCCTGAAATTCAGCATGTAGGGGGTTTTGGGGGAGAAAAATCGATCTAGATAAGTTTTATTTAAAAAGAAGTGTCGTTTTATCCCTGTTTTCGGGCTATAAATTTTTTTTGAAATTTACGTTGCATACAATCACAATTCGCTGTCAAACGTAAAGTCATAGTAGTTCATTTGGGGAAGGGGCGTTCTAGAAAGTTGATAATACCTAGTATCGAGCCCCACCTGCCCTATTATTTTTCATTTTTCTTTTCAATTTCTTTTTTACCTCATTTGAAAAATTTCCGAGCAAGGCTCGGTCTCCCAGGTACTTATTAATAAACAGAATACGTCACCGATAATATATACTACAGTACTGCTCATCAATACTCACATAGGAATAGAAAATAGCATTTTTTCTCCACTTTTTTGATTACATATTTGATATCATATTTCTCTAAAATGTACGAAGCTTAAGTGATAATGGGTTGGGTTTGTATTAAAAAGAATCGATTGGAATCATATCCTTAAGTGTTCATTAAAGGTAAACCTCGCAACGGAAATACTGAATGGGTATCCCATTCTACTAGGTAGACAGAAACCTCAAGAAGGACAGTTGAAGCCGCTACTTCAAAGAAGCAAAAGATTCTTTAACGTGAAACGTTTTTACAAAAAAGTCTGTCCGGATTAGTTTAGACAGAAGCAGATATCTAACTCTATTGTTGTCGCTAATGACTTCCGCTTTGTATTTTATAGCAACACAGTCATAAAACAAGAGTATCGCGCCCTTTTTGATTAAAATGGTGGCACCACTATGCCGTTGTTGTGGACTCTTCCTATTGATAAAACGTTTCAGAAACATTCATTCTTTGTTCGTAATTCAAGAGAAGTGTATCTCGGAGCGGGAATTGTGGTATTCCATATTATATCGTGTTTCTGTCGAAAGTGTGCGCTAACACTATGCGCTAATACTTTTCGAGGGGATGGTTATCTTATCCCAACATAATTTTTAGCAGTTGTAAACGTCCGAGGATCCGTCGAAGGCGTGGTAATAAAAAAGTACTTTACCGACTTTACACGATATTAAGGAACCCGGAAACAGTTAACTTAACTATTCTAGAACGAAGTGGGGAAATAACTGATAAAAGATTATGAAATAGTACCTTTTAGTTACCGATCCAGTTGCCGGCATGAATCATGATTGCAATAGCGCAATGTTTAATTAGTAGCTGTTACAACTAGGATCATGGTTTCCTTAAACATCAAACTATACAACTATCTAAGGTAAGATCACTAGTAATTGACCATTCACTAGTAGTTGGCTGTTGTATGAAATTTTAAATAATAAGCCTTTTGTTTGTTGTAGCTAATAGAAAATATTAATAATAATAGTAAGTAGCGGCCTGTTACTATCCCACTGCTGAGAATAGGCCTCTTCCCTCCGTTTTTGGAGAGAAGGATTAGAGCTAAGACCTACCACGCTGCTTCAATGCGGATTGGTAGGTTACACATATCCCCAGAATTCTCTAGAGATATGCAGGTTTCCTCCCGATGTTTTCCTTCACCGAAAAGCGTGTGATAAATTGCAATTATCAATTAGACACAAGTTTTAAGAGAAAAACTCATTGGTGTCTGCCCGGGTTTGAACTCGTGACCTCCTTCGAAATAGTCGCACGGTGTTACCGCTGGGCTACCACAGCTTCATAATAATATTAAATTTTAAATATTAAACAATGGGCTACACAGTTCTGAGCTTTTAGGCAGTTGTTAATAGATGGCAACAGGTAATTTACAAATTTATTTTTTATTAGCTATAACAAACAAAACGCTTATTATTTAAAATTTCATATAAACGGTCAACTACTAGAACATGGTCAATTACTAGTGCACTTACCTTAGTACCCGTGACTCTATTGCTGAGCAGGGGTCAGCATGCTTTTTAATTGGAAAAGATAAAAATTACAATTTATAAAATTTCAGTTTTTAAAGAGTCACAATTTTATCAAGGTACCAGGTCATAAAATGATTATCTATACTAATATTATAAAGAGAAAAAATTTGTTTGTATGTTTGTAATGTTTTCACAAAAAAACTATCGGACCGATTTCAAAAATTCTTTCACCATTGGAAAGCTGCATCTTTACTGAGCAACATAGGCTATATTACATTAAAAAATTAGGATCCGTTATAAAAATGCAATAAGGTGTAAATAATTAGTCATAAAAATCTGTCATCGCAAGCGCTGCGAAAACTATTAATGATATAGGTATTTAACAAAAATAAATCTATAGTCCGACTTAGTAGATTTTCCACTGTCATGAGATCGGTATGTACGCGGGTGAAACCGCGGGATATCACTAGTTAATTATAATCCGTTACAAAAGTAAGCCGTTTGATATTGCATCAATTGACGAATCAGAGCAATCAAGTACTTAACACCTAATTTATGGTCGGAATAGCCCATAATCACGTGAGCGTACAATTGCATTAAGCTTTCGTAATAATTGCCATTCATTGTAAGTATGATAAGTTAAGCCGTATCAGGCTGAGTAAAATAGACCACCCTCATTTCTTGTCGCGGTGTCGTAAAAGGCAAAGTTAAGTTGGCCCGCCGTGTGGTGCGAAGAATCCACCACCCTCATTTCTTACCGAGATATCTTAAAAGGCGACTAAGGTAAGTTGACCCCCCGTGTGGTATCCGGTTAAGTAGAAATTCCTTCCCGAGGTGTCGAAAAAGGGGACTGAGGTAAGTTAACTCCCCGTGTGGTATCCGGCTGAGAAAAATCGAGCGCCCTCATTTCTTACCGAGGTGTCTTAAAAGGCGACTAAGGTTAGTTGACCAACCCTGTGGTATTCGGTTGAGTAGAATAGACCAAACTTTTTTTTACCGAGATGTCGTAAAGTACGACTAAGGTAAGTAGACGTCACGCAGGCGGCCGGTCGTAACATACGTAACCAATCACGTGAGAACATGTTAAAACATGTTGTGCTGACCCCACTTGGAGTGGGATAAGTTGCTGTTAAGCAGTCTCATGTATATAGAAGGTACATATCACATAATCAACAGTTACAATTCTAAGGGCCTGTTTCACAAGTTACCAATAAACTGTCAGTTAGCTTATTCGGAACATATCTGACATATATCTCGGAATTTTGCGTTTCTCAGGTTTCTGATAGGCTTATTCAGCATTTAAAGTCCCTAATAAGTTAACAGGTAGATCATGTGGCTGTTATTTTGTTTATCTGCTGGATAGCAAATACCTTTTTCAAAATGGCCGCGATTTTATTTTTAAAAAATTTTAAATTTTTGAGTCTGTTTTTAGAACGCCATGTGGTATCCGGCTGAATAGAATAGTACCACCCTCATTTCTTACCGAGGTGTCGTAAAATACGACAGAGGTAAGTTGACGTCAGGCAGGCGGCCGGTCGTAAAATGCAGCCAAATAATGTGACAACATGTTTATAACATGTTGTGCCGACCCCTCTTAGAGTGGGATAAGGGCAGAAAGATTCTTTTTAGAGACATTTATCTGCTCCTTAGTTTATTTGTCGGTTAACTATCCGACGCTCCACAGTAACTTGTGAAACAAGCCCTAAATATCGAAATTGCGTAAAATGTTCTACAAATTACGCATCGTGACTTTATCTAATAGCATATCAATTAGAAACAATCTTTAAACTACCGGTGAATTATTTGAGTATCGATTGACGCAATCTGCTTTCATTATTTGCATACTAACTTACATTTACGTTTTGAAATCAAGTATATCTGAGAAATCAATACTATAGAACATCACCTACAAAATAAGAATAATAATTAGTAACTTAATTTAATAGGACATATAGAAATTGGAATTTATATACTACATCACTAGTCCATTTGAAATTATATAATATTTATTTTAATGGATTAATTAATATTGCTATCATTATGATCAGATATTGCATAAGCCCTATTTAGGCTGTTAAGCTTGCAACGTAATAGTGTTTGAATAATATTATGTTATTTAACATCATACAGTTGCAAACATAACACTCTTATGCAAATTCTTAACCACACTTGAATATTTGATTAAGAAAACATTGACCAACACAGTTATAGCGATTTTATAATCAAATAGGTTGTTAAATGTGAGAAAATAAACCGAGAATAAAATTCAACATTTTATTAATATCACAATTTCACTGGGACGTATTACCCATACTATAATAATACTAAATTATAATCAAGCAGAGAATTCACACTAAGGAAACAAACAGAAGCCGCTTTCTCTACACTTACTACTCTGATTCATAACGCATTTATAGACAATAATACATAATTTACATTATTACACACTTTTGTCGCAACATTTACACCACTAAAAGAATTCACGGGTATTTTAACCAATTTACATTTTACCTACATAACAAATCAGGTACATCGATATCAATTTTGAAACATTATTAAACCGCTCATTGGCCTATTTCTAGTACTGGTAATATCAAAACGAACAGGCAAGAAAAATCTTATATTATATCACGATGGAGAGATTCTCCTTTCGTTCGCCCAAAAATGTTAGTCTAAATGCGGTTAATAATGTTCATACTTGTAACCTTCTCCGCTTTCGCCAGATAGAGCTTGCGCGTGTTCAGAATAGTATTGTCCTTGAGTTTCGGGCTGTTCTTCGGCGTAAGCTTTTAAGCCTTCACCGCTTTCATAGTTTCCTGCAAATTGCTCATAGCCTCCGTGCTCGTATCCACCTTGTTGAATACCACCGTGTTCAAGTCCTTCGCTCAAACCCCCATGTTCTAGGCCCCCGTGTTCAAAACCACCATGAGCGAGTCCGGCAGCAAATTGCTCAGAGTCAAATCTGTGGTCTTCTAATACGAGGCCACCACCATGGCTGTGTTGAGTTTCGGGGTGGATTTGTTTCAAGTTTTGTTCAGATTTTCCTTTTTCAAGAGGATGCTTGAGCAGATGGCTATGTTCTTTCTTGACATATACGGGAACTGGATGGAAGTGTTCGAATTTAATTGATTGATGTGACTTGGCGTGTTCGTGTTCGACCTGGTGATGGTGTCCCGATTCACCAATGAGGCCCTGGTGTTCGTAACTCTCAGCGATCTGAGGAGCCTCCTGGTGAATGATACCAGGGTACGCGGCTGCCACAGCAAACAGTCCCAGGAAAATCTGCAAACATTTAAGTAAAAATAACCATATTCATTCATGATGACAATTTATTGTCATTGAGATCTATTTAAAGAGTTGGACAATATTAGGAAGTTTAACTTTACTACATGTGTTTTTAAGACAATAAACTAGCATTGTAATAACTAGTTATTCAAAAAAACAGCGTAAAGAATCCCTCCTATTCATGTAATAAGAAAGGCTTCCTATAGCAGGTTTTATACAATAGATCGATGAATAAGGAAGAAATATCTGATTGGCGGTTCATTAGCTGCACATAAATTAAAAATAATGACTACACTCAATAAATGTATAGTTATATAACACATTATTTTAAAGACATAATAAGTATGTCATGAACACTATCGATTTTGAAAAAAACACAGGCACAGTAAACACTAAGTATAGGTTTGCACGCACATGGTACTTCATTGCGATAAGCAGATCTTGTGATCGTAGCTCGATGAGAGGGTGGTGGGTAATGCTGGCAATTGCTATTTGCATCGCTTATATACTAAGTTTCACTGATATTCGTGTGTGTGTGAGTGCTCTGCTTTGATATTACGTGTACCTCGAACGGTACATTGGCACGCCGTTCGCATCTTAAGAACAATAGATAGAAATTTTAAATCTAAGTTACAAGAAAAAGTCAATTGAACGGAATTAGTATTTTCTATCAGTCTTACGTGATACAAAACATATGTAACTTCTGTATCAAATGTGATTTGCATCTAATTTATTATAATATTCAGATAGCCGATTTAAGTGGGAGATAAAAGATATCAATCTTAGATTGAATTCATGCGTCCTAGTAGGTTTTCTTTGTGTTTGGATAGAAAAATGTGTAGCGCAAAATTTGTATAGTACACCAGGCTGGTTGCTTGAACGTATACTAGTAATTCATCATCATCCTTCTGCCTTATCCCACTCTAAGTGGGGTCGGCACAACATGCTACAAACATGTTGCCATATGATTTGGCTACGTATTTTGCGACCGGCCTGCCTGACGTCAACTTACCTTAGTCGTATTTTACGACTCCTCCGTAAGAAAGAGAGTGAACTATTTTACTTAACCGGATGCCACACGGTGGGTCAACTTAGCTTAGTCGCCTTTTACGACACCTCGGTAAGTAAATGAGGGTGGTACTATTCTATTCAGCCGGATACCACACGGTGTTGAACGATTACTAGAAATTGACTCAAAAATATTTTTTTTGAACTTTGTGTTTTTTTCAAATGTCATGAGCAATCACGGATTTTAAGTCTGCCCGAAACTAATAATTGGGATAGATCAAGATTATATTCATTTTGTGAATATATTACAAATATATTTTTTACACAAATTATTAAGCAATTAAGTAGCGGCCTGTTACTATCCCACTCTTTCCTTTTTTTTGGAGAAAAGGGTTGGAGTTAAAACCCACCACGCTGCTCCAACAGAATTGACAGGTTATACATATCCCCAGAATTCGCAGGCTTTCTAACAAATTTTCTTCCATGAAATGCATGTGGTAAATTTGTAAATATTAATTAGACACATAAGTTTAAATAGAAAAGTTATAAGGTTTGAACCCGTGACCCCTCTTGATAGAGTCGCACGGTCTGACCGCTAAGCTACCACAGCTCTCTATTTAAGTAATAAAATGATTATTTATTTTCACATTTCACATTTTCATTCCAAATTTACGTCAGTTTTGAATTTTATATACGCAAAATTAATTGTATTGAAAAAAGCAAATTACTAAATTTAGTTGAAATTTTGAATTGTTTAAGTTATTGAGAGATGAATTTTCTTTTAAT
Organism: Morpho helenor; assembly: GCA_029227775.1. NCBI lineage: Eukaryota > Metazoa > Arthropoda > Insecta > Lepidoptera > Nymphalidae > Morpho > Morpho helenor. The sequence continues at coordinate 10,811,186 of JARGCU010000037.1, read as the reverse complement.
GTTAAAACGTTATTGGATGGTTTATATGTTTAACTTATCTTTTGAACTTAAAGAAAAAATCATGGAAATAGTGAAGAAATGAGAAATGAAAAAAGAGTGAATGGAAATTATTTTATGAAGGTTGATATTTATAAAAGTTCGTTTCGAAAGTCTTTAATTTTTTAATAATTATTTTAAATAAAGTTTTCAGACACAATTCAAATGCTCACACGTCTTGTGCGATAATTAAAATATATCTAAAATTATAAATGGTAAAAGTAAATTAGACTAACAGTGAAAGTTAATAAATATTTTTTCACTTAATAATAAACTTAAATATGTTATTTCTTTGCAAAGAAACGTTTAAGATTTCGAATAAATATATATAAACATATATTTTTGCGCTAAATTATTTAACACAACCTTTACAAGGTCACAACTGATTGTATCTTTAATATTTAAATGAGTTAATCTTGTATATATATATATATATATATATATATATATATATATATATATATATATATATATATATATATATATATATATATATATATATATATATATTCGGAATCTCGGAAACGGCTCCAACGATTTTCCTGAAATTAAGCATGTAGGAGGTTTTGGGGGAGAAAAATCGATCTAGCTAGGTTTTATGTAAAAAAAGATCGTATCATCCCTGTTTTTGGGCATCAAAAAATACTAAAATTTATATTGAATTGAATTTTTGCCACAAACTGTCAAGTCAGTTTAGCTTATTCGGGGAAGGGGCAGATTCGAGAAATGTAAATTCCTATGATCCACTAATCCCCAACTAATTTATTTCATATTTTTTTTAAGTTTCCTTTTTTTATTTTGTAAAAAAATTACCGAGCAAGGCTCGGTCCCCAGATATTTAAGTTATAAAGCGTAAAACATATTTTTTCAATCAAACAAAGATGTCGAATTTATTGACACATACTTTGCTTACTTGCAAGTTTGTCTGTGTTGACTTTAATGCAGACAATAAAAAACTTCAAATTCAGCATGTAGGGGATTTCGGGGGAAATTTGTGCTATGTAACGCTTAAAACCATCATCGTCAAAGTAACTAATTACTATAATCATAAAATCATGAGTAGATCAAATCTTACTTTATTTTTTTATGAAATTAAATAAACATAGTAATTTAAAATCGTTATGCACTCGTTAGCAACTAACTATTAAGGCTAATTTAAAAGGTCTAGATAATATTCAAACTGGCGGCGCATATTGCAAAATTGCGACTCTCTTGCATTGTTATGCAGATTTTAATTATTCTACGTCATAATCGGCAATTAAAACAATTAACATTTTAAAGCAATTAACACATTTTAATGTTTTATATTTAAGAACTTTTCTAAATTATTATATTAAGATCTTTTTTCAAAACGTGAAAAAACGTATTACTCTATCCATTTAATTATAAATGGATAGAGTAATATGTTTTTGACGACTATAGTTAGTAAGCCACCTTAGTACTTGAGGTCCTGGGTTCAATTCCAACCTTAAATATACAGAATATGTACATTATATTTTCCATTGTCGTCTCTAATTTATGCCGTGTGGTATCCGGCTGAGTATAATAGACCAGCCTCATTTCTTACCGAGGTGTTATAAAAGGCGACTAAGATAAGTTGACGTCAGGCAGGCGGCCGGTAGTAAAGTAGCCAAATCATATGACAACATATTTATAACATGTTAAACAATGCTGTCACTTATCCCACTCTAAGTGGGGTCGGCAAGATTGGGTCTTTATACCAAATAATTAGTATTCAGCTACGATACATTCAAGTTACTACTTACCCGACAACCGCATAATATAACCGCATAAAATAACCACATAAGATATAATAAGGGCTTCGTACAGGCTTGAAACTAGTCGGGCTAAACCGATAAAATAAGACGTGAGTATAGCCAGTTTCTATACATTAACTGCAAATAGCACTCACTAGTCACTAGTCTAAATTCCTATAATAACATTCACATGATACGAAAAATGAATTGTTCATTACTATGTTAACCATTGCCATGTTACTATGCCATATTCTTTCGTAATTGCCTATGAGATTATGTTTCCCCTTCTCCCCTGTTGATGAAGCAAAAACGATCTCGAGGTGAGAAGCGGTATATCAGATATCAAATAACAATGTATTGTAATACAGTAGCAAAACAACTGCTGTGATATGTGCACCCGATATACAGAGATACGAGCTATTTTGCGAGAGGGGAAGCTTAATAACAATTACATTGTATCTCAAGATTCCTACTAATATTATTATGTTTAATATATGTTTGTTATTTTTCTTTTAGCAAACCAAACGAAGCAACGTATCCTTTAAATTTTTTGACGTGACAATGTCTTAAATTAGGTTGCGGCTTGGAGTCACTCATGAAACAGTGTAAGACCCGCTCACGTCTGTTACGATGAGTCACCGAACAAAAGAGAGGCCCGCCGGACTGGCGAATGCCTTGCGTCTCTCTCCCACTCCAATCCAAAACATTTAAAAAGACGTTGTCACGTAAAATCTTTGCCCGTAAAACCGACTTTACAGGCAACCGTTTTTTTCTTTCAATAAACTTAATTCTACAAAGATACCTTTCTTTCAGTACTAACTTTTATTTCAATCGTTTAAAGGGGAAGAATTTTGTATACATGATTTTTGAATAACTTTTACCGTTTACTTAGCGCACGCAAGGAAAGCTTTAAATTTTGCTGTTTTCGTAATGTTTTTTATTGCTCTTCCTCTCCTATTCATTTTAGCGTGGTGTTATATAGCCTATAGCCTGAGATTAACACGTTCAAAGAATCATACAAACAAACAAACAAACAAACAAACAAACAAACAAACAAACAAACAAACTCCTCAGCTATATAGTATAGTTTAAAGTCCGCAAACTCTTCAGCTTTACATTTTAGTATAGATAGGTAGTAGAAAGTTCGCGTAGTATAGTCATTTCCAAAGTCTAGTGAAATATAATCGCATGTAATTGTCTGTAAAAGTAACTGCCTCTTATTATTCCACTGCACATAGGCCTCCTCTCCCTTTTTGGAGAGAAGGGTTGGAGCTAGGACCTCCCACGCTGCTCCAATGCGGATCGGTAGGTTACACATAACTCCATGATTCTCCTGAGATATGCCGGATTCACGATTTTGTTTCCTAAAAGCTTGTTTTAAGTAGGAAATATCAATACACATAATTTTTTAAAAGAAAAACTTATTGATATCTGCCTGGTTTACATCCGTGGCCGTGATAATAGTCTGTCTAGACACAAAATTAAAAAAATAAATGATTAAACTAGTATTTTTTTTATTTTAAGTAAAGTATTTCTTTATCTGTGGATGGCATATTCAATATTTGAAATTGTCTAAAATAAATGTAATACATCATTTTTAAAAATAAGCACTAAAAATACACATTTTTTGTACCTGAAAAAAGAAAAACCTTGTTATCAAACCATATTTACTGCTAAGCAATTTAATACTTATTAGAATGAATGAAACTAAAAGGTAAAAATACAAAGTACAATAAAATATATATCAGATTATTTTTATTCTACCTTATCATCGAAGTTACATAAGTATGACCAAGAACCTAATCTGCTTTGAGAATAGTTAAAGCATGACTAATTTTTTTAACATGGCAACAATACAAACAAATCTACTTACAAAGTTAGACAAAAGCTTTTAATAATCAAAAGCAATTAAATTAAAATTTAATCTAACAAAGTATCACTACGGAACTAAAAAACAAATCAGAACCATCGATGTTGAAAACATAATGAAATTTAACGAGTTTATAGAGTGAATGCACGGAACTGCTTACAATGTTAACAACATTAATTTGCACTTCAATTAGCAGCTAGTTTTAAATAAATAAGCACTTATTTACTATAATAAGCTACATACTTGTGGCTGTAAAAAACTAATATCTTTCGACGAGAAATTCTTTTATATTTAAATTTCCAACAATATTTATGAAATTTAGTAATCAGATTTGTGGTGCGATAGATTGATTTACATAGATTTGCTTTATAGAAAACGTCATTTTATTCGTATTTTCAGTCAATGAAAACTCCTACAATGTCTTTAGAATACAACGGTAAATTTCACTATCATTTACAAGGCTATGCGTACGCCGTCTTGTATCTGGCTGAATAGAATAGTAACACCCTCATTTCTTACCGAGGTGTCGTAAAAGGCGACTAAGGTAAGACGACCCGCCGTGTGGTATCCGGCTGAGTAGAATAGACCAACCTCATTTCTTACCGAGGTGTCGTAAAAGGCGACTAAGGTAAGTTGACCCACCGTGTGGTATCCGGTTTAGTACAATAGACTCTTTCTTACCGAGGTGTCGTAAAATACGACTGAGGTAAGTTGATGTCTGCAGGCGGCCGGTCGTAAAAACGCAGCCAAATCATGTGACAGCATGTTTATAACATGTTGTGCCGACCCCACTTAGAGTGGGATAAGGGCAGGAAGATATTTGATCGCAAATAATTCTTACAATAAAACCGTCCTTTATGTTACTCGCTTCACAAGTTTCAATATTAAGTAGGTAAGCATAAATGTAATTATAAAGGTTTTTGCAAGGGGGTGATAGTTGCGATAAATATACTAGAACTAGTAAAGTTGCGCTAGTTATTGATCAAGAAATTGTATAACCACCAGATACCAAAGAGGTCGATGACAACGTGGACTTGGGCACAGTGGCGAAAGTTCCTTTCAGAAAAATGTCCTGAGGTTTATTTCTGGTTGTGCCAATTTCTAACTTTTTTTTTCAATTTGAACTTCATCGGCTGTCTCTTTTTGTACCTTAGTTTGATATGATATCTTCAATATTTAAATGAGTTAATCTTGTATGTATGTGTGTATATATATATAAATTTTCGGATTCTCGGAAACGGCACCAACGATTTTCTTGAAATTCTGCATGTAGACGGTTTTGGGGGAGAAAAATCGATTTTAGGTTTTATGTAAAAAAATTCGTTTTATCCCTGTTTTTGGGCATTAAAAATACAAAAATTTATATTGTAATGAATTTTTGCCACAAGCTGTCAACTTGTCAAGTCAGCGTAGCTTATACAGGGAACGGGCAGTCTCGAGAAATGTAAATACCTAGGATCGATCCCAACAATTTTTTTTAAGTTTCTTTTAAGTTTTTTTTAAGTTCTTTTTCTAAATGCTCGCTTAACCAGGTACTGAATTAATAATACTTCGTTTTTTTGATTTCAGTTAAATAAAAATTATGCAAAGATTCAGAAATTCGATCACATACAGAACGTCTTTTGGGAAGTTTGAATAAGTATAGATAGATGTATGACCATACTCAATGATTATAAAATCGTATTACGTTTAAGTCTAAATGTACTGTTTGTTGTTGTAAAAGGTAATTTAAACATAGGAATATATAAACCCACTCTTGCAAAACGCGTCCTAAATCTTACGTCATCACAATCTGAAATGAGAGCAAGTAAAGGAGATAGATATACGATCTCACTGGAATTACGTAAATTAAGACTAAGGTTGCGACGGTGCAATAAGATCACAATGAAATTTGAATCCCGATGTTATTTCACGAGCGGCATTTGACAATTACTAAAATCTTTTTCATAATTAATTTGTAATGAAGATGTACTACAAGCTACTTTTTTCGTTTCGTTGTGGGTCTTTTATTTATCTTCATTAATTTTGAAATAAGTTAATAATGGCTGCGTTTTTATTATATGTGTGTATGTGAATTTAGAATTTTCATGAAACTTAATATTTCCCCTACATATTCAAATTCAGTTTCGGAAGCGATAAATTGATCTAACTAGATTTGATTTAAAAAAAAGTTTTACCCTCATTATCAGGTATTAAATAACCGCTACAATATCATTTGATAACAAAGGGTCATTACGCTTTTACTTTCAAAGTTATAATAGCTCACTTGGGAACAGCCGGCATTAACAAGGGAAAATACCCCGGATCGACTCCTAGATAAGACTCTCTATCTTTACGACGATCTCTTTTTTTGCAATCGCCTATATCTTTTCTATATTCTCTATTCTTTTTATTTTTTTCTAAAAAAAATACCTAGCAAAGATCGATCATCCAGGTATTTTTATTTATTTACTCTTTACAACACGCAAAGAAGAATTACATGTCTAGTCATTTTTAGGTCATATTTTTGTAATAGATTTTAAAATATCCTATTCCAAAATTTGGAAATTATAATTCAAAACTCAAATGTTACAAAATGAACAAATTCAAGGACTTAATTTAATCTTCCTCAGCTGTAATGTTGGAAATGTATATATTATTCGTTACAAAACAATTACGTTCTGCTCTGCTTTTTTCTTGAACGATTATTGCATTCTTGGTAGCCTTTAATTATATTTAACTGTATGGATGAGTTAGCTCTGCGAAATTATTAAATGAAAGTAACTTAATGCCATTACATGGTTTAAACATAATCAATAGTTTATCTATCATAATATATAATACTGAAAAGTTTGTTTGATTGTTCGAACGCGCTAATCTCATGAACTACTGGACCGATTTGAAAAATTCTTTCAATGTAAGATAGTCCATTTGTCGAGGGAGGCTATATAGGCTATAGTGCTAGTTATCTATAATTTGTCAACAACTGTAAATATTGTTATAATTTAACCGTTAAGATACCGTCACTAAATAATAAGTGATTTTCGTGTTGTCGAATGCAGTTTTTTTTTGTTAAATTACCAATATTATTTCACTCGATTAATCTTTAAAGTGTAACAGACAGGCAAGTTAAAATTCTCGTATTATGGACTAGCTGACTCGACAAACGTTGTTTTGCTATATAAATTACAAGCTTTCGCCAGCGGCTCCGCCCGCGTGAAAAGATTAAAACCGTAATATAGTATTTTGATAACCATAAAAGTTTATAAAATTAAGCGTTACTTTGCGGAGATCCATAATACAAAAGTAATAATAAAATTATTTTGCTATAATCCGCGAAGAAGTAAAATAGAAAATATATCTCCTGATGATGCTTCGGTTGCGGGGCGAAACGATTGTTGAGTTTGTGATAGTGAACGTATATAGTGCATGTGTATTGTGGCGGCGGTGGTGGAGGTTTGTGCATGTGTTTTTTTACGAATCCTGCATGTATCAGGTATGATAACCGATTGTCCACTCTACATATAGCATTATATATATTTTATATTTTACTTCATCGCGGATTATAGCAAAATAATTTTATTATTACTTTTGAACCATAAAAGTGGTTAAGTTGGGTTAACCCTAAAAGCTAGACATATGCTGTCGCGGACTTTTATTAGGAACTTTTAGAGGGAAATAATTTTGTAGTACATGATTTTTTAATAACTTTCACCGATTGCTTAGCGCACGGAAGAAAAGCTTTAAATTTTGTCGTTTTCGTCATATTTATGTTATATAGCCTATAGCCGTCTTCGATAAATGGACTATTTTACACAAAAATAATTTTTCAAATCGGTCCAGTAGTTCCTGAGATTAGCGCGTTCAAACAAACAAACTCTTCAGTTTTATATATTAGTATAGATAATCATATTTGCACTTATAAGCGATTTTCTCTAAATACACGTGATGTGTCAAGATTTTACTTCGTTAGATAACAGTTGTTATTTTTAATCAAATCTCCAATGATTTGCGTTTATGGTTAAATATCATCTGAATATTGCTTCGGATTCCAAAGTTTATATATTGTTTCATAAAAATATTTCTCCTTATACCTAATATAATTTTATAAGTTTTAACGACATTTATAATGTCGATTAGCGAGTCGAGCAAGCGATGTTAAATAAAAAAAGTTATTTTAATTACTATCTATTATAAGTTACTACCCCATTGCTAAGCATAGGTGTCCTCCCTCCTTTTTGTAGAAGTAGGGTTAGAGCTTAGACCCATCACGCTGCTTCAATGTGGATTGGTATTTTACAGATATCCCCAGAATTCTCTAGAGATATGAAGGCTTTCTCGCGATGTTTTCCTTCATAGAAATGCGTGCAATAAATTTCAAATATTCATTCAGTACATTAACAGAAAAACAGTTTTAACAGAAAAACTATTTTTTTATATAAAGCAATAATATACTATACCAGCTTAAGGAAAAATGTGCTATTAAAATATTCAAATATAAAGTAATAGGATTTTACGCTTGCTTGACTTCGCATCAGTCATTTTTGAAAGTTTTATAGCATAAAATGTATTATGATATTACAGTGTATTTTACCGAATTTCGTAAGAAAATATTTCACGGTCAGATTGAGAAACATAAATATAAACATTGCAAACGTTATTATCGTCCGACATTGCATTATTTGTTCTATAAGAGTATTATATAATTACATTATAACAATTGAATGTCTTAATTTGCCGCTGTTCATTTCATATACTAATGATTAACTGTGGCAATGGTGTCATTGCGTGCGCCATAATAAAAACTTATTTGCGACTAGCCACAGGCCATTTGTGATCGCAATTTCAAAAAATTAACGTTCACAAGGCAGTCAAGTCTCATATTCTAAAATTAACTTATAGTCATTTAAATAAAACATCACAAAGAAAAACACTTTGTAATGGCAAAAACATGCAACCATATTACAAAGGTTAAAAATCTTGCGGCATAAGGCAGAAACTCGCTTATCTAATTAATTGTTTTGTAAAGATGTCATCAAAGGAAACGTTGCATGCAATTTCCATGCGTGGTATATGTCCCAACCCTGGTAAAGCAAATGTTTATATTAAAATAGGGTTTATTATTGACATCATAGAGTTATTATACTAAAGTAGGGGAACCTATTACAAGACACATAGACTGGCTTCCCTACTCTAGTATAATAGCTTTATGATAGTGTCTCGTGATTTTTTTGACATTGCCTAAAGTTAAATAAGTACACTTTTTGTAAACCCTGCCGAATCGATGGTTTACTTAATCGGGTATATTTACAATAAGGAAAAAGTTACAATACAACCAGGTATGATGCCACAATATTCTTTTGTTGTAGACACATTTTCCATTGTTTAATGTAATAGCAATTAGAAGCATTTTTTATATGAGGCTAGAACATACTTTTATTCAATATAATATTAGGTATTAAATTTTTGTTTCTGTTATTTTGTATTGATATATAAAGATATTTTAGACAAAAATAAAGGAAGGTGATGTCCTGCCGAATATTCGTTGAATCGAGTGAAGCAGGGCGGTTTTACTACAGGCGCCAACACATGTTATCTCGCATCCCTCTTGCACATGTACGTATTTATCAATGAATCGTATGAAAATAGTCTCAGCTGCATCTCGCTCCACTCCTACATACATATTTTTACGCACTCATTCTCATTTTGACTGTCTATCATATAACAAGACAACAAGTTGATTTTATTAATGAATGGGCGGTGTATTAAATTTTTAAATTTCCCGTTGTAAAGTTCTAGTACTTTAATTTTTACTAAAATGTATAATTTTGTTTTAATTTAGTTAGCAAAATTCTTGAAACAAATATCACTAGAAGCAAATTAAATGTATCAAGTCTTATTTCACCAGTAGCTGTTGAGATATTTCTTAAAATGAGAAATATAACAACGAAGAAACGTGCAGTTATAAAACAATAAGAAGAGGATTTACTTAATCATTATATAAATGTAAGTGTTGAGTTTTAATGAATTTTGTGCATCTCAATAATAGTAAGAGCTTTCTTAAAATTTACATTCTCACATCTAAATATAATAACCTAACCTTGCATGGATAGCCTAAAACCTTTAACATGCAGTATAATTTTTATTTCATATTTGACTTAGTTATCGTTATATAAAAATTATGATATGTACATTAATTTCGATTGATGAATTAGCTATATTCATTATTATATTAAGGATATGTCTTGCGATTTTATATAGCTTCTAGTGTCTTGTAGTGCAATAAATGATTAATAATGGAACATTAAAGTGAAAGTTTTTTAGAAGTTGTTCTAATTGATCATAAGTGTGTATCTATCTTAGTTATGAATAATTTGGACATAACTTAAATGGTCTACTTAATATTTTTTTTTAGAAGTATTTTTTAATTGAAGTTGTATACTTCATTGTATTATATTAGAACTTTAAAAATGATTGTCAAGTTTTTTATAATGAGACTCCGATGAAAAGGGAGTAAATAGCAAAAGAGAGCAAGTTTATTCTGTATAAAGCAATATAGGGTATATTGCTTTATATAACACTATTGTTGATTTTTAATTAAAAAGCAAAAGCAAAATTTAAATTTACGATTGATTAAACGATTGATTGATTAATTGCAGATTCAAGAATCCTCAGATCCAAGATTAAGAGTAATTTTTTATTTTAATATGATTGTCACATGATGTTATTTATAGTTATGATTTGAGATATCTTTACTTTTACAGTGCTAATAAAAGATATAATAGTATGTGTAATGAATGAAAGAATAACAGCAATATTAAAAGACTGTTCTATAAAACTGAAAGTAAATATTTATGTAATTTATAAATCACTTAAAATGTGCAACTGTTTATATCTAACAGAAATTAAATAACAAACAATATTTCTCCTTCATACTTATGCAATATAAAAAGCAATTTTTCTAAAAGTGAACCCATTTACTCTTTCTTAACAAATCAATGCATAATGACACAGACAACATTTTTTTTATATTATAGAACAACTATTCATATAGATTCGAATACAACCTTGTTCATAAGAGGTTCTATTTGAAAAGTAACAATTTTTAATTTTTTATAATTATTTTCAGAGATGGAATAGCACTAGACTAAGTGCAACTAAAGAAAGGTAACTAATACTCAAGTGAAGTCTGAATTTATGAAGCTAACTTAGATTCCCGTAATTTCAGCCACAGATGTAAGCGTGCACTCAAACATCAGTAGCCAAAAGCGACTGGGAAAAGAATTAAGGTTTTACATGTATTGCAGGTGCCAAATACCGGCTCTTTGCCAACCGCAACACATTACCATTACAAAAAAAAATGTAAAAATTAATGGATTGAATGAAATTAATGGATTAATTTTACAGGAGGGCAGTCCGACAGCTGGCCTCGTGACTCCACGAGCTACGCTGGTCTGGCCTCGCTGCTGCCAATGGAGACGTGCCGCCGCCCCTCACCCCAGGCCGGCCCGTCCGGCTATGCCGCAGCTGCTGTCGCTCCGCCGTCGCCTCGAGCGCTCGAACAGCGCCAGGCCGAACAGTAGCGTCAACCACCAGGACCTCTGTAATTTGAGAAAATGCATTTGAGGTAACTAATACTCAAGTGAAGTCTGAATTTATGAAGCTAAGTTAGATTCCCGTAATTTCAGCCACAGATGTAAGCGTGCACTCAAACATCAGTAGCCAAAAGCGACTGGGAAAAGAATTAAGGTTTTACATGTATTGCAGGTGCCAAATACCGGCTCTTTGCCAACCGCAACACATTACCATTACAAAAAAAAAATGTAAAAATTAATGGAATGAATGAAATTAATGGATTAATTTTACAGGAGGGCAGTCCGACAGCTGGCCTCGTGACTCCACGAGCTACGCTGGTCTGGCCTCGCTGCTGCCAATGGAGACGTGCCACCGCCCCTCACCCCAGGCCGGCCCGTCCGGCTATGCCGCAGCTGCTGTCGCTCCGCCGTCGCCTCGAGCGCTCGAACAGCGCCAGGCCGAACAGTAGCGTCAACCACCAGGACCTCTGTAATTTGAGAAAATGCATTTGAGGTAACTAATACTCAAGTGAAGTCTGAATTTATGAAGCTAAGTTAGATTCCCGTAATTTTAGCCGCAGATGTAAGCGTGCACTCAAACATCAGTAGCCAAAAGCGACTGGGAAAAGAATTAAGGTTTTACATGTATTGCAGGTGCCAAATACCGGCTCTTTGCCAACCGCAACACATTACCATTACAAAAAAAAAATGTAAAAATTAATGGATTGAATGAAATTAATGGATTAATTTTACAGGAGGGCAGTCCGACAGCTGGCCTCGTGACTCCACGAGCTACGCTGGTCTGGCCTCGCTGCTGCCAATGGAGACGTGCCGCCGCCCCTCACCCCAGGCCGGCCCGTCCGGCTATGCCGCAGCTGCTGTCGCTCCGCCGTCGCCTCGAGCGCTCGAACAGCGCCAGGCCGAACAGTAGCGTCAACCACCAGGACCTCTGTAATTTGAGAAAATGCATTTGAGGTAACTAATACTCAAGTGAAGTCTGAATTTATGAAGCTAAGTTAGATTCCCGTAATTTCAGCCACAGATGTAAGCGTGCACTCAAACATCAGTAGCCAAAAGCGACTGGGAAAAGAATTAAGGTTTTACATGTATTGCAGGTGCCAAATACCGGCTCTTTGCCAACCGCAACACATTACCATTACAAAAAAAAATGTAAAAATTAATGGATTGAATGAAATTAATGGATTAATTTTACAGGAGGGCAGTCCGACAGCTGGCCTCGTGACTCCACGAGCTACGCTGGTCTGGCCTCGCTGCTGCCAATGGAGACGTGCCGCCGCCCCTCACCCCAGGCCGGCCCGTCCGGCTATGCCGCAGCTGCTGTCGCTCCGCCGTTGCCTCGAGCGCTCGAACAGCGCCAGGCCGAACAGTAGCGTCAACCACCAGGACCTCTGTAATTTGAGAAAATGCATTTGAGGTAACTAATACTCAAGTGAAGTCTGAATTTATGAAGCTAAGTTAGATTCCCGTAATTTCAGCCACAGATGTAAGCGTGCACTCAAACATCAGTAGCCAAAAGCGACTGGGAAAAGAATTAAGGTTTTACATGTATTGCAGGTGCCAAATACCGGCTCTTTGCCAACCACAACACATTACCATTACAAAAAAAAATGTAAAAATTAATGGATTGAATGAAATTAATGGATTAATTTTACAGGAGGGCAGTCCGACAGCTGGCCTCGTGACTCCACGAGCTACGCTGGTCTGGCCTCGCTGCTGCCAATGGAGACGTGCCGCCGCCCCTCACCCCAGGCCGGCCCGTCCGGCTATGCCGCAGCTGCTGTCGCTCCGCCGTCGCCTCGAGCGCTCGAACAGCGCCAGGCCGAACAGTAGCGTCAACCACCAGGACCTCTGTAATTTGAGAAAATGCATTTGAGGTAACTAATACTCAAGTGAAGTCTGAATTTATGAAGCTAAGTTAGATTCCCGTAATTTCAGCCACAGATGTAAGCGTGCACTCAAACATCAGTAGCCAAAAGCGACTGGGAAAAGAATTAAGGTTTTACAAGTATTGCAGGTGCCAAATACCGGCTCTTTGCCAACCGCAACACATTACCATTACAAAAAAAAAATGTAAAAATTAATGGATTGAATGAAATTAATGGATTAATTTTACAGGAGGGCAGTCCGACAGCTGGCCTCGTGACTCCACGAGCTACGCTGGTCTGGCCTCGCTGCCGCCAATGGAGACGTGCCGCCGCCCCTCACCCCAGGCCGGCCCGTCCGGCTATGCCGCAGCTGCTGTCGCTCCGCCGTCGCCTCGAGCGCTCGAACAGCGCCAGGCCGAACAGTAGCGTCAACCACCAGGACCTCTGTAATTTGAGAAAATGCATTTGAGGTAACTAATACTCAAGTGAAGTCTGAATTTATGAAGCTAAGTTAGATTCTCGTAATTTCAGCCACAGATGTAAGCGTGCACTCAAACATCAGTAGCCAAAAGCGACTGGGAAAAGAATTAAGGTTTTACATGTATTGCAGGTGCCAAATACCGGCTCTTTGCCAACCGCAACACATTACCATTACAAAAAAAAATGTAAAAATTAATGGATTGAATGAAATTAATGGATTAATTTTACAGGAGGGCAGTCCGACAGCTGGCCTCGTGACTCCACGAGCTACGCTGGTCTGGCCTCGCTGCTGCCAATGGAGACGTGCCGCCGCCCCTCACCCCAGGCCGGCCCGTCCGGCTATGCCGCAGCTGCTGTCGCTCCGCCGTCGCCTTGAGCGCTCGAACAGCGCCAGGCCGAACAGTAGCGTCAACCACCAGGACCTCTGTAATTTGAGAAAATGCATTTGAGGTAACTAATACTCAAGTGAAGTCTGAATTTATGAAGCTAAGTTAGATTCCCGTAATTTCAGCCACAGATGTAAGCGTGCACTCAAACATCAGTAGCCAAAAGCGACTGGGAAAAGAATTAAGGTTTTACATGTATTGCAGGTGCCAAATACCGGCTCTTTGCCAACCGCAACACATAACCATTACAAAAAAAAATGTAAAAATTAATGGATTGAATGAAATTAATGGATTAATTTTACAGGATGGCAGTCCGACAGCTGGCCTCGTGACTCCACGAGCTACGCTGGTCTGGCCTCGCTGCCGCCAATGGAGACGTGCCGCCGCCCCTCACCCCAGGCCGGCCCGTCCGGCTATGCCGCAGCTGCTGTCGCTCCGCCGTCGCCTCGAGCGCTCGAACAGCGCCAGGCCGAACAGTAGCGTCAACCACCAGGACCTCTGTAATTTGAGAAAATGCATTTGAGGTAACTAATACTCAAGTGAAGTCTGAATTTATGAAGCTAAGTTAGATTCTCGTAATTTCAGCCACAGATGTAAGCGTGCACTCAAACATCAGTAGCCAAAAGCGACTGGGAAAAGAATTAAGGTTTTACATGTATTGCAGGTGCCAAATACCGGCTCTTTGCCAACCGCAACACATTACCATTACAAAAAAAATGTAAAAATTAATGGATTGAATGAAATTAATGGATTAATTTTACAGGAGGGCAGTCCGACAGCTGGCCTCGTGACTCCACGAGCTACGCTGGTCTGGCCTCGCTGCTGCCAATGGAGACGTGCCGCCACCCCTCACCCCAGGCCGGCCCGTCCGGCTATGCCGCAGCTGCTGTCGCTCCGCCGTCGCCTTGAGCGCTCGAACAGCGCCAGGCCGAACAGTAGCGTCAACCACCAGGACCTCTGTAATTTGAGAAAATGCATTTGAGGTAACTAATACTCAAGTGAAGTCTGAATTTATGAAGCTAAGTTAGATTCCCGTAATTTCAGCCACAGATGTAAGCGTGCACTCAAACATCAGTAGCCAAAAGCGACTGGGAAAAGAATTAAGGTTTTACATGTATTGCAAGTGCCAAATACCGGCTCTTTGCCAACCGCAACACATTACCATTACAAAAAAAAATGTAAAAATTAATGGATTGAATGAAATTAATGGATTAATTTTACAGGAGGGCAGTCCGACAGCTGGCCTCGTGACTCCACGAGCTACGCTGGTCTGGCCTCGGTGCTGCCAATGGAGACGTGCCGCCGCCCCTCACCCCAGGCCGGCCCGTCCGGCTATGCCGCAGCTGCTGTCGCTCCGCCGTCGCCTCGAGCGCTCGAACAGCGCCAGGCCGAACAGTAGCGTCAACCACCAGGACCTCTGTAATTTGAGAAAATGCATTTGAGGTAACTAATACTCAAGTGAAGTCTGAATTTATGAAGCTAAGTTAGATTCCCGTAATTTTAGCCGCAGATGTAAGCGTGCACTCAAACATCAGTAGCCAAAAGTGACTGGGAAAAGAATTAAGGTTTTACATGTATTGCAGGTGCCAAATACCGGCTCTTTGCCAACCGCAACACATTACCATTACAAAAAAAAAATGTAAAAATTAATGGATTGAATGAAATTAATGGATTAATTTTACAGGAGGGCAGTCCGACAGCTGGCCTCGTGACTCCACGAGCTACGCTGGTCTGGCCTCGCTGCTGCCAATGGAGACGTGCCGCCGCCCCTCACCCCAGGCCGGCCCGTCCGGCTATGCCGCAGCTGCTGTCGCTCCGCCGTCGCCTCGAGCGCTCGAACAGCGCCAGGCCGAACAGTAGCGTCAACCACCAGGACCCCTGTAATTTGAGAAAATGCATTTGAGGTAACTAATACTCAAGTGAAGTCTGAATTTATGAAGCTAAGTTAGATTCCCGTAATTTCAGCCACAGATGTAAGCGTGCACTCAAACATCAGTAGCCAAAAGCGACTGGGAAAAGAATTAAGGTTTTACATGTATTGCAGGTGCCAAATACCGGCTCTTTGCCAACCGCAACACATTACCATTACAAAAAAAATGTAAAAATTAATGGATTGAATGAAATTAATGGATTAATTTTACAGGAGGGCAGTCCGACAGCTGGCCTCGTGACTCCACGAGCTACGCTGGTCTGGCCTCGCTGCTGCCAATGGAGACGTGCCGCCGCCCCTCACCCCAGGCCGGCCCGTCCGGCTATGCCGCAGCTGCTGTCGCTCCGCCGTCGCCTCGAGCGCTCGAACAGCGCCAGGCCGAACAGTAGCGTCAACCACCAGGACCTCTGTAATTTGAGAAAATGCATTTGACGTAACTAATACTCAAGTGAAGTCTGAATTTATGAAGCTAAGTTAGATTCCCGTAATTTCAGCCACAGATGTAAGCGTGCACTCAAACATCAGTAGCCAAAAGCGACTGGGAAAAGAATTAAGGTTTTACATGTATTGCAGGTGCCAAATACCGGCTCTTTGCCAACCGCAACACATAACCATTACAAAAAAAAATGTAAAAATTAATGGATTGAATTAAATTAATGGATTAATTTTACAGGAGGGCAGTCCGACAGCTGGCCTCGTGACTCCACGAGCTACGCTGGTCTGGCCTCGCTGCTGCCAATGGAGACGTGCCGCCGCCCCTCACCCCAGGCCGGCCCGTCCGGCTATGCCGCAGCTGCTGTCGCTCCGCCGTCGCCTCGAGCGCTCGAACAGCGCCAGGCCGAACAGTAGCGTCAACCACCAGGACCTCTGTAATTTGAGAAAATGCATTTGAGGTAACTAATACTCAAGTGAAGTCTGAATTTATGAAGCTAAGTTAGATTCCCGTAATTTCAGCCACAGATGTAAGCGTGCACTCAAACATCAGTAGCCAAAAGCGACTGGGAAAAGAATTAAGGTTTTACATGTATTGCAGGTGCCAAATACCGGCTCTTTGCCAACCGCAACACATTACCATTACAAAAAAAAATGTAAAAATTAATGGATTGAATGAAATTAATGGATTAATTTTACAGGAGGGCAGTCCGACAGCTGGCCTCGTGACTCCACGAGCTACGCTGGTCTGGCCTCGCTGCTGCCAATGGAGACGTGCCGCCGCCCCTCACCCCAGGCCGGCCCGTCCGGCTATGCCGCAGCTGCTGTCGCTCCGCCGTCGCTTCGAGCGCTCGAACAGCGCCAGGCCGAACAGTAGCGTCAACCACCAGGACCTCTGTAATTTGAGAAAATGCATTTGAGGTAACTAATACTCAAGTGAAGTCTGAATTTATGAAGCTAAGTTAGATTCCCGTAATTTCAGCCACAGATGTAAGCGTGCACTCAAACATCAGTAGCCAAAAGCGACTGGGAAAAGAATAAGGTTTTACATGTATTGCAGGTGCCAAATACCGGCTCTTTGCCAACCGCAACACATAACCATTACAAAAAAAAATGTAAAAATTAATGACGTACGAATTACCAAAACTGCGCAATTTCAGAAATCAGTACGACACCTTTATAATGGCTAGCCCGTTAATAAAACGTCTTACAAAGTAGCGCGCTTTTGAAGCTAATGTTCGACGATACAGAAAACAAACATTACCAACAAAACGCCTACACAGTATGGGAAGAAAGAACACTGCAGTGTCCACCTCAACCATACTGTTAAAAGAGAAGAAAAAGCCCTGCAGCTTTTACAGGAGGGCAGTCAGACGCTGCTAGTCATTAAATATTAAAGATTACAATGTCTATATTTACCTAAGCTATGATTAA
Source organism: Morpho helenor (assembly GCA_029227775.1). Taxonomy (NCBI): domain Eukaryota; kingdom Metazoa; phylum Arthropoda; class Insecta; order Lepidoptera; family Nymphalidae; genus Morpho; species Morpho helenor. The sequence continues at coordinate 10,793,422 of JARGCU010000037.1, read as the reverse complement.
AACAGAGTAATTATGCAAAAGTAATAATAAAATTATTTTGCTATAATCGGCGATGAAGTAAAATAGAAAATGTATATAATGCTAAATGTAGAGTGGACAATTGGTTATCATACCTGATACATGCAGGATTCGTAAAAAACACATGCACAAACCTCCAACACCGCCACCACCATACACAAGCACTATATACATTCACTATCACAAACTCAACAACTCAAATGTTTGAATTTCAACAAACATTCTCGGATAAAATGTGAGTAGTTATCCAAAACTTAATAACAAATAAACTATACTTTTGCACTATTTAATACGAAGAAAATTGAAACGTACTGACTCACCTGAAACGTTCGTTATACGTAATATATAACTGTAATCACTTTTTACTTACGCAAAATATATAAACCAACAAATGATTTATAATTAAAATTAGACAATTCCATAAACTTCTTGTTAACGCACACTATATACAATAACACGATATAATAGGAATACCACAATTCCCGTTCCGAGATGCACTTCTCTTGAATGACGAACAAGGACTGAATGTCACTGAAACGTTTTATCAATAGGAAGACTCCACCACCACTCCAATAACGGCACAGTGTTGCCCCTATTTAATCAAAAAGGGCGCGATTAGGGTTGCCACCTTTTTTTTGAAGAAAAATACTATTTTTCTTTTTAAATCAAAAAAATATAGTACTTTTAGGAAATTCAGGAAAAAAAATAGGACACATCTATTTTCAATCATTATTTATTTTTCCATGATTATTTTTTATTACTTTTCGCTGGATAATGACACGGAGTTAGAGCTACTAACTAACTAAGCCCCGTAAATACATGAATGAGTTTCGTTCCTACATTCCCTATGCAGGGCTGCGGGTGCGTTCCATTCACAGTTAATTAAAAAAAGCACGACAATTGCAATTAGCGATAAAAATATAGTATTTTTCGTGCTATATTCTTTTTCTATAATATATAGTACAATTTAAGCTAGTGTTTTTCAATTTATATATACATTTATTAAAGCAGGGACCTCGAAGCATATAGCATTATAGTATATCCTTAGTGTTTTTATTGAACTGTGATAATATAGGGAAGTTTTATTTTTTAATTTTAAAATATAAGTAAAAATAAAACTAAAATAATAAAAATAAAACTTTTCCTTCTATAGTAATATTTATTGTGTATGCTTTATTGAAGTATTGTATATCATATGTCATACCCAATATCAGTTATATTCTATGTTTTAGGTGGTTATTTCTGAATAGTTTTTATTCTTTCTGCGACAGACAATATGGATTACAGACATACTTTAATTATTTAACAGAAAGTTATTTGTTCAAGATACTTTAACATACTATCCCATTTAGTTATGCACATTTCAACTAGATTTTTTGTCTGAGTAACTGTGTCTGGTCAAGGCATTGCTACTGTTGTTGCAATGAATTCATTAATATCTGATACAATGGCTGATATTCTTCAAGTGAGTTAAAATGTTTCAAATATAAATCATTTTTGTTTGTAAACACAAAAATTGGCATGTGTATGTTTAAAGTAACGGCCTGTTATCCACCCCAGCAGTGGGAACCATAAGCTTCCTCTATCCGTTTTTTGGAGAGAAGTATTGTAGCAAAGACCTACCATCGCGTTGCTCCAATGCGGATTGGTAGGTTACGCATATCCCTAGAATTCGCTAGAAGTATGCGGATTTCCTTACCATATTTTCCTTCACCGAAAAGCGTGTCATAAATTGCAATTGTCAATTAGACATGTGCATGCGCGGGGTATAAACCCATGATCGTCTTTACAGAGTCGAACGGCCTCACCGCTGAGCTATCCATAGCTTGTTCCATATTTATTAAAATGTATTTGCAATAATTTTCAGATGAACCTGGTCATAGCCAAAGAGAGTACTCATTGGGATGACGTCTAAGGGCTATATGCTGTTGATGCTTTATGGGATGAAGCACATGATTAGGTCAATTGATTTGACTAGATGAAGGCAAGTAAATATTTGATGTAAAGTATGTCAGTCTGTCCATTTCACTTTCTATTAAAACTGAAGCTTATATGTCTAATGGGCTAACTGCCTAATCCGTTTGAGATATAACAAAAAATGTTTGGTACAATTTTTCCTCTATTATAGTGATGCAAAAAAGTGTGTGATATAAGAATAGCTTAAAAGACATATTAGTGATGATCATTGGAACTTTGTCACATACAATACAGTATTTGGAAAGCATAATATTTTTAGCCTGGTACTGCTAACAGTACAAAATCAAAGATATTTAACATAACACAAAGATTGTCACAGATACCCCTTATATTTTATTATTAAATAAACAAAATTTATAATTATAGTCTCTATTCTATACTTAAAATATAACTGTAGACAAAGTTATAGACACGAAAAAAATATTTTCCAGACACTATTTAAGACCAGTAGAAGCAAAAAATATATTTTTAAAATTTAAAATCTCTGTTATTTGTCAATGCATCATTCTCCTACCCTTATCCCACTCTAAATGGGGTAGGCACAACATGTTTTAAACATGTTATCACATGATTTGGTATCTTACGACCGGTCGCCTGCCCGACGTCAACTTACCTTAATCGGTTTTCGCGACACCTCGGTAAGAAATGAGGGTGGTCTATTCTACTCAGGGGATATCAATGCCAAGATTGTCTGTAAGACTACCTTTGCAAACTAATGTTCTATCTATACATTATTAAAGAATAACTTATTTATTACAGGTTAAATATGCTGCGAACTCTTCCGCCGGGAAGTGTCCACGAGCCCGATGATGCAGATGAACATATATGAAGAGCTTCAGTCGAATCATAATTATTTAGCCTCATTTATTGACATTAGTAATAACATTTTCACAGCGCGAATGCTTTTATTCACTAACAATTTATTTTGCCGCCTGAACCATTCGGAATTTTGGAATAAGGCTGTAAAAGTCCGCTTCAATGCTAGAGGACTCAAGAGAAGGTTGTGTCTTCAAAATAGTATTCATATTAGTATAATTGACAAACATTATGAAGTTTGAAACTTCTTAACTAGGACCCAATGGATTTTTTCTCAAATCCGTGGATAAGGGGGCTCTAGCACACTAGAACGGATCATAATTTGGTTTCATTGTTTAAAACATGATTGGTTAATATTATTGTTTGATAGTTATAGTACCTTGTATTCCATCAGAAATATTTTCCAGACCCAAGCCATATCATATTACCGGTTCAGTATATTGATATATCGGTCATGTGCAGCAATAGCGGTACAACTCAAAAACTTATATTTTGAGATGAATGGGTTTAAAATTTTCATTACTCAGGAAAATGAATAACAATTGCTTAGTTGCTAGTTTAATTGTTAGTTTGCTTAAACGACGGGCTTATAATGAAATATGAGTTCTGCCTGTATTGCTGCTAAAAATTGTGTATTTTAACATTAACACCATTTATTCCTATTCAAAACACGTGTTTTTCCTTGTGTAGCAAAACTAAAAACCTGAGCAATCCTGGGAGTAATATATTTTCAAAACAGGATTATTTAAATTGTGAAATTTTTATAATTACGCTATTGTCTAATAAAACTGAAAGATTTGATCTAGTTAAAATTATATTATCCATCACAAAAACTTATATCTTTGGAATGGCATTATATGGCATGTAAAGTGTTAATTAGTCAAAAATGTATATAACTTAAAAAACTATAATTCCTGGTTAACTTGCATTAATCATAAATATGATTTGTTAAAAGTTTTTTGCATAATCGTAATCATAATGCGAGTTAGACAACGGTGTATCAATTAAGGAGAATTCACAGTACTGCAGATACTTGGAAAACGATAATGGAAATGGAAAATTTTATCGCAAGTAAAGTTATAGAACTATGATACATGAGGCAAAAGTAACTAACTAATATTACTATTATTAACATTTAAAAATTGATTCAAAATTTTTATTATTTTACTATATATACTCCATAAGTATAGAAACATAACAAGATGTAAACAAACAAAACCATGTGATTCAGGAGTGACAAATATGTCATAACAATAATATTATTAACAATTCATTTCAAACGATTCAACTGCATTTGTCAAAAGAATATCTCTAATATTTATAAATGTAATTTTCATAAATTGATTGGTATTTTCTAAAATTAAATATTTATACCTTTAGTATAGCAAAACAGCAATATATAATTTAATAAAATTCAGCAGATACAAATTAGCCAAGTAAACTACCTAAAATGGTAATTGGATTAACCAACGCAACATAATATCAATATTCTACGAGCTTCACTCTGTGATACTTAAATGTGTAGTAATTTAGTGTATTTAATATTATCCATCGTTTTCTTTAAAAAATTTATAATTCTTATTTATTGTTTCAAAGTTTGTAAAAATTATTGATAGCAATCACGCCATAATAAAGTGGTGCGAATACTATCAATAATTTTAAATTCTTTAAAAGAATTAAAAATTATATTAAATGTTAGTATAATGTGTTGTAATAAAAAAGGTACTTTATAGTAGGCAGATAATGCCTACTATAAACTACCTGTTTTGACATGTTTACATTTAGTTAAATACTTAACCCATGGAGTATAGTTCCTCATGATGTTTTCTTTCATCGAAAAGCTTGGTATCAATTGGCACATTAATTATGGCAAAATTTCACAATTTAATTCTTACTTTATATGTATAAATCCGAAGTGTTAACTGGTTTGATGGAAAATATTATACTTAGAGATAAAAACCACTAAAAAAGACTAATATTTATAATTTACCATCAAGTATACTCCTTTTAAGTATAATGTTTTTTCCTAAATACTAAAACGGTAAAAACGAAAGCATCTATTGTTTCAAATACTAATCTTGTAAATTTGTTTTCGAGTGAATACTTATAATTAATTATATTTAATAATAATATATAATAATTTAAATTACAATTCCTATATTTTCAAGATACATGATCGCCGATTCTGTTTCCTATTTAAAAATAGTAATCATTTTTGAAGTTGCACTTTTAGCGTGTTTAGGAAAAAACTTTTTTTTTTAAGAAGCATGCACATAGAAATGTAAAACGGCTGTTGAATATAAATTTTTTTATTACATTAAAAGTCTATTAAAGAATTTCCTTAAATATTTTGTTTTATTAAAATCTAAAAATCATTATTAATATGTTACAGGAAAACCGGTTATCCAAATAATCGGTAAGAGTAAAATGCGAATCGATAAAACTTTGACATCACTAGTTACGGTTTTAGCGCACCAAGTACATCACTAATTTTACTACGATTTTACGTCATGCCGTATATATATTACTACTCCATATGTGAGAAAGAGTCAGAGCTGAGACTAAATCCGTTTTTAATGAATGAAACGGGTGAGAGGCAGATAGTTTTTTATGAATGAGAATGTAAGTAGCTATAGTGCTACTCTGCACCCCCCCATACCACCGAAAATAGGCTCGCGCCAATGTATGAATCTCAACCATCTATTTTATAGTTAATAATCTATGGAGTGAAGCATATTTAAATGACGTATTATATATATGTGCGTCGTAGTGTTACTAACTTCGCATTTTTACCCATAAAACAGAACAAAATTTAAATGATTTACTGTTTACAAATATAAACAAAAAATTATGTTGTATGAAATTTAGAGTGTTATAATTGTACGTTTCAAACAATTTTCTAATCTCAAACTCTAACTTTTGATTATCAATTTGATATCAGTGCACATCGTGTCAAAGTAGTGGTAGGTATATCAGACTCACACTGGCCAAAATCTGATAGTTCTCCAACACGCTAGAGGTACATTTACTAACGTTAAGTTCTGACGATCAAAATACTAGCTACAAAATTTGGAGTGATTTGATGAAGTTGTCTATAAATCTGCACTTTTTCAATTATTTCTAATGCTCTCTCTGTGAGGATTTTTGTGGAAGGCTATTGTTTATTACAAACAAAAATTAATAGCTCGAACCCAATGAAGTATGTAACACCAATAGTTTTCATCATTTTTGGGTAAAATGAACATTCTTTTATTAGCAACACTATTGCAGCAACAAAAGACAATTTTTTTTTATTCGAAAAAAACTTAATTAACTAACTTCTACAGATATTTTTTTATGTGTCCAATATTTTATAACGTAGAAAGGCATATCGAGCTTATAAATTAATTAATAAGACTCATGCAATATGTATGTCCGAATACTCATTCGTTTATTTTATGCGTAGTCTATGACGTCGATTAGTTTATTTAAAGTTTTGCATTTTTTGTATAGTGTAGAGATAATCGGCCTAGTTTTTCACATATCAGATTCGCTTTTTAATTTCGTGCACTTAATTTTTTTTTATTTACAAAGAAACTAGGAATCAAATGTGTCAATATATAAAAAGAATCCTTCGAAGTATATTCTGTCAACGTTTTTATACATTAATGGTAAAGGTCTTAAGTTTATTACACTTTGTTATATATTTATTACATTAAAAACAAAATTTTCAAAGCGTAGTGTTTATTTTAGTTACTAGCCTATGGTAGTGATTAAATTAAAATTACCAGGTTGCTATACAGATATATGGTCTATGGTTCATTAAATAACGGACCAATCGCGAGTAGGTATCATGGTATGTTATCTTAGAACTAAAGGTCCTGATTCGGTTTTCAGCGACATCAAGAGTTCAGTTTTTGAAACTATGCAACAGTGTTTACATATTTTTAATTAAAGAGTGTAGTGTTAACATATTAAAAAATAAAAATTTATAAATTTTATATTTGTAATTATTTTTTTAATGTTATGTTGTTTTAATTAAATAATTTAACAAGAATAAGTAATATTTTATATAATTTAAATAGAATAATTTTTCTACATAAAAAAACTATAGCTAAACTTGTCTTTGACCATAGATAATACACTATAATGAGTGCTTGACAGATATCTGTTAAATTTGAAAAATTACGATGAATATATGTAATATATGGACTTTGATTTGAATATTATTAGTTATTGTATGTTACGTAGAAAAAAATGTCGCAAAATGTTTTTGTCCAACAGTCTTTGGTAAAGGTGAGTGCTTATTATTAAATTAATCAAAACTCCTGCCGCGTTTATGGCAATGACGTTATATCGTATACTTAGATTATCGAATAGTATTAATTTATATCTGCTTAAAATAATTGTTGCAGATCCTCTAAGAATATGGATTTATTCCAAACTTGGGTACGGAGGATTGGAGGTCCGCTAAATATAATAATTTGGAAGCAGATTACGTGTTCAGAAACCGACGTGTTTTGGCGCAAACATGTTTACATATATCCGTTTCTATTTCCTTAAAAATTTTCCATTTCATTTTAATTTGTTCGATTTGTTAATGTTGTTTTGGTGAGTTATTTAATACACAAAGCAAGTAGTAAAGCCAAGACTTTTCTATATGCATCATTGCTTCTAGGTGTAATAAACGATATTATAATATCAGATAATTTACGTATGACGTTCTTTTGTTAATGTTTAAAGTACATACTTTATTATTAACTGCACTGGCCCGTTGGCTCCGTGGGTCGCAGGTTCGATTTCCGCCGAGGGCAAACATTTTCTATAAATGAAGTTGTTGGTATTTGAGCCTGGGTGTATATTTGTATTTAAAATTATATAAGCATATATTCACCAGTTGTCTGTCACCCATAACACAAGTTAAGTTTACTTACATTGGGGACGGACGACCGTGTGTGTAAGTGTCCCATATATTTATTTATATTTATAATGGCTTGATTTGTATTTATAACTTAAATTTATAATTTGTAGATATTACTTGTTTATTTTGTACATAAATAATATAATGAGCTTTATATTATAAAGTTAGCTTTTCGCATATATATTTATAAGCCTGCAATACTAAAGTAATTGTAATTTTCGTTATATTCAAATCAAAAGTAATTTATTGTTAAAACGACTGTATTATTTATACAAAATAGATAACTTTCAATAATTTTGTTTTTCATTTCTTTTGTATTTATACCCCGCCCTACTGCAAAAATATTATATATATATAGTATATATAGATATATATGACCCTTTTGACCTTTTTAGTACAGAAACTGATCTCTAGATGGCGCTATTACGGATCACAAAAAACGACTGCGAGTTACCCATCTATTTCATTATGTACACTGTAATCTTTGGTAGGTATGCGACATTTTGTTTATAACGTACATATTTCAAACTTTATTTCAAACGTTCCACACGACGGATTGCTGATGTTTTACTTTATCCGTGATAAAGCTTAAGTGTTGTGATTTACTGATTTATTTAATGTTCTATGTGTCTAAAATTTACTAACTTGTGAATTAAAACGCACGTTTGTATCATTTTGTTGTGCAGTTGAGATTTGTAATCTTGAAAAAATGAGGATTACCGTTGATGAAGATGTCAGGCATATATTGTAAGTTACTATTTTTTTTACAAAACAATATCATATACTAGTCTTAATAACTTAAGTAAAAGAAATTCAACAAAAACTTATTAATATTAAAGATGAAATGCTAAGAGCTGAATAATATTTCTTACTCAGCAACATACGGTTTTGTTAACGGTCTGTTTCGAATTTATATGTTGTATGTATAAATATTTTCTCCAGTGATGAAGTTCATCAAGATATTTCTTGCCAAGTTCGTATGATGATGGAAGAATTGTGGAATAATTGGTCGCATTTAGGTGTAGACGAGGAAACCAAGATAATGCATATTACAAAGCTTGTAGAAATTGAGAAGGACCTTCATAGAGATGTAATGTTTGAAACAAAGTTCAAGTTAAAGAATTTGCAAGAAGAAGTGGACAGTAAGTAAAAAAATGCTATTCCATACAAGCATCTTGTGCATGTATTGCTATCATTATGAATAATTTAATTCAAAATTGAATACTATAATCAATTATTGATTGTTTTATAGCTTTATTATTGTTTTATATGCAGACTACATTTAATGAATTCAAGGTTTTATTAATAAGTTAATCCGTCAGCTGTACAGATAACAGTTATTTTCTGTTATATGAAATATAATATATAATGTAAATCTAAGCGCCATGTATTATATCATGTAGTCCACACATATTAAAAAATAAAGGAGACAATGTACATTTAAAAAACAAATTTTTGAGTTTTACTTTATTATTCTAGGTTTTATTATCATTGTGTAATGTTTTGAATACAAATAAAACTTTACTAAAAAGCTGTTAACATCATGTAATTAAATATTAACACTAAAGATGTAATGTTTAATGCTTGTATTTGATGTAGTTATTACAAAAAACTTAAATACACAATATTATACATACATTTTGATTTTAATTATTTATTTTAGAACTAAAGGAAGAGACAGAAGAACTTAGCAGATGTCTCTCTGTAGACATAACCATGTTAGAGTACAGGGATGATATGTTGTTGTTCAATTACAAAAAAGCTTTAGAAGAGCAGCTGACAGTGTAAGTAATTAATGAGTTTAACTATTAGTATATCTGTATATATATCTCTTGACTGGCCCATTGGAGCAGTGGGTAGTAACCCTGCCTTTAGCTCCGTGGGTCGATTCCTGCCGACGACCAATTTTCTCTAAATGAATTTGTTGGTATTTGAGCCTGTGTGCATATTTGTATTTAAGTATGTATGTAAAAAATATATAAGTATATATTCACCAGTTGTCTGTCTACCATAACACAAGTATTAAATGTCCCATATATTTATTATTTATTATTATTACAAAAACATTGAACTATTCTCTACAACTTGAATTCATTATAAGGTTTATGATAAAGGAAAATATAGTAAGTAGTTTCATGAGGATTTCTGAAAACTTTTTTATGTACCAACATGTCCTGACAACTTGTCTCTCCTATAATAAAAGTGGACCTTTATAATTTTATGATAATTTATTATGAGCTTGATTCGATAGTTTTCATTATGTAACATAAATGATACTTTAAATTTAAATGTGTGTTTGGGGCATTTACACACACAGCTGTCAGTCCCTAAAGTAAGTAAATACTTGTGTTATAAGTGACAGACAACTTGTAAATACATACATATATAATTTTAAATACATGCTCAAGTATACATATATACACCTGGACTCGTATGAACAAACAATTTGTTTATAGTAAATGTTTGTACTAAGCGGGAATTGAATTTGCAACCTTGGAGCAGAATATAGTGCCACTGCCAACTGTGCTAATAGGCCAGTCAAACTTAAAACATATGCTACTAAATAAACTCATAACATCAGAAAACCTATTTTTTTTTTGTAAAGTTCTTAAAAACTTAACTTTTTTACTACTACATGTTATACAGGTATAGATTACAAGCAGAGCAACGTCGTACAAAAATGGACAGATTATTAGAATGGCAGAGAGATCTTACAGATAAATTAGGAGTTACTATCCATGAATTGCAAGAGGAACCTTTACCATCGGAACATGATTTGGACAAATTAAAAACACACTTGGAAGTGTTGCAGGCAGAGAGGGATAAACGTGCAGAAATATTTCTGAATACACAAGTTGAAATTAAAGATATAATGGGTTTGTTTACTTTGAAAATGTTTTATCATATTTATAAATAATGCATAAAAATAGCTGGGTCAGCTTTGTATAGGAGACAGCTGGGGTTTAATGCATCATCACAGAAGGTGGATTTGATTTTATAATATTGTCCTATCCGAAGAATAAAGTTCCATCTCCCATGTATAAGCATAGGAAATGTGACTTTATTCTTTGGATAGGGTGATATGTATTGGTAAGATTATTTCATTAACTCTTTATTTTCACAAATTAGTGATGTGAAGTGATTTATCTATTTAATTATAAAATAGATATAGAGTTAAGAGATGAGGACTAGCAGATTATGTAGCATATAGCTATCAACAACACAATTATACAAAAATATACTAATTTTGATTGTAACAGTTGGAAAAAGGGATCATTGTCTTCATGCTACATAGGAATAGTTTTTGATATTTTGACAAACAAATTATTTGAAAGATAATATGAGTGTTTCAATTAATAATTAAAATGTACTATTCCTATTTATAAAATACTATATGATTTTTAACTAATAGTCATGTTAATTAGTTTTGAAATAATTTTAGAACTTAAATTTCATGGTAAAAAATTATATATAAATTTACACATTTTTGAATATACCTATATTTTTTTTTTCTTATTTTTTCATCTAATCTAATAATCTAAATCATTGTTTATTGTTCCAGATAAACTTCAAATCAAACCACAAAATAAGTTTGAGCAAATGGCAGTGTCATCATTGTCTGTAGACTTTAAAGTTACTGACTTAAACATGGATAGGTTGGCAAAGCTGAAGCAGGACTTGCAGGAGAAGTTTGAACAAACCAATAATAGAGTAAGTTATTAATAGTTTTTTTTTTATTTATCATGTCTTTGTTATTCTTAGTTCACAACAAAGGCTATCTATGCTATTTCAACATTTAGGTATTCTGTTTTGTCAATTGAGAATTATCTGCTGGTATGAAAATAGAATGGTTTTCGCTGTGTGGTATCCGGCTGAGTAGAATAGACCACTCTCATTCCTTACCGAGATTCCGTGAAATTGCGACTAAGGTAAGTTGACTCACCGTGTGGTATCCGACTGAGTAGAATAGACCACCCTCTTTCTTACCGAGATGTCGTAAAATACGACTAAGGTAAGTTGATGTCATGTAGGCGGCTGGTCGTAAAATACGTAGCCAAATTATATGGCAATATAATGGCCACTTTTAGTGGTATAAGGGCAGGAGGATGATGACAATACAATGGTTTCTCTTCTATTTAGAAGTAAAGCAAACAGTTTGTTTGTTTGTTTGTTGTGTGTTAACATTGTCTGATGTAATGGTAGTAAACTTTTTTATCCATTTTATATTTTCGACTGACCCGTTGGCGCAGTGGGTAATGGCCCTGCTTTCAGCTCCGTGGGTCTTGGGTTCGATTCCCGACGAGGTCCAACATTTTCTATAAATGAATTTGTTGGTCTTCGAACCTAGATGTATATTTTTATTTAAAAATTATGTATGTATGTATTCACCAGTTGTGACCCATACTACCACCTCTCACCCATAACACCAGTATTAAGTTATTTACTTTGGGGACGGACAACCGTGTGTGTAAGTGTCCCATATATTTATTATTATTTTTTATTTTGTAGGTTTTAGAACTGCGCGAGCGTTTGTCTAAACTCTGGGATTGTTTAGAAGAAGATCACATATACAGGGAAAACTTCCTTCAAGCTCATACCGGATGTCATCCGCAAACTGAAATAGCCATTAAAGAAGAGATTAAAAGATGCGACCAAATCAAGAGACAAAAGATTTCGGTATTTATAATTGTCTAAATTTTTTTACAAATGATATATATTGTATAAAATAAAGTTCTCCGTCGCGTCTGTCTGTGTTTTGTTCGCGGTGATCTCTAAAATTACTTAATTCTTACTTAAAATAATTTATAGAATTAGGCGTTACTTTGCGTTATCTAAATTATTATTACTTTTGTAATTCTTACTTCTAAGAAAATTGTTACGTGCAATCTGGTAATTGCGAAGCTATCTTATTTAGCTACATAATTAATCCTTATTAAATACGTTAGTTACTAAGCATATCATTATGATACTTTTCTCCATATAATATTAGAATTGATAGCAAAATGAAATGAGTTAAAGTTGCAGAGCTCAGCTAACATTGAAATAATTCAAACTATACAATATTTAATGAGTGTTACTTACATATGAATGAAATTATTATAAAGATTATCATTTATAAGTGAAATTCTATTTATAAGTATATATATATTTTAATTAATATTATCTAATATAAAAGAGTAAAAATTTGTATGTATGTTTGTAATATTTCACAAAAAAAGTACTGGACCGATTACAAATATCTTTCACCATTGGAAAACTGCACCTTTACTGAGCAACATAGGCTACATTACATTTTTAACTTAAATTGAAATAAAACTTTTATGTTAACAAAAATAAATCTATAGTCTGGTTTAGAAGACTTTCTACTGCCATGACATAGGTATGTACGCAGGTGACACCGCGGGATATAACTAGTTTATAAATAACCCTATGGAACGAATATTGAATTCATTGCAAATTATTATTTCAGGTATTTGTAGCTAATGTTCGTACCAAAATAAAGCTTATGTGGGATAACGTGATGTACTCAACAAGTGAAAGAGAAGAATTTGTACATTACTATCAAGACATCTTCACCGAGGACACTCTTACGTTGCATGAGCTGTATTTGGATAAAATTACTAAATTCTATGAAGATAATAAGTAAGTTTCATTTATTATCTATAATAATATAATATTGGCTTTTATATTATATGTCGAAAAATCAGTCACGGACAATAGAATGGTTTCCACCGGGTGGTATCCGGCTGAGAAGAATAGACCACCCTCATTTCTTACCGAGTTGTTGTAAAACATGCGACTAAGGTAAGTTGACCCACTGTGTGGTATCCGGTTGAGTAGAATATACCACTGTCCGGGGTGACGTAAAATACGACTAAGGTAAGTTGATGTGTGGATGTGAGGCGGCCGTAAAATATCTAACCAAATCTTGTGACAACATGTTCATAACATGTTGTGCCGACAGCAAATGTGAGATAAGGAGAGAAATATGATGGTTTATTTATTATAGATGTTTCCTTATTGATTGCTAAGTATAACAATATTGCTTACTTCTTGTATTTTTTCTATAACTGTTCATTTTGATGTAGACGTATCTTCGAGCTTGTGGTAACAATATTGCTTCTATCTATCTATCTGTCTGATTTCGGGGACCCCTGTTGTTGCAGGACGGGTGATAAGCTCCTATTCTGGACTATTCCACCAATTTCCCCAAACAATATTGCTTATTTCTTGTATTTTTTTATGTAGACGCATCTTCGAGCTGGTGGTAACTCGTAAAGATCTGTGGCTTAAAATGACTGAATTAGAGGCGCGAGCTTCGGAACCTGGTAGATACCAAAACCGCGGTGGACAGCTTCTTAGAGAGGAGAAGGAACGAAAGGCTATCGCTAGCAATGTAAGTAACAACTACCTAAAGTCTAGAAATTTCGTTAAAATCGGTAGCGCCGTTTTGGTGTCAATAAGGAAGATTCTTGTATATTTACCCTTTCATATATTAGATTATATTATACTTATATTAGACTAGCTGTCGCCAGCGACTCCGCCCGCGAGTAAAGATAACCGTAATATTTAGTAGTATTTAGATAACCATAAAAATGGTTAAAGTGGGTTAACCTTAAAAGCTAGACATATGTTGTTGTGGACTTTTTTTTAGAACTCTTAGAGGCGAACAAATTCGTAATACATGATTTTTGAATAACTAGAAGTTACTTTTTACCGCCGTTTACTTAGCGCACGCAAAGAAAGCTGTAAGTTTTGCCGTTTTCGTAATATTTTTTATTGCTGCTTCTCTTATTGATCTTAGCGTGATGTTATACAAAATCCATAGGCTTCCTTGATAAATGGATTATCTTACACTCAAAGAATTTTTGAAATCGGTACAGTAGTTCCTGAGATTAGCGTGTTCAAACAATCAAACAAACAAACTCTTCAGCCTTATATATTAGTACAGATAGACTTTAATTTACTAGTACTAAATTGTCAACATTTTTCAGTTACCGAAAATCGAAGCGCAGATTCGCGGAATGGTCACAGAATATGAAGCAAACACAGGTACAACTTTCACTGTGAATGGAAAACCTCTGCTTCAGCTGATACAGGACGAGTGGGAAATGAGGAAGGCGGTACAGTACACTTTATTTTATTCTTAATTTATGTTCTCAAGTGAAGTGACACTATTTTAGTCTCACTTCAGTTTTTCATACACTTTACATCTCCACACACTTACATATAACATGTTGGTGTATGCACAGATATGCACCCATTTACACACCCGTACACACACCCATACACATCAACATATACACGCACACACGTATAAAGGCATGAACACATCCATACCATCCGATTTTTTTCTTTTCATTAATTACTCAAGTTATTTTTAATTGCTTTGTTTCTTTTTTCTCTACATTGCTAAATTAGAATTAAGGAAACATGTGACGTAACCCTACATGACCAAATATAGTTTTAAATTAATAGGGTTGCTTTAACTGTGCAATGCATGACAATGTGAGATTACTATAGATCATTGTTATTTTAATATATACAATAATATATATTGTCTAGCAAGGTTACTGTACTTACCTATTTTATGTATTCACCATCAAAATATATTAATGGGTTTCTCTATAATCTTATACAACAAACCACTGGGTTTCTGTTAAAACTTATGTGCCTAATTGATATTTTCAATTTATAACACGCATTTTGTTCAAGAAAAACACAGTAACGAAACCTGCATATCTCTGGAGAAATACCGGAATGTGTGTAACTTACTAATCCGCATAGGAGCGGCGTGGTTGGTTTTAACCTACCAACCCCTTTTCCCCAAAAAAACAGTGGGTGGAGGCCTATGTCCAGCAATATAAGGTCGGGTGGAAGAAGGGAATGTTCTCCTATGAGATCAACAGACATAATAAAGTAAAGTTTAATTTATTAGCCAAATGACACACCGAGCTCAGAGATTTCATATAATCAAAAAAAAAATCAATTCATGTAGTTTGGAATAAAAAGCTTATTATATTATCTTAATTTAGTAGAGAAGATTCGAAACTGAGTATGTTTTGTTTAACAGGACCGTCACAACAAGTTGTCAGCTCGCAAACAGGCGTTGACTCCCACCCCAACAACACCTCTGTTTCGTTCGTTGGCCACCTCCCCACTGGGGAAGCGCAACCGTACTGCCGCTGGACTTGCCACAGCGGAGAAAAACAGGTATATTAAATATTTTATTACTAGTACCTAGTAGCGTTTTATTAGTAGTAGTTAAAAAAACAAAAGTAATGAGAATATTATTTTGCTATAATCCGCGATAAAAGAAAATATATGTAATGCTAAATGTAGAGTGTACTATTCGTTCTCATACCTGATACATGCAGAATTTGTGATGTGTGATGAAACTCATGCACTACTGATGGCACAACAATACACAAGCACTGCACACATTCACCACCACAATCTCAACAATTGTTTCGCCCCGTAACCGAAGCATCGTCAGGAGATAGACTCCACGACAAAATCGCAAAGCAAATGCTTTTGTGCCATCGGTGTCGGGTAGTGCATGAGTTCTTACAAATTCTGCATGTATCAGGTATGAGAACGAATAGTACGCTCTACATTTAGCATTACATATATTTTCTTTTATCGCGGATTATAGCAAAATAATATTCTCATTACTTTTGTATTATAGACCTCCGCAAAGTAACGCCTAATTCTATAAATTATAGTAGTAGTTACTTAAAAGAGGGTCCCAGCATAAACTAAAGAAAAATGTATAATAGTTAATGAAATAATGATTTTGTTTTTTAGTACCTAGGTGACCAAGCGTTGCCCGGTAATTTTTAAGATATAAAAAAAGTACCGGGTGATATGTGGAAAGTGATCCCAGGTTTTGAACTTTTTTGGTCCACCCGTCACCATTAGATTATCACAGCTTTGTATTTGACTCAAATATCACTTCTATTAAATTCTATATTTAAGCATTTTTTTAGTTCCTAATAATAGGTATAAAACGACATTTTTTTTACTGACACCTAGCTAGATTGATTTCCAAAAAAGCCCATTAATGCTGAATTTCTCTGTAGAAACCTGCATATCTCTAGAGAATTCTGAGCATCTCCAATCCATCCATGTCTATGCCCAGCAAAATTGTCAAAAAAAAACTTTTTAGTAGGCAGATTATATCTTCTACAATTTTAGTGCTCGTTTGTGAACTAATGAAGAGAACATTACGACAGCGAGGCATGTGTTGTTTTGTCATATCTTCCGTCTTTCCACAACAAGCAACAAGGCGTTTACCTTTTTTAAATTAAATAACTAAAACTGGTTAGCGGTAAAGGTCCGATATGTAACCTTAAAGTATTAACAATTCACTCCTGCTCATATCGGCACCTGCAAAACAGTAAATTTGATCATATAAATATTGCTGCTGCAAGCTGTGATAGCCCAGCGGTATAACACCGTGTGACTCTTTCGAGGAGTTGCAGTTTCAAACCCAGACCAGGCACTAACGAGTTTCTATTAAAAAAATGTGTCTAATTGATAATTTATAATACGCTTTTCGGAGAAGGCAAACATAGTGAGGAAAAACCTACATATCTCTAGAAAATTCTGGGAATATCTGTAACCTATATATCCTCATTGGAGCAGCGTCGTAGGTGTTAGCTCGAATCCTTCTCTCCAAAAACGGAGAGAAGAGGCCTATGCCCAGCTGTGGGATAGTAACAGGCCGTTACATAACTTTTCAGTCTGCTTCTTCTAAATGTTGTGGTGAGTGTTAGCAGTTCGCTTAATTCCCAGGCCCCCCAGTAAGCGTCAGCTGATCACAGGCAGCGCTACTAAAGCAGTCAGCGCTGTCGCGTCCAACCTCTCTGCGCTAAAGAGATCAGCAATTTCTACTGTTAAAAGGTAATACTTATTATCATATTTTCTTATTCTCCTGCTCTGTATCCCATTCTAAGTGGGTGCAACATGTTTAAAACTTGTTGTTGTATGTTTTACCATAAGTAAAATAGTTTTAAAAATGCATTGTAATACCTATTTCAATATGTAGTAGAATGCAATTTTTATAATGTACAAAAATCTAATTCTTTGAGTTTAAAATGAAAAGGCTCATATTAAATTCATTTACTTTAATAATTGTATTTAAAAATTTGTGCATTTAATTAAAATCATTAAACTGAGTGAAAGTTATTTAGCACTTTCTAATAACGCAAATTTCGTCAGCATTATTTGTAATTTAAATTTTTAAGTACATTACACAATTAAATAAACGAGTTATTTAATTTTAATACAAATAAAGTTATTTTGCTATAATCGCGATAAAGTAAATAGAAAAAAATATATAATGCTAAATATTTATAGAGATATTTAATTCCAGAAAACATAAATTTTTCATGTTATATACATGAGTTTTTGTACTCCTTTTACTGCGCTATTTTAATATATAGGTATTTCATGTAAGTACGGGTTATTAACTAAAATTATCATATTAAGCTCTTGATCAAACGATAAATCCCTCTGATTCATCCCGGATCGATCTGATTTTTGTGATGGAGATATTTGAAGGTTTGGATGGTGACAGAAGCCACTCCTAATTTTAAGACTACAGTCCACGCGAACGAAGTTGCGCGGGTAAAAGCTAGTGCTTTATAAGTTTTCATATCTGTGTGCGTAGTACGAGTTTTTTTACCTCCTCGATCGCATTAGCATCATCTTCCTGCCCTTATCCCACTCTAAGTGGGGTCGGCACAACATGTCATAAACATGTTGTCACATGATTTGACTACGTATTTTACGACCGGCCGCCTGCCTGACATCAACTTACCTTTGTCGTATTTCGTATTATCGTAAGAAAGAGGATGGTCCATTCTACTTAATCGGATACCACACGGCGTTACTCGATCGCATTAGCGTAACTCCAATTTGTATGACGCTGCAACAGCGACATCTAGTGACCGCTGTTCCAACGCCATACAAATTGTCGCGACGCTAACGCGATAAAATACGTTAAAAAAGCCGCACTAAGCTCACAAATATATTATGTAGGGTTCCCAACAATCGATGTGGTTAAAATCTACTAAACTGATTTTTGTACGGATTTTACAAGAAGATAGTGTAATTTTTGGGGACGGTGTAAGTTACACCGGAACGGCGATATAATAAAATATATAACAAGGAGCAACATCTTACTCTTTATCCTAGAATTCTAGATTAAACATCTACGCGGTAAAATTTCGTTCATGGCATTCATTTGTTCACCAAAGCACGCGAAATTTATCCAAGATGCTCGAGAAATCGCAACAGATTAGTTTTCACTCATAGACCGAAACACGAATTTTACAAACAAAATAGTTTTGCAATGTGTGTAAAAATATTTAACAAGTTACCTCTTAGCCTAATTGAATTACCACTCAAACAATTCAGAAAATAACTATTTACATGGTTGCTTGATAAATTTTTTTATAAATTTCAATTCATGTTTAAAGCAAATAAATGATTTTGCTCTGCTTTGTTACATACTGATTTCCACGCGGGCGCAGTTCCGGGTATCCTGAAGAATAAAGCTACATTTTTTATTATGTACATAGAACATATAACTTTATTTTTCTAGAATTATATTATAACCACGCTCTGACTTTGTTACTTTTCATACCTTCTACAATTTCAGTGCTCGTTTGTAAACTAATGAAGTTAACACATTACGGCAGACAGGCAAGTGTTGTTTTGTGACATGTAGCGAAACTTCATAATTCTATCGTTACATAAGTAGAAGGTATGAGAAATGCAACTTGTAGTGCAATTAGTTACGATATATGAAATTAACTTGATTAATGGCAATTAATAGTGGAGTAATTAAGATTCTTAAGTAAATTTTAATTTAGCTTTCATAACTATTCAGCGGTAAATTTAAGTTGGTTATATTTTTTAGGTTTTACATTAGGCAGAGTAGTATGACTAGATATAAATAGATTTAAGATTTAAGGATTTAGATATTAACTTTTATAGTAAAGTTCTCATAACCTTCTAAACAAGAATAAGCTCATTCTACGATACTTTGATGTCATTATTGTAAGATCCCATACTAGGGTCACTATTTAGTCCAATTTTGCATAGGGTATTTCTTGCAACTTGCGGCTTTACTTGTATGTTCGTTTCTAGATATTGCATTATTTCATTGAGAGCTTTAGAAAAAACATAAATACATACTAGAAATTTTGAATATACTAGACCCGCGCCGCGACCATCCATGTTAAAATGATTATGTAAAAAGTAAGATGTTTAGCACGGTGTACCTAACTTGAATCATTGACCATCGAAACGACAATCGATGGATCATTGATTATTCGAAGAAGATCTTCTTCATTGATTATTGGTGAAAAGTAGCTTGATTCATGCAAAATGCTAATTCAGGCATAATTAAGTCGTAATACCTAATAATTAATTAATTCGTGAAATTTCGTACTAACCTTAAGGTGCGTACAGACATCACGAGGCGTGCGTTGCGAATGGTTCGTCTCGCATGCTTGAGCTTTGTCGACGTGTGTGCTCGATTTAACGTCTATCTAACGTTGCGAACGCTGCCTCAGTGCGAGCCGAACACTCCGTGTAGATGGACGTTATGTTCGCATTGCACACTCATCAGTCATCGAGCTCATGTATGCCCATAATTCAAATTCAAAATATTCTTTATTCAAGTAGACTGTTGATATAACTTTTGAATTGTCATTTTTTTAAGAAGCTACCACTGATTCGGAAGTGTTCTCCTACGGAGAAGAACCAGCAAGAAACTTGGCTGATAATTTTCTTAAAAAAAAATTACAATTTGATCGTTACAAGTTAATCGTTGCAGCTTGGTGCTTAGCTCACTGCAGTTAAGATATGCTACTATCACTCAGATAATCCTCGATTGTATAGTATGCTTTATGCAGCAGCATTGTTTTAAGATAATTTTTAAACTTGTGTAAAGGCAAGTCTACACTAATTTAATCGGTTTATAAAAAATCGTTTTGTCCACCAGCGTCTGTTCTCTTTTTTAAATATTTTATGAATTACTATATAGGCCGCAGCTGCAATCTGCACGTCTCGCCTTGTCGGAGCCATTTTTCTACTCATGGATTCCAGGCGTGGTTGTTTGTGTGCTCAGCTTGATCATGTTTCATTAGGGACGCATGTAAAAATGTACCGTCGTATGCCTCAGGTTATACAACTATTTGCGACGCACGCCTCGCCATGTCTGTACGCGGCCTTACACGTTGCCGCACACACAATCTTTTTTCTATACAATTTTTTTTTTATACTTTTTCTATCTAAGATCAGCCTCAAGACTATAATTAGATAAGATGTCCTTTTTCTGACGTTTGGATTAAGCTCATCCTGTGATGAAACAATCCTCTATATTAATGAATATTAATACATTTTTTTATACTTCTATTACTATTGTAATTTTTTTTATATTCTTGCTAGCCGTGCCCTTTTCAAGCGGTATTTACGTTCAGTAGCATAAGAGCTAAATTGTTTTTGTGGCTTTCAAGTCTTAGTTTATATAAATCACAGGATCTTATGATTTCTTCCCTAACAGTAGGAGTACCTAGATAGCTATGCACTTCAGTGTTTCTTATAAACCAAGGTTGCTTATAATTTTTAATGCATTGTTCTGAAAGCCGTGTGGTATCCGGCTGAATAGAATAGACCAACCTCATTTCTTACCGAGGTGTCGTAAAAGGCGACTAAGGTAAGTTGACCCACCGTGTGGTATCCGGTTAGTAGAATAGACCACCCTCTTTCTTACCGAGGTGTCTTAAAATACGACAGAGGTAAGTTAACGTCAGGCAGGCGGCCGGTCGTAAAAACGCTGCCAAATCATGTGACAGCATGTTTATAACATGTTGTGCTGACCCCACTTAGAGTGGGATAAGGGCAGGAAGATGATGATGTTCTGAAAGCGTTGAAGAATTTTTATATTTGATTGACTTGCTGAACCCCACAGTTGTATGCCGTATATCCACACAGGCTTTATTATAACTTTGTAAATAAGGAGCTTATTTTCAAAATAATTTGCCTTTATAATATTAATAGTTTTTGTATTTTATATATAACAGGCGTATAAGTGGACGCTTGGCGGCGAAAGCAAATGTGGAGAGTAAGGGAGACCCCCTCGCTAAAAGAAAACTAGACTTTAAGAAAACTCCTAAAAACACAGTCAACGGCAGCATTCTAAAACATAAACGTATGGTAAGTTAACAATTAATATTTGGCTATAATTGTCTCCAGATTTTTGATACACACACTCACTATAAATCTATAAATAGCGATCTTGCTTTCCCTTAATGCTTCTCACTGACTTACTCGAGATCTTTTAGCTTTCAAGGTGTTAAGCTATGGAATGATTTACCAGTATCAACCCGCAAATCTCTTTCCCTTTCGGTATTTAAGTTACAGAGATCTTTTCATCTATTTATTTTACCAAAATTATTTAATAAATTAAATGGTGTTAAATTTATATAAACTTTTTCTTTTTCTCTATATGACCTGTTCCCTCTTTCTTCTTCAATTATTGTCCTTTTCTTTCTATTACTCAAAGGTTGGCTGGAAGAGATCCCTTTTAGAGATAAGTCCGCCTTTATACATTGCTCTTTTTTTAATTTTCTTTCTCTTTTCTAAATATATGTATAAAAAGAAATAAATAAATACACTCAGTATCGAACACATGCACACACGTTATGATAAAGTAATTATTTCTTATATCGCGTTATAGGGATACAAAGCTCACATTTAAAGAATATGCGACTTTTCTGACAGAAATAGAGTGTTGTCTTATCTCACGCCCAATGGTCCTTAAATTTAATTGATCCCTGATTATACAAAAGTGCATGCAAAAGCTTGTTTGAATAAAGAATATTTTTATTTAATTTGATTTATGAAATCGCTAGTTAGCGATAAGGCCGCCATATTGTATCTGCATTAAGATTGTATGGTTTTCTTTACAATGTATATTGTTATTTGACTGGCCCGTTGGCGCAGTGGGTAGTGACCCTGCATGCAGCTCCACGGGTCGCGGGTTCGATTGCCGCCGAGGGCCAACATTTTCTATAAATAAATTTGTTGGCCTTTGAGCCTGGGTGTATATTTGTATTTAAGTATGTATTTAAAAAATATATAAGTATATATTCACCAGTTGTCTGTCTACCATGACACAAGTATTAAGTTACTTACTTTGGGGACGGACAACCGTGTGTGTCAAAAAAAAATTGTAAAGAAAGTAAGTGTAATTTAATGTATGTAAGTGTAATTTTATGTGGTGCAATAAAGAATGTTCTATTTCTATCAGTCGAATGGCCGTCACAGCAATGGGCGTCGTTCGATGACCACAAACGGCTCTACGGGCACTTCTGACACTAACCGCACTAATAAAGACCCTCTCGTTGATAGCACAATGCTTACAACATATACCGACTTTAAGGTACGTTTACTTTAATTTAATTTATACGCCGTGTGGTATCCGGCTGAATAGAATAGCACCACCCTCATTTCTTACCTAGGTGTCGTAAAAGGCGACTAAGGTAAGGCGACCCATCGTGTGGTAATCTGCTTAATATAATAGTACCACCGTCATTTCTTACCGAGGTGTCTTAAAAGGTGACTAAGGTAAGTCGACCTGCCGTATGGTATCCGGCTAAGTAGAATAGACCAACCTCATTTCTTACCGAGGAGTCGTAAAATACGACTAAGGCAAGTTGACGTCAGGCAGGCCGCCGGTCGTAAAATACGTAGCCAAATGATATAACAACCTATTTGTAACATGTTGTGCCGACCCCACTTAGAGTGGGATAAGGGCAGGAGTATGATGATGAATGATGGCACTGTGTTATCACCATATTTTAAACTGATGACTGGCCCGTTGGCGCAGTGGGTAGTGACCCTGTCTTCAGCTCCGCGGGTCGCGGGTTCGATTCCCGCCGAGGGCCAACATATTCTATAAATGAATTTATTGGTCTTCTAGTCTGAGTGTATATTTGTATTTCAGTATGTATTTAAAAAATATATAAGTATATATTCAAGTTAAGTTTTTATATTGTGTATAGTGTGTGTATATGTCGCCTACATGTTTGTAAAAATCTTACTTGAATGAAGATTATTTTCATTTGATTCGACAGGACAGTAAAATTGAATAGTATTTTTTTTCGTTACAGGACAAAATTAACGAACGCCAAATTAGCCGTAGCTCGCTGGCAAAAAATAACGACATGAAAATGCCGATTGTCGTTATCCATCAAACGTCTCCAGAGAGAAACGGGACCCCGAACAATTTGAGATCAAAGGGAACACCGCTCGCACCTAAATTCGGGAAAGAGAATATACAACACATGAATTCACCGATGACGCCTAAAAGTGAACTTTACACGCCTCCAAGGTTAACCCGAGCTGCTTTGAAACTAAATAATGACGGTTTCGCGACCCCCAGAGCTCCCTTAAGCTGTAGTAAAATAAATTTACAGAAACAGAACACAGGGCTCCATTTGAAGACAACACCAAACAGCGTTGGTAGGTCCAAATCTCATTTGCAGTTAATGAGATCGAAAAATTTACCACCGCTCATGTGAACCTTTCGAAAATTAGTATTAACTTAATATAACTAATTTTTTTATGTATTTTGAATTTTTGAATTTAAACTATCGTGAGTGGTATTCATAATTAATGTATAGAAACCGGCTATACTCACGGTGCTATTTTATAGGATGAGCCCGAATAGTTTCAAGACCATTCAGGGCTCTTACGCGGCGTTATCGCGGCCGCGTAAAGAGCTCATGAATAAGAGCCCCGTATGGGCTTGAAACTTTATAAAATAACACGTGAGTATAGCCGGTTTCTATACATTAATTATTTTGAATTTATTAAAAAAGTGTCCAGATAATGGACTTTGATTGCAGCTAATAAGAGAAAGATTTGATAAATTTCGTAAGTATCGAAAAGTAAGTCTTAATTTCCATATGACAAATTGATAAATAAAGAAAACTCAACTATTTGAAACTCTTGCAGATTATTAATATTTTTTTATTGAATTTTAAACACACTAATGCACATTAAAAAAAAATAATTAAGTAATCTGTACGAATAAAAAGATCAATTCCACTGATATATTCAAAGACAATATGTGTGCTTCGTTTTTGTATGCCTATCGTTTATTTATTATGTTTTTGTATGTTTTATAAATATATTTTTCAGATACATAAATTATCCTCCTTTATTCCAAGGTTGATTACAATTAATAGATATAAACTAGTGATTTTGATAGTAAATAGTTGCTTCATTTTGAAATTAATAAACTTTTAATTCACCTCTTATGTAAGTTCTTTGTGTTGTTTATAATGGTAAATGCTCTTAAAAACCAGTCTAGTGGATTTGTTCGCAGAATTTCTCCTATTGATATGATTATGGTGAGGCCATTATGGGTCAGTGATATTGTAGTCCTTTGGTGATGGTGGGGTGGGACACCATGTACTATTTACTTACTGTTACTTAGTATTTTTAGCTCATTTAAAACTTTACTACAGTCATATGGCGTTTATAACAA
Source organism: Morpho helenor (assembly GCA_029227775.1). NCBI lineage: Eukaryota > Metazoa > Arthropoda > Insecta > Lepidoptera > Nymphalidae > Morpho > Morpho helenor. Next base: position 10,768,139 of record JARGCU010000037.1, on the reverse strand, counting down.
TTTTAATTTATTTTTTGCATCTTAATAAAACGACTTTTTATGATTAAGGAAGGCTTCTTGAATTTGGGATTTTTGTTATTAATTTCAGCACTTAAATATATATCCATTAATCGTTATGAATTAAAAAAAATATCGTGCACTCTAGTTTTACTATGACCAGAAGAAAAAAAAAGCATGTTGTAAATATTTTTTCAATACAGAATGCTCTATATGTTTTTTAAATCAGGAATGTCGGAATATATTACATGATGACATTATTGTAGTACTTTAATCTTAAAATATTTTTCTGTAGGTTTATTCCATAGAGTAATTATATTTAGTGATATAATAAATAATGAGAGGGAAAATCACACTCTTATACTTCATCTTTGTCTAATCGCACGTTAAAAAGAGAGACAGATAGATCACCTTTATCTACTCTCTTGTAATATGGCACATTTTAGGCTGACATTCTTAACTATGGTTTATTCTATAAAAATAATTCGCTAAAAATATAACATTATTATTTTGTTTTGATAGTTATTTATTTTATGTAATTTAACAAGACTTTACGAATGACCTTTTGACAATATTTTAATTATAAAAAATTTTTGCTCAACTAATACAAAAAGTTGCTACTATTACTTAGAATTTAATGTCCAATATGTTTTACTTTTACTTGAAGTAGAACATTTCTGAATCTGTCCGTTACGTCTAAATTAAGTGTATTTAAATGTGACATTGAACTACCTAATTTAAAATATTTTTAATTTTTATTGCTTATTCGTTTTTTTAATATAATTGATTTGTCTGAATGTGTTAAATAAAATATACGTATTTTTTTTTTGGTACATTTTAACGTTCGTTGTAATTTTTAGATTAAAAATAATTATATTTTAGATTGTAACTTTAGTTTGTTTTAGCAATTTATTTTAAGGTTTTGGAAATTTATATTAAGTAATAATAATTGTGTAATTTTTTATTGAATTACACGTTATGCCACAAAAAATGTAGTAACATCAAGTAACAAGTTATCTTTCTAATCTAATGTAAAAGTAAGCTGGGCTATTTTAAGTTTCGTATTTTTGACTAATTATATTCAAACAATTTGATAAGTATTGGGAATATAATCGAAAGAAAAGATTATGTACAAAATATTTAACAATTACTTGATATTTTTAGAAATCCCGATTTATATTTAATTAAAATTTCGCTCTCAAGAATCATTTTAAGTTTGTATATTGTTTAATATTTATAATCTGTGTCCCTGAACAATTAAAGAAGTTTATAATTAAAAAAATATAAGCTAACAGCGCGAGTTAATAAATTGCTTAGCTTTGCTGCAGTCCATGTGCTTAAAATAGTCAGTGGTCAGTGGTGTCAGTATTTTTGTTTTGCATTATTTTTAAAATGATTGTAATAATTATTTGTACAATAATTGAAATTAAAAAATTGTAATATACAATTGGTATTTTTTTTAAAACACATATTTATAATTTTATTATATCTCATTAATTATATCTCGTCATTAACTTTATCATGATTTGTTTACGTTAATGTAGGAAACCGCTCAGATAATTAAAAAAATTCGGATATCTGCTAAAACTGTCTTCTCAGTTATATTTAATACTAGATTCTGCGCATTACTTTGTCTGTGTATACTGAGATAGCAGGCTATAAAATAAATAAATAAATAAATATATGGGACCATTACCCACACGATCAAAGTAAGAAACAAGGTAAGAAATACTTTTGTGACAGACAACCGGTTAATACAGTGATTCTCAACCACTGTGCCGCGGCACTTTTGTGTGTCGCCAAATTTCAAAAATGTGCCGCCAAATTTTGCAAATATAATAATGTTAATATTATTAAATTATATCATTTAAAAAGAAAAATATTTTTATTAATAGCTTGTAATTAATCCCTTAATAAACGTTAAGTTATTATTGTAGTATATATTAGTTTGTTGTATATTTAAATTTTTTAAACTATTTATGCAGTGTGTTGTAGTAAGAATAATTTTTATCTTTTTTTTTTATTGTGTGCCGCCAAATTTTGAAATCGTCTAATATGTGCCGCAACAAAAAAAGGTTGAGAATCACTGGGTTAATATATACATACATAATTACAAATAAATAGTTAAATACATAGGTACACCGAGACTCGAAGAATCAACAAATTGTTTTATAGAAAATGTTAGCCCTCTGTCGGATCGAACCGTGATGGTGGCATTCAAACGGAATTATTCGATGAAAAATAATATTATGTCCACGACCAATTAGAGTTACCATCGATGTCATTCATAACTACAATTTTATTAAATCTAAGTTTTATAAATGTCTGTATTCTTTGATTTTGATGTAGGTCCGAGTGGGAGAAGATTTAGACGAGCTGTAGATGGTGATAAGAATGATATAAAATTAATTGTTAATCGAAAATATACTGATTGTCTATTCGGTACACCTGATATTGGCAGCTTGATGTAAGGATTTCATTATGTATACATATTGCACGTACGATTTTATAATTATATGATCTATTGTTGATACAGCATAAAGTATAGAATATAATAGCTCTATAGAAGGTTTCTGTCCGTATTTAGTATGAAACAAAAGAACAAATTTTTCATACTTTGAATATACTGTATTGAATATTATAATTTGCCATCATTATTTATGGCTTCTTGCCAGCGTGGTCGCAATTTGTAGGTATATTCCATTTTTAAAAATGAACACTTGAACCAGGTGTTTGTTTATCTGATGTCTTCTTAGTTTCTTAATTGTTTGACCTGCAAGGAAGTTTTTTAAGGACTTATGAGCTTTTAAATTCGTAGTTACTTTGAAAAGTTCCATAATAAAAAATAATAAAGCTCGATTAGAACAATATTGACGACTAATGTGGTAGCCCAGCGGTAACACCGTGCGATTCTTTCGAGGAGGTCACGGGTTCAAACCCGGGCAGGCACCAATGAGTTTTTCTGTTAAAACTTGTGTCTAATTGATAATTGCAATTTATCACATGCTTTTCGGTGAAGAAAAACATCGTGAGGAAACCTGCATATCTAGAGATTTCTGGAGATATGTGTAACCTACCAATCCGCATTGGAGCAGCGGTGTATATCTTAGCTCCAATCCCCTTCTCTCCAAAAACGGAAAGAAGAGGCCTATTCTCAGCAGTGGGATAGTAACTGGCCGCTACTTACTTGACGAATTATTACAAAGGCATTATATTTTTGATGCGAATTTTTCATATAAAATTTTATAGCTAAAGCTCTTCTTTTTATTATATTTAATATATATTATTGCAGAGAATTATCAACACTGTCCATATGTATGATCAACGAAAACAAGGAAGTGACTGGTTTCATGGCGCTGTCCGACCACCCTAATGTTTCAGGTGTTGAACCTGCTGACTGGGAGAATTGGATACGAAATATGTTTCAGTTTGTATACATAAAGAAAATTAAGATTTAAATAGGAATAGTTCGATTAAATATTTTAAAAATACATATATACTTATATATACAGATACTAATACAGATTTTAATACTTACTGTCTTTGTCTTTATAGGTCCTCATCTCATTTTTATTATATGCTTTTGCACATTACATTGCAACTTTGTCATAATGTTTAACCTCAAAAGGATTTTTTTCTCTTTTTATATTACTCTTAATGTTTTGTCTCTTTATATGGAATTATGATTTATTATAATTATAATATTGTTGCTTTAGATTGCCAATTATAAAGATAGCGATTTTATTGTCCACCAAAGAAATAAACATAAAAGACTAAAGAACGATATTTATATAATAGGCGGAAGAATTTCGATATAATAGATGACATAGATAGTATAATAATTCTTGTGTACTATTGCGTAAAGTAGAATATTATGTAAATTTATGGTTATATAAATATATAGTACTATTCAATTATTTAATTTAATTTTTACAGAAAGTTTTATCTGTCGAGGGACACGCTATTTGTTCATTTCATGTGTTGCACTGATATAGTCTCTGACACTTTTCTAGAAGAGGCTTTTGTGTCTATATTTCGCAACGATGTCTATTTATTAAATATTGTTATCGTTGTACCATCTCGCACTCCAGAAGGTATTACTATTGCAATAATATTATCAGAAAATCTATACTTATTATAAATTAAAGTCCCTAAAAGCTGACTGTCTGTCGATTTTCTCAAAATGTACTGAACGGATTTTTGTAGGGTTTGTACTAATATAGAGTGCGATTTTAATAGAAGATGACGATTTTACGTTAACTCGCCTGTTAGAAGCCTTACTTGTGTGGGATTTATAAAACAGCAGAGATATACTAAAGTAATGTACTAGAGAAATTAAGGTCTACAAAAATTCTTCAAAAAAGTCCCCGACAGCATGTCTCTATCTTTTATGGTTAAACCATTATCATATCACCATAAACCATTACATGTTCATCTATATTTATTATAAACAAAGTCTCTTAAAGAAGACGCCAGCGACGCTGTGGGCACAGCTAGTATAATATAATTAGTTATAGTTTATTTTAATAAAGAATAATTGAATTTGAATTTAATAATTAGATTTTTAGTTTAAAGGAATACAATATTCGTATAGCTTCATTCTTGGAAGAATAAATGTCATAATATGCGAAATGGTTATGAAGATTGTGTTAGTGGATACTTAAAGAAATGTTTGTTGCTATCCCACTGTTGGGCATAGGCCTCTCTCCATGTCTGGAGAAAATAGTTGGAGCTAAAACCCACCACGATGCTCCAATGCTGATTGGTAACACATTGACAGAATTATCTAGAGATATATAAGTTTCCTCGCAATGTTTTCCTTTACCGCAAAGCGTGTGACAAATTGCAATTATCAATTAGACACATTTTGTAATAGGAAAACTCATTGGTGCTTGGTTTGAACTCGTGACCCCTCGAAAGAGTCGCACGGTCTCACCGGTGGGCTATCACAGCTTTATGTTATTGTTTTGTAAAGTTAGAGATGGTGTGAAAACCGACAGTGCATTTTGCATTTAGCATTCCATAAACTTTCATTCAACGCTGATTGTAATAACCAAAACAATCACGGGGCCGAGGGTTGCGGGAACGATTCCCGCCGAGGTTCAACATTTTCTATAAATCAATTTTTTGGTCTTCAAATCTGGGTGTATATTTGTATTTAAAAATTTTAAAAGTATATATTTACCAGTTACTAACTACTTACTTACTTACTTTCTTTGGGACAGACCGGGTGTTACGAGTAAGTGTCTAAAAAAATCTACGTTTTGTATTTGTTACAATATTTAATTCTTTCGTACATGACAGACTGGACCATGAGATATCACACGTTCAAGAGGCACAACATCTACAAATATTATGCAAAAACGGATGGTGACAGTGTACACTTTCCCTACATCTACACAGCGATGCGAAAAGAGTTTTGTACGAAATTAAAAATACGTCGAGCTGTGTTAGTTATTTTTTTTAATTAACCAAAACTTTTTCTATCTTCGTTACTATAGATATCTGCGACTTGGTTGCGGTCAACTTAAGCGTTTAATTACCCTTAATAATACATAATACCCTTAATAATAATAATATATGTGTTTTCCCTATTCCCAAAAAAAACCAGGAATTTTTATTCTATAAGTTATCCCAGCTTCAATAGTACCAAATTTCCGTATGTTTTCGCGTGGCTTTAATTTTGTAATACCCTCAATTATGTATTATGATTTTTTTCACGTTCCCAAAGGGAAAATAAGATTTTCTTTATCTTTTATGTTGGCCTAGTTAATAATCTTGAATAGTCCAAAATCTATAAATACTGCTTCAGTGGATTAGCCATTGTTGGATACGTGAATACGTGAGATGACATTGCAATAAAATGAAATCAAAAGTACACACGCTATTAATAAAAATGGTTCATATTTTTCGAATTTTTGTACTTTGAATATAAAAATAATTTATTTTACAGTGAAGAGGATAACGATGATATAGTACAAATACTCGGTAAGAGTTGTCCGTCATTACAAGAATTATATGGCGACTATTATATAAGTGAAATAATTGGACGCCATCCAGAGTTAAATAGAAAAATTATTGTTACTGACGTAAGTACAATCATGGCTAAAATTAAAAGAGCGAAATGAAATGTTACCAAAATGCATCTCGGGCTTATTATCTTACTAATACTAAGTCGATATCATAAGTGGTTCATTCGAAAGTATTGTTAAACTTATACCTATACTTATAAAACTTTATTGTGAAGCTCATTACACCTAGCACTACCAGGCACGCACGCTTAAAATGCATAAGTCGATTATTTGCAAGACTCTTAAACCTTTTCTTTATCTATAATGGTTTTTTTTTTACTGACTAACTTAGATCAATAGATTCAGCCGTTTAGATGTAATCGTTGAATTAGAACAACACATCGTTATGAGTGTTAGTAAGTAAAACTTCGTGTACCTAATATTGAAATAATAATATAGATTCGTCAAATATACCGGCTAACGTGTATTGGCATTGTGTGGTCTTAGAACACTTGTTACCATCTACTGCCATCGGTTAAAATGATCTTTATTTTAATCTAATGTATATAAAAAAATATAGTATTCTAATACAATCTGTTTCATTATTATTCAGTATCAAGAGCAAGCTGTGGGCGTGATGTGCCTTAATTCAAATATCAACTACGAAATGCTCCAAAAGACATACGAGCTGGGTCCTTATCACGGATTGAGAAAACCATCGCCACTGGAGAAAGAAAATTATAAACGATCGAATGTTTTGTTAAATACTTTTGGGTGAGATGTTTTTTTTTTAATATAAATTATAGTGAGTAGTACTCATAGTTCGAGTACAGATAATGCCGTATGAATATGGGCCTCGGATGGGCTAACCCGATAGAATAAGACGTGAGTGGTTTCTGTATATAAACTACGAGATTATGTTTTACTAATTATATACCAATATATCTGGCAGAGGTCCATCAACGCTGCATTTTTCTATGTTAGAGCGCCATCCAATAATTTAAATGGATGGAATGGTGCTTTCTTATATACTCCTTTTATTTTACTATTAGTTACTTGTTAGGTACAGATCGGATTTTTATAATTTGTTCATCTAATCCGAAAATAGCAGTTATATGTTACCTCCCTCCCCATATTACCAAATGGTTTTGACGCATGATTTGGGGTGCATTGTACCATGCACTACCTTGTACTAAAGGTCAAAACGGACTTGCTCACGATGGATTGATTGATTGATTGATTAAGTTTGACCATCATCGATGCGGCGTCCCCCAACGCGTGGCTCCTGGATGCATTGCACTCCTTGAACTATGGGTCGAGACATTTCTGATTGTTATTGTATTAACTGTTTTAATTTATATGAACAGCGTACCAATAATGGTGGGAAAATGGAGTCCGTTCAAAGAACTTTCTCGACAGAACTTCATACACCTTAACGAAGTAAGTGATTGTGAATACCAATACTGCTATACATCTGCCTGTTTAGTTTTTTATTAAATATAAATTAACTGTATACATGCAACTGTATGCATAAAGGCGATGATGTTTATGGAAATGATTTTACAGTTTTCGTCACTTATATTGCTCAGTATTAATGCTAAAATTGTATATATACTTAAAAATTTTGCTTGCTATCGACATGGAGGATCGCGCATCTACTCAACTCGTAGGTTTTTTTATTTAAGTTAACTTTATATTTTTAGACATCGATATTTTTTTTGAAAAATACGGTCGCAGAGAAAATGAAAAATAAAACTATAGCTAGCTATCTATAGCTATATGTAGCATTTGCAGCGCTGGGCACAGCTAACCACATAAATTTATGTTATCAGGCTTCATCGAAAGTAAAACTTTCTTCAAAACGAACAAAAACTATAAGCAAAGTGAATTTCGACCGTCAAGCACCTACAAACGAAAGCTTTGACTTTTACCGAAAACAGTCTTCCGAGGATTACAGCGACAAAGACTTGATTTCACCGTCACCATCAATGGCGACCAGCGAATCTGTTGTCAACCTTCTTGGCAGTGACCAAATCGATTACGAAATAGTTAACATTGATAGTAAGCTGTTAAACGTGCCAGAGGTGCTATCTTGTGAATTTCTTTTGTAAGTTTTAATTCAAGCAAATATCATCCAATCAATCTATTAATATCACTCTATAGTGCGAAATTTAAGTTCAATTGCTTTTATATATAAAAATACCTATTACAAATCCTCTCTTATTTCGTAGGCCTCACTTGAGAAGCCATGATTCACATATCCATAATGTTCCAAATAAAAAAACAAGATATCGTAAGTAATATTCCTAATTATGAAGTGTAGAGTTACACGTTACGTAAATTATGTTATCTTGGACATTATCTGCAACAAAATGGAAAATGGAACAAAAGTGTATTAGGTACTGTAAACAGATATTACAAGAGGTCGCTGCTATCGTGTGTATTATAAGTGCAGCTAATGGATAACGAAGTCGTTGCGATGCCAGAAAGCAATTATAGAATTCCCTGTCACTAAACGTCCTATGAACACAGCCGTTGTCATTTGATGGCGTTCTGGGCGCAACGTTCGACAACAAATAGAGATTTTCATTTTTAATTCGGGAGTACAAGTTGAATTATAGTGTAGGGTTTCATTATTACTTACTTCTGGATATTCTTTAACACTACTTAACTAGTACATGTAACTAGAAAATGATGTAAAAACTAAGTATATAATAGAAAACAATAACGATTTTAATTTTTTATCTTAAATGTACTTGCAAAACTTAACAAATCGCTCATTGGCTTTAGTAAACGGGCTTAAAGTTTTCATTGCTAAGAAAAATACATAAAATACATAAGTTCTGCCGGCGTTTTTAGCAGCAATAAAAAGAATGTGTTTTTAACATTTACACGTATTCTTAATTAAAAATATGTTTTAATTAAGAATACGAATAGTTGTGTCACTTTTGCAGCTATTGAGAGATATGTTCACGCATTATGTAGTAATTAAAATATAAATTTATTTTAGAGAGATCGTCAATATTTCGAAGGGTAACTTACGAGGAAGAAGAAATAGTGTTACACTCGGGTGACCCAAATGCTTTTATGATCGAATTATTTGGGCTAAGAGAGGATATAGATGACAGGTGAATATGAATTGTTTTCTTGTTATATATAATAAATCTATTTGACTTTGTTTAACCATAAATCATACATAAATCTAGAAAAAGACGGATCACAAATGTATCACTATTATTAGTAATTATTATCAATATTATATTAACTATATGTCTTATTATAATTATGATTTAGGCCTTATTATTAGGCCTTTTATTAAGTAGGCCTTATTTATTAATAGGCCTTATATATTATTAGGCCTTATTATAGAATGAGAAAGGTGATGACAAAACTGATTTGATGAGTAAAAAATTGCGCTTAAGAAAAACAAAATTTTGCCATTCAATAGGTATTTAAACTAAAATGCTCGTTATTTTTAGACAATCTTTTCATTTGTTGGAGATGGCTTTTGAAATGATGAAGGATTATGAATACTGCATCATCAGAGTGCCTTGTAAAGAAAGAAGTTTTCATTTGTTGCAACATTTTTGTGTAAGTTTCGGTTTACATCTACTTTAATAAAATATTCAGTAATTGATTTAAGTTAAGAATTCTTAAATTTAGAAGGAATTTGAGTTAATATATTGGTCTTACTTAAACCTTATTTTAATATTTCTCATATTTTACCTGTGCAGTTTGTTCCACCCAAGAATAGAGTTAACTCAGAATACGCTCTCTATGTTGCTCATCGAAACTCCGTGTTAAGGTTTATTACGTACATTTTATTACATTCAATTTCGTTACTTGTATTTAAAGTCGAAATATTATTTTTATTAATAAAATTATTTTTCTTTGGATCTAATTTTATCATGTAGTGTTAACAGACTATTAGTTTGTAACATGGTTCGCTCTAAAATATTTCATTACGTAGCGATTATATGTAATTTAATGATCATCGTCTTCAATAATATATATTGAAGACGATGTTGTAATATTACAAGATGTACCCGCGACTTTATTCGCTTCAATTTAAATGTTAAAATACACTCAATTATGTATTAGGTGATTTCTTTCTACTGTCCCTTACGGAAAATCGGTTCTTATACTGCTAGTATTACTACTACAACGATTATTAACTATAATTATGCTCCTGCGAATTAATTATGGAATCGTAACTGACAGACGGACAGACTTTCGCATTTATTATTATATATTATTATTTACATATCATTGTTTCATATTATTATTATATATTAGTATAGATTCATCGTAATAGTTATTATGATGTTGTAGTTTAAGGCTAATTTATTGCTAATAATTTATAGTTATAAATGTTACTGATTTTGTACATATTTTAGTAAACTGCGTGTCCGCAAAGTAGAATTGATGGACATTCCTCAAATCACACAACTGTTAAGAAGTTTAGATGCGAAAGAAACTCTTTGGACTGTGGAAAATACAATAAAGAATAGAAATGAGCTACAGTGTTATGTTTTGTTAAGCGGCGTGACTCTGATTGGTGTTGGAATATTAGAGTAAGGGAATTGTTTACTTGAATTGCTTTTCCTTGTTAATTCTTTTTGGTGCACGCTATTCTTGACAGCTGTAAGTCCATAATATTTTGTATTTGGATAATTTTGAATTATTAAAAAAAATCCAAAATTTTTAAGGGTTACCAAAACGGATTTTATAAAGTTCTCTCAATTTCTACAGCTTTTAGGTAATTTTTGATATTTGCGAAAATCCGTGTCGAAATTTCTTTTAGAGGCGTTGCGTGTCTCAACAAAAAAGACCACAAGTAACAGTAGGTTATTGCAAGTGACAAGTATAGTCTATACTACTATAATTTAACATGGGAAGAGTTATTCGGTCTCAGGTCAAATACCTCCTTGTACTGCTGAAATATCATTGATGTTTAAAATTATTCTACTATTGATCGTGACCGAGTACCTACAATTCTGCTTTTTACGAATGTTGTAATTATTGTGAAAGTTTGTACTCTATCAGGAAAAAACGGAATTTCTTTCTTCACCGACGGCCGTTACGTCACGACGTATCGAATCTTTTCATAATTTTTATAACGTCACTCGACCCTGTGCTGCTTAGATCAAGTGGATTTTCGAAGTCTTCTTTGCAAATCAAAATCGTAATGCAGTAATGAAACTTAGTCCTATAGCAATTATACTTTATTAAACTAGTTCAAAGATACAAGCTCCTTCAAAGTTTCTTTTATTTTGTTTGTGGAAAGTTGTTGCTACAAAAATGAGTTAGGCGCTATAAATTGTCTTATTTTAACAAACTTTTATGTTCGTATCTCACTGCTTTTCGAGTGAAACATTTATTGGGCTTAGGCAATCAGGCTTGCAGAATTTATATGAGAAAAGTATAAAAATTTGCTATGTTTTGTCATTTTTACTGAATGTGCTGTTCTTCTAGTTCAATAATTTATTTGTTTAGGCTATCAGAGCATATTGACTTTATAAGAGCGAAATACGATCTGGATTCATATCGAATTAACAAATATCACACAAGTGAACATCACAATAGCATATTCACTTTAAAATCGCTGCTCGTATATCCGGTATTCGAAGCACATTTTAGATTCTTTGCCAGAGATATGATGCGATTTTCTGGCACTAATGCTCTGTTGTGGTTGACCGCCTATAGGAATAAATGGGTAAGAATATTGTTTACTCTATTAATCATAGTTTTAATGCACATTAAGTTTTCCTATTGAAAACCTATGGGATCGAAAAATCATTCAGTAAGAAAGCGCGAAGAGCCTTAGCGGGTCAAGTAAATTTTTTAACGTGATCGTATCAGGAATGAACAAATCAATTGGATAACAAAAGTGACATTGTGACTGACATGGCAGAATATGTCGCGAACCTAAACTGACGATAGGCGGGATTAGACCTTTAAATAGCTAGAAGATATGATGAATGTTGAGGAGCAAAATTAGAGTGGCGACTTCACATCTGAAATCTTCCAGTCGCTACTTGTATACGCTACTTAGAACTAAAGTTTAATCGTGAAATTTTTCCACATCACATAGCCATCACATCGGAACGGTAACGCTGTATGCGTTGTTAATAAAAAAAAAACAATTTTCGGTAAAGGAAAATATTTTCTGAAAAATTTGCTTATCCCTGAATAATTTCGTTAAGTGTATAGTCTATCAAACCACATTGGAACACCGTGATAGGTCTCAGCTCCAAACTTTCCATCCAAAACGACATAAGCTTTTGCTCAAAAGTGTGATATTAATCTATAGCAAATATCCTGAAATTTTACATTAATATAACTCCTTGTACTGTATAGGTAATTCACAAAATGAACACTTCAGCCGGGACAATGATTCCACTTATACCAAGAAAATCTGAAATAGATTGCACTCCGGTACCAGAATTAAAAAGGATGCATGAATTGTTGAATACAGTGTAAGATGTGCTATTATCCTATAAAGCTATGTTAAGTTCTAAAGTCAAGAAGTTCTAGCTTCAAGGTTATTTAATCAATAACCAATTACCATACTTTTACCTTAAAAAAACCTCTTTATATGTTGTTTAGGAGGCCGACCTAGACCTTAGACTTCAAATTTGTGGTTGGATTCGGATTCACAAGAGAATAAATGACCACTCAAATGAAATGCTTTCCTGTGCGTTGTAATACGTCATACATTTATAATAACATTATTGCACTATTAGTAATAAGAACAATTGTACACTGCGTAGTGGAAATAATTTTATCATTTTTTTGTTTTTTGCTTACAGAATGCCTTTTAGTGCTTGGTTTATTAATAAGAGATTGACCACTGTTCCAAAAGTAAACGTCGATACCAGAATATTAGTGATAGGCGCTTCTAGAACGGCGATGTCATTTCTTAATACCTTACTTTTCAGGTAAATACATACTAATCTCTATATCTGTCAGTATCTAGCTAATCCGCTAAAGCGATATATATATATATGAAATGCCGTAAAATTTAAGCTCTCATATAGACTAAGCGTTTGAGTCAGAACAAGAACGGGGGACTAAAGTAGGTGTCAGCGGAGAGCGCTCGTATACAAAAGGTGACCGCCCTACTCAATCCCCGTTCTAGTCAACCTCCGCGACCTTTTACCCTGCAGGCGAGGTCTGGGTTAAACGGTTAGTCTATATATAAAAATAATTTCACATAATGTTGCGTTTTTTTTAACATCAGATCATAAGCGTTATGGTGTCATAACGGTGGGGAGACGTTTAAACTAGCTCTTTAGTTTTATTCAAATTGAAAGAGACGACACTATCTGTGCGATTCTTGGAATGTGGCATATATTGCATTCCCCTAAAAACAGGTTCTTCTGATATTCATGTAACGACTGTAAAGTGTCAATCCAACCATATCACCATGTCATCACCAATCATCATCATGTCATAACCAAAAACATAAAAAGTGTTCTCTTTTACAGCGACTCGTGTCCGTACCTATTTTTCACTAACGTTACACTTGTGTCGCCTTGTGGCTTGCCATATGCTAGACGTACGAAAACCATTGCCGAGATGATGTTTCAGAAATATCGCACTCATTCAGACGCATTTTTGAAAAACGTCCCCTATACTTACTACGTGAACGTGGTACAAAGTACAATGGTCGGAATTAATAAGTTAGTACATTGCAAACATAACGAATTTACGTAGTTACGGTTATCTCATGTAACTTTAGTTGCTGATGTCTTCTCTCTTGAACTAATAGACGTCCACTGTTGGACATAGGTCTCTTCAAATGTATTCCGTACCATACTTGTACCGCCCGAATCCAGCGGCAATTACACTTATCGCGCGTAGATATAGATGGACTTGATATATCTTTAAGGATTGAAGGATTAAAATTGGACTTAGGAATGCGATCCAGCACTGGAAGATATTGTTGGCTACTCTACTAGATTTATTGACTACTTTTAATCAATCGCAGAAAGGTACCAGCTCTAAAAGGTACAATACTGTCAATGTCTCAATTAAAGATCTACGTTTTTAATCACTAATAGTCATCGCTAACTAGATGATGTTGTAGTTGGGAGGTCTGCTTGGATAAAATTTCCAGCCTACATTTCAAAAATTTCACTGTACCGTACATACTATTACCCTATTCATACCTATTACAATATACACCTCACGTATTTTATGTCTAGACGCGACAAGTTTATAAATTTGTCTAATGGAAGCAGATGTTATTATGATTTACTCTTTCTATTCTTTGGAAATCAGTACCAACATCCAGATTACTTAAAACCTGTATTGGAAAGAGAGAAAGAACTAAGGTTAGTTACAGAACAAATTTTGATAATATCTTTAAGTAAGTTAAGATAGTTACATATTAAGGCTTTAGTTTCATATTAACATTTAAATTATATGATTGTTTGTGTTATACAGTCATGATAAGAATTACTATGACTTTTATAGCTAAAGTTAAAAATGCGCTTACTTGCATGTTGGCATAGTAAAATATCATCTGATTAGAAGTCCGCTGCGCAAGACCCTAGGGTACTATAGCGCTCTTAAGTTACTAAAAGTTAATAATATCATAAAATTATTTATATCTCTTTGATTAATTTTCGCTTCATATTTCTAAAACATTTATAAATAATAAATCAGGCAATACTGTTTGAGGTGAGTATAATTAAAACAAATTATTAAAAGAAATATAATAATTTAGGTTTTAAACATCATCGTCTAAGGTACTTTAGAATTAAGCAATAGATGCATTTTTTATACCAAAAATACAGATTAACATGTGTAAAGTAAGTCTTGTTGCATTTCAGAAGTGGTGAAATGTCTAAATACACTCGTTTGGATATACCACAATCTAATCCCGAACCAATTCTCGACAATTTCACACCGCCCAATGTTTTCATTATTAATACAATATTTGAAGCAAACAAGGCCATAAACACTGTACAGACTTTGTCGTATCAAAGTACGGATTGTAAGTTCATTACAATTGTGATAAATTACATATATTAGTATTATACATTATTACACCTGGACTTATTACTTTCTTAAATATGTTGTATAATTTTCATTATTTTCTCTCATCCTTTTATTATAGTAGATTATGATACTGTTGCATAATAAGGGTTCTTATAACACATAGTATCACACGAGTGTTATGAGACCAAGTTATGTACAGTGTCATACACTACTTTATCTACTCTCATACTATAATACGTAAAACAATATTAATAAATACCAAACTTTGTTTAAATATTGAAAAGGTATTTTAAATGTCAAATGTTAGCGCTAAGGCGCAAAAATCGATTGCGTATGCGTGTTGCGTCGCCGCGGACTCGTTCATTGAAATTTTTTTTAAGAAGAAGAGGTTCAACTTCCTTGGTCCAGCTGGAGGTTGTATAGGTGTATCGTTATGATTGAAAAGTTATATTATCATACAGGTGTCCATACAAGACCTGTATCCTAATAAAACTTTTTAATTTTTAATTTTATGCCTGTGCGTAATGTTTATCATAAGAATTTTGGTTTCAGTTTTATAATCTTTGTATTATAGTATCAGAGTAGATAAATACTATAATTTTAGTCGGGTGAGATATTGTAATAAAAAAAAGATACCAGAAATTTATTTAGCAAATTTATGAGTGTACATGTATAGTAGCATATATTTTGATTGTTTCCACACATTATATATTTTTAACCGCCTTCCTTCCAACTCTTCACTACTTTAACTTTGCTGTTTATACAATAGAATGTAAATAACAATTTTCAGATAAAATTCTCGTTTATGGTGCAACACTGCATGCGTACTGTTGTTTGGCCACTTTGATAGAAATGAAGATCCCTCCTAAAAATATTGTTTTCATTGAACCTTTTCCGCCAGAGGACCCCAAGGAGTCGCGAGTGTCCTTGTTCTGTAATGTTTATGTGAGATGTATTTTTGCTATCCATAATATTGCATTAATTATTTATAATTAAAGTTATCCATCATTGACGAGTATTATTCTAGTAGCTAGTTAGGCTAAATGATCCTTATCAGGTTTTGTTTATTTTTATTTTTTATTTATTTATTCTTAATGCACTATACAGAGGTACATTGGTTTATGAGAAATTAGATTTTACTACTGGCCTCTTTTCTTTAAAAACTTATGGTAATTGAATTCAATTATTATTTTACGGTAAAAGAAAACATCATTTACTCCTGACTTTCTTATCCCACTCTTATATGGGGTCGGTGTGATAAGTGATTCTCTTCCTTTCTTTCCTATCAATCGTCAACAATATTCCTTTTATATCCATGTCATACTTCACACAATCTATTCATGTATTTTTCGGTCTGTCTCTCGTTGCATATTCAATCACATTTATATTTTACACTCGTTTGGTCACGAGGTTTATAGTGAAAGAAACATCATGAGAAAATTAATTGATTCAGATGTGCTTTGAGTAAGGTGCAAATTTATTAGCGAGACAGAAGATCTTTGCATAACTGTTTGATATTAAAAAGCGGCGGGATAATTTATGGAATTAGGCATTACTTTGCAGAGATCCATAATGTAGTGTTCATAAAATAATGTTATTAATATGTATTATGTTATATGTTATTATGAATGTAGCACATATATGTATAATATATGTTATTATGAATGTAGCACAGGCTCAAACACGCACTAACAAGTAACAACATGCCACTTCACGACCACTCTCACCAAGGGCTTTCGTGTCACTGTCGTGGTGCGTCATGAGACTAGTGTGAGTTAGTGTGACTATGTTCATGTATGTGTCACATATATGTGTCTTGTATATAAATGTACAAAGTACGTTACACACGTCAATCCGCATACACTACACATAATATAAAAGTAATAATATAATTTTAATTATTACTTTTGTAAGCTATGGGATATTGACTTTATGAGAAGTATTCGTTTTAGTTTAAGATTTTCTTGCTTGTATCTTTAATAATCTTAGCAGCCTCAGTCAGACGTCGTCACTAAGACTATGAAACAGAATATGCTATCTCTCAATCTGTGTGGAGTAATCTTAAGCTATTTTTTCCAGGTCGATAAATCTGTATCCGAAATGCTCAAAAACCTCAAAATTAAAGTTTACCGCTCATATTACTTTCACTGTTGGCATTTAGACAACAACAACTTAGTTACTTATGTTGATTTCCTGTCACAATTCCGATTGCTCCGATTGAAGTGTACAGTATTATTTTATTATGGTACCGTCAGTGTAAATGAACAGGCTTTTATTGGTAACTTTCATTTTAACTAGTATTTGATTTTTTATTAACAGACTTTATCCTTTCAGCCGAAAAGGGTATTACAACGTCACTGGGTAGGACGTGCGAGCTTAAAAGCACCTTTGAGGGTGCAAAATCCCGAAAATTAAAATATGCCTTAATACTTATTAAAATAGACCACCCTCATTGTCCTTGTTGTCCTTAATACTGATTAGAATAGACCACCCTCATTTCTTACCGAGTTGTCGTAAAATGCAACTTAGGTACATAAGTTGATCCACCGTGTGGTATTCGTCGGAGTAGAATAGACTACCCTCATTTCTTAGCGAGATATCGTAAAAGGCAACTAAGATCAGTTGACCCGTCGTATGGATTCCGGTTGAGTAGACCACCTTCATTTCTTATTGTAAGGCGACTTAGGTAAGTTGACGTCAGGTAGTAGCTGGTAGTAAAATTTCTAGCCAAAATATGTTTAAAACATGTCGGCCCCACTTTGAGTGGGATAGGAGAACAATGATGACAAATTTCTTGTAATTAAAATTATATGTAACTTTAAAGCGATCAACAAAAGTGGAATGGCATATGACGGCGGCATTCTTATTGATAATATGTTCAAAACAAAAGATCCTTCGATATACGCTGCAGGATCCGCTACGCGATACCGAAGGAAATATTATGCTGATAGCAAACGATTGAAGTACTATGATGCTGCTGAAGTTGGCGCAAAGGTATGTTCGTTTGCTTATAATTCAAATTCAAATTCAAATAATTCTTTATTCAAATTGGCTTTTAGCATATTTCTTTCCTTTTCAAAAGCTGTGATGGCCTAGCGGTGCGACCGTGTGAATCTCTAGAGACGATCATGGGTTCAAACCCGGGCAGACACCAATGAGTTTTTCTATTAAAACTTATGTGTCTAATTGATAATTGCAATTTATCACACGCTTTCCGGTGAAGGAGAACATCGTGAGGAAACCTGCATATCTCTAGAGAATTCCGGGGCATTGGAGCAGCGTGGTAGGTCTTAGCTCCAACCCTTCTCTCCAAAAATGGAGACAGGAGGCCTATGCCCAGCAGTCGGATAGTAACAGGCCGTTACTTACTTACTTTTTTATATTTCTTTCTATTTCAAATAGCATTTTCGAATCGTCGAATTACAATGAAACGACTGGTTCGGAAAGGTGCTCTTACCGAGAAGAACCAGCAAGAAACTCGGCGGTCACTCTTTTCAAAATTAAGTATTAGAATTTGAAATTGAAAAATTTTAAATATTTTAAATTTTAAATATATATTTTTTTAAATAAATGGGACACTTACACGGTCGTCCGTCTCCAAAGTAAGTAACTTAATACTTGTGTTATGGTAGACAGACAACTGGTGAATATATACTTATAAATTTTTTAAATACATACTTAAATACAAATGGGTGTATTATACCCAGGCTCTAAGACCAACAAATTCATTTATAGAAAATGTTGGCCCTCGGCGGTAATCGTACCCGCGACCCGTGGAGGCGAAGGCAGGGTCACTACCTACTGCGCCAACGGGCCAGTCAAAAATATGTATTTTGAATTAAATAACAAATTAAATAATTTACAATATAATCTAGTGTGTAGCTGGTCGCAATTGAAATCCAAGCTTTCTTCCCATTAACATAGTCCTCAACAGTATAATAAGCTTTATGAATAAGTGTCTTTTTAATTGCTTTTTTGAACTTGTGTAAAGGCAAGTCCAAAATGA
The DNA here is from genome assembly GCA_029227775.1 of Morpho helenor. NCBI lineage: Eukaryota > Metazoa > Arthropoda > Insecta > Lepidoptera > Nymphalidae > Morpho > Morpho helenor. The sequence continues at coordinate 10,749,116 of JARGCU010000037.1, read as the reverse complement.
TGGTTAATGATAACATTTCGGTCCAAATAGAGTAACGAAGGGTCCTGTTCTTGACCTACCATTTTATCTTTGCAGAGAAGAATTTAAATGTTTAAGAACTATGCTGGGTCAATATTAATTATGTTATACATTCTAGAAATTCTCTATGTACAAGCATATTTCTTTACGATTATTTTCTTTACTTTTAGAATGAAGAAAGCGCCTCAAGCGATTGATTAATTCTCCATATCAATTTGGCCCGTAAACTTTTATAGAAACCTCATAGTCGAAAACATTACGCACGTCGTTTTAAATATATTTCGATTAAGCGTACCCTTCTACAGTTAAGTTATAGAAATCAAATAGAATATATATACGCGAATAATCTAAGTTATCTACACTAGGTTGCGATTCTGAAATTTGACCCATATTAGAGAGTACATTATAATTTTGTAAAAATATTTATAATAATATTAAATGTCGATCACGTAGCCAACACAATAAAATTTATTAATATTATATCACAGTTAGGATACCAAATAAAGAATCAATTAGATCCGTTATTTAGAGAAGAAATGAAGGGAAATTACGAAAACTCGACTGCTGATTGCCATGATAAATTGAATGTATCTGAACTCTCAGTTAGTAGTAAGAATTCGTAAGTATTATAAAAGATATCGTTCGTAATTTTTGAATTTAAACTATTGTGAGTGGTATTGATAATTAATGTATAGAAACCGGCTATATTCACATGTTAATTTATCGGATGAGCCCGACTAGTTTCATGGTAACTGATCCCGCCGCCATAACGCCGCGTAAAGAGCTCATGAATAAGAGCCCCTTATGGGCTTGAAACTAGTCAGGCTCATTCGATAAAATAACACGTGAGAATAACCGGTTTCTATACATTAATATCGTTGGTACATACTTTTTAGTCGCTCATACTAATATTAAACGTATACAACAACAAAAAACGTAAGATAATACTCTTTTTAATTAATTATCTCAACAGCTACATCTCGGAAAGAGTGGATAACGTGATTATTATTTTTATTTAAACTTTTGCTAAGTCCAAAAAATAATGAAATATAAGTAGCAAATTATAACATAAGTAACAAACTTGGCCGCTTGAGTAACGTAAATAAATTTTGGTAAATCTAGAAGAATAACTCGTCTTTTATCTCATTATTGTTCGGAGGAAATTGCTGTTCCATGTTACATTTCTCTTATCAATGTATGACGTCTGTTTCATTAGATAATTACGTTGTCTATGGTCAAAAAATCTCTCTATTTGTCTTTATTTCTGTTTGTAGTCGTGGATCCTGTGTAACTGAACATATTTTTATTCCCAAAATACCAGTTTTCAAAATGCCACATGTATCTTATTGTACCCTTCCTGGCGGCTTACAATATCTAGAAGTACGGTCTCCGGGCAAAAAGATACCGCATCAATACCTACAATCATTACAGTACAATGTTAGTATGTTTCTAAATTAGTTCACAAATTTTGAGATAGGGTCAAAAAAGTTACAAATCAGAAAAAAGATAAATATATTTTGATACTCAATATTATAAATGCGAAAGTCTGTCTGTTACGCTTTTAATCGTTAATTCGCTGGACTTATATTGATGGAATTCGGCACGATTAAAGCTTATACATCGGGGGTAACATATAGGCAAAAAACTCGTTTTTCTTCCGAGATAAGAAAAAAATCACATTTTGGATTGATTAGGGCACTTAAACACTAAAGTTGGCGCGAATGAAGTCACGGGTATCACAAGTTAAAATTAAATTTTAATATAAGCAGCACCGAAGGGGTTTTATTAAATAAAACAAAATAAAGTGATTTGTCTGGCTTTCAATTCTAACAAAAACAAACTCCAAAATAATTTTTACTTACCTATTAGAGCCAAGCTAGTATTTTTCAAGAAGTAAAACAAAGATATACTGCTATAGTATTTAGCGCACTTGAAGCTCGCCTAAATGATAATGAATGAAATCATATATTTTTGTAGAACACTGAAATTAATTTCAGGGTATCGTAATGGAAACCTTTAAAAGCGGATACTTCAAATTACACCTTAACAACGATCTCATTATCGACGGTATAACATGTTTGTCGCCAGAGAAATATTCTTTGGAGAATTTTCAAAATCTTTATGGTCTTTCAGCGACTGTTCTTAATAATGTGCATTTACGATATACTGTAAGAATTTTATTTATATACCTAACCATAAATATAATTGAAGATAAGTAGATTTTAGTGGTTAAATGATCTCCGTAGATAGCCTTTTACATGTACGTTAATAAAAAACTGGATAAAAAGGGGATATTTCTATAAGGTATTATATATTTTCACACAAAACTTCGAGTTAACTATAAAGGAAAATGTACGAATGACTATAATTTATATAACAGTTATATTTTTAAAAGCTTTTATTTAACTGCCTTGTATATATCAGGTGAAATCTTTCAAGTTAAATTTGATCCACTTTCCGGTGTCCGATTGAGCGGAAATTTTACATACTAGTCCAGTCGCGATGACAATGCACGTATATGATAATGACCTTATGCTGCTGCCAGGATTAACTCCAGATGAAGGAACTCCTCAATGGTTAACAGTAGGGGCATGAAATTCTGTTGAAAGCTTTTTTAACTTGACTTGTTACACTATTTCATCCTTAAAAGGCTTAAGAAGATCCTTAGCACCTTTCATACAAAACATAAAAATGAAACATTAATTGAATCACCAATAAAATATTCTCATTCTCATTAATAGCTTCCACAAAAAGTCATTATTATTTAGCCCTATCCGAAGAATAAAGTTATATCTCCCGTGTATAAGCTTATGCAATGTATACTCTAATAACTACACTCACTCACTCACTCAAACTTTATTTAATTTTTATAGGCAAAGAAATTAGATGACTTTTATACATTCTTTCGAGAGCCTTGGGCCTATTTTCTATATCATGATCAGAAGGATGAATTATTTGCCATGGTAAAAGAACTACTACCAAAGGTAAAATTTGTATGATTTTATATAAAAAATATAATATGGAGGATATAACGAGGGTTTCTAATAAAAATAATATTTGTTTGTTAGGGACAGAGTCATGGCGAAACCTTGGGGGAAGCAATGCAAAACGTAGGAGAAAGCTTAAGTAATCCGGTATAGTTATTTGAAGTAATTAATAAGCAAACTAATAAATAATTAATGCTGTTTCAAGGTTAATATATTTTGTAATTTTTTTATAAGTTTTCGTTACAGATGTCGTTAGTCTTAAATAATAGTAACTTTAATAATTTTTTGTTTGTGATTTGATCACTTAGAGACACTCTAAGTATAGCAGGCTCCATTTGAGACTGAGTTATTTTATGAAGTCCGTAGTAAGCGAACATGTTTCGGATCCATAATTAGCAAAAACTATTATATTCTATTCTAGCATTGTAGAGTAATTAAATTAGATGTTTTTAAATTATCCGTAATTAAAATTTACAGTCCTTCAAATTCCACACAAAGCTCAAGATTCGTTCGACATTTGAAAAATCACCGCATGTCGAAGTCATCACCGACTATGTGATAGAATGGCTTTCAGAAAATGATGTCCTCTTGCCCATGTATCTGCAACCTTGGCAAACTAGTCAGTATGACTACGACTTGGATCACAATCCAGCATTTAAGAATAGAAAGAAAACAATTGCAAAAATGATGTCTAAAATATTTTGAATTATAGTTGTTTGCTTCAATTTTCTTTAACTTTGTTAATTTTACTTAGCTAAGCTGATTAGCATGGGCAAAATTTAAATATAATTTTCGTGCAATATTTATTTGTTTTTTTATACTCTTTAAAATATTAATATAATTGCGTTTGACGTCATCTGGACGTATCGTTTAATCTAGTTTAAAAGTTTTCTAAATAGCAATAAAATTTCCTGAATCTTTCATCTTAGTAAGACCATCAACGACAAATGCATTATCTACGATTTTTTAATAATGACTAGTCTTACATAATTAAATGTATCTTCGATTATTTTCTTTGATCTAATATTTTTATTTTGTAGGGTTTTTATATCTCTTTTATCCTATATAGTGATATGATCTCTTTATTTAGAAAAATGCTATATGATGTTTGTCAAAGATTAATTAATAGTCTATAATTTTAGTTTACATGCATACTTATTGGTGAATAGGAAAAGTGTTAATATTATACTAGAGTAGAGAATCTAGCCTTAAAAGTGCCTTATCACAATATAGAGAAATAAGGAGACGTATACGTGGAGTTTCATATTTCCTCTCGTTAAAAGATTACATTGTACGTAATGAAACTTTCATTGTTTATTATGACATTCTCACTTTACAGGTATAGCTGTGGCTCCCCTGCTCTAGTATAATAACTATGAAAGTAGGACCTTTAAATACATTCCAAAGACATAATTGACTTATATATTAAATTTGTTTATTTCGACCAATCAAAACAATGTCATTTTGAAATCAAAATATTATTTCTCATATTTTTTTTTAAAATATTTGTATTTTAAGTAAGAAATTTACTTTTACAATGACTGAACTAAAACCTGGACCTTGCAAGCCCCTCGTCCTCAACGAATTACTGCTACAAAATGTAAATACATGGGGTAACGTTCAATACAACATTCCCTTGAGACTCTCCAACAATGAAACAAGGAGTGGAACGAGTATCGCCCACCGGCATATACCGGCAATACCACATAGCTTGGACTGTGTATGTAACTCTGATTTAAATTAATTTATTGTATATAGAAGTTTAATCTGTGGTAGTCCAGCGGTAACACCGTGCGACTCTTTCGAGAAGGTCACGAGTTCAAACCCGGCCAAACACCAATGAGTTTTTCTGTTAAAACTTACCTATGTGTCTAATTGATAATTGCAATTTATCATACGCTTTTCGGTGAAGGAAAACATCGTGATGAAACCTGCATATCTTTAGAGAATTCTGGAGATATGTGTAACCTACCAATCCGCATTGGAGCAGTGTGGTAGGTCTTAGCTCCAATCCTTCTCTCCAAAAACGGAGAGAAGAGGCCTATTCTCAGCAGTGGGATAGTAACTGGCCGCTACTTACTTACTATAGAAGTTTAGAAAGATGTACCGCCGTGTGGTATCCGGCTGAGTAGAATATACCACCCTCATTTCTTACCGAGGCGTCGTAAGAGACGACTGAAGTAAGTTGTTTCACCGTGTGATATCAGTCTGAGTAGAATAGAGCATCCTCATTTTTTACCGAGGTACCTTAAAAAGCGACTAAGGTAAGTTGAAGTCAGGCAGGCGGTCGGTCGTAAAATAACTAGTCAGACCATGTAAAACATGTTGTGCCAACCCCGCTTAGAGTGGAATAAGGGCAGGAGAATGATGAATGATGATGATAGGAATTTAAAAAGATGTTACAATTATAAATTAACGATGCATTATGCAGAATTTTGTGTCAAATTACAATAGACTCATACATTGTGAGTTTATATATAAGGATAAAAAATCGAATAAACATTGTTTTTTATACATCTTCGAATGATGTTGTTTTTCCATGAAATTTTTGACATTTTTATTTAAACAACTTTGCTTATGTTTTATAGATAGAAGCCATGCCATTGACTTTTACTTTAATATAGTAATATAGAGATTTATTCTAGAAAATCGATGATCCTCTACCGGAACGTGTGACAGGACGAGACATGGTGGTAGAAAAGGAATCATACAAAACAACCACCGGGGAATATTGCGTGAAACCAAATCCAAACAAGGCGATGGAGAGGTCGGACTGCGCTATTAATTGTCGGAGGGTGATATTTATGACTGGTGTTGAAAAACGTGTAAGAATTTGTATAATGAAGATCATGTACAATAGTTTTAAATTTAAAATATGGCACTTCTGCGTGAAGTTCTCTTTTAACTCAAAATGATTAAATACGAATACTATATGTACCTAGCCTATAAAAATGCTTGGATTTGAACATCCTTTCAGCTTTATACAAGATTGCGGGTTAATGGTGTAAATTAAAAGTGTTTAAAGGATTGACTGCCTAGTTTCTTGCTGATTCTTCTTGGTAAGAGCAATATTCTGTACCAGTTGTAGCTTCGTAACGACCTTGTCGATTCAAAAGTGTCTAAAAAGCTTATTTGAATAAAGATTCTTTTCATTTGATTTAAGCAAACAAATGTCCTTATAGAACACTTTACTTAAGTTAAAATAATAAATAATACTTCTATTCTTTCGTACAAACTTATCTAAGCCTTATTTAACTTCCTATATTTGGAAATTTTCAGTTGCAAAGTAAAAGTATTGTACAACCAATTATGATATCGGAGATGAAAGATAATTTTCGGGGCGCAGTAAAACCGCCTTCTGCCCCGCCGGAGGTGACTGTTAGTCCACCAGACCCTGAATATATTTTTGATGTGAGTAACATCATATTGTGTTTATTCTTTACTGCCTTTTTAAGCACATTATTCAAAATGTTGGATATTTTTAGTAGTCGCTTGAAAAAAGCAATAATAACATAGAGCTGATGCTCTCAAAAGAAAGATTTCTCCAATGTAGAAAACACTATCAATATAACGGATGGAAATTTTAAATTCCCATTGATCGACAGGCTAAGAAAAGATAACTTCTTTTGTTTCGAAGGAATACCAAAAATTAGTTTTAATTGGCTTTGGTCAAAGACCTTATAAGATTAGCTTTTGTTCCTTTGTGAATTTATTTATTTATTTATTTTACAACAATGCACATGTACAATTATTGTGTCCCTGGCTCCCAAGCTAGTTTAAACTGTATTTTGGGAACCAGTGCCCACCTTAACTTGGTTCAACTTATATATGTATGTACAGGAGTAAAAAAAAATATAAATTAAGATGACAACTAATTACAATTAATAAGTAAAATAGAAAAAAGGGATTTGAATTAAACCTATAAGAACAACATTCTAAGGTTATTGATTGAAAGTAAAAACGAAAAGAGAAAACTAAAGCTAAAATTAAAACTAAAATTACAGCCGTGTGTGTGTGTGCATGTGGATGTGTGTAGTGAGAGTGTGTGTCATAAAATAAGTGATTTGCATGTAGGTATGAGTGAGTGTCGTGTGTGTGTGTGATAGTGTGTATTTTTGATGAGTGTTTTAAATAAGGGTTAAAACAATATTTTCAGTTTGATCGTAATCCATATGTATTGAATATTTCTAGTAAATAGTGACAACTGATTACAGTCTTATATTACTTATGGATTGTCCTATTTGATAATACCACCTAAATATATCAAATCTTGGAGAAAACCAAACCAGTTTGTGCGAACTTATAATAAATATTGTACTTTTCCTTAGGTGGTAGCTGCAGGTAGGAATGAAGCGCCAGTTATATCTGATAGTGCAGGTGGATTCCGGAAACTACTTGATCCCTATGTGTCTACATACAGAGCCTACTATAAGCCTTTCAGTGTAGAAGAACAATATGGAGTAGGCGCTAAGGATCAGATTACATTCTACTCTGAATTTAATGTGCCTAAGGTACTTAATTTTTTATCTTATTTTGTAGCGTAGCCAGTTTTAGTATATTACTTGACATAATTTCTATAGAAGAGACAGTGCGCTGTAAGTCCATTGATTAAAACTACAATAAGGAAGAAAAATAATAACGGGGATCGATAGACGGTGAAAGTACACTTATTGATTTGGATTATGCTTACGGAATCATGCCTTTCACTTATTAAGAAAATGGTTTCTTTTTTAATATTTAAGAAGGGACAAAAAGGGATCCATTATTATCAGGAGAGAGGCCTTTTCAAGAACGCCGATAAACATAGCAGATCTACCAATGCTGTTTTCCGCTCCGGCATGGCCATTGCGACACCTTGGAATCCCATAGTTTATGGGTGTTTCGGACTGTTCATTTGCCACTTAAGCTTCAGTACCTGGATGACCGAGCCTTGCTCAGTAATTTTTTAAAACATATAAAAATGAAATAAAAAAAATAACTCATTTGGTCCGCCCGTTACCATTACCATTTACCATTAGGCTATCACAGCTTTGCATCTGACAGCTCAAATATAATTTACATTTTTTAGCATTTTTTTAGCACATTTTAGCATTTTTAGCTAGCTAGATCGATTTTTCCCCCGACAACCCCTACATGCTGAATTTCATTAAAATCATTGGAACCGTTGCAAACATAGCTCGCGTATCGCCTGTTGAGAGATCTTTGTTAACAGGGTTACCGTAAGTGACCAGATTTCAAATAAGATTATATATAACAGGTTCGCGGTTTTGGTCCACGACATAAAGAAATATGGATGCCGTTAACAGCAAAGGTACATAGAGGTGTATATGATAGAATTCATGTGAAGAAGGAGTACAAGGAAGTGGCGGCATGTCATAATCCAGTCAATAATATAAAAGGGTAAGCTTTTACACTTGGAAGTGTTAGTATTTGAATGTGTGATTTAATTAGAGGTCTTATTGCAATACAATGCGATTTCAATAAAAGGAAAAATAAAACTGATGGAACTAACATAAATAATATAAGAATGGGATCAACCAGCAATGATTAAAAGTTATCATTTTACTTAAGGCCTAAAGATAATATTTTATGTGTAGAGAGGTTTTTAATTTAAGATGCTCAAGTCGTGTAGAAATATTTGAATAAAATAAATTTACCACGTAAGAATAAATGTACTAGGTTTAAAGGTCGCGGCTCCCCGCGACCTTTTTAAGGTCGACAGTCTCCCATCAGGTTGACCGAACAACATACATATCATCATCCTTCTTCCCTTATCCCACTCTAAGTGGGATCGTTACAACATGTTATAAACATCTTGTCACATGATTTGGCTACGTATTTCACGACCGTCCGCCTGCCTGACGTCAACTTACCTTAGTCGCCTTTTACGACACCTCGGTAAGAAATGAGGGTGGTCTATTCTACTCAGCCAGATACCACACGGCATATTTATTTTAAATGTATTATTTTTTACAAATTACTAGTAAACTTGATAAACCCTTCAAACACGTTAAATGCGTGTGTTTGGATTGAAGTCGGTAGTATAATGGATTCGAACCCACGATCTCTCGACCGCGAGTCGGTTACTCTAACCATTCCGCTACCACCACCAGAATTATTAATTATAACACAATTTATTAATTATGTGTTGTACAACCATACATTAATATCAGTAATTCAATGTTAAGGGTATTCGAATCAGAAACGAAGAAGAAATACAAAGTGCCCTTCGCGTCTTCATCTCTGGCCTCTTGGGATCACGGAGAGATGTTCGACCTTGCTCCGTTCCCGCCAAATCCTTACCAGACCAACATCGCACCGTTCATGTACTGCAGTGACTATTGTCATATCGCGCAGGGTACTCCGCCTTATACTGTCATCGATCAACTCAAACACAGCAAAAAACCACGAGAGAAATGCGTGGAAAGATTTATTGTATCAAGAGATTTTGCACCTTAGCTTATTGAAATAAAAATGGTTAGAATGGCATAACCTATTTCTTTAGTATCTGTAGTCACAATTAAATCATTAGTGTAAATAATAAAAATTATCAAATTTGTCTAACTTTACTATTAAAAACAACGATATTTTTCCTTTATACTTTTCGATAAATAAAAAGCAATCCTCAAAGTCAACCCATTTACTCTTTCTCAATAACTCAATGACACATAATGACGGTCACCATGTTTTTTTATATAATTGACCAAGTATATGAAGGAGCTTGTATTTGAAACACGTTTTAACAGTATAAAAAGTCCCAAAAGCTGTCTCTCTGTATGTGATCTATTTTCTCAAAATCTACACGCATTTTTGTACAATTTTTACTTAAAGCTAGTGCAAGTCCGGAAGGTTATAATAGGTTAATAGTACAATACTTTTTTATGTAAATTGTGTTGAAAAGGTAGTTTCTTCATATAATGAACTCGAGTTTAAATGTTTTTGTGTATGTTATTGTTATCAACGTATCTGCAGTAGGTTACTTTTATTCAGTATATAAAATACATAATCCAGCATAATGTGTAAGTACATGTCATAGTGTCGAGAGCATACATGAGCAAAACTGACCTTCAATACATAGGACCTTTCGACATTTTCTAGCTTTTCTTTATATCCTTTACTCATTACCTTTTATTAACAAATTATAATAGCAAATAAAACAAGTGGATCTATAAAACGAGGTTACTTGTAATTTATTTTAAATAATTATAGCGGAGGATATAATTTTTAACTTGCGTAGAATATATATATGTGTTACCTGAAAATAGAAAGCGGCGTAAGTTTTTAAAAGTATGACATTTTTATTACATTCCTAAAATAAATAAAAAATTGTAATTAATATTAATAAATATAACAAAATTTTACATTCTAGTTTGAAACGTTTCAACCAAAGACGTTGCGGTCTAAGTACCGAATTAAGTTAAATTACCATCTGCATATAACTTTAACACTTTTACATTGTTTTTTTTTTAATCAACAATCATGGCAAGCAATAAGCATAACAATTTTTTTTAAACCGAGTGAGGAATATGTAAATGGCTTGCTTATGAAAAACGGAGATATAAATATGAATTAGCATATTTTTTTATACGTACTATAGAATTGTTAAGGGCTGAAAGATATCTTACCTTACAAATCTTTTAATGAGATTTATCTCGACATCTACTGCGAGAAAATTAACGCACATGTTGCCTTCTTATTTTGAATACAATATTTCGTCTGATTTGGAACTCGTCTGAAATTTAATTGTCTTGAAAATTTTTCTTTACCAATATAACCAATACTTAATTATCATCATTACTAATATTTGGTTTATCGCAAAGAATACGTTTTTAATCATGAATTTTAAGTGATCGATTTCTATAACATTAATATTTTCGTTTGAGCCCTGATGCCTAAACGCTTCGTAATCTTATTTTCATCGATCTTCGTTCTAATTAATCTAGTTTAAGCCCAGGTAGCTAAACGATGTGTTCGTGATCTCATTACCGTGGGATTACATTAAGATATTTGATATTCAATTTATCGTGGTCTTTAATATCAGGCAGGGTGGAGGTGGACGTATACCGTGGAAGCCACCACTCTTGACCTCGGTGAGTTTGGCCTACAGTAGAGTTTCTCGACAGTGCCTCAAAAATATCACCACCAGAGACACACTATTGCAAAAATAATCATGCTCTTTGTCGTCAAAGACTTTCTAGAATATGTGTAGCTTGCATATCAGTATTGTACGCTTGTACGCTCCATCTCTCCAGAACACAGATTTTTGCCCAAAAATGGGACATGGGACGAGGTCATTACTTTTTTTTGATCGTATCTAAAAAGATAAGACTTTGATAATATTGCTAGAAAGCAACGTGATGCAAATGGTTAGATAATTTATAAAATCTCAAAATTAGTTGATATCAAAAACCAAAATAATATAATACATGGTCACAAAGAACATGGGTTTACGGCTTTATAATACAGTTCTTAAATTTTTCTTAATCATACTCGTAATGCTGGACGTCTTACCTTTGGTCTTTGAACAAAACAGCTTGAACAAATAAAATGCGAATCACATTCGCAAAGAATTTTTCTCTTCTTTTTCTGCAAAAATATTTAAGTAATTCGTTATTTCTTTTAGGTAAATTATTAATAATTCCATTTAATTGCGCGTAAGCTATTTTGAAATTCTTGGGCTCAATAAGTACTTCCGTTTTCTAAAAGTTATGCGCTTCAATGATATTTACATTCACCTCGAATTTTACGAAAATATATATATATGTCATAGATATAAGGATTACAATGTATGTAATTTAATTAAGCGTAATTTTGAATTAAGTCACTTTAATACAAAGCGTGCGATATGATACAAGAAAGAATATTGATGGACGATCGCTTACCTCTTTCTTCGTCGTTTCAGTGAATATAGTTTCTAAGGAAATTGATACTCGATTTTTCTAAAAGAGAAATAAACAGGCTAAAATATGCACATGGAACTACCATAGTATTCAAAATATCCTATAAACGAAAAGTGCCGATTGTCATTAATTATTTATCCATACTTTTAATATTATAAATGCCAGTGTTTTACGAAGATATGGGCTTAATTGAAATGCTGGAGTGTGATACAGGCTTTATTTTATATCAGGCAAAAGCTCGTTACAATAAAATACGAAAAGTATGATAAAAATAAGTCACTAGATGTCTCTAATCATAAAATTCGATCAAAATTCGGTCTCTAATCAAAAAAACGTCGCCTTGTTGTGGTACTCATAGGTTCAATTTAGGAATCAGAGGTTATAAATTTGGATGACTTTGAAATTTTTTTTATTTATTAATTAAAGAGAGACCTTTGAACAACTGCATGAGGGATGGTAGTCTAAATCTTTTACCATCATGAATCACTTTTTAATACCAAATCGGCTCTCGATTGCTGCTTTCATTGATGGATTTTGCTGAAAATTAAAAACTATTATAATACCAGTTTTTTAGACACAAAAATAATACATACAGAGTAGGAATAATGCTGTGAATTTCATTCTAACAGTTACTACGATATCAAATCGTAAATTTCTTATATATTTTGACCTTTCGCATGACAATGATTTCCAAATTCAAATCATATTTTTTTATAGATTTTAGAAATTAAAATTTTTCGAATCATAACTTAATTAGGGCTATTCACACGTGACTAAATGGCTTCATTCTATATCATTTTACGTTAAGGTAATATAGAAAATAAACAATAATAAAATTACACCAATACATACCCCCGGACATGTTTGATTGATACACTTTGTATTTTTAGATTCATCTTCGCATTTTCCAGTCTGTGATATAAAATAGTCTTTAAGATAGTGTAGGTACATGTTATTTTAATTAACACTTATTTAATATGAAATAGATACTTTTCATCAGTTTTAAATAAGATATAATAAAATCAATTCAAATAGCAAGTAGAATGAATGTTAGTTCGTCGTAAGAACGTAATATGTCAATACTTTTTATACTTTCTATTATAACGATATTTCCTTAAAGTGTTGTTAAATATTATACGTTTCATTACAAAATATTCATGGTTTTTATATTATTAATTTAGTTAATATAGAAGAATTAATTATTCTAATTTTCTCAATTATACTCTCTTCGTAAAAAGGTTTTATTCCTGTTTTTGGGCACTGAAAAAAGTAGAATTAAAAGCAAAGGATAGTTTTAGCAGTCAAACGTAATGCTGTCATAGCCGATAGGTAACGAGTAGAAATTAAGAAAGTAGAGAGTAAAAATGTTCAAAACCCGGGTTCGAAATCCACAAGTCATGGACGCCTACTTTTGTTCTTTTTTATATCTTTTAAAAAAATTACTGAGCAAGACTCGGTCACCTAGGTACTGTATTTTAACAATAATAATAATAATAAATATTAAGTTATATCACATTTTTCAATGTCTATAAAAAGTTATGTAGATTCGACGTGAAAGCTGGGAAAAGCAAACGTTATCTAGTAAACACTAGTTAAAAAAATGTGTAAAAAGTTTGTTTACTTACCTTAGCACATTGTTCTTCAGGCGGGATATAACTCTTTCTTTTCCTCGGTGGCCGGCACGGCGGAGTATGGAAGCATTGTGAAGGATTATTGCACGGAGCACCCGCTCGAGATGGCCAGTAACACGGCATAAGATATGGGAAGCATGAGGAGGGAGGTATGCATTGTGGAAGATGATGACAAGATCTGGCAGCCATGGGCTGAAAAAAATTGCACTCAGTTAAATCGTATAATTTATTTATTTAAATTAACGTAACGAGTTTTTTTTTAATATTTAGATTTTTTTATTTACAGCAAAATGTACAATTACACGCTAGGACTATAGAAATCATGCCCACATAGAATGATCCCAAGAATACTGGCAGCCTTTCCGCGTTGAATCGCTAAGCTGATTCTTTGTGCGAAAAAGGAGCTAGCCCTCTTGTAGCGTCATCATCATCATCTTCCTGCCCTTCTTATCCCACTCTAAGTGGGGTCAGCACAACATGTTATAAACATGCTGTCACATGATTTGGCTGCGTTTTTACGACCGGCCGCCTGCCTGACGTCAACTTACCTCGGTCGTATTTTACGACACCTCGGTAAGAAAGAGGGTGGGTAAGAAGGAGGGTATTCTACTAAACCGGAAACCACATGGTGGGTCAACTTATCTTAGTCGCCTTTTACGACACCGTAAAAGGCGACTATTGTAACGTATTGTAACGTAACGAATTGTCTGTGCTTATTATAAGTTCTCATTTAATTCTAATGCGAATAAAGATTATTTAACCTTAATGTGTGTTTAAAATACCGCTAATAGAGTTTCAGCTAGCATTGCCAATTGCCAGGAATGCTTAATTGTAATAGTTCTAATATTTTTTGTCTAGAATTAAATAATCTAAATATCTTTGTTGTAGTTCATATTGCCATTCATATTTATTTACAGAAAAGTAACGTATTTACTTACTTTTTGTAAAACACAGCTTGATCTAGGTGTAAGTTCATTCTGAAACGATATTTTTATAACAATAAGGACACCAAATATCTGAATTATTGTGGTCTTATAATGCTGACAGATTTAATGTAAATGTCCTAAATAGATTAATATAATACTTACAGGAGATGGATCAAATTTCGGCTTTCTTTTAAATGAAATCTGAAATCAGAAATACTCATTATAACGATATATTTAGTAACAAAATTTACTGGACTTTTCAGAAAAGCTTACTCACGTGTTTATTTTCTTTTCATTAAGGTTTATTGCTCTTATAAACATGAAATAATATATTAATACGAACGTAACTTGTTAACCAACAAGAAAATTATATAAGGATGTAACTTTTCCTTTTTGTGACAAAATATTTCCGAGTTGTAACTATATAACAACGTAAATAATAGTATATACAATAGAGTAATAACTAAGTAGTTATAATTCGAATCTTTAGTTAAGACTTCAAATAGAGTAACCATAAAAGTATATATTATTCGGTAGATATTATTTAAAAGTTTAGGACATATTGGTCGTTAATAATTACCCTCCACGGTAAAGGTACCTACATATAATAAAGAGTTCCATTACATTGTTGTGTAGAAGAGATAAGAGGTAGCCTGTTTCCACTTAACACCGCATCATTAGTTAACATCAAGTGATACAGTGTTCAAGCAAAAAACTTTGTTATCAGTATAAGAGAATAGTTACCATCGTAACTCGATTTTTCTATCATACTTACTCAATCGATTACTTAGTAGAAATGTTCGAAAATTAGACCTTAATATTTAAAAAATCTATACTAATATATAAAGCTGAAGAGTGTTTGAACGCGCTAATCTCAGAAACTACTAGAGCGATTTGAAAAATTCTTTGAGTGTAAGATAGTCTATTTATATATATAACATCACGTAAAGATGAATAGGAGAGGAGCACCAATTAAAAAAATAATAATAATAATAAATAAACCAATAAAGCGGAAAAAAAAGCATTCCTTACGCGCGCTAAATAAACGGTGAAAGTTATACAAAAATTATGTACTACAAAATTGTTCCCCTCTAAAAGTTGTAAATAAAAGTCCGCGACAGCATATGCCCAGCTTTTAAGGTTTACCAACTTTAATCATTTTTATGGTTATCAAAATAATATATTACGGTTTTAATCTTTTCACGCGGGTGGAGCCGCTGACGATTGCTAGCTTAATATATATGTGATCAAGTCGATCCGTAGAAGAACCAAACAGTATAGTTCAACGTATTGAGACTATAACGTGTCTATGTCCAGAGGCAGAGATTTTGAGAGATATACTCGTAGATCAAAGAACCGATACATTTTGGGGTCTCAAGCCGGCATCAAATATACGAGTAACGTTAAGATCCTTATTATATTTAACAGAAGACGTCCATTAGATAAGGAGAATAAAAGAATTTTCGATAAATTAATAGATATTTAATCTTCTTACCTTCATGCCATAACAAGTAGTGCAATCGATTCTACATTTAGATGGTATACAGGGGGTCTGAAATTTTTAAATATTAGAAATTAGGAATTTTAATAACAATTAGATTTTGTTTCAGTAAATTTCTCTACTGTATTTCTTAGATTTTAGCATAGTATCTATCATCATTCTTACAATCCATTTTACACCTACCACTAAGTAACTAAGTAACTTTTACTTAGAAAGCTTAAAATACAAAAATGAATTCAGATTTACAGATTACCTTGCAGCTACATTTGCCTTTGGGACATTGGGAGCACTGAAAATAGCAAAACTTTATGTTGGTAAAATGTTTGACATTAGTTGAGTAAGGACCTTATGCCAGATGCATTACACGAGAAAACTCAATGAAATACAGCTACTAAATAAAAAAAAACATTTTGTTTCATAATGTTAATTTATGTGAAATTTCTCATTACAAGTTCCACTGGGTTAGGTGGGAATATCATCGTAGTTTCATCATGAGCAAACTACTACGTATTTGAAAACATTATTCGAATAATAAAAGATTTTGACTACAGATAAATAAAAGCGAAAAGTATTTTCAACCTTATTAAGTGATTGTTTTCAGAACAACAATTATTTTAATTTTGGAAAAATGGAAGGTTAAATTTTGAGGAAATAGTTTAAATTTTCTTTAACATGATGTCTATAATCCAATAATAATGACTTCTAATTTATAATAAAATTACCAGTGATGGGCAGGGCGGATCATCCTGAAATAAGAAAAAAAAAATATTAGAAACGCATTGAAAACTTTTACATTTTTATATTACTAGTAGGGTTATATTGAAGTTGTATTTGTAAATCAAAACAAACAATTATAGGCCAATCCTTTAACTCAGACTTCGCCTGCGGGATATAAGGGTGCAGAGGCGGGACGAAAATCCATAGTATGATATAGAAGAGGTGACCGCCCGCAACTTCCTCAGACCCCGCTCTCATCATATCTCCAGGCCTTTGTAGCCCCGCATGCGAGGACTAAGTTAAACGGTTGGTCTTCTATTACGAGTTAATATTAAGAATTGATACACTGTTTATTGTAACTTAAATATACTCACACAAGGTGGTCCGCATGTTCCAGCACAAAGTTTGCAGTTTGGATCTAAGCAGCAACTTTGACAACCACCGCACTGAAAGCATTTTTTTCCTATATTCCTATTATTTAGTATACTGTATTTATAGTTACATGTTATCCTTTTTATTACTTGTTATTTTTATTGTATATTATTAAAAAAATATTATTAATAATAATAACTTAAGTTTTAAGAAAACTCTTACAAGAATTTATTGACTGCAGTTTTATATGGATTACAATACTAAATGATAAAGATGTCCTTGCGATCTTGTAATGCAAATCCATCCATAAGGGTATCTGTATATCTGTCTGATACGCTTACTAATCTGCTAATCTGAGTAACACTCATAAAATTTTAAAGAATTAGGGCTTATTTAAGAGGCTAATATATAAAATAAAATAAAAAAATTTCGTTCGTTTTTCCTACGAGAACACGAAATTAAAACATAATTAGATTGTGGAAAATACAAATATTTAAAAATATTGGGAAGCTTTTTTTAATTTATAGAAATACTAAAAATAAAATAAATAAATACTATAAGACCTATGATAATTTGCCAATTTTACATTTAAATTGGGATTTTAATGGTGTATACATTCGCTTCGATGTTTTATGTAAAATGAGAAAAAATTCTGATGAGTTGTTTTAAAATAAATATGATTACCTTTAACGATGCCGGTAAATCAGTATTGCTCTGTAAGATAAATAAATTTACAGAATTAGGCGTTACTTTGAGCGATTCATAATACAAAAGTAATAAAAAACATATGCAACAAATTTACGAATCCTGCATATATCGGGTATGAAAACAAATAGTCCACTCTACATTATATATGTATATTTTCTATTTACTTATTGCGAATTATAGGAAAATATTTTTATTATTACTTTCGAAATATATCAATAACAAATGCCAATAATTAAGTTTAAAAAGGATGAAATATTTATCAACCTTATGCTTGCAACAGTCCCTGCCACAGCAAATCTGAATTATCGCGGTCTGAGGAAACACTGGCCTATCGTTGTCCTTTCGATTTTTTTTTGATGCCTTCTTTTTAACAATGGCAATGTTTGACAAACCAAACATGTTGTGCTCTTTGTCCAGTTTTAATATCGTGGATAGACATTTGTCACCAAAGCTCATGTGACTGCCAATAATTTCATCAGATTCTCTGCTACATGTCGAATTCGTTGAATTTGTTGGCGATAAAGATGGTGAACTGGAAATAAGATTTTTTTAAATTTCAAAACAAAGATAAGGTATAAAAGTAAGTAAATTTATTTTAATTTATATTCACATAAACAAAAAATTTTGAATGCCAGATAAGGAAAAAAGTAGTTATTCTCAAATATCCAATATATTTGAATCACAAAATATATTGGATATTTCTACACCCATGAACAAAGTTAAAGAAAAGCGAAAAGGAGCAAATTTACATGAAATTCGCTCCTTGTAAAAAAAGTACACAAGAAGCTTTTAAAATGTGTTCCGTTTACAGTTAATGAAAAGTTAGTTTTTCTTGCAGTTTTCCCATTTTTTACCAATACTTCATTTCTCGGGCGTTTATGAATATAAGAACTAAAAATTTGCCACATTAGTTATGACATTTTATAGTTTTACGGTTAATAGTATATTTACAGTCCATTTTGTATTATTATCCCAATGGAACAAATTTTTAAAACGATGTCTTAAACATGATAAAATATACTATACCGTAAGTTAAGGCATTTTGATCAATTTAATGTCGTTTCTCTTTATTTTTCATTTTGCCACCTGTCAACGCGTTCACTTTTCTGGAAGAGTATTATTCCACTCAACAGTGCAAATAAATCAGTGGAAAAAGAATTGTTGTATGCAATATTTTACCTAGAATCCGGTGAATCATCACGACTTTCGGTTAGCCATTTCATTTTTGTTAGTTTCAATTTATTTGGGTTTACATATTGATTTAAATCTTCGTTATCCGATTCGCTACAGTAATGATTATCCTAAAACCATGAACAGATATAATTATTTTCTGTGTTCTGTCTGTTTTAAAACTAAAGTCAATTTCATATTATATAAAAACCGAGAAAAATTTGCGATAAACTATTCTTCGTCATAACAATTTTACTAATCTAAATTGACAATAGATTTGAGTCGTGATAATTGAGCGATCAGTGAGTGCGACTCTTTCATGTGGGTTAAGTGTTCAAATCCCGAGCAGGCATCAATGAGTTTTTCTGAACATTACCTACCTATAATTCTTACCTACTCACCGCATTTGCAACGTGGTAGATCTAGGCAACAACCCTTCACTCTAAATAGTAGAGAGGATGTCTATGCCCAACAGTGGGATAATAACAGATCGTTACTCTATAATATTTTTGATACTATCAAAAGGCCCTTAGTTCTATAACATTCATACTTACTTTCGCGGATGGCGTGATTTTTTGTTCAATTGTCCCTTGATCTCGGTCGTGTTTATGTGATTCAATAAGCTCGTGTAAGGCTTTAGATCTTTCCACTTGGATTGGTTGCTCTGGAATAAACTAAAAGAAAAATATTTATATCTGTTTTTTTTTCGAATTGACTATATGCTGACGGGCGAGCGCAGAAGCATCGTCGAAGTTGCAAAATTTGGGGAATAGAGCGCAGAAGCTCTACTAGCGTCGGGGAACGTCGTCCTAAGGGTGCCTTCTGTGAGGTCGGACCAGGGTTTAGGCTTCATCTTCGCCATCGAAGACGCTGTTTGCGTGTATTATATGTGTGTGTGTTTGCTATCGTTATTTGATCGTCAGGGTTATACAGGACGCTTTTTGGACGCCTATATTTTCGGTGAGAGAATCCACTTCGATTGGTTGCTCTGGAATAAACTAAAAGAAAAAGTTTAAAATATTTTTATCTCTTGCATACTTTATACCTTCCTTTTACTATCATACTGCTGAGAAAACCTGTCTCCTTGAATAGACAGATTTGAGCTTAGATCCACCATTTTGATCCGATACGGATTAGAAGGTTAAACATATTTTGAGAAAATTATGTATATCTTATAGGTCTTTTTACGCTGTTTCCCCTCACCATCATCATTCTTCTGCCCTTATCCCACCCAAACTCTAAGTGGCATCGGCACAACATGTTTTAACCATGTTGTGATTTGATTTGGCTTTTTACCACCGGCGGCCTCAACTCGCATTATTCGCATTTAACGACACCTTGTTAAGAAATTATGGTGGTCTATTCTACTCGGCTGGATACCGGCTGGATACACGGCACAGTATATTGTAAACAAGCGATAAATTGTAAAATTCCATTTCAAACAATTTTTAATAGAAATTTATTGGAACCTGTAATTTAAAGTCCGGACTCCAGTTATATGTTTTGCATACGTAATATTGATTTAAAATCTATTTAAAGACATGGCAAAACAGAATTTCCGTTACTTACTTCATCATCATTCTCGTCTACATGAATTGATGGTCGTAATAGTCCCCGGTCCATCGATTTTATGTCTTCGTTTCTACTTAAGGTTGGTTTCACTTCATTAATCAGGCATACATAAGTGAAAAAAACATTCTGATCGGACGCGCTGTTAGTTAGTTTCATGGCAGATATCTGATGATCTTTGTATTCCTTTTGGTGTATGTTGTACATTACCATTTCCTGCTTTAAAGGATTCTGGTTATTTATTAATTTTGGTTTTTAGCCATTGTGCTAGCAGTAAATGGTCTGATGTTGGAAGCACAGAATAAAGTTATAAAACACAAGAATTTTCAGTTTCCTACTTCATGATTGAAAAAGATGTAGCAGTTCGATTGTCAAATACTTTTATAATTTTTTGTAATTCAATAAATTGTCAAAACAAACGAATAATTTGAATAGTGCGAAAGGAAGTTTTAGTTAAATTTTATTTGCTTCTTGATCTTACTATATTCAGCAAAAAAATAAGAAGTTTACTTTGAATTGTTTTATCATTGTATTTGTTTTATATTATTGTATTATACTAGAGGTTTGAAGTCTAAAATGCCTAAAATATACCCTATTACAATAAAGAGAGTCTCTCTTTTTATTAAAAGATGTTTTTGCAAGTTAAATTTTTTTTTCACTTTCCGGTGTCACATTGAGCTGAAATTTTACATACTGTCCAGTCACGATGAGAATGTATGTTTATAATAAGCAATACCATATTTTACTGCCAGGATTGGCTCGAGACGATTGATCTCCCCAATAGTTAACAGTAGGGACATGAATTTTTGTTCCGAGCTTTTATTATATTTCACTTATTTATGTGTGATTAGACAAAGATATACATATGAAAGTATAAGATTTTCATGTTCTATCTTATTATTTATTATGAAATTCTCACTTACAAGCCTATTGCTTCCCTACTCTAGTATAATAACTCTGTATAACTTATTTTGTAATGCCTATGTAACCTTGACGGATTAGTGACTACAGAAGTTTCATTAAGAGTGTTTCTTAAATGCATAATTTGTACCACAGAAACTCTGATTAAAGTTGGCCGTTGTTCTAAAAGAGTCTTTACTTCCGGCATACCACGATTTAGAGGTTACTTTGAAAACCCTAAGTATACCTAAAATACAATATTCATATATATTCAATAGTCATATTTATTGATTACTAAATAGTAGATGAAAGTGTTAATCTTTTAATGAGATTGTTTCAAAAAAATAATAAGCTTTTTGTGTTATATCCATAAAACATTAGTTCACGTTATTTGTGCTAGATTCATTCTTTTTATTTAGTATGAAATAACTACACATACTAGACTTTTTAATCGGATTAGGAAGTCATTGTCATGAATTTAAATCGCAGTCATGGTATGCATTCGAATTAGTAACAATCCGGATATGTTGTTTTTGTGGTAATCATTTTCGGAAACAATAATCTAAATATCTACTTCCTGGAGAGAAAACAAAGAAAGTTGTACATCTGGGACATGTAAGTGTGACAGTTACAAATCCTTAAAAATATATATTGCTATACTAGGAAAATTTAAGTATCGAATGTACAAAACAAAGCGGCAATTTTCAAACCAGAAGTAAAGTTCAAGTTCAGTAGACGATCTAAAAGCTTCACAAGCTCACTTGAAAATATTTAAAAATATTGGAATATATTTGAATTTCGCGTGTCTTGGAAATATTTCATCTAGAATATTTCATCCAAAGTACAGCGAGAGATTGACGCTCTACCGTAAATCTTCAATTTGAGTCAATCTAAATGATACAATTAAAACTTAATTGTACTATATAAATATTATAACTATATATAATATTCATTATTCATATATATTATTCATATATATTATTCATTGTATATATAATATTATTCACTGTATATAAATTGGATTTTTTTAATATGTTAGCACAAAAGTTATGATATAGTTATTTTTTTATAATCCGCGGATTATAGCAAAATAATTATATCATAGCTGTTGTACTAAAGAATTCGCCAAGTTCTATAAAGTATATTTTAGCACGTTATATAAGTTTCTATATTACCAAATTTCATTTATTTGATTTTTTTAATATGTTAGCACAAAAGTTATTGTATAATTATTTTTCTATAATCCGCGGATTATAGCAAAATAATTGTATCATTGCTGACATCATCAAAGCTGTGATGGCCTAGCGGTGCGACCGTGTGAATGTCTAGAGACGATCATGGGTTCAAACCCGGGCAGACACCAATGAGTTTTTCTATTAAAACTTATGTGTCTAATTGATAATTGCAATTTATCACACGCTTTTCGGTGAAGGAAAACATCGTGAGGAAACCTACATATCTCTAGAGAATTCTGGAGATATGTGTAACCTACCAATCCGCATTGGAGCAGCGTGGTAGGTCTTAGCTCCAATCCTTCTCTCTTATAACGGAGAGAAGAGGCCTATTCCCAGCAGTGGGATAATAACAGGCCGCTACTTAATTGTATCATAGATTTTGTACTAAAAAATTCGCCAAGTTCTATAAAGTATATTTTAGCACGTTATATAAGTTTCTATATTACCAAATTTCATTTATTTGATTTTTTTAATATGTTAGCACAAAATTTATTATATAGTTATTTTTCTATAATCCGCGGATTAAAGCAAAATAATTATATCATAGCTTTTGTACTAAAGAATTCGCCAAGTTCTAAAAAGTATATTTTAGCACGTTATGTAAGTTTCTATATAACCAAATTTCATTTGAATTGTTTCAGTCGATTAGCCGTTTAAATGCGTCAGATAGACTTTCGCATTTATAACAATTATAAATGAAATTATGAATGTACTATAGTAAATCTCTAATTATTTTGATGTCGAGTTCGACACGACGAGAATTGATGGTATTGCTAGAGAGTTGTTACAAAGTAGTAACGATGAACGAATGATAGCAGAAATAACATTTTTCACAGCGCAATATTAACAGTCTGTCCAGTGACCCAGTGTGAATGACACCGGTTCGCGCAAAAAGCTCCAACAATGGAATAACATAAAAAAAATTGATTTTTGCTTGAGATTAGCGGCCACGGTCCGATCGTTGTGAATTCTCTACAATTTTTTACGGACTAACAATTTCGGTGTGAATTAAAACACGTTATTATATTATTAGCGCCGATTGCGGGCGAACCAGGAGCAACAAAGTTTTCTTTTGTAGGTCCGATAGATTGAAATGATGTCATTTTGTACAATCACGATGAACATGATATAAGAATTTATTTAAAACATTGTCAGTTAGTATAAACTCAAAGATCTGAACTTTAAAACTTATCATGAAGTCTTGCACGTAACACACAAATAACATAAAATAACGGAAATAATCTCTAAGTAGAAACTTCCACACGTCTTTCACTGAGTTACGTTCTGAGTTGACATCTAACAAATATTCCCTTGAAAATATTTTTAATCAAATGCTTAATTTTTATAATTTTAGAGAAAATAAATTTAAAATTGCATAAATAAATTCATCATTTTTTATTATATTGCATTTATTAATACTATTCCAATGACTACTATAATGATCAGTTTACTTAATTCTAATAAATATAACAGTCATCATCCTCCTACCCTTATCCCACTAAAAACTAAAAGTGGGGTCGGCACAACATGTTACGAACAAGAAACGAGGGTGATCTACTCTACTCAGCCAGATACCACACGGCAACCTAATAAATATAACAGTATTCAATTGAAAATACTTTTTCAGACCTTGCTTATGAGATAAATGCCATATTGAATATTGAATCCGCAATATTTTTTTCCTTTTTTACAAACAATTTAATCGTCGAATCTTTTGAAGTATATATTTTGTTAATTTAATGTCAGGCGCTATTTAATCGTTAAACAGAAGGGAGATTTGCTTGAGGCAACACTTATGATGAGAGATTCGTTACTCTTGAACTCTAGGTGGAAACATAATGTCTTTGCTTCCGGTAGGTAAATAACAGATAAATAAATTATCTTTATTTATGGAAAGTATTAAAAAATACAATCTAATTTATATGATGATAAATTAGACGAAAATGCACATGAGATCCCAAAATTTTTATTTTTCTTCTTTATTTTCCTTTTTTCTTATATTTTAACTAAAGCTTATCGTTCCAACCGATAAGGGTTAAACAAAATTGCAGTTTTTTTGGTAATATTCATCAATAACCAATATTATTCATAAGTAAGTAAGTAACGGCCTGTTACTAGCCCACTGCTGGGCATAGGCCTCCTCTCTCCATTTTTGGAGAGAAGGGTTGGAGCTAAGACCTACCACGCTGCTCCAATGCGGATTGGTAGGTTACACATATCCCTAGAATTTTCTAGAGATATGCAGGTTTCCTCACAATGTTTTCCGTCACCGAAAAGCGTGTGATAAATTGCAATTATTAATTAGACACATATGTTTTAATAGAAAAACTCATTGGTGTCTGCCCGGGTTTGAACCCATGATCGTCTCTAGAGATTCACACGGTCGCACCGCTAGGCCATCACAACATATTATTCATAAACAATTATTATTATTGTCTTATAAAATTAAATTTAATGATTATTTATAAAAAAATGAATTAATGTTTTTTTTAAATTGATATCTCCCTAAACTTGTATTCAATTAATAAGGTCGAGACATAAAGTTCAAATTTTTCATTTATATTCATGTAATCTATGACTAGAACAAGTACCATGTGATATATATAAAACATCGTTGCGTTAAATTAACGAGCATGATGTTACTGAATGACAGGTAATACTCGTTTAATAAACCTAAAGCGAACGTGCATAGCGGTGAATCACGGACATCAGGGATAGACAACTATTTGTAACGCATTTTTCAAAGTCAATGAAAGATAATTAATGAAGAAAATACAATTTTTAATCTATGTTATCGGTTTAAAAATTTAAAAATCCCAACAACCGTTTCACTGCGTATCCGAACCGAACCAAAATAATTGTTGTTATTGTGGTAATGTATGTGTGCAATGCTTGTGTATTATTGTGTTATTGGGTAGAGCATGAGTTTTGCGAATGCTGCATATATCAAGTATAAGAACGGATAATGAACTCTACATTTAGTATTGCATACATTTTCTTTTATCGCGAATAATATTTTCATTACTTTTATTTTATAAACCTCCGCAAAGTAACGTCTAATTTTATAAATTATTTATTGATAAATAGTTTTTTCACCAAAAAAAACCATCGATAAACATCTATTAATTATTTAATTAATACATACATTTATTGACAAATGTAATAAAAAAATTTATTATATGAAATTTTTAGTGCTTGGTCTAAAATTCTTGCAGAAAATCTGTATTAAATATTGGACATCAACACAAAGGCATAAGATATGTCCACAAGCGTTCAAATTACAGGACATTCGTAGATCGAAACTACGATTAACTAGAAATTATTTATAAAAAATGTTGAACATATCTGAATCACGTCGATCGAAACGGAGGCTTTGTAGCGTATCACTTCTGTTGTGATCATGGTGTAGATCTATAATGACAGACTTACAAACATATTCGAAATTATTTAATTATAATTAAAAACAACTTTTAGGAATTTTCGCACATTACAATTACAGTTTTGTACTACTCGGTTATTGGCAAGGTGCGAATGTGATTAGTGAATTAAAAAAACGTGAAAATGACTATAATTTATGCATTGTTTGGTGTTTTTATTTTAAAACTGTCAGTTAGCGCTCAATTTGGAAGTAAGTATTTTGAGATGTTACCTACTTTTTTGTTTGTGTTTTCAAGAGCTATAAAGAAACTTTACGTATATTATCCAAATATATTTATATTTAAAAATCGTAAGTAAAAAATCTCCCAGATTTTCTTAATTTCAGAATTTATTAAAATATATTATAAAAAAATATTAAGCAAATCAGTCCAGTGGATCTTAGGTTGTGATCAAAATGGACTTAAATTGTTATTTATCTAAAATAAATATTAATTTGTTTAGAAAATATTAAGATATTCCTCTTGTTTAAGTACTTTTGTCTAAAATTGAACCGTTTTAATTTGAATTGATGATGAAATAAGAACTTAACAATGTTCCAATTAGATATTATAAGAAAAGTAAACTTAAGTAATATAGATTTTTTGAGTGATTAATTTAATTGTCTAGAACATAATTACAATATAATTGTAACACGCACCAGATAAAAAAATATTTAA
This sequence comes from Morpho helenor, assembly GCA_029227775.1. Classification (NCBI taxonomy): domain Eukaryota; kingdom Metazoa; phylum Arthropoda; class Insecta; order Lepidoptera; family Nymphalidae; genus Morpho; species Morpho helenor. Next base: position 10,722,388 of record JARGCU010000037.1, on the reverse strand, counting down.
AATTTTAACAATTTAGATATGCTTTCAAGAAGCCCAATAATATAGTCAGTTTTATAATTTTCGATGTTTTACTATTACTAGGATTTAATATAGAACTTTAACGACGCTAAACAATTATATTCCATAAAAATTAGAAAAAGAATAGTTGAATATTTGTCTTGATATATTCGAATAGGTAAATATGGTAAACATGTGAAAAATCGCGGGTACCGTGAATGACAAATAATTGAGCAAAACACAATAATTCTGACCTCCATGCAATTACGATAATTTCTATTATAACATTTTTCAGGGTCGTTTTAAATGACAAGTATAACAATCATGCACTCTATATTGATGGTTTCGTTTATTTTTGAGCCTTGCCTTGATAGCCTTGCCTAGCCTTGAAGCTTTGATATAGACTTCGTAGAGGAAACTTTTATAATACATATAGAATTTAAATATTTAGTTTCTAGTTTAATTCTTCTCATAAATTTCTATTACCTTTTAGATAAGATTTTGCTAAGATATTTTAACTGAATATTAATCTTAAATTTTTGTTATAGCTGTCTCTATAAGCGTCGATATGAGCCCAAGAGCAGACGATACAAGTTTACAGGTAAGTTAAGCATATTAATTAATAATACACGTACGTAATAAACAATAAATTTTATATGCAGTAGCACATATTTTTTTCCTATTGGTTTTCTTTTTTCTGTATAAAGTAGTATTTTATAATCCATTTCTTTTCATTTAACCACTAGATAAATTTAATTGTATCAGTTGTCGTAACTTAATTTGAAAGTTCCTATCACCTATAATTAAAATACTATTTATTTTAAGTTGTTCAATGTATAATATTAAGTGTGTATTATGTTGGTGTTATGGAAATAAAATAAAACATAAAAGGATGTAAGGAAATAAAAAGTTATTATAGCTATAATTTTCGTAAAACACGAAGTTTTTCGCTAAAATGTATTGTAAATTTTGAGAGGAGGTATCTATGATGAAAGAGTCTTTCGGGACTCAACGAAATAAGGCGTTCGATTTGCTGGCTTTCGTTGTTAAGTGTACTTGTATATAATAAAATAATTAACAGTATATAAAAATGCAGAACCAATCATTTCATGATGAAGTACGCCGGAAAAAAGGCTTGAAGAAGAAAGAGAATGTTGAAACACATTTACTAATTATAGCCTATGGAAATGTTAAAAGCAAGAGACTAAATAACGCCTTCAAGACTGATAAAATCTACGTCATCCTTAAGATTGATACTGCTGAATTAGATGGCGGAACAGTGTCTTAGAAAAAGAGATGTAACTACCCCGTTTTCTGCAACGTAACAAGGCAGATTTTCTTATATCGTTGATAGTAGCAGAATAAATTTAGCTTTTCTCTTGGTATTACGGCATTTTAGGCTATATAGTTTACATAGTGGTTGTGTAATATCCCTAACTATATATGGTTTAATATGCTTTTATAATTCAAGGATATTTTCTGTAATTTCAGAGATGTCCAGCTAATATGTCCTGTGTTCCTATAAGCGCATGCCCATTGTTAGAGGATCTATTAGATTTCTCGTGTTTTTCATCTGATAGGTAAGTTCTTATTTAATGATGTTCTTAAATATTTGATTGGGTTCAGATCGCAGTTTTGAATCCTTTATTTATATAATATACTAACCAACTTGTGGTAATAACATTTTGACAAAACTGTAACAAAGAATGCGGAATGTTTTATAAAGTCAGAATGCTACTATTTAGTAAGTATTTTTACTTCATGGAATGATAAGAATTAAGAGAGACACCACGCTGCGTTCATGAAAATTTGTAAGTTACACTATGCCATAATTTTTCTAGAGATAAAAAGCTTTTGTCACGATTTTTTTTACACATTTGTTTAACTTACCACATTGAAGCATGCATGGTGGATCTAAACTCCAACTATTCTTTCCATAAGAAAAAAGAAGTCTGAATCTAGCAGTAGCTAGCAGACTTCTTTTTTCTATACATAGGATAAGATAGACGGGTCGTTGCTTTACTTTTTTACCTTATAATTTCCACATTATGGCTTGAGAATTTTCAATTAATTAATATGAAAAGTATTCACACTTTCAACATTATATAACTCCTGAGTGTAATAATTTAATAACAGTTTAATAGTACTTATTGTCCGGTTTAACCAAAAGATTAGGTTCCACCTTTATTGGTTAGAAAGTGATTCTTCTATGTTTTATTGTAAATAATATCTAGGTAATTATTCTATTTAACTTAGGTACTTTCACCGTCTTAACTCACTCACGTGTGGTAATGTGAACAATGAGGATTACGTGTGTTGCCCTTCGTGCGAGTGCGGGCGAGTGTACGCTCCGGGAACACAGGAATGTGGGAAAAGTATGGTGCAAGGGATTGGGTATAGTGGCGTCGGAGCATATCCGTGGGTAGCTAGAATAGGATTTACACGTAAGTTATTAATTCTAAGAACTCTTGAATCTTACTGCGATCTGGATTAAAAACATTCTATGTAGTAAGAGGTAGACTTCCGATGAGCGCTGTTTTTTCCTATATTTTCCTTTATTTTATTACTATTATGTAAAAATACTTGTGATACCCACGACTTCTTAAGACTTAAGTGCTGTCCTTACTGTGTTTGTTATTTATCTTTTCCTTTTTTAAATTAGTTAATCATGTATATTAAATACTCGTATATTATAACTTTAATTTATAATATACGAGTACCTTATAAAATTATATAACTCGTATAATATAAAATTAATATCGGAAACGGCTGCGATGATTTCATGAAACTTAGTAAGGAGGAGGTTTCGGGAGCTATAAATCTAGGTAGGTTTTATTTTAAAAAAATGACGTTTCATCCTTGTTTTCGGATACTGTAAAACTTTACTTAAACTTTTTAATAAAGTTTTTAAAAAATTTACATGGAATAGTAAAGACTATTTTTGCATTTATAAAGTTGAAATAGCTCATTGGGGAACGCTCCATTTATCACGAGCCTTTTTTTGCTTTTTCAGTTTTTCATTTTTTTATAATTTTTATAAGAATTAACGAGAAGACTTGATCACCCAGGTAGCTCTTTAAGTGTACATGTTCTATACACCTATAATTAAGGATGTACTTAGACGATACGGTAATGTATATGATTAAGTTTAGGTATATTTTAGTTGGTGTTGCTATTAAGATTAAAATTAAATTATATGACATTTTCAGATAAAGACACTGGCAATGTGCGATTCGCCTGCAGTGGTTCCATTATAGCAAAGCGGGTAGTTTTAACCGCAGCACATTGTGCCCTGGCCAAACCGGAAGGATATAAACTGTAAGCTTAATATCTATATGTATACGCTTGGATATCAATTATTATGTTATATTTTTCATTATGTTTAGTACTTCTGATTTTTATTTGTAACGATATCTTACATTTATGTCTCACTTCCAAGGTTAAAAACGAAGATCTTCGACATTCGACGAGCGCGTTTGCCTAGAAGATGCCTATTCACTATTAAGTTTAATCTGTGGTGCATAAATAAATATATTAATATAGGTATAAAATAATTTACATTGCGAAGTTAGTTGATTTTCATTTTAGTTGAATATAACATAATATTTTGACAGACAAGAAAACAAAAATGGTTGTTCAAACCTTTTTGATAACGGATTTTTTTTATTGCAAAATTATTTATTGCTAACTAATTGAATTTTATTTTCACAATATACACTAAACTAACCAATTTATGACCTTAGAACTGGATTATTTAATAAGTTACTTATCCGTTTTAAAATCTTTGATTTATGAATCTTTATGTCGCAAGAGCTTTCAAAAGCGTTTAGTACACGGATAATTCCCCCCTCCTTAATTAAGCACTGTTATATTAAATGTTTTATTATTATTTTAGATCAACAGTTGTAATTGGTGAATGGGACATAAGTCGTAGTCCAGATTGTAGTGACTTTTTCTGCGCACCGGCGACCCAGGCCATCAAAGTGGAAAGTGTTTCAGTCCATCCTGGTTATGAACAAAAGATATTCAGACATGATATAGCAATGATTATATTAAAAGATGATATCAAATATTCAGGTAAATATAAATATTATGTATCCCTTACATATTTATCTAATAATTAGCAAATTTTTCATTCATCGTATTGAGAACTGATTGAAAATTATAATAAATATTTCGTTAGCTCCTCTTAACCTAGCTGTTAAACTAAATAAAATAAATATGTAGCGATATAATAATATGAAAATAAAATAAAAATGGTAAAACAAATAGCTATATTATATTCTACTATTGTGCGATTTCATAAGTCGAAAACTAATATGTGTTTTGTGTCTTGCATTTGCCCTGATGTATTAATTTTTCATTTTCTAGTATTTTCTACATTTAAGAGTTTAATTTATTTTATTACTGAGCTTTTTTGTTTAAACAATTATATTTGTTTTTTTTATTCTTTTCCAATTGATATTCATCTACTTCTAGATATAAAAGTTCAATTTCCACGTCATAAGGTCATGTATAGCTTTTATCCGGAGGCTATACGAAGTTGATCAATTTTTAATATATAGATTTTGATTACTACTACGCATTGTAGTCACTCTTGTACAGTAAAGTATAAACAGCTAATAGGATGTTGAATTTTGTTTTCCTCAACTGATCTCAATTATTTTGGTCCTACTCGATTTGTATATGTTTTTACGTCATCATATTCAATCCATTAACCTTCAATGGTCCAGACAAATTGTACATCTATTTAATGTATCTATAATTGCGATACATAACGTTTTGGTGTCCTTGGCCGAGGTTAGTTTATGAGTCATTTGATCGTTAATCTTGTCACTAACAGCGCCGCCTTTTATTTCAGTGACAGCCGCACCGATCTGTCTGAATGATAAGCCGGAAGTGGTCATCAACGAACGCGCTTCGTTGGTTGGTTGGGGAAAACTATCGGGACAGAATAACTTGGTATACTTGTATTTAATTATTTCATCATTCTCATCATTTTCTAGACCTCCTTCATTTTTTACCGAGGTGTCCTAAAAGCAGACTAAAGTTAGTTGACCCAGCGTGTGATATCTGGTTGAGTCGAATACGCCACTCTCTTTCTTACCGAGGTGTCGTAAAATATAACTAAGGTAAGTTGACGTCAGTCATAAGTGGGAAAAGGACAGGAGAATGATGACAAGAATCTCCTCCTGCCCTTATCCCGTTCTAAATGGGGTTGGCACAACATGTTATAAATATGTTGTTACATGATTTGGCTAGGTACTTTACCTTAGTCGTATTATATTTTAAGACACTTTGGTAAAGAAGAGGGTGGTCTATTCTACTCAAACGGATATCACACAGCGGGTTGACTTACCTTAGTCGCTTTTTACGACACCTCGGTAAAAAAGAGGGTTGTCTATTCTACCCAGCCGAATACTACACGGCATGGTGTTTGTAAAGTGAATAATACATGAATTTATTTTCTGCACTTCTTTTTGTAAATTTTATTATTATAAATACAAATTATAATTTGTTTAGTGAAATGAGCCTGTATATTTGACTAGACATCGCGATATACATTCGCAATTCTTAACAATCGCCAACTGTTTAAATATTATGACTGGAATACATAATGGTAGTAAAGTTTAACAATCACTAATTTCTAGGTTGGTCGTCAGCAAAAGTTAGACGTACCGCTTGTTTCTCTGGAAATATGCGAAAGGATTTTTGGCGAATCCGTTCCTATCCACGAGGGTCAGCTATGTGCTGGCGGTGAGGAAGGGAGAGACGCATGTTCTGGTTTCGGTGGCGCTCCTTTAACACTCCAAAGAGATGGGCAGTATACGCAGGTAAATTATTTTATCAAAACGAGGAAGACCAAAGTAACATTATCTAAACATTATAAATCGATTTTTAAATATTAGTTATAAATAAATAAATAAAGTTTTATTGACCACATTAAAAAAATACAAAATTAAAATAAAATAAGTTACAAACAATGCGGTCAAAGGGCATCAGCCACCTCAGCAAGAACTTGCAGTACCTAATATAAAATACTGCAATGCTGATTTTCAGGTGGTTACCACGGACTATCATAATACTATTACAGATAGAATTTACTAATATAAAACACAATACAATAATAATAATAAAACAATATTAATAAACCCTAAACTAAAAATATTAAAACTAAAAATATATCCTATAATTTATTAAATTTATGGTTCCTATAAATAAACATAGAACAAGAAAAATAAATATCTATTCTAAAAGTAAGGTTTTTTTTAGTATATATTAATTATCCTCTTTTTCTTCTTTTTCACTCTCTTTTTTCATGATTTTAAGGATACCATATGCGTTGCTGGATTGAACCTGTGTATCCAAATTACAGATTTAAATCGTATTTACCAAACAGCGCATCTATGTTATTTTTTATTCATACTTTAATCAGCACATACAACCGTAACAGTATAAAAGATTTGGTGGCTGGAATAGACATACGACGGCAATGGGTTAGACAAATGTGTTGCCATATTGTTTACTTTTATTTCAGATTGGCATTGTGTCTTTTGGTTCAGAAAACTGTGGCACAGAAGGCGTTCCTAGTGTTTATACCAACATCGCTCATTACTACAAGTGGATAGTGGATAACTTACCATCGTAACTCGTATACATATAAGTCTCTGCAATCTTAATGAAATAAAGAATTAAATTAAATAGCTCATTAATCATTTTCCCCAACCTCTGAATGTTTGTAAGTGATGTCTTTTTTAGAGTTATTTAGGCTATAAGTATAAATAATGGTAAGTAATAGTTTTGTATAGACGCCTGTAGAATAAAGAGTCATGATTAAAATTGAACCAATCCGTAGAGTGTGTAAAAAACTAAATATATTTTATTGTTATATCTCTCATTCATTTATTTTCATTTAATGTTATATATTGTCTCGACGTGAGAATTTTTTTATTATACAATAATAAGGTAAATTTTAATTTGAGAGTATGGTATAAGAAATCGTAAGTATGAGTATTAGGCATCTGCTACAATGATAACATTATTTCATAAAGAATTATATATAGTAAACAACAATGCTATATGACAATATCAGTCCGATTAGTTTACGTTTTCATTCTCCTGAAAACTCATTCAAACATACATCAGACGTTATGCGTCTCATGTCCTGATATGTGATTTCCTATTATGTAATCAGTGGGCACCATAAAGTAAACATTACTTAAGCATGTAACGACATGATAGCCAAGTACTTGATGAAGTTATTTTGCAGCCTAAAAGTGCCAATCTATCTTAAGGGCCCAAGATGAACTTAGTGGAACGGCATTGGATTACTTTTGGAAATGGTTAGGTCTAAAGATAAGTATCAATTTAAAAAAATGTACAAGTATTGTTTCTTATAAATTTATTTCATTATTTCTCTTTTGTATAGAAGGTGAGTTAAAGCAAGCTTATTATAATAGTGAGCACACGGCGGTGTTTCCAGCAGGATTTCGCAGAGAGTTCCTAACAGATCAACTTGGGCGTTGTCTTGAATATATTGATCAAATATCTGAAAAATTAAAAAAATAAGAGACTCTTTAACCAGTGTCTGCTAACGCTAGCACTAATCCTAACAGAAACAACGATGGGACCCTTGTGTTTATCCTTTATTCGATAAGATTAGATATTGTGTTTAGGGTAAGTAAAGTATAAAGCTGAGATATATAGAAAAGTAACGGCCTGATTATCCCACTGCTGTGTAGAGGCCTCCTCTCTCCGTTTTTGGAGTCATTTTTCGAAAAGGATGGGAGCTAGGACCTACCACGCTGCTCCAATGCGTGTTGCTAGGTTACACATATCCCTAGAATTCACTAGAGATATGCAGGTTTCCTAACGATGTTTTCGATGTGCGATAAATGGAAATTATCAATTAGACACTTGAGTTTTTAATAGAAAAACTCATTGGTCCCTGCCCAGGGGTTTGAACCCGTGACCTTCTCGAAAGAGAAAACCTCCCAGAAAGAGAAACTACTGGACTGATTTCAAAAATTCTTGCATTATTACAAAGCTGCATCTTTACCGTACAACATAGGCTATATTACATTAAAAAAAATAGGGTTCCGTTATAAAAAAGTAACAAGCAAATAAATTACGCGGGTGAAACCGCGGGATAATACTACTAGTTAACAATAAACTTACTCCATTAACGGTAATTGTAGGAATAAATTGCGGCTGCAATAAGCTGGTGTAATACTCGGATTCCAGCTGCAACACAGTGCCTTTGCCCAACAGGACACAATCTTCTACGTGCTCTGGGAACAATCCAGCTTTTTCTGCGCACTGAAATTGTATTGTCATATACATATATTTAAATTCAAATTATTCTTTATTCTAATGAACTTGTTAAGCAAGTGCTTTTAAATCGTCAACTCTACTACTGGTTCGGAAAGCTGTTCTTACCAAGAAGAGCCAGAAAGAAACTCGGCAGTTCCTCTTTTAAAATATAATTCTTATTACTAGTTACATTTAGTTTTAGTAATTACTGTCTTGTACAGGGTCGAAGAGTAGCTTTATCCTTATATTCTTATCTTCTAAATAATCTGCAACAGTATAGTAGGCATTCTGTATCAGCTCTTTTTAACAGTGTTTTTAAACTGCTGTAATGGCTTTAAAAGCTATAACTGATTGTGGAGTTTTATTATAGAATCATATACCCACAAACGATTTACGTACTTATGCAAGGTGCAAAGCAGGAGCCGCAAGCTTATGTCAGTTTCTACTTTGTCTATTATATACATCACATTATATAAATTTTATAATTTTTTATATTCTTATGTACAAAAAAAAATTGAATTCAATGAAATTCATGAAAAAATGCTAAAATGTAGAATTGAATCCAAATGATATTTAGGCTGTCAAATGATATTCTACGTTAGCGTAATGGTAACGGGCGGACCAAAAAAATTCATAATCTGGAATCGATGCCCAGGTGTCATCCGGCGCATTCTTTTTTTTATATCTTTAAAAAAATTACCGAGTGAGACTCGGTCATCCAGATACTGACAACTAAATTAAAAAAACTCACATCTAATTTTCCCTGTGAACCAGCCTCCGTCTCCATTTCGCATGCAACGTACTCCAGCTTCCTATGATCGCTCTGTCCCTCCATGAGATGAAGACTGCAGTCTTGCACTATGTTACCTTGACATTCAGTAGGGCCGTGTTGACACTCGAACCCATCGTCACCGTAGTTTATACTCTGAAAAAGTTATAGCAGAATTTTCTCAATACAACAATGGAAAGAAAAACATGTAGATTATCATTCTCCTGCCATTATATCCCACTCTAAGTATCTTTATTTAATACTAGCAAGACTAGGGTATTTTACGACCAGCCGCCATGGTAACGTCAAATTACCTTAGTCGCGTTTTACGACACTTCGGTAAGAAATGAGGGTGGTCTATTCTACTCAACCGGATACCACACGGTGTAAAGAATAACATTTAGATATACTTAACTTCTTAATCTTGGTTGGACCAAATCAAGAATAAAAATTAGGAGTGCATAACTTGAGCAGAAGTAAACTGTTAAAGTGTCAAGACCGCAAAACGCCTCTGTGAGAATTATGTTGTCCTGGTATACAATTGGTGAGGCGATTTAATACGTTGAAATTATTAAAAATTTTACTTAATAAAAAATTACAATTTGTATTTAAGTAAAGAAAGCTTTATTATAAAAGACGCATAGAAAGCAAATCAATCAACCTCTTTTCTAGTTCTGATGCCCTAGTACAATTAAATGTAGTTACTCGAACGTAGAAATAGAATTTAGAAATTATTTTTACTGAGTTTTTTTATACTTAGTTACTGAAGCCTAAAAATCCTCTGCACAAGATATGATTCCCTAGTACAATTGATAGAAAAAATAGTCAATATTTATTTCAATTGCACATTAATAATTTATTGAAGACATTAATTATTACACTTCCATGTTGGGTTTGTTCTCCTGGTACAACTTGTAAGACGCTATTACAATATAGAAAGAAGAAAGAGGGTTATTTCTACTTGGACGTACTTATTTATACCAACCGTTGTTCACACCTGTGTGCGAGTTCTGTTGCCTTAGTGCAATCGTAAAATATCTATCTACATAAGTCAAATTTTGTCTGTCTGATTATATAAAAAATTATTCTTTTTACCGGGCAAATAAATAAATATAGACGCTCAAGCTAGGAATTATCAAAAACTACGACTTTTAGCCACCTGGAAGATAGATTTTTATTTGAATTACACCTGTCTATAGAAGCTAGTCTAGTTAGCAATCAGATCAACTGGAACTATTTTCTATCCATTGCGCAAATTATTTTGCTCCGCTACACAGTAATATTTCAATATATATTTGAAGAACTTTTTCGACCACATAATCCTATAGAGAGAGATCCCGTGAGCGCGAGACCTTCGTCATTTTATAAAAGCTGAAACTTTGTCAGTGCATGCTCCCAACCCAGGTAAGAACGATGGTAGATTATGGAATTTGTATCATAGTGGCTTTGTTAATGAAATAAAATATTTTTGATTTTGACTTTTGATTATATAAGTCTTTGAATTTTAACTACCGTGAGTAGTTTCTATCTAAACTAATATATAAAGCTGAAGAGTTTGTTTCTTTGTTTGATTATTTTAACGCGCAAATCTCAGGAACAAATTGGACCGATTTGAAAAATTATTATTGTAAGATAGTCCATTTATCGAGAAAGGCTATTATATTATAACATCACGCTAAGATGAAGAGGAGCAGCAATAAAAAATATTACAAAAAAGGCAAAAATTATATATGTATATATTCACCAGTTGTCTCTCACTCATAACACAAGTATTAAAATTACTCCCTTTTGGTACGCGCGACCGTGTGTGTAAGTGTCCTATATATTTATTATTATTACTTACCATCGCTTTCCCAAACGGCACTAATTTCAATTGTACGTAATCGTGTAATAAATGCATCGTTGGTCGTAGCTGTCTCAAAATGAAGGATTTACTGTCGGGACATTTGCTTTCGTAGTATACTGTCAGTAGTATCTGTAATAACAATAATAGTATTCTTAAATATAGATAGACAATAAACTTGGTTTTTAAGAGTGAGTTTTAAAATTATACATTATATCATCTAAAACAATGATTAAATGTTTAGTTGTTTAAAATACTGCCACAACGGATTTGTAAATTGGACTGGCGAAAGCTAATGGATTCCACCACGAAGTGAGCTTGGGTTTCAATCATTTAGTACACACCGTATGATGTAACAGTTATTAAATAACAGTTTGCTGATTTATATAGAAAAAGAAAATTGGCGGGCTATTGTTTGTAATCTCTTTATTGCACAAATAAATATGAAAATGATAAACAAACAACATAATATGCAATGGCGGACTTATTCCGGAATCGGAATCTCTTCCCGCCAACTAGTCTCAAATTATTATTATATTCCATATCTAGGTAAGGGCCGTTTTTGGAGAGAATTATTAGAATTTAGACCCACCACAACATCCAATATTTGGCTGGTGACATGTACGTCAGAAATTCTCCAAAGTTGTGAAAGTTTCCTCACGACGCTTTCCTTCATCGAAAAGCGTTAAATTGTAATTATTAATAAGGCACATGTCTTTTTAAAAATCGAATATCCAACGTTTGAACCCGGGATTCTGTGGGCCGGCTTCATGGTTCACTTATCGTAACTTCAAGTTTGTATTTGACCTACTAATTCAAACAGTGATCGTGCAGGACAACTTTTACTGTTCCACTTTAGTAGATTGGCCTCGCCTGCGGGACTACCCTACTTATTTCGACATTCAAGTGTCAATAAAAGAAATATATGGAGTTTTATTAGTCTAACTTATTAAAAAGGCCTTGTTAATTGATGTGAGCGTCTACCTGGATAAATCTGAACACATTTGCTACGGATTTATCATTTTTTGCTAACCTTGTTTTATAGGTGGGTTGGATATCAAATTATATGGTGCAGTTACAAAATCAACATATTCCTAATTAATGAGAGTTAATTAATTTACTGTATAATTTACTCTACGACAGGAAAAGTGGTCATATATACCAAATAAAATTAAATCAAAATAATCTTTATTCGAATAAGCTCTTTCAATCACTTTTGAATCGTCAAGGATCAATATGATTAATGAAGCTACATCTGGTTCGGAATGTTGCTTTTACCGAGAAGAACCATCTCAAACAACTCGGGGATCAATCTTTTAAACATTTTCAATTTTACATTATTAAACCGCCGTCTTGTGAAGCTGAAAGGATTTACAAATTCAGACATTTTTATCATCCTAATAATCTTCGATTTTGTAATAAGCCTTACGTATAAACATACCTTTTACACACAATTTAAACCTTTCTGTAGACTGGTCTAGTATGGATTGCGGAATTTTATTTCAGAAGCGAATACCGAAACCAACGGGTTACTAACTCTGCTGAGTCGCGACACAGAAATCACAAGCTTTTTGTGACCTCTCGTATGTCTACGATATACATCGAATTTCGTCTTATACATATGGATATTTTTCCTTACAAATAGAATATTATCACTACATATTATAAAACAAAGTCGCATTCTTTGTTTGTCCATATATCCCTATGTATGCATAAAACTTTAAAACTACGCAACAGATTTTGATGCGGTTTTTTTCAATAGATAGAGTGATTCCAGAGGAAGGTTTGTATGTATAATAATATTCAATACGGAGTAGAGAAATACTGTATTTGTTGAGGTTTCTGGAAATAATTACATTTTTTCCGCTTACATTGCAAACGCAGGCTAAACCCTACGAGATTTATCAAAATGATGTACACTTTGAAAAGGTTTACAGAAAAGTCCGCGATGGTATATGTCTATCTCTTATGGATAACCCACAATAGCATTTTTTGTCATTTACTTTTTACGAAAAATAATGCCTTATTTTTTAAGCAATTTTTATACAATACAGCATTAATCCTTATCCAATTAAGTACCTTAAATAAATTGTTGATTTAATATAGATCAATATGGCCGTTTACAGCATGTAATTTAAGTGAACATTTTCGGAGATATTACAGATTTAAAATGCCGTGAGGACGCCGCGCTTCGCCCTATAGCACTTCGAATCTAGACATTCTGTAATTAATTGTAAAAATAAAATACATAGGGAAAATGTAAAAGTAAATAAGTAAAAATGTACTATATGAATTTAGATATTACAAAGATAGCAGGAAATTTTTTGTATAGGGAAAGGAAATTGTTTTTCTCCAAATTTAACGCTTGCGGGCCACGGGCAGTAATGAATAAATCAAAACTACTGGATCGATTTTAATAATTTTTTTTACACTGACTGACATGGGATATATATTTTATACCCGTGCGAAGCAGGGGCAGGCCGCTAGTTAAATATATATTGTGATGCTACAATAAGTATGCATATTTTTTTTACATTTTTCGTGAAGGTGAGTCCATTGCTTCATATTATAGATAGACCGTATGGCCCTTTTTTGAGCAACAAAAGTCTTTTCTATATCGGCTTGTTCCTACTTCCTTTAACCTCTACACTTCGTTGCATATGAACCATTTAACTTCTTTTAACTAATTCTGTTCTTACGTCAAGGCCTATGGCTTACTTATTGAGTCACTTAAAAAATGTCAAAAATAAAAATCCTATACGTTATTCCCAGTATTTACGTGGTACGGTTTTTACTGTAATATCGTCACGGTAATTAGTTTTAGCGACCGTGCAAGTAATTACTGTCAATACATATTTTTCATACGCCTATTTTCAATGTAACACCTATTTGAAGTTAGTCACAATGTTGTTGTATGCTACGTTATCTAAACTAAACATGAATATCTAAACAACTTCCGTATTTTAACACTCGTAAAGTATATTTACACTTTAGAAAAAAAAAATTATATGGGTTCAATTAAAGAAATTCAAATTAAAATTCAAAACATTCAAGTACACTTGTAAACAAGTGCTTTTGAATCGTCAACTTTTATTACCGGTTCGGAAAGTTGTTCCTACCGATAGGAAGCCAGCAAGAAACTCGGCGGTTGTTCTTTTAAAAATATAATTCCTATTACTAATTACATTTAGTCATTATAGAAGAAAGATTTGAACTGGCGCGTTGGCGCAACTCTAAATACAATTTACGTATTAAAATTTTGAAAATACAATTTGTTGGTTCTTCGAGTAGGGTGTATTTATGTATTTAACCATATATTTAAAACTATTTATGTAATATGTCTGTTATCCATAACATAAGTATTAATTAAGTTACTTTAGGGACTGACGAATATGTGTCATATATTTATTCGCAATACTTAATTGAATTAAAAGGCTTAAGTATTAAAAAAAGCCTTTAAGACAAAGGTTGGTGCCTAATCGATATTAATAATGTATTACGCACTTATAATTAAATGTAATGTGGAAATCTTCAATCTCTGGACAGTTCCTGGCATATTTATAGCCTCGAAATCTGTAATGGAGTAGCATAGTGGGCTTCATAAATTTCGCTTCAAAACGAAAGGTTTACGCCCAGCAGTAGCATATTAACAGGCTATATTTATTTACTTTACTTTTACTGTACTATTTATTATCTCTCTTTCTCTATCTCTCTGTCTCTTTCTAAACCGATGGACGTCCAATGCTGGACAACTCCTTAAGGGATATCTACACCCCCGATTTTGTGCCGTGTATTACATGTTTTTATTTTTAGGGTGGTTGGAAATAAGAATAGTAATTCTTTTTGATAAAACTTAAATGTAGAGTAATTCTTTGTTTGTAATTTACTAATGGTTTTTTAGATATTATATAAAATCAGAACAACTAATCATTTTTTTTAATTTGATTTAAATTACGTAACGATCTAGATAAATAAATACGAATGCAATTAAAATTACATTTGAAAATTAGATAAACAATACTCTCAATAATTATAAAGAAGTTTATCATTTGATTGGCCCGTTGGCGCAGTAGGTAGTAGCTCTGTCTTCGCCTCCGCGGGTCACGGGTTCGATTACCGCCAAATAATTTGTTAGTTCTTCGAGCCTGGGTGTATATTTATATTTAAGTACGTATTTAAAATTATATATGTACCAGTTGTCTCTCACCCATAATACAAGTATTAAGTTACTTTGGAGACAGACGACCGTGTGTGCAAATGTTCCATATATTTATTATCATAACTATCTTTCGTGGCAACTAATCATTTTAATGTAATTAATTAAATTTTATAGTAGTCACTGTTCTCTTTATATAAAAGCGCCGTGTGGTATCCGGCTAAATAGAAAATAGTACCACCCTCATTTCTTACCGAGGTGTCGTAAAAGGCGACTAAGGTAAGTCGACCCGCTGTGTGGTATCCGGCTGAGTAGAATAGACCACACTCTTTCTTACCGAGGTGTCGTAAAATACGATACAGGTAAGTTCACGTCAGGCAGGCAGCCGGTCGTAGAAACCGGATACCACACGGTGGGTCAACTTTCCTTAGTCACCTTCTACGATACCTTGGTAAGGAATGAGGGTGGTACTATTCTATTTAGCCGGATTCCACACGGAGTAAAATAAAATAAATAAAATTGGCTTAATTTATCATATCATTATACTCATTTGTTTCGTTGTAAGGAATAGCAATAGAGACGTTTATTGAAACGCATTTTTGTTTTAGCTAAGTACATTAGTTTTTACCACCATAACAGAAAAAAGGACATAAAGACAACAAAATTTAGGCTTTTAGTTTTTCTATTCAGAAATGTATTATTAAATAGAATAATTAAAATCCTACTAATATTATAAATGCAAAAGTCTGTGAGTATGGACGTATGTTTGTTACTCTTTCACGGCGCATCCGCTGAATCAATATCGATAAAGTTTGGCAAAGTTATTCCTTATACACCGGAATAATATATAGGCTATAGAATTCCTGTTAATTCTACGGAAATAGGATGACACTTAAAAACGCCATCTATTATCAACCTATCACGCGACAACAGTTCAACGAAGTCGCGGGTAAAAGCTAGTATAATATAATGGTTAAAATTTGAATACAAGTTAGAATGAATGATATAAAAATCATATCATAAATATATATTCAAATCATAAAAATCTTAATCTTAAATAAATAAATTAATTAATTAATAAATGACGCCGTGTGGTATCCGGCTGAATAGAATAGTACCACCCTGTTTTCTTACCGAGGTATCGGAAAAGGCGACTAAGGTAAGTTGACCCATCGTGTGGTATCTGGTTGAGTAAAATAGACCACCCTCTTTCTTACCGAGGAGTCGTATAACACGACTAATGTAAGTTGACGTCAGGCAGGCGGCCGGTCGTAAAATACGTAGTCAAACCATATAACAACATGTTGTGCCGACCCCACTTAGAGTGGGATAAGGGCAGGAGGATGATGATGAGGATGATGAATTAATTAATAAATGGTAATCTTTTAAAAAAAATTATAAGTTCTAAGATACAGTCCTCACAAACCTGGGTAAGCGTCTCTTCCCCTATGATTTTCGGGCATAGCTTTGTAAGTACAATAACAACTAATAAAAAAGCCTCCAGGCATATATTATAAAGTAATTTATACACAATATATAAGTATATATTGTGCGTCATAACTTACCTCATGCGATGAAGCGACACAAATTTTCTTCATTGTAATTAGAAACAATAGAAACTGTAACTTTAAGTACACCATTTTTTCTATATATTAAATATTTATCACTATAGATGAAAATTGAACCTAAGTTAATATACAATAAGATTTACATAGATTGATTTTTTATGAATATGAAATTTATTTATATTTTCATTTGTCCAAACACGTGTGAATAGTTCAATTACTATGGCCGTTCTTACGCGAGCGCAGCTGGTTTCTGTTTACATACAAAATGTAACAATTGTTTAAGTAAAAGTAAACGTTTTACTGTGACACCTAAATTCGTGTATGTTCCTCTTAGGTTTGAAATCTTTATTTAAATTTACGATAATACTAACTTTTACCCGCAACTTCGTTTGCGTGGATTTTTGTCGCGTGGTAATTTGATATTAGATGACGCTTTTCAATGTCATCATTCATAATTCAACAGGAATAGCCTGTTGAATGAACAGGATTTCTGTAGCCTAACTGTTACCCCGGTGAATAAGAAATAATTGTGCCAAATTTCAACGATATTGGTTCAGCGTATTTGCCGTGAAAGAGATATATCATCGATTGAATAAAAAGACAATAAAATAAAAAAGTAATGAGAATATAATTTTGCTATAATCCGCGATAAAAGGAAATATATGTAATGCTAAATATAGAGATTTAGCATTACATATATTTCCTTTTATCGCGGATTATAGCAAAATAATATTCTCATTACTTTTGTATTATGGACCTCCGCAAAGTAACGCCTAATTCTATAAATTACTTAATAAAATATATATAATTTTACTTACTCATAATACGTGGCGTAAGATATGAATTCTTCAGAAGATCATACATATTTGCGTATATAATGCATAAGCGAATGCAAAAGATAGTATAAAGATCCAGTAAGGCTGAATTAGATATATAATATAACATATCAAACATATTATTATTAAAAAGTATACTATTTCCATTTAATTTTTGACTGCATTTTGGTTTGTTTTCTAGATTTGGCATTAAGTGTGACTTACTTGTCAATAAGACAGCTTAAATTGAATTAATTTTTAAATGTGTCAGGAAGGTTTGTGTTTTGAGGTTGAAATAATGTTTTGATTTTTTGTTAAATGAGTTGGATTTATACTATTATACTAAAGTAGGAAATTTAGCCTCAAATGTATTTATCGGAAAAAACTTTCTTATGTATGATGAAACAAAGATAAAACATTTTGGAAACAATTGTTATTTTTTTTGTTTTTAAATTTACATTTTAAGCACTGTTGTCGTTTATTATTATATTATGTTGAGTTAGCCTATAAGTGAGATGTACGGGGTAGTAATAATAAGATATTATTAAATAATATTAATTAAGATATTGATATGTTATATTGTATACTCTGTACTCTGATGGCTTCCTATTTTAATTTTAATAAATAAATAAGTATGGGTCTCTTATATTCTTCTTTATTATTAGATAGACATCACATCATCATCCCCCTGCCCATATCCCACTAAAAGTGGGGTCGGCACAACACGGCTACGTATTTTACGACGATATGACAACGTGCTTATAACATGTTGTGCCGACCCTGGCAGAAGGATGATGATATGACCAAGTACAGTTTTAACTATAATATTTTAAGTTTGAACACTAAATTAAAAACTATCTTTAAAAATTAAAACAATTTATATCTTAACTTATGAATTTTAGAGTCCTTTTTCACATCTACACGGAGCAACAGATTAATGTTTATTTGGTAAGGTTAACTTTTGGAGAGATATGCTTTTTATTTTGGTATTTAATAATAATGTAGATGAAGTTGACGTAGTTAGTATATTCAAAAATGTTTTGATACTTACATAGTATAAATACCATATAATGTTTTGTGCTAATACCTCTGTTCATGTTAACATCACTGACTGCATCTACTATATTAGATTCCTATGTATTAAGTCTTCTAAATAATTTATAGAATAGGCGTTATTCTGCGGAATCACATCATATAAAATTACACACAGGGATTTTACTAAAAAAAATCTATCATCACTTTGTAAGTCTCCTATTTTTTTCTACGAACTGATCTAATACTGAACATAGTGGTTTTCTCGATCCAATCTGGGCACTCTCGGTGTTATATAAGTGTTGTATAGCAGCATTTTGTTCTTTTATGTTTGTTTGTAGACTCGCGAGCGAACGTTGATACTGCGCTTCGACTTGTCCTTCTAAATTCTGAACGCGTGATTCCGGTCGGCTCGATTGATTAACATAATTATCACTTATTTCTGTGCGAAAGCTTCTGTAAGAAAACGGTATGATGACTGTTTTATGAATTCGAAATCATAAGGAATGATGACGTGTTCATGACATAGATAGAGAGTATGTTAATTTTATTATAGCACTATACTTATTAGACAAAATATATGTAGTATTGTAATAGAATTAGCTTTTAGCAGTAGATAAAGCACATATCGAACGCTTAGTATAAAAGTGACCCAATTCAAAAAAAATGTTTTATGGCAAATTGCAATAAAGCATAGCGTGGCACCTACAAAACTTATAATTTTGAAAGAGACCCATAACTTAGACGAGTAAACAACCCATTTTTTTATAATTCATATCATAGACGACATTGAAAAAAGGATTACAATGTCTTTAACTCAATTAAGACTAATTCAGAATTAGGTCACTTTAATACTAAGTACTAGTAAGTACTAGTACTAGTACATTAGTTTATCTGTGTTGGTTTATTCGGCACACGCAACTAAAGCTCATGCACTATTATCTTAAATTTTCCTCAAAAATTGCACTACCTATTAATGAAAATGCTACAAAAATTAGTTCAGTTAATTTTGAGAAAATTTATCACATACAGATAGACATTGTTTTGTATTAAGTATATAGGTAATAAGTGCCAACGACATTGCTCGATATAAGTATAAAATTTGCTAAATCGGTCAATGATTTAGCAGCTGTAACAATTTATAAGCGACTTTCAATTTGAGCTCAAGTTCAATAAATTTTTCGTAGGCTACTCACATGTTTATGTTTAAGGTTAAATGTGTGCTTAACTTACCGTGGTACCCAGTTTAGTGCATTATGTGTCCTGATCTCGCGAAGACCTTGTTTAAATTTTTCCCTGTCATATACAGGTTTTACTTTGCTCAAAGGTAAACGCCACTCTTGGTAATTTGGCTTTGGAGATCTAACCTAGCGATCAAAGTAAATATTATAGAAAAAAACTACAAAAGTATACAGTAATTATTATGGAAACAAACTACAGTGCAAACTCTATATCGTTATATAGAGTTTGAGGTTTTAAGGGTAACGACCCTCAAGGGACTGTGCATATTTTGAGGTTATAGAGAGTTGTCGTTAAATGGAGAGAAGAAAAATCTGTATTACAAAAAAACTATCTCAGAGTGTTAATAATTACATAAAAAAACAATTCTTATTTGATCTATTACATATAGTCTATTATTTTTGTGTGACGTCTTTTGCTGCACCAGTAATATTGTTGTATTTTTTTAAATATTTTATTCATACCTTGCGATATCTGATAAGATGCGAGGCATCTCGACGACGAAGAAAGTACTTTTCCAATAATTTAGATTTCTTAGAAAGTTCGGTATGTGTAATGCCGACAGTCGAGTTTATTACGAGTATATTATTAAATTGCTGTCGTTATTGAGAGTGGTGCAATGCTATATATAGTGTATCATTGTATGGGAAACAAGCTTAACCAACCAAAGCCAAATGATATCGACGTTTTAGGGAGTTTGTCGTTAAATCGAGTGACGTTATATGGAGTTTACGCTGTATTTCTAATTGTCAAGTTATATGGACATATTTCAAGAATTCATAGAGTATGTTATGTAGTGAACGGTATGCATGAAGTTCATTAAGATATTTCCCTTGAATGTAAAGAGCGATAAAATAGCAAATATGAATTAACTACATTACTATTTTAGATAACTCTAAGTTTTAACACGTGGCTTAATTCAACAAATTCTGTATAGCATTACGCATCACCCTCTAGCATTATTTTTTTATTTTGATTAATGAAGGATAACCAACAAAACTTACAGTATTGGGGTCGGCACAGCATGTTTTAAACATGTTGTAAACTGATTTGGTTATTTATTTTATGACTAGTCGCCTGCCTGACGTTAACTTACCTTAGTCGCCATATACAACGCCTCGGTAAGAAATGAGGGTGGTCTGTTCTACTCAGCTATCGCAAAATTTAATATCAAATCAAATCAAAATAATCTTTATTAAACTAAGCCCTTTCAAGCACTTTTGAATCGCCAAGTATAAATATGATTAATGAAGCTACAACTGGTTCAGAATGTTGCTCTTACCGAAAAAAACCAGAATGAAACTCGGCGGTCAATCTTTTAAACATTTTCAATTTTACATTATATGCCTATATATACTATTGAGAAGTAATCATAGCGACATTGTATTCTATTCAAGGTATGTTTCATAAGATCTTTTTATTGAATTATGGACCACGTTACATACAGTGTGAATTTTAATACTAAACTATTCTTACCCATGGAATATTCGCATATGTGTAATATGTTACAACATCTTTTGAGTTCGAAGCTCGGCATAATTGATCAGCTGTGAACGGTCGATGATGCAGTCTGTTTGTTGTTAAATATGGGTCTAAGTATTTCTCGTAGCCCTCGTATGTCGTATCTATAGGCTCTATATCTTCATGGAACCTATATGGCTGAGAAATATTCATAGCAGATGCTTATAAATGAATAAGAAATAAGACAATATAATAATTTATACTTTCTTTATTCTGTGTGGTATCCGGCTGAGTAGAATAGATTATCTTCATTTCTTACCGAGGTGTCGTAAGAGTATGGTAACTTGACTTGCCGTGTGGTATACGGCTGAGTAGAATAGTCCACGCTCATTTGTTACTTAGGTATCGTAAGAGGCGACTTTGGTAAGTTGACGTTAGGCAGGTGGCAAATAGCTAGATCATGTAACAACTTCTTATCCCGACTCCACATAGAGTGGGATATGGACAGGGGAATGATAATTCTGGTATTGGGCATGATCATTTTCTTTTTTTATTTATAAATATCACTATCAGGTTAATAAGGGCCTGTTTCACAAGTTACCTGTTTCACAAGGTACCTGTCAGTAAGCTTATTCGGAACATATCTGACACATATCTCGGAATTTTGCGTTTTTCAGGTTTCTGATAGGCTTATTCAGCACTTAAAGTCCCTAATAAGTAAACAGGTATCACGTGGCTGTTATTTTGTTTATCTGCTGGATAGCAAATACCAATTTTAAAATGGCCGCGATTTTTTTGAAATTTTCACTTTTTAGAGGCATTTATTTGTCGGTTAACTATCCGACACTTTATCACTAACTTGTGAAACAGACTCTAAAAATTTAATTAATATGTTTTAGATGTTTTTTCTTAACTAAATGTGCTGATTATTGTCTATTGGTTCTCTAAATTATAAATAGTTACTGGTTCTAACGATGATGAAATAGGTTGTTTAAATTGATCCTTGTTGGTCACTAATCTCGATGGAGTATTAGGTGAGGTAAAAGCTGTTTTTATTTCAGAAGTACTATGCGCGGTAAGTGCTGGAGGCCGATCTGCAAGCTATAATAACAATTTATGGAGTCGCATTTTTTGAGTTCAATTTTTAATTAAGTTTTAATAAAGTTCATAAAGTTTTGAAAATGCTACCTTCCTGTGTGGCGGATAGATGCAAAGATTTTCACGAGATGACGTATGTTTGTTAAATATTTCCGTTTCGGATATTTTCAATCCATAGTCAACTGTTGCTTGAGATTGTAATAAATTGTTGCAAATATTGTAATCTCGAGAATAGTTTAGTGTTTCCATCTCTATTGGTGTTTTCTGAAATAAAAATATTCATATTTGGAATGTCTTTCAGAATTAGTTATTGTTTAATAGCGATCTAGTTAATTTTTGTAGAGACAGTTTTTTAGGTTCCCTATAGGGAATGTTCTGTGTTCTCTTTCTTTATTTTACTTTCGAATTAGCATAATCTTAGGTAACTTAACTTTATTATTTATAAATATTGCTTTGTTCTTTATTAGTTATTTTAAAAGAAATATATTATTTAAGTTTATAAGTATAAATCCTTTGAAATATATCCGTATCGGTAATGTGAAAGTATGTCTGTTACACTCTCACGACATACGTTGAAACAATATTGAGGAAAATTGGTATCAATAAAGTTTTATATATAGAGCTAACTTATAGGGTTTTATAACTCCGTTTTTCCCACGGGAGCCGCAAAACATAGTAAGTTGAAGCTATTTAAAAAAATGCGAACATAGTCGCGGGTACGTGTACTGTTTATTATATATGTCCACAGTATTATGGCGGTGGAGAACATAATTAAAAAACTACACTTACCAATGGAAGCATTACATCTGGAGGATTCCTCCAATGTCTTCCTATAGTTTCACTCGATACGCCAGTATCAGGAAATTTTCTGACTGGGTATTTCAAACGAACGGGATCCCAATACGTTGGTGGTAATTTTTTTGGGTAATTCGCTTGCATGATTAATGTGTAATATGTATCATAAATAGACGTTATAGCATATTTATCAATATTACGTCACTTCTCAGCAAAAGCTGCGATTATTTACATCTCTAAAAAATGTCGATTTACTCGTGATTTTTGTTGCCTATATCTTTGTTGCTATTGTTATAACAAAATAAGTATGTATTTCTTACTTTAAAAGATTGAATAAGTACTCCTGTTGTTATGGCAACTTATGTATTTAATTTATGGGCAATTTGTTAGCGAAATTGAACAAACCTATTATTACGTTAGCAACGTATTGGTATGAATTGATTTGATTACACAATATGTTTAGTAAAGATTGCTATCAAATAGCAAATGCAATTTATATTCTACCATACTTATAAAATAATTTAGTAACACATAATTCAAGATAATTACGATATCAATTTTCATTTCCTACATTAATTGTTGTATTTACGGTTGTTATAATTAAAAAAAAAACAATTATTTGTAAACATTTTATATCGATCGCATGGCAGTGGAAAGTCTACTATATCGGACTATTGATTTATTTTTGTTAAATATATTTTCAATAGTTTCCGCAGTGCATGCGATGACAGATTTTGATGGCTAATTTTTTACACCCTATACATTTTTATTACGAATCCCTATTTTTTTTATTGTAATATACCCTATGTTGCTCAGTAAAGATGCAGCTTTTTAATGGTGAAAGAATTTTTGAAATCGGTCCAGTAGTTTTTCTGGTGAAAACATTACAAACATACATACAAATTTTTCCTCTTTATAATATTAGTATCGATTAAAAGAAACAAAAATATAAGTTTGGTAAAAATTATTTTTTATTTCTCACAAATGACTGAAATTGTTATCAAAACACAATATACGTGTTAGCTAACTTTAAAATACAAGAATGCAATAAATACAAAAATGTACTTAACATACGTATTACGACGAATTATTTATTGGTCATAAATGTTCTTTTTAGGCCACCCTTAAAGAGGGATTAGTCATGTCCCGTGGTTGAAAAGACAAATTATAAATCAAACAGAAAGACAACTTCTACAATTAAATTATATCGAACTAATAAATTGTGTTCAGGATTATAATGGTATTCAAATGTTTGAACTTTTTAATTAAATAAATGAATATGTTATAGGTGGGTTGAATCAAATTTAGCCTACCTTCCATAATATTTAATGTTTAGTACTTAGTTTTACAAGCTGTGTTAGCCGAGCGGTGTGACCGTGCGACTCTATCGAGAGGGTCGCGAGTTCATACCCCGGCAGGCACCAATGAGTTTTTCTATTAAAAATTGTTGTGTCTAATTGATAATTGCAATTTATCACACCCTTTTCGGTGAAGAAAAACATCGTGAGAAAACCTGTATATCTCTAGAGAAATCTGGGTATATGTGTAACCTACCAATCTGCATTGAAGCCGCGTGGTAGGTCTTAGCTCCAACTCTTCTCTCCAGGAACAGAGAGATGAGGCCTATGCCCAGCAGTGGGATTGTAACAGGCCATTACTTTTTAATTAGTTTTAAATGTATTTATATGCTTTTTTGTGACAGAATTAATATAGCTTGAAGATATTCCTAAGCTATATAGATTATCACTAACATATATCTATCAATGTGATATAAATATATGGGAAAAATACACACTGTTGTCTCTTCCCAAACTTAATACTTGTGTTATAGGTAAAAGACAACTGGTATAAATATATAATTTAAAATAAATACATCTAGATTTGAAGAATCAACGACTTTTTTTAAATGTTTGCTTTCGGCGGGAATCGAACCCGCGACCATGGAGCTGAAGGAAGGGGAAGTTCAAATTAAGTCTTAATTTAGAGTCTTATTTAAATAATTAGTTAATTACTAATAAATAATTCGGTGTAATACTTCAAAAGCCTATTTACATATTCAGATACACGGTTATTAATTACGTTACAGCAGATAATAATAGTACGCTAAATTTAATTACTCGAAATGTTACATATTTGTTTAATTCTTATCATAAAGCTCTGGTTGAATATTTAATATAGGGAATGAGTTAAACTGAAATATGTATAGCAATTACATTGACTAATCGAAAAATTCAATCCCAAATCTTAGAAAGCATTCTTTGACCTTCATAATAGAAATACACTGCCAAAAAGAAATTATAAGTCATTCGTAGCGTCTGTAACAAAATAACGTTAAAAAAATACTGTTTTTAATTTTACTTCACATTGTTTTGTTCATTAGAGACTCAAGTTCTTGTTTTCAATTATAATGATTTATTGCACGAAAATTATAGAATTAATGATATTGTATATTTTAACAACGACAATTGCTATAGAAATCCCTATTTATAAGACTGTCCCAATATAAGCTGTATAAATAACTTATTATGAAGCATAATTACTGATTATTAATTATCTGGTAATATTTGAAGATAATATATATTAAGAAATTCGTTGTAATACATTCAATTAATATAATAATGGATTAAATTGTACAAATAATTGAAGTAGCGTCTAGTTAGCTCTTTTTTAAAACTAAATCTAATTTACGTGCTGTAAAATATTATTTATATTAAAGGACTACGTAATTCAGAAAATTTAAGCTAAATACAAGAAATGCAATATATGTAGGAAGAAATTGAAGAATAATCGCTCTTTTATATGTAATGAAATTTTCATAAAATTAAGGAACCGTATCTTACAATACAATTTTAACAGATGATACAATTTTTGAAGCTACATGCAAAAGACCTAAAGACTATGGAATTCTATTGTTTATGGTAATTGTACATTCAAATTCTCCTAAAAATTATAAATAGCAAAGAATCTATTCAGAATTATTAACGAGCTAAACTCGAAAAATGTACCGAGGTATCTGAATATGTTGTAATATGATGGTGAATAAATATTAACTATATGTGTAATGTTTTTATTTAAGATCTTTATACAAAAATAATCATCCGCTAATATTGCAAAAATTTGACATGATTTCAGATTGTCGTGGAGTTATCTTAGTCTGTATTTACATAATAATATTTCGTCAGAAGTTTTAGTTCCGTTTTGAGATTTGCTTCGTGTAACCTACTTATGCGTGTTTTCCCAGTCAGTAAAGCAATAAGCCAAGAATATTAATAAAAATAGGCCCTTTTCTTGCTACACAATTGACGCTACTGGCTTTTTCTGCTTTTTCTAACGACAAATTCTTAAGAGGCGAGTTGCGAAAGAGAAAACAATGGTATGGAAACGTTAATTAGTTCTTCAAATAAGGAGCTACAATTGCATACAACAATGGTCTGACAACTTAGATCCAATACGATGTATAGAAGGTAGGTATCATAAACTTTGTACGTGCTGATTTTACAACGGGAATGAATAATTTAAAACTGTGGTCTGAACAGTAAAACGCATTAATTTTAAACGAGAGTTCAAATCCGGAGCGTCAATTTTAAAAAAACCTTTTGTGTCCAATAGATTTTATCAATTCATAATGCTATTTTCAAGCTGTAAAAGCTTCTTCACGAAATTTTCAAAAAAAAATATCTCCAGGAAATCTACATATTTCTAGAGAAATCCTGGTATATGGATCCGGCTCATCTGCAACTTAGAATCTTAGAGCAACGTTATGGGTGAAAATTAATAGAGTGAAGAGACTTTTACAATGAGATAGTAGCAAGCCGGTACAATGTATGTACAAATCATTACCGGTACAATGTATGACAATAAAATATGACATTAAATAAAATAAGGACATAAAATAATTATTTCATGTACTTCTAGTTACAATTCTCAAATGTTGTTTTGTTAAAATCGCTAAAATTTATTCACCATACCAATAACACTGAGTCGTACATTCCCTTAAACTACGTATAAATAAATTATATTAAGAAAAATCTTCTACGAATATACAAAAATTAATACAAATCTTACATTACTAATACAAATTACATCACAGTTCAATAAACAAGTTAGTGTTACAAAAGTTAGAATAGACGATTTAAATGAAAGTTAGAACTAGGAAAACTTTTAAATTTTTTTAAAAACTAAAAACAACAATTTGGTGAGTTCACTTCATTCAGGGTACACTTTGTAATTTAGGAACATACATACATACACCCGAATAATACCTTTATAAGGTAGCGTTGGCTTAAGTTAATTATCAAATAAAATAACTTAATATTAACACTTACACCGCACAATCGAATAGAAACACTCGCCATACAAATTTACAAAAAACGTTTGAGAGAATCAGAAATATTCAGTCGAAATATTATATAAAACGTACTAATTCTAATGGGGTAAAAAAGCTATACGAGAAAGATAATTAGTACCTACGCAACTTGGGCCAATTTGACGTAACTTATGAAATTTAAAAACAATTTTTTGTTCTGTTTCATTTTTTAAATGGCAAGCTAATTTCAATGTCGGTAAATTTTATAATAAACAATAACGTAGAATATTTATAGGATTTAACCATGGTCTACATATTAGTCTAACCCATAGCAAATCATTACTTACAGAGCAACTGGTTTTGTGACGGAAAAATTATAAACCTCTAACTTTTATGATCTGCATCTATAACAAATGGCGATAAAAAGATTATAATAGATAGAAAGTTTTATGTAGTCAGGCTACATAAAAATTTAATTTATCTTTTTAGTAAAGTATTGTTACTACATATTATTTGTATTAATTTACTCCATTATAGCTACATCATATTAACCCAAGTTTTAATTGCCATCAAAATAATTACATAGCGCGTTTCCATCAAAATAATATGTTATTTGACAGTAGCGGCTCACTCACTCCTGAATAAATATCAGGCAGTACAATTTTTCATTCCTTACCCTTTGTTTTAGAAATCCCTTGTATTAAGGAAGTGTGAAATAGAATAACAGTCAAAAATACGCGCATAGAAGAGATGTAACGTACCACGTAATTATTTGATGCTAGTAACAAATAGCAATAGCAAGGCTTTAAAAATACTGCCTAGTCACAATGTACTTATATCAGCTAATATAACGGCACCTTACAGTGGGTAATATCGTAGAAAATATCACTTTATTGTTTAGATGACAAAAATATAGCTATTTCCTATAATCTGTTGGTTAAATGTGGACAGTTCGAAAATCATTTATACCATGAATCGAAATTTGTCCATTTGATCATAAGTGAGATTTTTGCCGCTTTAATACACTAAAGTCCATTACGGGTATGATAATAAAGCCTGTTGGGGCCACGCGATTTTGGCATCTATCCTTTTATACGCCAGTATGAAATTCTGGCCGCTTTTCTCTGACATCACTTCTTGTGGGCAGTCGTTCTCGCTCAACATTGTTTCTATAAGAAAAATATTTTTAAATAAAAGAATCCTATTTAAATATACATTAATATATGAAGCCAGACCTTTTTACCCATTTATATTCAGTATAAATTGGCTGAAAACAATGTTGTATAATTAGGTTAGTCTTTTTATGTATAAAGTAAACTAAAAGTATATTAAAACAATGTAGCATAGAAAGGAAATGTTCTTGAAAAGATGAATTTTCTAATTCAATCCATAGACTACTTTTTATGGTTTGAGGCTGTAAATAATCATAATCTTGACATATAAAGATTATTTGGTATATATTGGATTATATTATATAGCTTCATTAATATTATTGATTCTGGACGATTAAGAAGTGCTTAAAAAAGCTTATTTGAGTCATCATCTTTCTGCCCTTATACCACTCTAAGTGGGGTCGGCACAACATGTCATAAACTTGTTGTCACATGATTCGGCTACGTATTTTACGGCCGGCCACCTGCCTGTCATCAACATGCCTTAGTCGTATTTAACGACACCTCGGTAAGAAATGAGGATGTTCTATTCTACTCAGCCAGATACCACACGGCGGGTAGACTTACCTTAGTCGCCTTTTATGACACCTCGGTAAGAAATGAGGGTGGTACTATTATATTCAGCCAGATAAGGCGTTAAAAAAGCTTATTTGAGTAAAGATTATTTATTAATTTGACATACCTTGTCCATCATGCAGTGCAAATAATGCATAATCCTGTGGATTTGTTATGGCCGCTGCATGAGCAAGTGCCCGGCATAAGTCCCTTGCTCTCGCTCCTGGCCGACATGGTAGGGCAACTCGTCGTATGGAGCCGCGACACTCATCTGGTAACGCGACTCGTACAACTGCCACCCCACAGCCCTCACGATTTGATTCAGCCGAACCACGTCGCCACTAGAAATAAAATAGTCCAATTTGAAGCAAATACCTTTACCTGTAACTTCTAGATATCTTGAAACTTTATTATTATGCGGTAAATGATTGTGAATATCTTCTCCACTGTCCACTACGTTAAATTAACTGTCCAGCTCGTTTTCAGTATGACTAACCTACCACAACCACTATAGCTAGTCAGCTAGCTTAAGTATTGGTTCAAATATTAGTTTTATTGTTCTTGTCGATGGAACTGAGGAAATTGAATGATTGTTGGTTTGGAATCCATAGGTACCAAAAGAAAATCAGATAAGGATTTTGGAGTACATAAATCTTGACACGTAATAGGGAAAAATGTCAAAAGATAAATATTGTGTCCTATGTATCAAATTAAATACGAGAATTTCATCAAAGTCAAAGGCCTAGTCAAGAGGAAATTTCTAGATAAGTATACAGAGTACAAATGAAAACATATTCTAGAATTTTATCCAGAAGAAAGCTTGCTACGTATATTTTAGCCTCGTCAAGCGCATGGTGTAGTTTCATTATTATAAGATAAAATAAATTTGAAAAATAATTAGTGAGAAAATGGGATGAACGGTCTCAAATATCTATAGGCTATTTTTCTAGCTTCACCAGGAGAGGTGTTGTTTACTAAGTAACAAAGATACAAAACTGATTTTCAATGCGAACATTTGTAAAGAAACGGTGAACAGAAATTTAATAGACTATCTTTAGAACTTGAACTAATAAACAGAATCAAGCATGCAGCTTAATATTACTAGTAATTACTTACAGGAGTTGAACTATCAGGCCCTGGGTCTGGTGCTAATCTCTTCAGCACTGCAACGGCGGAGAAAAGCGCAGTCAAGTAATACCCGCCCTCGCCTGCCAGCAGCGCCGCCGGTAGAAGCCCTGCCATTAGTTCCGCTTCTAACTCTGCACATACGAGTCGACATCTTGCTACTGTCCATGCGAGCACTGGGAGGAGATCGTCGGCGCCGAGAGTGCGTTCACCACGAATCTAAGAAAGAATATTTAAACTAATATTATATATGCAAAAACAGTTATGCTTTCCCGGATAATCCAGTGGACTAATATTGATAAAATTTGGCACAATCAAAGCGTACACAGCGGGATAACTTATGGTATAAATAAATCCCTTTATCTTTCGGGAGCAGGTAAAAACACTTATAATATATATTTTTTATTATCTGGCGAATCATCTTATTTTTATATTATACTCTATTGCAATTACAAAATATCGCAGAAATTGAATCCCGCTGAGGTGCTAGACAATTTAGATATATTCCGTATCTGTGAATTTGGTGATATGTTTTAACAATATTGTTACGCATTTCAAAAAATTTAATCAGTAATTTATACAAAATATCTTACCGCATTAAACATAACTGATATGGCAGCGAGAAGATTTTCAAGTTTGTCTAACGGCGAATCGGCTTCTTGCATCTTTAGAAAATGTTTTGAGATCACAGCTAATACCGCCGATGATGGTATTTTTGTTGATTCCTGTAAAAAATACATTCTTATCAAAATAGTTTTATGAAAGTCTTGTACCGAATTTTATTTATAATCTGCATTATTTATATTTAAAAGTAATTCTGAACTATATAGCTGTAAATCAGTAAGCTACAATATTAGCTTAATATTAATATTAGATGACGGTGTTGTGTCTAAGCAGAACAAGTCGATTACTGGATGGATGGTAGATATTTCGTGAGTTCACAAACATATGGCTATCTTGCCTCTGTATTTCGAAGACTCACTAAGTCGTCCTGGTTTGGTCTCATTTATTGTTCGTAACACTGAATAATAATTGTTAACCATTTAAAATTAGATATTTTATCCGATGTCAATTACCCATGACTAGGTGGCGTCACTGACATAGTCAATCATTTATCATAT
This sequence comes from Morpho helenor, assembly GCA_029227775.1. NCBI lineage: Eukaryota > Metazoa > Arthropoda > Insecta > Lepidoptera > Nymphalidae > Morpho > Morpho helenor. The sequence continues at coordinate 10,691,023 of JARGCU010000037.1, read as the reverse complement.
CATTTTCTCTGCTAAAGTAACACTTGACAAGTTGAACCGTTTTTATCTATAACATTCTACATCAGCAATTATAAAAAAGGAGTATGTACTATACCTTAATTCCTAATTGTAAAGGTGTGGCATGTTGGGCTTTCTCGATGGCAGCGTGCAACTGTCGAACGTCAGACGAATGCCATGAAGCCAGTAATGAATATAGCTTGGAACGTAACGGCCTGACTACCAGCCTGTGCATAACCCCTTCTAATATCGCATCTATATTCAGAAATTCCGTAGGTTTTAGCTAGAACGAAACAAAGTTCAGGTATTTTAGCTTCGATTAAACAGGCTCCAAGTAAAATGTAAGGGTTTCAAACTATATTTTACACAACTTATCCTAATTTATTTTCGGTTAAATGCGAATTATATGCGTTTGCATAAAATATCGTTGATTAATTTAGATGACAAATATTTTTATAGTCATAAACAAATTAAAAAAAAACATTGTGCATAAAATCATTATCTGACTAATATTTTATAGATATAAACCAATTTTCCAAATGCTTTATATTTTTCTACAAAATTGAAGTCCATCCGTTGATTTTCTCGTAAATAATTTGGCAGACATATGTGCCTTATTTATTACATTATAATAATAAATAAAAAATGCATCTTGTTTTTCTTCGTAGTCGAATAATATTCGTTATATTTGAACAACATAATATTCAGTACAAGTCATAATGTTTACCTTCAGCCTCTCTTTCTCTACTTCTTTTTCAAACTCCCTTTCACCGTGTTTTACAAGATAGTTCTTCATACCGGACATAAATTGCCTCATGTTCCTCATCATGACCTGAAATTAAATCATAAATGCAATATGAAATAGAAGACGGATGTTGGAATATTATCGATACAAAACAATTATTATTTTTATGATAAACAATATAAAGTTCATTAGTTTCCTAACACAATTACAACAAACATTATCAGTATAAATATAAGTATAAAGTTTCCTGCATATCATTGTACCTAGATTAAAAAGGGTCAACCAATGCTGATTTGTATGGTACCTAAAATAGCTAGCAATTAATGTGTGTATAACATAACACCTACTCTAATTTTGATTCAAAAGACATTACGGAGATCTATAGTCTGGATGTATAATGAATATCACCAACTATTACTTATTATAATGCCAAAGGTTTTTCGCGTTCAAACCTTTGATGGATTTGACTTTTGGTATTAAAATAGTTAAAGAAGCTAGAAAGTGACATGGACTTTTATTTCAACACCAAAGTCTACGCGGACGAAGTCACGAGGGTGAAACTCCCTAATACGAACAAAAAGTGTTGCTTATTTAGTTCAAAATGGAGGAAACTAGTGAAGCTTATGTATTATCTTAATGCTTTGTTATTGTGATTGCAACTGTCAAGATAATGAATGGCAAATAAGTTAATTAGGTTGTGCTCCCATTATAAAATAAATAATGCATTTAGGTATTAGCTTAAACACTGTGCTAATCAGTGTTAAGTATTTAGTATATAAAACGTGTCATTTAATTTATATGGGGATTTTTAAGGTCTTTTTCTAAGTCGTAAAAGTAGTTGATTAATCAATCATAAATCTTAAATAAAATGTTTATAAAATAAAGTGGAAAACTAAAGAAAAATTTTCACTTTCTTGATTATTGATATTTGATTTCTTACAGTAATTGAAGTTATTCGTTTTTATAAAATGTCTTAGTAAGAAATTAACCTGAGGACAAGTTTCTTTGGAGTCCAGCGTGCAGGCGATGAAGTTGTCAACATTCTGCGCGAAGGTTGTACTTTTATCCTGCGCCAGATGTAACGCGTAAGCACGTAACGCCGCGCCCGCACCGCGTGAGGTACGTCCGCCGCGTAAAGCTCGCACTCGGCCCGCTGCTACTTAAACAAAGTTCAATACGTTAATCATTTTTAATATCTAAATTGTCAGTTGGATATGTAAGTTACAAATTATGTACTAATGTTTAAAACCTTAAAATTACTAATAGTAAAAAAATTGTTATCAATATACTATACTATCATACTTATAACTTTCCTACTCACAATACATTAAACTTACTGACAAATGAGTAACCTTATTAACATTTTGTGAACCTTTCTGGTACTAGGTAAATATCGGCAACAAAATCTTCGTTTAACATCTAATAGGATGCATAGGATCACAGCAGTTTATCTTTTATTGAATTTCATCTACCCCAGCGCAACAACAAACTGCAATCGATGATCCAAAGTGTGGAGATTATTGTCAATAACTTTCATGACCTATGCCTGTCGTGGCGACTTAACATAATATTTATGATTTGAGCGAAAACTCTCTTTGTCTCTTTGGATGGAAAAACTCAAAGATGCGAATTATGTCTTTCGGATAGTAAAATGTTTCATTCATTTGTTTCTTTTAAATTTTATAATTATTAAGGTAATCTATAAACATATGTATGCACCAAAACTCCTCATAAGTTCGCCAAAATCATAATACTATGTGCATTGAATTAGGCATAAAAGAACTTCAATCAATCATTACCTACACAAATATGAATTTGTGATATCGAAATCTTGATCCTCTATATCAACGGTGGGCTCATCTTCAGCTACACAAAACCATTTCTTGATTTTAATGCACATTGTTTTCCACAAATTGTTAATAGCATTTAAAACCCGACGAAAGGGGTTTATGTAAGTTTGTTTAAGCTCTTTATCACGATCTAAATCATGACAATGGCATGCAGGAGGTTTAGCAACGATTGTTGCTTCCTTGTTATAGACACTTCTTACTGCCATTTTCTTACATAAACTTGTTAACGCTTCCGTTTTGGCTAAATGCTGTTGGATTCTTGGCTCCAATAATTTCTTACGAGTGATAAACACCCATTCGCTTTGCAAAACGTATTCGTTCAAGGAATCACAATGAAAATTTTTGATAGTTGTCAATGCAAACACTTCTTCTGGTTTTGATACTTCTACCACCTGCGGCACTCTTTCTTGCTCAACTTTCACAAACTTTTTCGACCAAGGTAGAGGCTTACTTGGTTTCTGCTCAGTCTGTTTCACGCACTTTCCTTGGAACAACTTTCTGAACCACCTCATGTCCAATCACTTTGCGGTTACGTCCCGCCTGCACGAAGGATTTAAAACGATGATTTCTCATTCAAACGGTTAGCCGAGATGCAAACACGAGCGTCGGCAACGGACTGCAATCTCAAACGAATTGTGAGTAGAAATACGGCACGCGCAGACCTTTAGCCTTTAACCATTATTAATTATTTACTGAGTTAATGTAGTTAATGATAAGAGATGTACGGCCTCATTGTTCATGTACAAAGTTATAATTGATTTCAATAATGGTGTTTAATGAGTCATAAACCTTTATCTATATGCAGCCAGAGTGCTAATGTACGCGAATAGTTCGCGATCTTATCGGTGTGCTAGTTACTTTTATAGCAGAGGGTAATAATTATCTACTACCTATACTGAAACTTCACAAGTAACAATGTAATAAACCTGCTTCATACTAGATTGTAAGTTATCGTATAGGTCAACATTTCTAGACGAATCACAAAACGTAATAAAATGGCCAGTCTATTACTGTATTAATGCATTAAACGGCATATTATATGACGTTAAATGTTAATATAATAGTAAATATTATGATAGTTTCTATTTATTTAGAATAAATAAATGGCGTTACATAAATATTTTATATCAATTTACATGTTTAACATGTCTTAAATTTAAAGCCTATGCATGTGTTCATGATACGGGTTTTTGAATTGTTGACAAAGCTTTACGTTATCTTACGCCTTATCGTCTATAAATATTACCGTATTGTGAAACAAAACTCATTCGAAGAGAGTTTCGGAATCATTGAAGTGTTATTTATGCGAGAAAATATAAAATCATTAGTTTTTACACAGCTATACGTATACTAAAACAGGAATTTCGGTAAGTAATAATAGTCAGGCTGCAGCATATAAAATCGATAAATTAATTATGAGTATCTTTATAGATGAAAAGGATGTTGCACATCTATACTAATATATAAAGCTGAAGAGTTTGTTTATGTAATTGTTTGAACGCGCTAATCTCAGGAACTACTGGACCGATTTAAAAATTCTTTGAGTGTAAGATCATCACGCTAAGATGAATAGGAGAGGAGCAGCAAATAAAAAATATTACAAAAACGGCAAAATTTTAAGCTTTCCTTGCGTGTGCTAAGTTAACATTGAAAGTTATTCAATAATCATGTATTACAAATTTGTTTCCCACTAAAAGTTCTAAATAAAAGTCCGCGACAGCCTAGCTTTTAAGGTTAACCTATTTTGAGCATTACGGTTTTAATCTTTCGACGCGGGCAGAGCCGCTGGCAATTGATAGTTATAAATATTAACAAAGCTTACAAAAAAGTTAAAGTTTATATACATACAAATTTAGGCCCTATGTTGGATTGTCTTGAAGACCGTAACACAATACTTTGTGAATTCAGAAGAGCATCCCAAAAGTTGGGTCTTAAAATGCTCCGACCGGTCTGATTATACATATTTGGTATATACGCTTCAATCTGGAGAAAGAGATCAGTCAGCCGAATTCCGAAAACTATCCAAAATAATTTTCTTCTACAATACCTCAGTGCCCCAAGACAACAGTCTTAGAACAATGCATATTGTTAGTGGATATATAAATCTTAAATATAGTCACTAAGAGCCTTTGTATACAATTTTATACGAATTGTTCAGCTGGCGATGAGAGTGGAGTATGCAGAAAGTGACTCTACGTAATTACATTAGTGCGAGTTTTCTTACACTATTCGATCGCGTTAGCGTAACTTCAATTTGTACGGCGCTGGAATAGCGGTCACTAGATGTCGCTAGGTTTTCAGATTAAGGACACATAAGAAAGGAAATTACTATACAACCACAGATATACAGTTTAGACGAAGCTATTAATTATTATATTATATATGAATAGATAAATTTGCAATATTCGTGATTATTATGGGACTCACCTAGTAAAGGATCCAGTCTATCCCTGAAGCTTTTTGCTCGCGTTACGGCGGTATTCCCGCGTCGTGGAATAGGTGAATCCCATTCACATGGCTCATCCTGTTTATTATTATATTTAAATTATTTATTATTAGAATGAAAATCAAAATAATCTGTATTCATATAAGCTCTTTCAGGGACTTTTGGATCGTCAAGTATCAGTATAATTAATGAAGCTACAACTGGTTGGAAATATTGCTCTTACCGAGAGAAACCAGACTACTGCGTTTTACTTTCGTTTTTGAAAGCTTTTATTCAACTTGCCATGTATGTGTAAGTGGAATCTTACTTACAAGTGAAATTTCATTCACTTCCCGGTGTCCGATTGAGCTGAAATTCTACATACTGATCCTGTCCCAATGACAATGCATGTTTATAATAAGCATGCCCTGATAATGCTGCCAGGATTGGCTCCAGACGAGAAAACTTCTCAACGGTTACCAGTAGGGACATTTTGTTAAAAGCATTTTTAACTTGATTTGTTATTCTTAAATTCCTATCTTTTTTAAGAGTATTCATTTATATTAATAATTTATTTATTTACAAGTTATATCTATCTTAAACTACTTATACGCAAGGTTTATACAAATCATGCCCACATGGAATGGTACCAAGAATGATGGCAGCGTTTCCGCGCTGAATCGCTAAGCTGATTCTTTATGCGAGAGTATTCACAAAATAATTCTCAAACCATTGAATAATTATAAAGTTTACCCGTAACATTTTTTCATTGGAAAGAAGTCTTACCGTTTCATAGCAGGGCTGGTTGATTGAAGGTGGTATGAGTCCATCCCATTGTGAGCTGTCCCAGGGTTCTGAGAAAACTGTACCATCGTCGCTTGCCTATAATTGATGCAATTATAATTTAAAAAAATTACCTAAAAGTAAGTTTACATAAACTATTATAAAAAAAACCGGCAGTTTTTATTACTACCTATTTTTACTATCGCTTTTATTATGTGTGATAATTTTTTTATATCAAACTAAAAAAGTGAAAAATAATATATAACACTGTTAGAATAATTTTTTTTCTAACGAAAAATATTATTATTGTTGTAAGTGCTCGATATACAACATGATGGCAAAAAGTGGCAAAGTCTAAATTCAATGATCACCGATTTCTGTTTCTTGTAAGTATCAAATTGACGTTTAAAAAAAATATCTTATAAGCGCTTTAATTTAAATTCATTTTTCTTTTCGTGAAATTTGTGTATTTAAAATAAATTACTTATCAGTAAAAACGTTAAGTGAAAATTTAATTGATTTGTATAGGTTAAACAATGGTGTTGCCCTCTAAATATATATAAAAAATAAACAGGTACGTAATCATCTAAATGTGGTTTCCATACTTTATAAATTAAATTAAATAAAAAAAAAACTATTATGAATATGACATACTTGTTCAGAAAGCGGTCTGAGATCATGTACATTGTCATAGCATGATGCACGAGGCGGTGAACGTACTTCTTCTGGAAGCGCGAATGGCTCTGCATTTAGATGTAATTCTGGCAACCTTAAATATAAACATCACTTGCGTAAAGAGATACAGTTAAGTACCTACAGAAGTAAATACAAAACTAAGTACGCGTAGTACACAATAACAACAATAATAATAAATCATTATCGTAAGTTACACATCACTAAGCTGTGATAGCCCAGCGGTAAAACGTGCGACTCTTTCGAGGAGGTCATGGGTTCAAACCCGGGCAGACACCAATGAGTTTTTACTGTTAAAACTTATGTGTCTAATTGATAATTGCAATTTATCACACGCTTTTCGGTGAAGGAAAACATCGTGAGGAAACCTGCATATCTCTAGAGCATTTCGGAGATATGTGTAACCTACCAATCCGCATCGGAGCAGCGTGGTAGGTCTTAGCTCCAATCCTTCTCTCCAAAAAGCGGAGAGAAGAGGCCTATTCCAACCAGTGGGAGAGTAACAGGCCGCTACTTACTTTACTTTTACTTACAACTTACTAGTCTAGAAACGAAATTAGGGTAAAACTAATGCAATATTACATCAGCCGAGAAAACCTAATTAGTTAAGTAGTTATAATTTATTCATTTTAGGTTAAGCTTCGATTAATGAGATATTTATAGAAGACTTAATTTTTAAAACTTTTATTGTTATAAACTAAATGTGAATATTATTTTTTCCAAATATCTCTGGCTGCTAATAACGTAATTCGCAAGTTGGTCGTTAAAGTTAATAACGATAATTAAAAAAGATAGGGTTTGATGAAAATATAACAATAAGGTATAATCATTTAAGTTCAAATAAAATTTAATCCTATATATTTTTTGTTGTCAAAAAAAAACAGACGTTTCGAGAAAACACATTCTTAAACGGAACAAGTCTTTTTCAAGTTTGTAGTCTATGGCAACAAGTACGAAATAAATGACTAGTAATTGACATGTACTGAGAAGTTTTATTTAATTTAATTCCATAGAGATTAAGCCGTACGGCTAATGGAATCATTTAAGTGCGGGTTACTACTAAAATTATCAAATTATGCACTTGATAAAACGATAAATCCCTCTGATTCTTCCCGATCGACCTGATTTTTGTGATGGAGATATTTCCAGGGTTGGAGAGTGACAGAAGCTACTCTTAATTTCAAGACTACAGTCCACGTGAACGAAGATGCGCGGGTGAAAGCTAGTATAGAATAAGCGAAATTTAATTTGAAGTAACAAATTTTTTATTACCTTTGAGCAACAACTTGGTGAACGGTGAAGTGATGCACACTATCTTCGACGCCACTTAACCGACTTTCTTGCTCGGCTAATGAAGGGAATGTTCCATTTTCACTATTCGAGCATTCGTCATTTTTGTCTGTAAACAATATACAATATTAGACAAAAGAAAAGTGCTTAGACATTACCAAGGACTCATTTATATAAGGCCAGTTATTTCTTATTAACGATAAAGACAACGATCTATTACTTATTTAAAGAATCATCTTTAAATAAATACGCCTTTACTCAAATATCATCCAATTCCATTGAAATTATACAATTGTAACGATACATCGATTTTATTAAATATAAAAATTATTCATCATCATATACCTGCCCTTATCCCACATTAAGTGGGGTCGGTCAACATGTTATGAACAAGCTGTCACATGATTTGGCTGCGCTTTTACGACCGGCCGCCTGCCTGACGTCAACTTACCTTAGTCGTATTTTACGACACCTCGGTAAGAAAGCGGGTGGTCTATTCTAAAACCGGACACCACATGGTGGGTTGACTTAAATAGTCGCCTTTTACGACACCTCGGTAAGAAATAAGGTGGTCTATTTTACTCAGCCGGATACCATATGGTATGTTGACTTACCTTAGTTGCCTTTTACGACACCTCAATAAGAAATGAAGGTGGTCTATTCTGCTCAGCCGGATACCACACGGTTTTAAGTATAACAATGATTCTTACTTATAAACTGCCAACTTGAGTCGACAGCCCAAGTCTGTTCATTTTTGCCGGTTGGAGGTTTTGCAGCAACTCTGGGCGGTTCCACTGGTTTTATTTTTGGTTTACCCCTCAGTGATACGAGGTTGTCAACTGATGTCGATGTATTAGGGGAAGAGGCTGAAATGGAAGAAAAAATAGGTATGATTTCTTTAAATAGGTATAATTATAATTTGTACATAATATCTTGTTTATGTTGTGATTTTACAGCTAAACAAATCAATGAATTTTTCAGATATTTTATTTATTTCTTCTATTTAATATAATAATAAATGGTTTTGTGATATATAAAGAATTCATTAAAAGTTTTTCTTACAAAGAAATTACGTACAATTAAGAAAATCTGTCGTTTTTTCTATATTTATATGGTTTTGGAATCTAGATAAAGTGAAAATATTGATTAAAAAATGACTATACTGAGGGGAAAATGAAGATATGAAAAGTAAAGTAATCTGAAAATGTATTACTTAATTAACATATTTTGGACACTTACGAGAAAGTTCCTCGATACTATGCATATCCCGAAGTGGATAATAAGGATGATTTTGATTTGGCGGCTCCGAATATCTCTGTGAAAGATTCACACCAGTTCTAAGAAGTTTACGTCGTTGTACGGGTTGCAGAGCGGCCTGAAATGTTGAAAAAAGAATAGATCTACCTAATAATTTGCTATAAAAATTAAATTTATTAAATAAATTTATTAATTAAATAAATAAATAAAAAATATTTTAAATGTTGTAGCAAAAGTGCTTACTTCTTTTATCGCATCGACCGGATCAGCATAAAAAGGACTGCCAGCATGCTCTTTTTCAGAATCTTCACCTTTCATGCATTCGTCTTCTAATTTTACTGTTTCCATGCTTTCTATATTATGATTTTCTCTATATTTCAAAGCAGCCTCAATTTCTTCAGTCAATTTCTTATTCATATTCATTGCTATATTAAGTTTATCTGGCCTTTTTGCCACGACTTCGCCTCTACTATTTGTTGTTGCTATTATTTCATTGGAGCCTTTAAAACTTTTCTTAAGAGAACTATCTGAGAGATTTTTCTTGTCATTTAGGCTTTCTGTTGAATTGAGTATTATCATATTTTCTTTTTCTAATATGGATTGTGTACTTTTGGCACCATTTAATTTAGCTAAAAATAAATTATTATAGCAGATTAATTTCAAGTAGTTCTATGTTGGCTAGTTAGTCCTTGTTTAAAAAATGGTCTATATTTTGATTCATATAAACTTATTCTTTATAAATTACAGTACCGTAAAATACTTTCATTGATGTTTACTTACGCAGTGTGTCCGGTAAAAGATCCGGCCTTTTACTCTTCATTATACCATTATTAACACCATTAACATTATTGTCATTCTCAGACTTATGTGGCTTAAAAGTTGAGCAGCTATTACTCTCTGGTCCCCAAATATCTTCGTAATCACTCACTTTGTCCATCAAAGAACTTCTGTAATACACGCCTGGAGATTCAAGGATATCTGATTCCTATAATTAAATAAGAATTTCAGTTAGCAGCTTAGCGTTATAAAAAAAGAATAGTTTTTAAGATAATTTAAATAAATTTTTGGGCTAAAGTACTCGATATCGTGCGGTTAATATGATTTCCTGCAATTTGTTATGAAATATTATGGCTTATAATACAGTAATGACAACTCAATGCGCATGCACTTGTGTTTTAAAATGCCACAGCAATGACTTGGCTCATTTTACAGCAAACTAGACTATTGAGTTATTTTTTACAATAACGCTGTAGGACTACTGCCTTACCTACCTGATAATGTTTTGATTCCTTCCGTAATGAGTGCTTACTTCTTCTTGATCGACCAGAAGGTGTTGTACTTGATGTATTCGTATTAGGTGATAATACTTTTTCTCTTTCTTTACAAGATGTAGGTGATATAATAGAAGTTGGAGAAAATACATTTTTATTACAAACAGGTGAACTTCGAGATACGGGAGAAAATATTTCACTTTTATTATGTTGACTTATTGGTGAAAATACTCCACTTTTAGAGGAAATAGTATCGTTAGATACTGGTGAATTTATTTGACTTGTCGGTGAGAATATACCACTGGTAACGGAATTCGTTCCGTTAGGAGATACTAACTGGTTAGAAGCGAAAGCGTTACTTGACTTAGTCAAAGTATTTGCTATAGGATCAACCGAATCAGAAGTATTCGTTTGAGACTGTGGTTCTAAAGGTGATCCTGCGTCGGTGCTATTTTGCTCAGCAATTTGTCGTTTGAAGCTTCCGTGTAAACTAGCTGTCATTGTACTAATACATTCTCCTTCTGGTGTCAGACGGTGCATCATGTTCTATAGAGGAACAGGAACAATTTTTAGTTAGCATACGTTCTATCTTACAAGATATTCATTATGTTAAGAACAAATATATAAAACAATGAGGCCAATTAACTATGTACAACAACAAAACATGCTAATTGCTTACACTCAGGCCATGCTTTATTATTAATATCGTCTCACCTGCAAATCTCCGTTAGAATCTGTAATGCATTTTGCTGCATCCATTATGCTGAACCCAGCGTCAGAATGATTATTATTGATGGCATTAGACGCAAGCGTTAGTTGCAACCGGTCGCTTTGTATGCTTTCATTGATTTGATGATTGTGTATTTGTGTGTTGTTGACACTGAAGGTTACTGTTGTCGTAACTGTGATGTTACCATTTGTAACTTTATTAATGGGACTGAAATTTAGAGCCTCTGATTTGGGAGATAAAGACATCTTTGGGAATGGTGGTTTGGACCATCTTGGAGGAGGCGGCGGCGGAGTTGTTTTTATATTACTACAGTGAGTTGGAGAATGTTGATTATTTGAATTTGGGAATGTGTGTGGATGTGTAATATGCGCCTGAAAACAGGTAAGCATTTGTAACATCGAATTAATAAAATAACACCATTTAATCTATATGCCCAATGTGTGGAATCATGCTGTGACCAAATGCATGCCGAATTATAAGTACTATTATTATATGATTCTGAATATAACCTAAATCTAAGGGTGTAAATTTTCTGGCCTGTAAAGGACTGTATAGACTATTAACTGATAATGAATTTAACGTCACAGCATAATTCTAAGTTAGAAGCGGAGACCTATAAGCGGTTATAAAAGTTCCTAGTTGTAGACAAGTTACTTACAGTACTCGATATGAGGTTTAATGTGTTCGGTGGGGTTGGTCGCGGTGCTCTAACAAATGATCCAGTAGGTTTCGCTGGTGGTGAAGGCGCAGTTCTACCTTTGAATGTACTAAGGCTCTGATTCTGATTCGGTGGAGAACCTGAAGCATCTACCGGTGACATTTTAAGCACAACATTCTGATCCTTAATTGGACTAAGGATGTGCTCTCGAGAATTCGTTGCGGTACCTGAAAAATGAATACACGTCGATTAAAATAAGTATAAGACGATTTTCTAATTTTGCCTCATGGTAAATGAAGATCCGAAGTCTAAGGCTAAATTACCAATACTGGAAGTTGTAGGGCCTTTTGCATTATCGACTATTCTAGTTTAGAGAATAGAAAACTTACATCGCCAATAATCTAATGAAGTACCTCCGATAATAAGGCGGCACAACATTCACTGTACAACAGAGGTCGTATTTTTATTTTATTGGGGATTGGCTAAGGAATTAATCTTTATGCATACTGATATATATATTTTTATGTATAAAATTTAAGCAACCTTTGTCCTTTACACAAACTATCAGATAAGTTAAAAATTATAGATAATCTATGCCAAGGGTGTCAAACTATAATAGGAAAAGATTAAATAGTTATTTAGTACTAAAAATATATTATATATTAAGTCACGGAGCAATTAGGGTCCTTACAATGAGACTAAAATAAATATTTATTTTGTTCGTAATATTACTCTTAGGTATTATTGATATGTTTTTTATTTTTATAAGACTTACTGTTATTAAAACTGCTTAGACTAGATCCAGTATCAGATGGTGTAACAGCCATTGGAACAACTCCATTGGCTAATTGGCACGGTGAGAGTAGATTTGTCGGGTTATTTTTCGGGTTCGCCATTGGATAACCCCAAAACTCTTGACCAAGTAGGGCAAGTGAACTGAGTTGATGGCGGCTCTTTGCTTCCCGGAGGGGTTTAGGTAAGTGAAGTTGAACTGGTAACTCATCACTGTAACACAAAAGCACATTTTTATTTATGTATTTAAATTTCTAATATTAAAACTCAGTTATTGCTTAAATTCTATATCGTCGGGAGGTATGGTGCTGTGTGACCAACGTTATAATGGAAATATCTGGAGGTACAGGTTATTTATGGCGAACCACCTCGTTAGAGGGGAAACCCAGCAGCCAAAAGTCCCCATATCGAGCAGTAGAGAGATAGCAGCCAGGAATGGCCAGTCAGTAACAGAATGAACAGCACAATCAGACCCGTTCTTTTTTTCGTGTAAATGAATTCCACACAGGAGGGTGGTGAGTGGTGTATCTCATAGTAGAAGCCACTACCTGATCATTTTATGTGTTTGGTTTCATCTCATTCATTCCTCTATAAAGCAGCGGTAGCGGAATAGTAAGGGTTACAGAATTGAGATCGAGAGGTCGTGGGCTCGAATCCTGACTATTATACAACCGACGTGAACCTACTCCTAATACAAGCATTTAACTAAGCTGGAGGGGTTGACAAGTTTACTAGTAATTTATAACCCAAATTGCTACTAACCTATTTTTGATTGGTTTTTTGGTTGTAAAATGGTGCTCAGAGATAAATTTATAAACAAGTGAACCAATGTATATAGGGGTTAGCACAGACAGATAGACGACGTATACCACAAGGCTTTAATAAAGCAGGGTCAATATAAGACATTTGATTTACATTAAAAAAACATACAATTTAGTACGTACCAACATTGAGAATAATGTGCAATCAGCTCAGGTATATTATCGAAGCGGTTATGTGATGTTTCTAGTCCAATGCGTCCGCCTGATGCTTGTATCAGATAATGCTCTATATACGGGCCCTTATCTGCCGGCAGCCGGACGCTGATCGCCATCGTATCTGGCTGACTTGACTGCCGGACGACGAAGTTCTGGAAAAATAATTACGTAGATATTTTATTTATCCTTCTCTATTATAATTTTGCCTAGGTTTTCCATATTTCAAATGCTAGATTTGCTTTTGAATATAAACTATACCACAAATACCACTCATTGAGTTGGTATGGATATACAGGCGACTAAGGTATGTCGACCCGCCGTGTGGTGTCCGGCTGAGTAGAATAGACCACCCTCATTTCTTACCGAGGTGTCGTAAATGGCGACTCAGGTAAGTTGACTCACCGTGTGGTATTCGGTTTAGTAAAAAAGACCACCCTCTTTCTTTCCGAGGTGTCGTAAAATACGACTATGGTAAGTTGACGTCAGGCAGGCGGCCGGTCGTAAAAACGCAGCCAAATCATGACAGCATGTTTATAACATGTTGTGCCGACCCCACTCAGAGTGGGATAAGGGCAGGAGGATGATGATTTTATTTATCCTTCTCACTTAAAATTTTACGTAGGTTTTCTATATTTCAAATGCTAGATTTGCTTTTGAATTTAAACTATCGTGAGTGGTATTTATATTTCATGTATAGAAAACGGCTATACTCACTAACTTATCATGTTAGTTCGACTGGTTTTAAGACCATTCGTGGCCCTCATTCATGAGATCTTTACACGGCGTTATTACGGCGCGATAAAAATCGATAGCATAAGAAGTAAGTAAGGCCGGATTCTTTATTACTTATAAGAAAGAATATTAGAGAAGTTTGAAAATTGAGCCTATTATAAAAAAAATTCAAGTGTAAGATTTAGTTGGTATGGACATTTTATGAGAATGGATGATAATCCGGTGGCCAAAAGGGTTCTAATTAAGAATATCAATGGATAAATGACTAAAAGGAAGCCAAAAAAAGATAGATGGATTGTATGAAGTAAGGTATGCATGTAAAAAAGGAGTAGCGCTAGAACTGATGAATGATAGGTAAGAATAGAATAGAAGAGAATAATATTGTCCCTACTTAGAGTGGGATAAGGATAAGGGAAAATGATGAATGAAGACGAATTTCGATGAGATTGTAATATGTGATTATATTATGCAAAACTCTGAATATAATTTAAGTGAAATTCGAAGCTGAAGTGGCGATAGGCACATAGTACGGAAAACTGATGGTCGTTGGGGTTTTTAAGATGCTAAAATGGCAAACCCGCGAGAGATAACAAAGGGTTTGTAGATCCTCTACTACATGGACTAAGGACCTTTAAAGGGTCGTGGGCAGGTCAAGCGGCACAAGATCATGTAGTGTGGAGACCTCATAAAAAGACCTTTGTTCAGCGAATGTCCATTAGTTGATGAAAATGATGAAGTGAAACTTACCCCTTCCTCTTTTCCCTGCAACAAATGAAAAGCACCGGCTCTTTGAATGCCTGGTAGAAACCACACCGGGTGGGTCCTGATTAGTCTCTCCAACACACCGATGTCGCATGGTGGCTGCTCTTCCGATTCTGACGCTGAAGAATCTACCGAGGAGCAATCTCCTTTAGCACCTTCACCGTCCGATGACAAGCTCTCTCTACTCTGAAAGTGACAGAAATAGAATTTGATTATTCCTCTTCATATAGGACTACTACAACCATTATCCAAAATGTCGACACAATAAATAAATCTAAAGTATTGATATTCATACTAATATTATAAATGCAAAAGTTTGTCTGTGTGGTTGTTACAGTTTCATAGGTAATCCGCTGGACCATTGATGAAACTGCGAACGATCAAAGCTTATATACTGGGGTACAAAAAGGAAGAAAATATTTTGCTATAATCCGCGATAAAGAACGCGAATTATACCAAAATAATATTTTCTTTCTTTTTGCTTTATGGATCTTCGCAAAGTAACGCTTAATTCAATAAATAACACTGGGGTAATAAAAAGGATAAAAAATGCCTTTCTATTGGGAACACGGAAAAACATTTTGCATGATTGAGGGTACGTAAACGTTTCTAATTCATTGTTATTATATTTACTTCTGTTTTAATTTTAGACTGGTTGGCTGGAAGAGATTCCAATAACGAAGATACCACTAGCAAATATGAATTTTCACTCTATCCCCTTTAAATTACAACCGTCGTAAAATAAATGTACCTAAAGCTATTACCAGGATATAGTCCTACATGTGACCTTGATATATATAAGATATAATACAAAGCGAAATTTTGAGCAATATCAATTCAGCAAATTAATCGTGAAAGACTAACGCACAGATAGAATTTACAATTTATATTATTTGTATGAATATAGTCGGTACAAAAAATTCTGAAATTTTCGATATAGCTCACATGCCTTTTGAGTGAATAAAAAAAGAAAATTTATTCTTCTATTAAGGAAAGCCTTAAGAGAGCTACGTGACATCGCATCAAAATATGTAATAATGTACTACATGTACAAATAAAGAACCAGTAACATTATTCGCCCTGAAAGCCTCAGATGACAAAATAATAACCTTACATTTTCGTGAGTGCTATTTTAGCATGAAAGCGCAGAACGGAACATTACGCTAATTGCTTTTGGTGCTTTTATGAAATACAAACGTAGACAGAAGTCTATAGCAGCCTAATACTCGCTAATGCAGTGGTATATAAGTACTTCCTCAGTAATTATACCTTCCAACCTTGTAACATTTTGCACAGGTGAATGACCTTTAGTATTATTTTGTAACGCAATAATTTATATTTTTTTTGTAGAAGAAAGCATGAATACAGTATATACATAGATGGCGGCTATAAACGTTGAATCTGTAAAGGAGTCCGCTCGTCTGCTAGAACTAGAATATATTTTGTACTTACTACTAAAACTTCCCTATTTTCTTTCATCTTAGAAAAAACCAGTGAAAATAAGGTAATATTATGTACACATTCGGTAGATTCTCAGTCTTCAATCATTGCATGCATATTTTCTAACATAGATTGCAATTATCAATTAGATACGTGAGTTTCAACAGAAAAACTCATTGGTGCCTGCCTGGAGTTCGAACCCGTGATCTCTTGAAAGAGTAGCATGGTCCCACCGCTGGGCTTTCATAGTGCTGGTGAATGTTGAGGAATAATTAATAGAATGCTCCTATTCCCATCTTTGAAAAGAATGAAACCGTAACAGCAAACGGTTTTTATTAATTTTGTTGCGAGGCAGAAACCGTTAACGATTCCTAAGAACTGATACATCGCTTAGCGCATGTTCAACTTCATCATCACGAAGTTGCATATACTTTCTCTTTTGAATCATAAGGTGTCTAAATTAAACATTCCATATTTGAATAACTTGAAATGTATTCCTGTGTAATATTATTTCTATAATTCACATAGACTAATGCTTATATTGCCCTACTTAAACCCAATGTTATAATTATGCTTATTTTTGAATAACATAAATTTTTAGGATATATTATGGCAATAATAAACATTCGCATGGTACCTACATAATTTTTTTCATGTCTGATATTGCATGGAAGAAAGTAAAATTAGACGATGAGATTTGATTTTTTTGTCGTTTATACGAATTTTTCACTGTTACTATTTTATATTTTTCATAAATATTTTTCAGAATGTAGCAGTAATTTTAAACAATGTGTATTTTAGATCGGATATAAAGATAATCAAAAAAAAAAAATTGGATATATTGGTAAAAAATATATAATTTCATACTAATGTCACACACTGCAAATCTATACTAATATATAAAGCTGAAGAGTTTGTTTGTTCGATTGTTTGAACAAGCTAATTTCAGGAACTACTGGGCCGATTTGAAAAATTCTTTCAGTGTAAGATAGTCCATTTTTCGAGAAAGGCGTATAGGCTATATAACATCACGCTAAGATGAATAGGAGAAGAGCAGCAATAAAAAGTAGTACGAAAACGGCAAAATTTAAATCTTTCCTTGCGTGCGCTGAGTAAACGGTACCTAATATTATTCAAAAATCATTACAAAATTGTTCCCCTCTAAAATTTCTTAATAAAAGTCTGCGACAGCATATGTCTAGCTTTTAAGGTTAACCCACTTTAACCATTTTTATGGTTATGAAAATACTATATTATGGTTTTAGTCATTCCAAGCGGGCGGAGGCGGGCGGAGCATCTGGCGATTGCTAATCCTTATTAAAAGTGGGGG
Source organism: Morpho helenor (assembly GCA_029227775.1). Classification (NCBI taxonomy): domain Eukaryota; kingdom Metazoa; phylum Arthropoda; class Insecta; order Lepidoptera; family Nymphalidae; genus Morpho; species Morpho helenor. The sequence goes on along the minus strand of JARGCU010000037.1, from coordinate 10,673,291 downwards.
ATGTATAATAACATTACAGATTTAATAAACATATTAACTAAATGGGTAACGACTGACTGATGGATAAGTCCGCCTTTGTACATGAGCAATTTTTTTTTCTCTTTTCTCACAATATGTATGTACATTAAAGAAATAAATAAACGAATTTCATTGTTTTAGAAGACTTTAATTTGTAATAAATATAGAATACGATAAGGTGCTCTAAATAGCGATATGGGCAACTTGCCAACTTCCAGGCGACCAGATAGTGTCGTAAGCCGGGAATTAGGTCTTACTTTCCAGACTTCCTACATTTTCTCTTGATTACATTTGTTATAAATGACTGCCACAGAGCATTAAGCTTTCAGATTGAAGCAATAACATTATATTCATAATTTATAACTCATCATGATATCACTATGGTAAATGCTTATCTAAATTAAATGAAATCAAAGTAATGTAAGTAAGCTTTTTTTAAGCACTTTTGATCAAGAATCAATAAGAGTTAATGAAACTACAACTGGTCCAGAATGTTCTTCCTACCGAAAAGAACCAGCAAAAAACTTTCAAGCATTTTATTATCAATCTTTTAGGCAGTTTAAATTAACATTATTTAACCGCAGTCTTGTTTGAAGATCTTTAAAGTATCTTTTTATATATATTTAAGGAAATGGTTAAAGTAAAAATTGTAAATTTGATACGTAAGTTTTAACAAAAACTCATTGTTGCCTGCTCGGGGATTGAACTCGTGACTTGCTTGAAAGAGTCGTACGGTCTCACAGTTGAGCTATCACAGCATCACACAGAGACGCACAGACTACTTCATGGAAATATCTTCTTAGAACTAACTTAAATTTCTAGTCCATCCAATTGTCCACTTCGGTTAACTTTTGAAGCAACGTTTAAGTTATTACCGGAAACATATTCCATATATCCTTTGTGCGAGTCGTCATTATTCATTGCTGAGGCATAAATTAAAAAATATTTCGTGTTTGGAATTAATTGACTGGATAAACAATGTTTGGTAAACAATTTTTTATTTTATTTTACCTATCTATAAATGGATATGTCCGATATAACCTTATTTAACTTCACAATGTACAAGTTTTTATTACAACAATACTCGAGTTAGTTTTTCAAAAACTGGTCCTAAATTAAACACCTAATACTAAGAGCATTACCATAAATTCAATAACCATTGAACCCGAACGCTGTATAAAAGTAGCTTTTATATTGAGACGGTATTTCACGACATATTTTTGGCGCATTCACTTCAAAAAGGCTCTTTGTTCAGGAGCCTGGAAATATTTTTATACAGGATTACCACATATCACAATATTTCAGGACGATTCCATCTTTTATACCATATTATGTGTATGATGTTATTTTATATTAAAATATTATACTGAAAGTAAAACAAGTTAAAATAGATCGAATCGGTGATACAGAAAACATAAGTAAAAAGTTATTTTCTAATGTAAATCTCATCAAATTGACAAGGATTAAAAATATTTTTATTATGTACTAGTTTCTATCCGTGATTTTGTCGCTGTATACTTTGATAACAAAATAAATTGACTTATTCCATTCGACAGTCGTTGAATAGTCAGTTAACACAAAAACCACAGCTATCCATTTTTCTTTGTGATATGAGAGAAACTCAAACTGCCTTTTAAATTTTCAGAACTACTTACAGTTTTATACATTAATTAAATTTTAAGTTTAGTTTAGCAATTAAGTTCGGGATTTTATTTTTCTTTATACTTCCTGTTTTATTATAGTACGTTACGTAACCTTTTTTTTGTGTTAACTTTATTTGCATGCATTACTGTTTATTTATAAATAGATGTTTTATTTGGAGCGTCACTAGGTTTCGACAGAAAACCAGCGCCGCGTGATGTTGGTCATATGCTGCATCACGCTGCTATTATGCTGAATCGAACGCCAATTCATTTGTGCAAATTTGTGGTTTTAAATATTTATTCTTTTATGAATTTGTTTAAGATAAATTTAAGTGTTCTGTATCTACCTATGAGATTAATTGTGTTTATTGCCTGCAGAAATGAATAAATATCTTGTTGTTGTTGTTGGATATTCTTCGGAAAACTGAAAACATGTTAACCCTAATATTATCCGATTTCTCGGTAAAAGGTTCGACGCGCATCCACCACAAAGGCGGAAGGCAAGCAATTTCACATATAATCATATGTTTTCGTTTCCCGTGTTTTTTTGTTTATGATGGTTATTTTTACCCTTTGAGCGGTCATTGCCCCCTTATTACCATGTTAAAAGATAAGGATAACATTGGGAAAATATGTGCCAAAAACGCGTACATCCAGCTTTTTATTACATGTGGCCTAGGGTGAGGATACGGGTTGGTTCAAACTTTTTCAATATTAATGTAATAAATGTCAGTTTTTAAGGGCGGTTGAGGGGTCGCTTTTAATTTGGAAGCGCTTTGTTTAATAAATTACCTTTATATTCTCTCAACGTTTTATTTATCGTCGCTTTACTGAAAGCTCTCTTTATTTTGAATACATTTGAAATTGGTCGTTCTCTATGGACAAAAATGTGCTTTTACAATAATTAATTTTTATCAAGTTAAAGCCGATAAATCTACCGAGATTTTCTACTTAAACTAAGCAGCAGAAGTAAAGGTTTCGAATTATGTTTGAATGAATTTCGTCCATAATGTCTAGTGCAGATTCAAGTTCAAAATAGTCTTTCATGATCCTCCTGCCGTATTCCATTCTACGCGGACTCGGCACAACATGTTATAAACATGTTGTCACATGATTTGGCTAGGTATTTTACAATCGGCCACCTGCGTGATCAAGTAATCATATATTTAATACTTGTAACCATATATTTAATGATGATGAAAAGAATACAAAATTATTTTGAGGGATATTTTTGCCATACCGAGAAATTTTCTTTATTTTTTGAATTTGTCTTTTTGAACGACAATATGTCTGTAACTATTATTGCCGATAATAAGTAACAAAGTTTTGTATACTAATATAGAATCGTATATCGCATATATTAGGGCTGTCACCGCTTCGCTAATTGAGACAAAACCGCTTGCACAATGGTGCATATTAAACGGCGCAGTTTAAATTTTAAATCACCAACATTTGTTACAATTAGTTGGCAGACTCTATTTGGTATTGTGTGCGATGTTATTAGATAGCGAATTTGAAAAAAAACCACCTTATGTTCATTAGAAGTTTTTATCGTAGCTGGGTTTTTAATTTTAACATTTTAGCATTACCTATTTATTTAAAAAAAAAGTGAAAAATAAAATCTACTGGCTGCCGCCTACCTGACGTCAACTTACCTTAGTCGTCTTTAACCACACCTCGGTAAGAAATGAGGGTGGTCTATTTTACTCATCCGGATACCACACGGAGGGTCGACTTACCTTATTCGCCTTTTACGAAATCTCGGTAAGAAATGAGGGGGTCTCTTCTACTCACCCGGATATTACACGGAGGGTTAACTTAACTTATTCGATATTTACGACACCTCGGTAAGAAATAAGGGTAGTCTATTCTACTCAGCCAGATACTACACGGAGGGTCAACTTAACTTATTCGATATTTACGACACCTCGGTAAGAAATGAGGGTGGTCTATACTCAGCCAGACACCACACGGCGGAAATCCTATCCTATCCTACTAATGCTATAAATGCGAAAGTTTGTGAGTATGGATGTATGTTTGTTACTCTTTCACAGCGAGTCCATTGAACCAATATCGATGAAATTTGACACAATTATTTCTTATACACTGGAATAACATATAGGTTTTAAAAATCCTGCTAATTCTACAGGAATAGAACGACACTTAAAAGCGTTATCTATTATCAACCTATCAAACGACAACCGTACACGCGAACGAAGTCGCTGGTAAAAACTAGTAAAAATAAAAATAAAATTTAAAAATGTTTAATAAATCACAAGTACTATTCATTGATCGTTCAACAAGCATAGCTTTTGCTCACTACTTTATAAAATATTTTCAGAGTTATTTCAAAGCCTAGAATGAAAAATTGCACTGCAAAACCACGTATTATGTAAACTCTCACGTCCTACAAATAAAGGCTGTTATGGCTTGAAAACTTGTGCAAACTTTCTGAACGTTAGCTTAAAAACGGAATCTCTAAAAACTAGTTAGCATGCAGCCCAAGCATTGTTCTGTTATATATTCAAAGTTTTATAGAAAAAAACGTGCATTTCGGTAGTACCGACACAAGTGAAAATTTTAATATTAATGTGTGCATTTTTGATTTTTTGGAATGGTAAGGAGATAAATTTTTTTAATTATAAGTATAATAGTAGTATCATTTATGTTGTAAAATACAAATATTCATTTATTAGGCTATCGTACACAAACTTGCCAATTTATATATATCCTCCTGACCTTATCCCACTCTAAATGAGTTCGGTATAACATGTTACAAACATCTTGTCACATGTTTGGCTACGTATTTTACGGCCGGCTTCATGCCTGACGTCAACTTACCCTAGGCGTATTTTACGACACCTCAATAAGAAATGAGAGTGGTCTATTCTACTCAGCCGGATACCACACGGCTGGTCGGCTTACCTTAGTCGTCTTTTCGACACCTCGGTAAGAAATAAATATGGTCTATTCTACTCAGCTGGATAAAACACGGCGGGTCGACTTACCTTAGTCGCCTTTTACGACACCTCGGTAAGAAAGAGAGTGCTCTATTCTACTCAACCGGATACCACACGGTGGATCAACTTACCTTTGTCGCCTTTTACGACACCTCGGTAAGAAATGACGGTGGTCTATTCTACTCAGCCAAATACCACACGGCTTACAAACATGACAATTTACATTACATTAAAAATTAATGACTTCAGAACTATTACAATACAATTCAATTCTAAAACCACCCTGCACAGCCTAAACCATAGATAATACACTATATAGGTTAGCCTAAACGAAACGAATCTTATGAATTTTTGATCAGTTCACGTGTCCTGACACGAGTTTAACATTTTTTACCCATCACAAAAATTACACAACGAAACTAAAGAAGTTTTTACTTCCAAAAATGTCAAAATCTAAAACTTCATATTTCGTATACTTCATACTTCATATTTTCGTTCGTTGATTTAGTTTTTAAAATTGAAACGCTTTTTTACAATTATTTTAATATAAGCTTTTACCCGCAACTTCGTTCAGCGTGGACTGTTGTCGCATGCTAGATTGATAATAGACGGCGCTTTTGAATGTCATCCTATTCCTGTAGAATTAACAGGATTTCCAGGATTTCAGGTGTATGAGGAATAGTTGTGCCAAATTTCATCGATATTGGTTTAGTGGATTCGCCGTGAAAAAGTAAAAAACATATATCCATACCCACAAACTCTCGCATTTATAATATTAGTAGGATATAGATGGATCCAAAATTTTCTAGAGATTAAATCATAGCTATATCACTTTATAATTTTAGTTATTCTGCCTACAAGGAAGCTTTAAGAACGTTTCACCTTTGCCTTTGCCAGCTGCAGTCTGGGATATAAATAAAAATAGTATCAACTGTTCCTTACTGCTCTCTACATGTACAAAATAAACTGTACATCGCACTAACATTTAGTACACAGTAGACTGCAAATTTTGTACACGTAATTTTAAATTTGAATGTTATGTTAAACAGACAATGTATACATAATGTAAAACAGTTAATTAGAATTTTTGCTACCAACTCAAAAATACCGTACGTAATTAATATACTACCTGACTTGTCATACACGTTTTAAAACGTAATATTGCATTATTTTACTAAAAATAAAAATTACGATACATTATAAGAATATGCCTTAATATTGAATTATATTTACTAACTCTCTTTTAAGCAGTTATGTTGCAAACTAAACTAAAGTTTACTAGACACAATAGTACTGAGTTTGTTAGAACAATAAACCTTTATAGTTTTGAGTATTTAGGGAGAATGTTAGAGTTTTTATAATAATTTGCAACATATTCATAGGAAGCATTTTGTATAAGGTATGATTTTATGAGCCGGATACCACATGGCGCGGCAACTTACCTTAGTCACCTCTTACGACACCTCGGTAAGAAATGAGGTAGGTCTATTCTACTCAGCCGGATACGTCACGGGGGGTCGAATTGCTTTAGTCGCCTTTTACGACACCTCGGTAAAAAATGAAGGTGGTCTATTCTCTTAGCCGGATTCACAGCATGATTGCTGATTGCTTGATGATTGACTTAAATTTCATTTATTTGATTTTATTTCCAACATTTTTTAAAATACGGTAAGATTCCATTTTCCCATTTTTTAGTTGTTATATATTTTTTTGAATTTTCGTGCTCGAAGACTTGGTTATTCATTTATGAAGCGCTGGATTCGCTTGCATATGCAGTCCCAGTGTTTCATAAATGGACGATATGGAATAATTTAATTCAAAATAGTCATTAATAATAACATAGTCTCTAAGATTTTTTACTAACAAAGTACGTTTGGAATTAAAATAAACTATTAATTATTATTTGGTATGTGCTTTAGTGTGAAAACCTCGTCCGCTCCGGTGCTGTCGCGACCATTGTTGGTGATTCACGGCGACAGCGCCGCTGCCATTATTTTTATCGATTGCAAAATTAATTTTAAACTAGGGACTCACATAATATAAGAAGCTTACAAATTATTTAAATTGTATATTGATTTTTGCCGTTTCGTAATGAAAGTAACCTTTGATGTCAAATTTTTGCAAATCTTTAAATACCTGATTGATAAATGCGGATTGTAATTTAAAGTATTCTAAACTCATATATTGATTTATATAATGACTTTACGAATGACAGCGAAAATTGTCATTTGTATTTAATGTATAAATTTAAGAAATTTTTCAATGCCTGAAAACAGCGATAAAACAACATTTAAAAAAAAAAAAACATACCTAGATCATATATCCCCCTCTTTCCTTCATTCATCTTACCGTGATATTATATAATCTTAGCTTTTCTCGAAAAATGGACTATCTTATAATCAAAGAATTTTTCAAATTGGTCTAGTAGTTCCTGAGATTAGCGAGTTCAACCAATCAATCAAACAAACAAAACTCTTCAGCTATATATATTAGTATAGATTACTTGAAAATAATAATATCTTAAATATAGAAGTCCCCACGGAATTAATTTCGCACTATGCTATCCGCATTAAATAACACAGAGAATTAATTAAAATAAACTTTTCTAATAAATCCACTTTCATATAACATCGAGAATATACCTCGAAAATGGTAGGTGCTTTGAGTTAACACCTCGCTCGTAGGGTATCTTCGCGACCATTGTTCCATGATTCATAGCGACATCGCAAAACCCATTATTGCCACTGATTATAACAATAATTTTCGCCGTAGTAGCGAAGTAATATGGACGCTTAAATGCCACAAATTGTTTTGCATTAATAGCGCCATTGTTGTATTTAACGGACGACGTATAAATTACGTACGCTGCTTAAAATGAGCGCCATCTTTTCTATTAATTCAAAATAATCTTTTCATTTCCTATTAATTCAAAATAATCTTTTCGTTTCCTATTTATTCAAAATATTCTTTTCATTTTATATTAATTCAAAAGATTCTTTTTCATAGTCATGCCTTGAGTTTTGTAAAAAACTATACCTAATTTTTTATATAAATTTACAATAAACATCAACTTTTTGGTGGCTTTTTGGAAATCATTGGTCAATCCTAGACTTCTGTAAGGAATTTATGGGAATATGTGTAAGCTGCTATTCCGCTTAAAGCAGTTAAGTGGTAATAATCCCTAATCCTTTGCTTGAAAGAGAGAATTGGCCTTTGTAGAGCACTGTGATATTAACAGACCAATTACGATTTTTATCAATTAAGTTGTTTTTAATATGATTGTTGTTAATATGAAAATGACAGTAATGAAACTTTAATTATAAAGTAATATAGTCTTTCTTGTATTAAACGATTTAATAATTTACTATCCAAAACGTTATAAGTATTTTTTATTATTTTTATTGATCACTATTTTATCAGCTGGTGAATAATGTATTTAGTGTTGAAAATGAAAAATAAAACAGGAAAATTCAAATTTAACTGTTATTTGGATTTTAACCAAAACCGTTATTAATCCCTGCATTGAACTTTAGATCTAGTTATAATCTGAGATTAAACGCCTAACGTATATGGTGTTAACTGACCAGAAATTAATTTTAAAAATATCTACGTTAGTATAATATTAAGTGATTAAATACGATATATGAATCATCACCTCATCATCTTCCTGCCCTTATCCCACATTAAGTGGGGTCGGCACAACATGTTACAAACATGTTGTCACATGATTTGGCTACATGTTTTAGGACCGGCCACCTCCCTGACGTCAACTTATCTTAGTCGTATTTTACACCTCGGTAAGAAAGAGGGTGGTCTATTCTTCTTAGTCGGATACCACACGGTGGGTCAACTTAGCTTAATCACCTTTTGCGACACCTCGGTAAGAAATGGGGTGGTCTATTCTACTTAGCCGGATACCACACGGCAGGTCGACTTACCTTTGTCGCCTTTAACGACACCTCGATAAGAAATGAGGGTGGTCTATTCTACTCAGCAGGATACCACACGGCTAAATCAAATGCGATATATAGTGATGAAATAAATACGAATGATAATTGTACGTTTACACACTATTGAAACAAAATTTACACAGTAAAGTAGTAGGTAAAATTTACTTTGTACTCTCAAAAGTTAATACTGCGACAATCCCTATTGTCGAATCCAATTTCAAACTCATCGTAATCTCTTAAGACGCAGCTGCGTCGCGAACTCATAAAAATATACCACTCTTGACGCTCTCTGTCGCATAACAGTTCACTTTTACTCGACTTTGCCAAGTGCAAAGTGGTCACACGTGCTCAAATACTGCAAATGGGCTCGACGCTTAAGGAGTGAAGGCGAACCACCTGCGACCGGAGTTTTAGAACAGGGTACTTTTAATTAGGTTAATTGTTACTGTTAAGGTTAAATGAAAGTAAACCGATATTATTAAATAAACTATTATCCTCCTGCCCTTATCCCACTCTAAGTGGGGTCGGCACAACATGTTATAAACAAGCTGTCATATGATTTGGCTGCGTTTTAGGATCGGCCGCCTGCCTGATGTCAACTTACCTCAGTCGTACCCCACGACACCTCGATATGAAAGAGGGTGGTCTATTTTACTAAACCGGATTCCACACGGTGGGTCAACTTACCTTAGTCGCCTTTACGACACCTCGGTAAGAAATGAGGTTGATCTATTCTACTTAGCCGGATACCACACAACGGGTCGACTTACCTTAGTCGCCCTTTACGACACATCGGTAAGAAATGAGGGTGGGTCTATTCTACTCAGCCGGTTACCACACGGCTAATTATTAAATATACTATGTTTATGGAAAACACCTAGGTTTTTTAGATATATATTTTCAGTAATTTTTATATTTTAGTAATTTATTTTCTTATAGCTAATCCCCTACATATAGCTTATGTTCTAAGATTCAAATTTTGAGTACGTATTCCACTGTATAATTTATAGAATTAGATGCTAACTCTACGGTCAAAAACAAAATTACAATAATATTTTGCTATATAAATTAACACTTTATCGTGGACTATAGCAAAATAATATTTTCATTCCTTCTTTTTATCCATTACAATTAAAGTTTTTAAACGATATTTAAAATTCATTATATAAGGTGTATTAAAGTCGAGAAAAACATCACGAGGAGAAGTGCATTTTCCTTAAGAAACCTATCAATCTGCATTGAAGCTTCGGCCAAAGAGACAAGAGATTTTATCCTAGCATTAAAATAGTAACACGTTTTTTAAGGATTCTTAGGATGAAATTTTTTATAGATCATATATTTTAAAGCGCCCTTGTTATTACAATCTTTAAAAGCGTATTATTTATAAAATGTTTTCATTAAATTATTATAAAAGACCATCATGCCTTGACCATTAATTATATAAAAGTGATTCTTTTATTATAAACTGGAAGTAGGTATATAAAAAAATACAGCAGTTCTACTTGCTCAGAAAATAAATGTCTCTGATGTACTTAAGCTCGTTGATGTATTGCTACAAAAGAAATTCCTTTTCCATTTAAATAATCCATTTGATGTTTTATGTTCTTTTTATGTTTTCCAGTCTCAAAGAATCAATTTTGTCTGTATTTGGGAAAAAAAGTAGTAGAAAATTTACAACGACAATTGGTAATTAATTTTAATACATAATTATATAATCGGTATTTTATTACCAACGTTTCATCGAATATAATTGGAATATGAATATAAGTAAATTAAATACTTCAATTCTCCTGTAGATTTATAGAATACACCTAGATGTAATTAAGGTATTCAAAGCGGAAAATAAATTTAAAAAATGAGGGTTCATTGCATTCATAAAAACGAATCCCGCTTGAATTGAAACCGAGAAAATTTTCAAAGCGACAAACTTTTAACGAGGAATCGAATGCAGACGTCGACAAAAAAAATCCAATACAAACTCGGATGCAAAACGCAGTCGGCCCGAATAAAAGAGTTACAACTCAACAAACAAACTTACTGCGACCCTTTAGTTTTCTTCAAGTTCAATCAAAGAGAGCAAACAGCGTTTGTGGTCCAGGGGTTCGCAGGGGGTGCAACGAGATGAGTCACACGGGGCGGTTAAAATCAATAAGTCGCCTCGTAGAGTGCGTACAAATGTCAGCTTTATGAGCTTGACTTTAATTAGGTGGGCTTTAGTTATGGAAGTCATATACTTGACTTACTTTTGCTTGGTGTGTTGGTCGATATTATTTGATATTTGGAAGATCATTCTTGCTATATTCTATGATCAATTATTATTAAGACTTAATTTTTTTTAGCTTTACCACTCTAGATATTGGATTACAAGAATAGCCGTTTTTCCAGTTACAGTGGATGATAATTTTGTAAATATTATTAAATGTTTTTTGTCAGAAAATAATAAAAAAATCAATGAAATCTATGCTTATTAATACAAAATCTCCAAAAGATGTCTGTCTGTATGTGATCGTTTTTCTACAAGTTTACAAAACAGATTTTTGTACGTTTTCTACTAAAAGATTCGTGCAATTCGTCCGGAAGGTTTGGATTAATAGAACAATACCGTTTTATGTAATTGTGTTGAAGAGGTCCCGTGTTTATACAAAAAAACTCGCCTGCTTTTTTTTGTGACACTTTTGTACCAAAAATCTTGTTACACTCTGATTTTCACGCGGGCTAAGTCGCTGGCAAAGCTAGTTTGTAAATAAACGATAATGATAATAAGAAAGAAAGAAAGAAATTTATTTCGACACAATTCCAACAAAAAGAAACAAAAAAAAAATTACATTTTTACCTATTCGAATTGTGACCAAATAAGGTGTCCTACTCAGCTCATATGCTACAACAGCTTGTAGCGCTGGTTTTCAGTAGGCACCTTTACAGATACGCGAGGTCACGGAGGATACCAAGATTTATTTATACATAACAATATAATTTATACAACAAACAACCTTACGTAAAATAAAAAAATAAAACAAATTAAAGAAAAAAAAATCAATGAACAAAGAACGTGGCTTACGTCCTCTGGATTAAATTAAAAAGGTAAAGAAAAAACTGAATATAAAAAAAAACTGAAATCTTCACAAATATTACACAACAATACCAAAAAAAAAAAAAAAATAATAATAAAAATATATATCTATATACACCATATGCGCAATAAAATGTAAAATGAAAAGGAAAGAAAACGCAGCCCAAGTGCTGAGACAAAAAAGTATTAAGTAATTACTTTTGTTCTTCTAAAAGATAGAATAGCTCTGACCTTTCAGGCATGATGGCGATAGTATCGGTGCTACATTTGGAGAATATTTTTTTCATTTTTTGTAAAATGTGAGTTGTTATGCAAATTAGTACCACTGGCACTAATAATTAAGTGCAAAATTTTAATTAGATACTGTGCACTTCTTTGACCTACAGAGACATTTATTTGGCTGACTTTATTATTTTAAAAAACAACTGTTTCATTATGTTATTTCAATTAAATAATACTCCTCTAATATACTGTGGAAACTATGATTCATAAAAAGGTATGTGGGACTTCGGCATGCCTTTTGCCTGCCATATAAAATGTCATTCAATACTTATTTGGCGTCATTAGTCATAAACTCATTATTATTCAGTCCTAATTTATACTTACAAAAGCGTCGGCCTTAAGGTAAGTGTTTAATTCTGTTTGTCTTTCTGTCTGTTTGTCTGTTATGATTTCAAGACCAATACTACTACCACTAGAACAATCCTGATAGGTTGTACTTGTACGTGTTAATTTTTTTTTAAATTTATATTATGCTTTACATGATTTGGCTACGTATTTTACGACCGGCCACCTGGCTGCCGTCAACTTAACTTATTTGCGTTTTACGACACCTCGGTAAGAAAGAGAGTGGTCTCTTCAATCGGATACCACACGGTGGATCAACTTACCTTAGTTGCCTTATACGACACCTCGGTAAGAAATGGGGTTGGTCTATTCTACTCAGCCACATGAAAGGTCAACTTACCTTATTCGCCTTTTACGACACCTCGATAAGAAATGAGGGTGGTCTAGAATATTCTGAATAGAATACTATTCAGCCGAATACCACACGACATCAAATAAGTGAAATTAAAAATAAAATTAATTATTTGTACATAAAAATATTTGTCAAACGCACTCTCATTAAATGAGTTTTTAAAAGTTTTACAGTGAACGGATCACCCGTGCAGAACTTTTTGTAGAAGCATTCATCGCAATTAAAGAGCCGCAGCGCCTACTGAAAGTACTGAGTCGACTTTACTGCAGCGGATGCAAATTACGGAGTTGTTTTTTGTACGTAACTCAGCCGGGTGTAGTGATACCACATCTCATTAATTATTCGGGATAAATCGTGTAAACATTAATTGAAAAGAACTCCAGATGTCCAGTGTTGCGTGTTAGATGCGAGTGTTGCCCATTTTGATGCAATTTTTTATTGCACTATTAAGATATAAAAGTACAAAAGGCGGACTTAACACTTTCAGCGTTCTCTACTAGTTAACCTTAGGGTCAAACGCAAAATTTAAATAGGTGCAGTAAGCAAAAAAACAGATGAAGAAAAGTAATGATAGTCATAAATAATTAAGAAATGAAAATCAATAAACTGGCTCCTTTTTCGCACAAAGAATCAGCTTATCGATTCAGCGCGGAAACGCTGCCAGCATTCTTGGGACCATTCCACGTGGGAATGATTTGTATAGTCCTAGCGTGTAAGTAATTTAAGATAGATATAACTTGTACATTTTTGCTGTCAAAAATATATTTGTTGTGGTGTATAGTTGTTTTTAAGTACGTATTTAAAATAATATTTGTATATACATATTTATCAGTCATCAGTCACTTATAACACAAGTATTAATTTACTTACTTTGGGGATGGACGACCGTGTGTGTACGGGTCCCATATATTAATTAATTAATTAATTTTTATAATAATTTATTTATTACTAGTGGTATGTGCCAGTTTCGCTCAAGAACGCAAATTGAGTATTTTCCTTGTTAGGAAAAGAATAACGGGGCTTTTTAATCCTATACCCGGTGTATGTGCTTCAAATTTACCAAATGTTATCGATATAGCTTCTGTGTAACAGATAGACAGACCTTCATATTTATAAAATTATGGATTGTTCCAGGTAAGCTTGTTACCCTAGTCAGGGGTGGGACTGTGAACACGGAAATGACGGGCCAGACCGATAATCGTTCGCTGTTGACAATGGTGCAAATTATACACTTTTAACTTTTGCCGTCCGAAAATTTTTATTTTAGAAAAGGTGTTAATGCAAAAAGGATTTTATTGATATTAAATTTTTCCCTTAATAATACGTGAATAAGTTGATTTAATACAAAGATGAACTGTAGTTATGTGAAGTTGAATTAAGAGTTGGTATTTTACTAAAAGATTAAATGTTTAGAAGACATTTTCTATTCTATATCTATACTAATATAGGTATAAAGCTGAAGACTTTGTTTGTTTGATTGTTTAAACGCGCTAATCTTAGGAATTACGGGACTGATTTGAAAAATTCTTTCAGTGTTAGATAATCCATTTATCGTGGAAGGCTATAAGCTACAAACCATCACATTAAGATGAATAGGAGAGGAGCAGCAATAAAAAATAGGACGGAAACGGCAAAAATAAAGCTTTCGTTGCATGCGCTAAGTAAACGGTGATAGTTATTCAAAAATTATGTATTACAAAATTGTTCCCCTCTCAAAGCCGCGGACTTATATTTAGAAAAGTCCGCGACAGCGTATGTCTAGCGTTTATGGTTAACCCACTTTAACCATTTTTATGGTTATTAAAAGATGGTTACGGTTTTAATCTTTTCGGGCTCAAAACAAATTTCAAAAATTCTTACAGCCTTTAACTCTTGACTCATTTGTCAAGTCTCAGTGTAATTATAATTTGATATTTTAGAACCTATACACTGTCCATTATATTAACCATCTTTTGACAGATTGACGATAGTGATGTCCTAAAGATTCTCGTATGCGATACCATTCCGATTATAGTACCTACTATCATTAATCGAATTACGTACCTAAGTAATTCGATTAATGATAACCTACGTAAACTAGATTACTACTTGAGAAAAGAAATTCCAACTTTGAGAAAACTTATTGTTTCTTTGAAAAGAAGTGGTCTATTTCATGGTGAAAAATCTTCTTTGGTCAAAGTTTTGAACACAATTGGCTTTTCATATAAAAAGTTAAATAAAAGAAAATTATTAATGGAACGCACAGATATAGCTATAGCACGTTGTGATTTTTTAAGAGAGGCAAAGAAAATACAAGATTGGGCAAATATTGTTTTCACGGATGAAACATGGCTCAACGCTAACCACACACTATCTCGTTTCTGGACTGATGATACTGCTGATTCCACTTCCTCAGTACCAATGGGAAAAGGTGAGCGCCTAATCATTTGCCATGCAGGTACAGCAAAAGGATTTGTACAAGACGCACTGTTGGCATTTAAATCGAAGAAATCAAATGACTACCACGAAGAGATGAATGCAAATGTGTATGAAGAGTGGTTCAAAAAAATGCTCATTTCATTGGAAGAACCATCAATAATTTTTATTGATAATGCGCCCTACCACTCCCGTCAAATTGACAAAATGCCAACACAGGCTAATAAAAAGCATGAAATAATTAATTGGCTTCGGGACAATGGAGAAAATGTGGACGACTCAATGTTAAAAGTTGAATTAATAAAAATATTAAAAACCAAAAAGAGAGCAAAACGCTATGTAATCAATGAAATGGCAGCAGAATATGGCCATACTGTTCTTCGGATTCCTCCATACCACTGCCAGTACAACGCAATAGAACTTATATGGGCACAAGTAAAAGGGCATGCTGCGAGATGCAATACAAGCCCCCCATTCACAGCGAATAAAATGTTGCAATTGCTAAAAAATGCTTGCACCCACGTAACGGCCGAGAACTGGGCAAGTGTGGTGGAAAGAACTAAAAGAGTAATATTCTCTGATTGGGAACGTGATATTGCGTTTGATAATATATTATCTACACAAGAGCTAATAATAACTGCTACTGAAGACTCCTCATCGGAGGAGTCTAGTGTTGATTATCATTCCGACGACTCGTGCTAATAAAATAAATTAAAATATCCTGATTGTTTTATTTGTATTCATGTATTAACTAAGAAGAAAGTAAAACTTTATATAATGTTATTAAATGTCTTTTAATACTCGTAACATCGATTTCTACCGATTATTTTTAATCTGTGGCATAATCGTAGTAACCCATTATGTGTGACATCACTAAGTGGGCGGTACCCATCCATAAAGTACAAATATTATTTGTATGATATTTGTACGTAAGAAATACAAAACTTAATGAGCGTGAGCTGTCAAAAGACTGATAATATGATGGACGCAGTATACCTGTCAAAAGTACATAGTATACTGAAGAACGCGATTATAGGTATTTTTAAAATTATACTATATTAGAGTTTGATTCAAAGAGAATAGTGTAATTACATGTGTCAATGATAATTAAAAAAGTCAACGTCAACCAATTCGTTACATCGGAGTGTCCTTTATGACCCACAAAGGGTCGTTAACTCGACGTTAGAGACACTAATCTAGGGGTTAATTGTGTCTACTACGGTCCAGTAAGTGTGGCTTAATGAATATCATTTCAACCCTTTGCTTTTCCAATTAAGATATTTAGGCCTGCAAATTAAAAATGTTAATGTAAATTGCATTAGAGAGATATGGAATTATGTTATTATATTGTTTCTTATTAATTACGCCGTGTGATTTATGTCTTACAGAGGTGTCGAAAAAGGCGACTAAGGTAAGTCGACCCGCCGTGTGGTATCCGGCTGAGTAGAATAGATCAACCTCATTTCTTACCGAGGTGTCGTAAAAGGCAACTAAGGTAAGTTGACCCACCGTGTGATGTCCGGTTGAGTAGAAATAGACCATCCTCTTTCTTTACCAAGGTGTCGTAAAATGCGACTAAGGTAAGTCGAGCCGTCGTGTGGTATCCGGTTAAGTAAAATGGACCGCCCTCTTTTTCTTACCGAGGTGTCGTAAAATACGACTAAGGTAAATTGACGTCAGACAGGAGACTGGTGGTAAAATACGTAACCAAATCATGTGACAACATGTTTGTAACATGTTGTGCCGACCCCATTTATGTGGGTTAAGGGCAGGAGGATGATGATTGTTTCTTATTCATTATTTGCTATATATGTTCAAGTAACTGGCCCGTTAACGCCAGTGGCAGTGACCCTGCCTTTATCTGCGCGGGTCACGGGTTCGATTCCCCGACATATTCTAAAAACAATTTGTTAGTTCTTCGTATATGGATATTTATGTATATGGAGTCTGTGGTTGGCTGTCAAAGTGACAAGTCATAATTTAAGTTGCTCCTAATTTAAATTATTTATTTTAAGTTTAATTTAGTTTATTTACGTTTTTAATTTAAGTAAATGTTGAACCAATAATTACTGAAAGTTTTGTGATATAAATTTTCTTCTTTAGTTCTTAATACAGTAACTAAACAAACAGCTGTCAGGAGTCACCGGTTGGAATTCATAACTCAACGGACTAAAACCCGGGGAGTATTTCTTTTCATTTTATAGTTATAAGCTATTTTTATATATCAAAAACAAAATAATAAACTTTTCCAGCACTTTATTAAAAAGTATAGAATAAAAGTTGAGTGAGCAGATTAAATATTATATTATAGTATAATAGATTTGATACAGTTTTAATTACTTCTTTGTTATTAAATACTTAATAATACTTATAAATCTGAGTAGGAACCTTTCTAATTAATCTTGTTTTATATAAAGTGTGTTAAAATCTCACATTTCACATAATTTCTCATTTATGAGAAACGTCACTTCTCATACATAGGCATTGCTTTATCTCTCTTTGCTTGACAAGTTGTGGAAGCAAAGTTGAAGAAGGCCCTACTGCCATACATACATCTTACTAATAAACACATATTCATTAAAACTTCAAACATACACTTAGTAAACACACTTCATTATCATTTTTATATTGGTAAATAAAGATTTCAAAGTACTGCCAAAGTTAGTAATATATATAATATTGTGACCTGATTTACCGGGCAACTGGATGTTTAACTTGCATAAATATTTATAAACAATTTAATCAAGTGAACCATAAACCTTTGCACTATAATTTTATTTATCCTGCACATGTTTAATTATTTAGGATATTTAAAGTACATAATACTGTAAAATTTAATATAGCTGATTTAATTAATAGTGGGTCAACATTTTTATTATATATATAGGTACTGCTACTGTCTGGCTGACTAGTAGCTTCTTAACAAATTAATTTAACATATTTCTTTTTATAATTTCAGAAATCAATTTTATATAAAAATGATGACCCGTCAAGCTTCATACAAAGAGATGGAGTCAAAGCTTAAGCTGGCCCTCAATGAACTGAAATCTGTTAAGCAGCTCAACACTCAACTCTTGCAAGAGAGAGAGGAAAGTGAGGAGGAAATTAGTACAGTTATAAAGCAATCCTCACTATACAAGAAACAGCTAGCGGAGCTGCATACTAAGTATATGGACACCTTAGGTGAAAGGAACCAGCTTAAGGATACTGTAGACTCATTTTATCAATGTAGCCAGGTACATGAAAGGGCCCTGAGTCGTATTAGTGAATTAGAAACCAGTTTACATGAGACTCAGCAAACAATGTTTCAATTGGAACAGTTAAATCAATCTTATGAGGTTAATGCGACACAAAGCCTTTTCAAGGAATTGGTTGAGTGTGGTTCTGTTTGTGGTTCAGAGCGAAATCCACAAATAATTGATCTAACCTCTGAGAATGACTCACTAAAGACCGTACACTTTAGTAGTCATAGAAAATTAAAAAAATACATTAAAATTAACAAATTTATTAATAAAACTAAAAAGATTATTAAAACCAAGAACTGCATTCAACAGTTAGGGAAAAGTAGAAAAGAACGTATGAGCTTAATTAATAAGATTAAATCAATTAATCATAAATTACACCATAATAAATATATATATGATGGTGAAATTTTGCAACTTGAAAAAAAAATAGAAAAATTAGAAAAATCTTTGAAACATATGACAGACTTGTATTCAAAATCTCAAATTCAAATTAATGAGCACATTGCATCCTTTGACGGTCTATTGGAAATTTGCAATGACAACATGGAACGATTCGTGTCATTGTCAAATAAGTATAAATAGTATGAGGATAAGGAATGTCAATGCTCTTTGAGGAAGCACATTGAAAGTACTTCACCATCATATATTACTATTAATCCGTCAAATACTTTAAATATAAACAATGTTGTAAAATCAGAGAAAAAAACCATTATTTTCTCTGACAAGTTGGGCAAAGGTTTTGGAGCAATTATGAATATGTACTTAAAACATTCAGTAATTAATAAATGTTCACCCGGAGCAACTTATGATTATATAATGAATAACTGGAATTGTAATGATTTTGACTCTAATACTACAGTCATATTAATGTTTGGTGACAGCTTAAATGTAAAAAAACCACAGATTACAAAATGCATCGAAAAATTAATACTTTTAAATGAGAAATATAAATGTAAATTTGTTATGTGTGCTTTTCCCTACTCAGATATACTGACTAGTAGGCAGAATGAGCACATATACAATTTAAACTTACAAATGTACAATTTGACATACCGTCATAGTGACGCTATATTTTATTTTGACATAAATAAATTTATTACCTCGTTTAAGTTGACTAGAGATACTATGTATCTGTCTAAAAAATGTTATCGGAGTCTAGCTTCACTGCTAGCGTATAATTTAAATGATACAGTTACATGTGATGTAACTAAGTCTATTGACTCATATACAAACTGTACATTAAGTACTAATTATTCATATATTGACATGTGTACTAGTAGTAGTACTAATAGTATATCAAGTAACATTTTAGGTACGGAAAATGTTACTTTAAACTAGATAATAAGACAATAGATAGACCTTGTAACTTGAATATTGTACACCAGAATCTGCAAGGTCTATCTGGCAAGGAATTTGAAATAGAACTGTTTATGAATAAATTTAGTATTGATATTTTATGTATAACCGAGCATTGGCTAAACAGTTCTAATTTCTTATTAAATATTAAAAATTATAAAGTGTCCAGTGCGTTCTTGAGGAAGACCGCCCAGCATGGGGGATCTTTGATATTAACTCATTCCAAAGTACATTGTAAAGAACGAAATGATATTGTCGGTCTTTCTGTTGAACGTACCATTGAACTGTCTTGTGTGGAGTTAGAGCGCTATATTATAGTTTCTGTGTACCGCCCACCCTCCAGTGATTATATATTATTTGAGAGCGTCATGGAGGAAGTTCTTAAGAAGATCTTTAAATCTTCAAAACAAGTTTTAATTTGTGGAGACTTTAATGTTGACATCTTAGTGGATACCTGTAATCGTTGTAGGTTACTTAATTTATTTCAATGTTTTGATATGATCAATGTATTTAACGAACCTACCAGGATAACTGCAACTTCAGCTACCGGTGTTGATAATATTTTTACTAACTACAGTTGTAATATCTTAGAAAAATCTATAATAAATCGCTTAAAGTCTGATCATAGTGGGCAAATTATATCTGTCCCTAACTATATGCAGGAAAAAAATTGTTATATCAAGTACAGGCCTTTCACTTCGAATAAAATAAAGCGATTTCAATCAAAAATATCATCAAAGATATTGCAATTCGACAAAAGTCGCGGTAGCTCATCTGAGCTACCGCGACGCATTAAAAAGTTCATCTGAACTTTTTAATGCCCTCTTTGGAATGATTGGTTGTGAGTTCAATAAGACTTTTAATATTATAGAAAAAAAAGTGATCAAAAATCTTAGGTTTAGCGAATGGGCCACTAATGGCATTTATAAGAGTAGGAATAAGTTATTTGATCTGTATGCAGAAAAACAATATAATAAGTCCCCCACTTTTCTACAATATGTAAAAAAATATTCAAAAACGTTTAGAAGTGTCTGCACACAGGCCAAATCTCTTCATATTAAAAGTAAAATAATTAATTCTAAAAATAAAATAAAAACTACCTGGAATGTTATTGGAGATGAAACAGGTAGACGTAAAATGCATAATTCTGCCATAGAGCTTAAAATTGGGAATGAACTTATTAATTCTGATACAGCAGTAGCTAGTGCATTTGAGCATTTCTTTCAAAATATACCCATTTCTACCACTAGCTCAATAAACTCATCCCCAATGGAAGCTTTTAATGTTTTAAAGGACAGCGTCACGGAGTGCAGTGTTAATTTTAAATTTCAACACATTTCCCCATACGATATCGTCAAAATTTTTAAAACATTAAATATTAAAAAAACAACTGATCTATGGGGAATGTCCGTAAAATTAATTAATAATATTATTGATATTATCGCCCCGATTATGGCCAAGATCTTTAACAAATCTGTAGATACAGGGATATTTCCCAATTTAATGAAACATAGTAAATTGATCCCCCTTTTTAAGTCCGGTGATAAGAGCGACCCTCAGAACTATAGACCTATTTCGGTCTTGCCAACTCTAAGCAAGATTTTTGAGAAAATCATCCTAAAGCAGCTGCTCCAGCATTTTAATTTGAATAATTTACTTCATCCTGAGCAGTATGGGTTTACTAAGGGTCGGTCTACAACGGATGCGGGTGTGAGGTTGTTGAAGCATGTCTTTGATGCGTGGGAGAACTCACAAAATGCCATAGGGGTATTTTGTGACTTATCCAAAGCATTTGATTGCGTTCAACACGAAATTTTATTGTTAAAGCTTGGCTATTATGGCATTAAAAACAATGCACTTCGTCTCGTTGCATCGTACCTTCACAGCCGGATTCAAAGAGTGAGCATTAATGATGTGCAGTCATCCGGATCGGCCTTAGTTATGGGTGTGCCTCAAGGATCAATCCTTGGTCCCTTTCTGTTTTTAGTATATATAAATGATTTACCGTATTTTATTCATAATATTTGCGATATTGTACTGTTTGCGGATGATACATCATTAATTTTTAAAGTAAATAGAAATGACGATAATATTGACGAAGTAAACAGGGGTTTATCGCAAGTAGCTCATTGGTTCAGGCTAAATAATTTGGTACTGAACTCAAATAAAACTAAATGTATTGAATTTGCATTACCTAATGCTGCAAAAACAGCAAATAGACTCTCTTTAAATAATGTACCACTAAAAACAGAAAATTCAACTGTATTTTTGGGAGTATCTTTGGATACAAAACTCCAATGGAGCACACACGTAACAACTCTTGCAGGGAAACTGAGTTCAGCGGCCTACGCTGTTCGAAAGATAAGACAATTCACAGACGTCGAAACAGCAAAACTTGTTTATTTTGCCTACTTCCATAGCATTATGTCTTATGGAATATTGCTGTGGGGTAAATGCGCGAATAGTGAAAAAATTTTTATTTTACAAAAAAGAGCTATACGTGGCATTTATAATTTAAGACCGCGTGATTCCCTGCGAGAGAAGTTTAAGGAAACAGGTATTCTTACATTTGCTTCACAATATATTTTAAGCAATCTAATTTATGTACATAAAAATATAAAGAATTATAAAACGATAGGTGATGTATACAATAGACAAAGCAGGAACCGACATAAGCTTGCGGCTCCTGCTTTGCGCCTTGCAAAAGTACGTAATTCGTTTGTGGGTTTTGGTATAAGATTCTATAATAAAATTCCGCAATCAATTTCAGCTTTGCCATTACATCAGTTTAAAAACACTGTTAAAAAGAGGCTGATACAGAAAGCCTACTATACTCTTGAGGATTATTTGGAAGATAAGACTGTGTGGATATAGCTCTCTTTGAACCTGTACAAGACAGTAACGACTTAATGTAAATAGTATTAAGAATTATATTTTTAAAAGAGCAACCGCCGAGTTTCTTGCTGGCTCTTCTCGGTAGGAACAGCTTTCCGAACCAGCAGTAGAGTTGACGATTCAAAAGCACTTGTTTACAAGTTTATTTGAATAAAGAATATTTTGAATTTGAATTTGAATATGTACTTAAGTATTTTGTATGTATAGTTTACCAGTTGTCTTTAACCCATAACCCAAGTATTATTTTCCTTACTTTGAGGACAGACCACCGTGTGTGTAATTATCCCATATAATATATGTAGGTATCTATGTATTAAATTGTTTCTTCTTTATTTAGTAGTTTATTTTGTTTTTAATAATTATTCGGGGAAAAGTTTTAATTCTAAGAATGACTAAATTTAGACTTAATTATTTACAGTTTCCTATATTAATGTAATGAGTAACTTGTAAAACTATTTCCAAAATAACATGTTAAGTATAGGAGTTCATTATTATGAATTAGTAATGGAGGTCTGTTAATTACTTATATCGTCACACCTACATGAAACTTTGTGTATGACGCAAGAGTCAGTTAGCAGAAAACACTATTATAATAAGTCTAGTTTTAATACCTACTAAATATTATTTATAGAATTAGGCGTTACTTTGCGGAGGTCTATAATACAAAACTAATGAACATATTATTTTGATATATTCCGCGACAAAATGATTTTATCGCGGATTATATATTATTATATTTTCATTACTTTTGTCTCCTACTAAATATATTTTACATTTTGGCTCTCTATTTGAGTATATATTATTATATTGCAATTTATGTTATACATAGTTTAGTGATTGCTATTTTTTTAAAAATTTGAATGGATTCAATGTAATCTAAAACATTTCTGTATAGTATAAACAATTTTTATTAAAAATAAATTCCTGTATAAATCGTAATGTTAATGTTAAAATAACATTTTATAGATCAGGATATAGATTAGTATACAGTGCATGTAATTTTAAAGTGAATTAATACCAAATGTTTTCAATATGTCGTTAAAATTTTGGTTAAAACAAAAAATAATACAATATTTCGATTTTCGACGCCTAGTTTTTAGAAGCTAGAGATGGCTTTAACCTCTAGCTTAAGTAAATAAAGCGCCTAGGTGTCACTGTATTTATACAAAAAAATTATATTTATAAATTTATCAAAGAAAATACTTTTCAGATGAAGAAATTTTTTTCAAAGTAAAGCATAGTTTGTAAGCTATATGCTGCGTTTAAGTTTGCTCACTAATAAATGTCGCAGAGTTTTAAGTTCTTATTTAGCACTCAAGGTATTTTTAACTGACACTTCTGAGAATAAAACATGACTTATTCCCGTATTCAAACAATGGTCGGAAGGGTTTAGTACGTTCAAGTATTCACAAAGCTACCCGCAATTGACTGGAGTAACACCTCTAGTGCTTTTGTCGGGTCCTAAGTGCTGAGTGCAGCTGGCGCGTTTGTGCGTAAATATTGTCACTGTATCAACTGAAATACAGGCATAGACAAGTATAGACTTATTGATTTCGAGTGTTCGCTGTTTCCATTGTTGTTTTAAGACTCGCAATTCAAATGAATGAATGAATGAATGAATAACTCTTTATTGCACACCAGGTAAATAATATACATACACAAGAGAAATAAGAACATTTAAGAGTGCAAGGGCGGTCTTATCACTAAAAGTGATCTCTTACAGACAACCCCTACGTTAAAGTAATAAAGATAAGAGACAGGTTGAGATCGGTGCACAAGATGAACTATACAATAAAATCGATAGACTTACTTATTAATATTACATTCTACGTAACACAAATAGAATATAATATAAAATATACTTAATTAAATATCCATATGCTATACATATATACAAATAAGTATGTTTATAACAAGAAAATTATATTTATACAATTATACATATCTATACAAATATATTATGCATCTAATATATATAAACGTATAAATAATTTATATTAATGATTGAGATAGAACTTTTGATTGAGATAGAAATGTTTTTTATAGTTAAATTTTACTAGTAGCTACAAAATTATGTATTTTTTTTTTAAATACACGGGACAATTTCACACACGGTCGCCCGTCTTCTAAGTAAGTAACTTAATACTTGTGTTATTGACACATAGTGACAGACAATTACTAATTTTGTACATATATATTTTAAAAGTACCTGGTTGGTAATTTTTTAAAATATATAAAAAATGCAATAATAAAATAAAAAAGCAAGGACTGGGGATATTTAGGATTCGATCTGGGGTTTTTCTCATATCTTTAGTCGACTCATTCCCCACTTTACAAATGACAGTTAAATTAACCTTTTTTTTAACTTTTCATTAAATTTATATTTTAGCATTTTTAATGACCGAATACAGGTATAAAACAATTTTTTTGAAATAAAATCTAGCGAGATCGAGTTATCGTACCCTTGCATACTGAATTTCATACAAATCGTTAGCGCCGTTTCCAAAATTCAAATACAGATTCATATATTTGTATATAGTTATATAAAAATATATGAATTTACACTGAAAGATCGAAAAGAATGCTCTTGTTCTAACCTTAACTCTATGTTCGTACGGTTTTAACGCATTAAAACCTCGTGAACGTATAAAAACCTACCAAGCGTTCGGAGTAAATTAAAGAAGTTGACAGGCCACGGGTTCGATTCCCGCCGAGGGCCAACATTTTCTATAAATAAATTTGTTGGCCTTGGAGCCTGGGTGTATAGTTGTATTTAAGTACGTATTAAAAATATATATAAGGATATATTCACCAGTTTCCTGTCTACCATAACACAAGTATTAAGTTACTTACTTTGGGGACGGACGACCGTGTGTGTAAATGTCTCATATATTTATTTATTTAAACACTCAGCCGTGTGGTATCCGGCTGAATAGAATAGTACCACCCTCATTTCTTACCGAGGTGACGTAAAAGGCGACTAAGGTAAGTCGGCCCGCCGTGTGGTATCCGGTTTAGTAGAATAGACCACCCTCTTTCTTACCGAGGTGTCGTAAAATACGACAGAGGTAAGTTGACGTCAGGCAGGCGGCCGGTCGTAAAAACGCAGCCAAATCATGTGACAGCATGTTTATAACATGTTGTGCCGACCCCACTTAGAGTGGGATAAGGGCAGGAAGATGATGATTTATTTATTTAAAACACGTTATAAATATAAACCGTAATTATTAGCCTAATATTTACAGTTCTTATTTATACTTCATACAACGACTATCTTATAATTACATGACATAATTACTTAAAAATTCAAGCACGTTAATATAATTCATAAACGTATTATAATAATTGAGGTAATATTAAACGAGTTTATACAGACTGGCAAAACGGTATATGCAAATTTAATAATTATCCGGCCAACATTGAAAGATGTTACGTTCGTGTTACATTTTATTATTCACAAAGTAATAGAAGTTGAATTGAAGGTTAAGGACCAGAATGACTTTTGCGAGAATGAGAAAATAACATTAACCTAAAATTAAAAATTAAAGTATGGGTTGCTACATTGATGTTAAAATATATATTGTTTTAGACTATTTTGAAGACTAGATAAGTCGTGTAAAAAGCATTTTTAAAAGAACAAAAATTTTGTTTGAATATATGCAGTAGTTTTTATATTTATTATTTCATATTAAATAAAGGCAAGAGTTAATTACAAAAAGGACTCTTTGTTATTTTAAATATTGATATTTTAAATACCTGACCTGGTTTAAACCCAGGTCAGGTATTAACTATCTGTAAAATTGGGTGGAAAAAGTCGTGTGTTATCCGGCTGAGTAGAATAGACCACCCTCTTTCTTCACCGAGGTGTTGCAAAAGGCGACTTAGGTAAAAAACAGGCAGGCCGGTCGTAAAATACCTAGCCATATCACTTCACAACATGTTTATAACATATTGTGCCGACCCCACTTAAAGTGGGATAACGGCAGGATAATGATGATGGGTGAAAAAAAAGGTTATATCTTTTATTTTCAGCACCACATCGCTTCATTAATTAAAAAAAATGGAACGGTTTCTAAAAAACATCACTACTTTCGATGAAAAGTTTTAAGCCGCTATGTTAATGAGAAGCACAAAAATTGTATAGCGAGTGATTTGCAACGTAAATCAAGACAGCTGCATGTAAAACTGTGCAGATAAATTTATGTACATTCCCAGCGAAGGTAAAGTTGAAAAAAGTTTTGCGAAACTGAAACTAAACATCACGGAACGGTTCATTAGTCTACGGGAAAATTCACAAATTTCTATTTGAACTTTCGTATACGGAATCACGTACCTGACTAAGGCTGTCTCCGAGACTGCCTTCAGCGTCCAACGGGCGGAATAGGTGATTTGTGTCTTTGAGTTCTCGCTTATGTTTTCTGTCTTGGGCTTCTCTCATAGCTTGGCTTTGTAGTCTTTCGAAGAACTCTCGGGGTTTCATCGGCGGAGGTTCATCGTCTGGCGGTGGGGGAGGCGGTGGGGGGAGCCGTGCTCTTGGCGAGCTTCGTATAAGTGACCGTTCGTCATCCTCAGTTGATCTCTCATCGCGATCGGAATCAGAACTCCGACTCTCGCGTCTTCTTATCCCTTGTATGTGTGGCTCCAGGAACGTCGCATTTCTGTAACAATTTAAAAGAGATTATAAAAGAATCTAATTATTTTATCATCTTCCTGCCCTTATCCCACTCTAAGTGGGGTCGGTACAACATGTTATAAACATGTTGTCACATGATTTGGCTTCGTATTTTACGACCGGCCGCCTGCCTGACATCAACTTATCTTAGTCGTATTTTATGACACCTCGATAAGAAAGGGGGTGGTCTATTCTACTTAGCTGGGTACCACACGGCGAGTCAACTTACCTAAGTCGCCTTTTACGACACCTCGGTAAGACATGAGGGTGGTCTATCCTACTCAGCCGGATACCACACAGCGGGTCGACTTACCTTAGTCGCCTTTTACGACACCTCGGTAAGAAAAGAGGGTGGTACTATTCTATTCAGCCGGATACCACACGGCGGCAAAAGAATCTCATTATAGAAGTTTTAAAAAACGATGTTCGAAGTCAAGTGTTTCAAGATTGCTGACAAGGCGACTTTTGATTGACAAGGGGTTCACGGCCTCAAAACCTTGGCTGGTATCAAAGAGTTTTTCAATTTAAACTTATGTACTTAATTAAGATTTAACGTTTTTCAGTAAAGGAAAACATCGTTAGGAAACCTGCATATACATATAAGTATAATTATTTGGAAATGTGTAACCTATCAATCCACATGCAAGTTAAGTTTATGCTTTAGACCAGTGATGGGCCACTCTGGCTTGCGAAAGTATTTTATCCGGCCCACCGAAGGGACATGCATAATATATGGCCCGCTATAATAACGTTTTCACACAAAATGCATTTTTTCTAACATTCTGGTCCTCCTCTAGAATGTCTTAAACGTTGAGACCCCTCATTAAAAAGTTTGCCCACCACTGCTCTAGACCTTCTCTCCAAACAAAGCAAGTAACAAGCCTATAAAACAATACCCATAACTTATGTTTCTGTGTGATTGAAAATTATATTCCTTACACGTTGTATGCTGTAACAACAAAGTAACACCTGCACCTAACTCTTAACCAATAAAACAAACTCCCAGCAATTAATCCACGATACATGGCCGGAATCTGCGGTGGGATATGTCTATATATCGCAGTTACCACCACATGCGTTGAACGTTTGCAGCAATTGGCGCCGGTTGGCAACATAACACAATCGATTTACGCGTCTATACCAACAGAGCACCCTGCGAGGGCACCACTGACCAGACCAAAGGGACATTAAGTAAGATTTATTTCCCGAGCACAGCCGCCAGCGTATTAATTAAAAACCTCTACAGGCGCGAGATTGTACACCAGACGCCGGCTGCATTGGGCATATTTTGGCGACTACTTATTAATAGCTTTTACTAAACTTATACTATAATAATGGTAGTTTCGTGAGGTCGCGATAGTTCAGTTTCACTATTATCAATTACCCGCTTTCAAAAAGCAGGTCTATGTTTAATAGATATTTAGAAAAAGCTTTACCCATGACATAAATGCATTTACTTTTTACGAATTAGCCGCAAGAGCGTTAACAGACATACTTTCGCATTTAAAATATTTTATTTTTTATTTATTTTTACGTCAACAACTTACATACAATTTTGTTTAATAAGCATTATAAAATAATCGTAAACGTAGAAAATCGTAGTTCATTACATGCATAAATATAAATCACAAATAATTTCACTAACTTAATAAATTATCTAAAACCTTAAGAAAATATGAATTAATTATGGTGGTATGGATTCATAAAGACCTTAACAAAACCTAAAAATTTATTACCCTATAGGCCATTTTTGTGGTATCTCTATACCAAAAAGATCGCGAGCGAACAAATTTTTTGAGCAGGATATCTTAAAATTGAAAATTCCTTGAAAGAACCTTTTCAACTATGTCACCATTAGACATCCATTTGTTAAAAAGGGCGAAAAGATCAGTGGTCGGAACCCGACGTTCATGAATTGAGACAGTTTATTTATTAACCAAGCCGTAAATTTATATACCTACATCAATCTCTGTTAATTAAACAACGTCAACCCTTAAAAGGTTATTGTAAACGTGTCACCCGATATACATGTTACGACGTGTCGGACGTCAAAAACAAATTGAGTGTCCTCACTGTGTCAGCAAACGACGACCTTATGATCCTAAGCTAACTAAAATTATTGGTCCTTCCGCCTTAATTTGTTGTCGATGTCAACATGGATAAAGTGTTACAATCTATCTAACATGGAGTAAAAAGATAACCCTTCCATAACCCTCGTAATTAATTTTGTTTTTTGAAATAATATTATTAACACATTACGATGTACTATGGGTAATTAGAATGAAATCAGAAAAAAACGCTTTTTGAATGCTCACAGTGGTAAGAAAAATGTCAAAAGGAATTAGACAAAATACATACGAAATTTTTCCCTGAATATTTAATTCTGTACATGGTTTGCGAAAGCGATACGCCGTGTGCCATTCGGTTGAATAGAGTAGACCACCGAATCTTACCAAGGTGTCGTAAAAGGCGACTAAGGTAAGTTGACGTCAGGTAGGCGGTGGGTAGTAAAATAAGTAGCCAAATCATGTGACAATATGTTTATAACATGTTGTTCCGATCCCACTTAGAGTGGTATAAGGATATATAAGTATATATTTCCCAGTTGTCCGTCTACCTTAACACAAATATTAAGTCACTTACTTTGGGGACGGACGACCGTGTGTGTAAGTGTCCCATATATTTATTAAAGAATCGTATACTGGAAACCAAAAACAATTTACATACTTCTGTAAGGCGTATATACACACCTTAGTTATGTGTGTAATCAACATATTATTTTCAATTTTCATTCAATCTCTACAATGTTGTTTTAACCCTCTCGGCACCACACGCGACATGTGAAGCACGTCGAGCGCACGTTGCTGTGCCCATATTAATTATTCGTCGCATGGATATGACGCCGGGTGATGAGCTCCATCATTAATTACTAAAACGTCATAATTCGACGCCTAGTTTGTCCCAGGTGTGTTGAAAACCGTAATTTGCTTTCGTAGTTGCGTTAAGTGATATGTAGCCTGGTGTACAGTTTGACGTTGATTTTAATCATGATTCTAATTAAAATTTTCTGTTTTATATTTATATTCCCTACAAATTAAAATTAAAAATATTCTTTCTTCAAGTAATCTAGTAATCAAGTGTTTTTGTTGTTTCGGAAAGCTGCTCCTACTGAGAAAACGAAACAAAGCAACCGAAGCAAGAAGCTCGACGGTTGCTCTTCACAATATGATTCTCAAAGCAAGTTACATTTAGTAATTACTATCGTATACAGCGTCGTGCAATTTTTAACCTGCTTTTTGGTGAAGAAATACATCGTGCGAAACCTCTAAAGAATCCCTGGGGTGTGTGGCACCTAAAATCTCACCTAATAGTAAGTGATTATGTTACCAATAATCAAAATACGTTTTGAAAGTGTATGGTAACCATATCTTAACAGTTTTACATGTCATGTCAAATATGGATAAGATTAAAAGATTTTGTTTTGGAATGGAAACTCCTGACGAGTACACACGCCGCCAAAGGAGACAGCGACGTGGTGGTGGAGTTCGCACACACTATAATCCCCCAGTGTCCAATCATGTGCTTTATGCGGGGGTTACGGTACCACTGTTCATATTATCCACAACCTGCTGGTTGTTGATTGCATTACCACCCTAGCGGCCCTCCTCCGATCAGGGAAACCTCACCTCTAGAATGCACCCAGGACAGTAGATACATCACAGTCTCACCCCATAGTTGGGCGCCGGATCTCCCATCACCCGACGTTAAGGGTTTTTTTATCTCATCGCTGACTGACAGTCGAAGATTGACCGCAGTCACGTAAGTTCTGGCGAGGGACCTAACGTAAATTTGAGTTCTTCCAACTTCTAACCAGTTCAAATAAGTGATTGCGCTTAATTGAAACATTTTGGAAGTCTGCAACTATATCGCCATTATCAATAATAACAGATTGATATGATAGGTCATCAATTGATGTTGGTACCAGGTGGCTTGTAGCAGCGAAATGATTAATTAATTTGACTGGCCGAACAATTCAATTACACATTTATTCAGTAAGGTACCTATATACTTATGTATGGTTGTATTAAGATGAAATATAGGAAAATTTTCAGCTCCTTTATCTTTTTGTAATTAGAGACCACCATCCTGTTCATTGGAACAGCAAATATATATGTATTGACGTATTGCCATGTAACAGTGTCCCAGAAATTTTCTGGATATATCAAGATTTCCACACGATAATGAGTATTAAGTAATTAGGTAATTACTTTAAAAAAATATAACGATTCAAAGGTTCTTTATAAAATCACCTTGAACAAGGAGTAGGTACCTTAAATTTTACTTTGGACGTTTTCTATAAATGTGACACGTAGTATAAATTGCAATTAATCATTTACCACATTAATTATTAATGGAAAACTAGGGTGAGATATTTTTTTATATACGTTTTTTCATTGTATCGAGACTTTCAAGTTAATGAGTTAACTTTTTGTTTGTGCATTATTTGTCATTGGTCCGTGTTCCGCGTCGCGTCTGTTGTTTTTCTTCCGTCTACGATCCCTCTCTTGTTTGAACACACAAAGGGATGCCTTACCTGAATAGATTCGGGCCAATTACCTATATGAACATAATGTTTATTAAAACTCCCTTTTGTTTCGACATCATTAACTAAATTTTTGCTATAATTGATAAATTGTGGCTTGATTGAAAATCTTTACATGGCTATTTTCTTATCGATATAAAAATTACTCAGGAAACTT
Source organism: Morpho helenor (assembly GCA_029227775.1). Lineage (NCBI taxonomy): Eukaryota > Metazoa > Arthropoda > Insecta > Lepidoptera > Nymphalidae > Morpho > Morpho helenor. The sequence goes on along the minus strand of JARGCU010000037.1, from coordinate 10,641,328 downwards.
TTTATAAAAAAAATATTTATTTACATTTGTAATTATTATATTTTATTAAAGTTTGTAAATAATTTTTGTAAATTATAAATGTTAGCTTCCTATATATTAGCTTTTGCTGTATATTGATGTCACTCATAATTTCAATGGAAAATTGTTTCAAATAGTTATTTATTATTTATGGTATGTATTTTCACATTAAATTCATGATCTGATTTCCAAACGTCCAAAAAATCGTGGTCAGATCCTCTAACAATCACATAAGATGTCAATAGCACAGTAACAAATAAATTTTTAACCTTGCTATAGCGTTGTAAAACTTATTGGTTTCTAATAAAGATTATATTTTTTTATTGTAAGTTGTCCATCTTTAATTTTATTAAGATAGGTAAGATAGTATAAAGACTTTAGCTTTTATTTCAATATATATGGAAGGAAATGAAAGAAGCGAGTAAACAGGTGTTTCGACCAAAAGGGCTTCGTTTTATTTGCAATAACTTTGTATTGGTGAAAACTGCTGAGCATTGGCGCGTGAACGCCATTGCATCTGTCACAAAGAACAAGCTGGAAATACGTTGCATAGAGTCACATGCGTATGATATTGATTATAGCCTTTATGTCTAAAAGAATAAGGTGTATGACTTCCCGCTTCCTACATCAGTGAATCATACAAAATGCTTTCACTTCAATTCGAGTATCTAATGCGTTTCCGATGAAAGCGCGAAGCTTTGGGGTGCAGTCGCAGGAGCGTTTATGTTTTGTGAATTGGAACTGCAAAAAACTTTATGGAATTCAATGCGACTCCTGTTTTGAATTTTCTTTTATGTTTGGAAAAATCGAACACTTTTTGTACGGAGTAAAAACGGTACCTAAATATAATATATCACTACATATTATAAAACAAAGTCCATATTTCCATATGTACGCATAAAACTTTAAAACTACGCAACCGATTTTGATGCGGTTTTTTTTAATAGATAGAGTGATTTAAAAGGAAGGTTTGTACGTATAATAACATTCAATACGAAGTAGAGAAATACTGTAATTTTTGAGGTTTCTGTAAATAATTACATTTTTTTCCGCTTACATTGCAAACGCAGGCTAAACCCTACGAGATTCATCAAAATGATGTACTAAGTATTTGTACACCTTAAAAATGTCTACAGAAAAGTCCGCGATGGTATATGTCTATCTCTTATGGATAACCCACAATAGCAGTTTTTTTCATTTACTTTTTACGAAAAATGATGCCTTATGTTCAAAGCAATTTTTATACAATACAGCATTAATCCTTATCCAATTGAGTTCCTTAAATAAATTGTTGATTTAATATAGATCAATATTGCCGTTTACAGCATGTAATTTAAGTGAACATTTTCGGAGATATTACAGATTTAAAATCCCGCGAGGAGGCCGCGCTTCGACCTATAAGCACTTCGAATTTAGCAGCGACCGGAGGCGCAACTAAATGTCCTTCTTTCAAGTTTATATTGTCTAATGATAAGAAAGCTATGAATGTTGTATGTAAAGACATTGTCTAATCAATTGTAAAAATAAATAATATCACTACATAGTATAAAACAAAGTCGCATTCTCTGTCTGTCCCTATGTCCGTATATCCCTATGTATGCTTCAATCTTTAAAACTATGCAACAGATTTTGATGCGGTTTTTTTTTTAATAGATAGAGTGATTTTAGAGGAAGGTTTACATGTCTAATAACATTCAATATGGAGTAGAGAAATACTGTAATTTTCGAGGTTTCTAATGTGATGTCGTAAATAATTAAATTTTTTCCGCTTACATTGCAAACGCAGGCTAAACCCTACGAGATTTATCAAAATAATGTACTAAGTATTTGTACATCTTGAAAAGGTCTACAGAAAAGTCCGCAATGGTATATGTCTATCTCTTATGAATAACCCACAATAGCATTTTTGTCATTTACTTTTTACGAAAAATAATTCCTTATTTTCAAAGCAATTTTAAACAATTTAGCATTAATAATTATTCAATTAAATACCTTAAATATATTGTTAATTTAATATAGATCAATATGGCCGTTTACAGCATGTAATTTAAATGAACATTTACTTTTTACGAAAAATAATGCCATATTTTTGAAGCAATTTTTATACAATACAGCATTAATCCTTATCCAATTAAGTACCTTAAATAAATAGTTGATTTAATATAGATCAATATGGCCGTTTACAGCATGTAATTTAAGTGAACATTTTCGAAGATATTACATATTTAAAATGCCGTGAGGACGCCGCGCTTCGCCCTATAACTCTTCGACTTTAGTAGCAGCTATGTCGCTTTTTCAAGAGTTTGTTTAAAGACATTCTGTAATTAATTGTAAAAATAAAATTCATAGGGAAAATGTAAAACTAAATAAGTAAAAATGTACTATATGAATTTAGATATTCCAAAGATAGCAGAAAATCTTCTTGGTATAGGGAAAGGAAATTGTTTTTCTCCAAATTTAACGCTTGGGCCACGGGCAGTAATGAATAAATCAAACTACTGGATCGATTTTAATCATTTTTTTTAACACTGACTGACATGGGATATATATTTTATACCCGTGCGAAGCAGGGGCAGGCCGCTAGTTGATAATATAACATTTCGTGATTTATAGAAGCAGTCGTTACTTTGCGGAATTTCATAGAACAGAAGTTATAATTCAATTATTTTGCTGTAATCCTCGTTTTTTAAGAGAATCTATGTTATGCTAAGTATATGAAACATCCTGATGATAGCTTTCGAGGCGAAACGATCGTATAGATTGTGGTAGTGAGTGTGTGGAGTGTTGGAAGGGTAATTATAAGATTTCAATGGATATTTGGCTTCTTACCTCTGATACCTTGATTTTTCCGACTAAATAACTATTGTGCCATAAAATTTAAGCATAACAGTGATTCTACTGTTATTGTACCAGAGTGTAAATCAATTGTCTGGCCACCGAAAATATATGCGTCCAAAAAGCGTCCTATATGACCCTGACGATCAAATAACGATCGCAAACAAAGAAACACGTAATATACACACAGCGAAAGTCTTCGCCAGCGAAGACGAGGTCCCAGATTTCTGACGTCAGTTGGTCGTGGCTTCTTGCTATCCTTCCGTCGTCGTTATCACGAATCAAAGTTATCCTATCAGCCCTTCACTACACGTCGCCGTAAGCCATGGTGTTGCCTCACCAGAGGCACCCTTAGGACGACGTACCCCGACGCTAGTAGAGCTTCTGCGCTCTACTCTCCCCATTTCGCAACCTCGACGATGCTTCTGCGCTCGCCCGTTCCACCCGGTGACGCTCTAAAAGTCCTTAGGGCTAAGAGCATACAGTTAATTCGAAAAAAAACTATTTTCTAACCAACGTGCACACGTGTATACAACCCACGCTTATGTTAATGTTTATCGCATTGAATTACCAGTTAGACAGGAAGCGTCGTCTGTCAAATGAAATGTCTAAATTACTTAGTGACGGCCTACTTGGGTTTGCGAATATTGAACGGTTCCGTTAGTTTAAGTTCATTATAACTTGAGATAATTTACATATCGTTAACATAGTTGTGGCGTTGAAGTACATATTACTACCAATACCAATCTGAAGTATGAAGTATTCCCCATACTTCAAATCTGTTTTTTAACTGGAGTTTACCTGGTTGCATTGAACGCAGGAGATAATTTGACGATGTTCTGGCATGATCTCTTCCATAAGTTTATTCCCCCCTCAGCTTGTTCCCCTGAAGTACGTCGAATTTGGAATACGGGACAAATTTTTGTAAATAGTTAATTTAGGATCAGTTTATTTTTGCCCAAGGGCTTTTGGTTGGTTTGTTTGGTTAGTTACTGAATCTTCATTGATTAAGCAGAGACATTCCACTCTCCCAGTTCTTTCCATCGCCTGCTGAGTGACTCTGTGCTGTCTATAGTCCATGAATAATTTAGAATCGACCGATCGACCGACCGTGTGCCGTTTTAATGTGATTTCGTGAAAAGACCTTAACAATAATCTATATTATGTAAACATTAAAGTTATATTCAGCGAAATATCATGATTTTCCTGTCATTATCTCACTCTAAGTGGGGTCGGCACAACATGTTATAAACATGATTTGGCTACGTATTTTACGACCGGCCGCCTGCCTGACCTCAAATTGACTTAGTCGTATTTTACGACACCTCGGTAAGAAAGAGGGTGGTCTATTCTACTTAACCGGATACCACATGGTGGGTAAACTTACCTTAGTCGCCTTTTACGACACCTCGGTAAGAATTGAAGGTGGTCTATTCTATTCAGCCGGATACTACACGGCGGGTATATATTCGACGAAGAATCTCTTACTCAAAATTGGACCTATTAATTGGACATAGATCGTTGTATTGCCTTTATTACTTAGTGTCTTTCATCCATACAATACGAGTCGACTTATATCAAGAATTAGGTCGCGTACAAATCTGCAGTATTCACGAGTTACGAGAGCACTCGTCGTGCACCGATAACGACCACTTGTACACACTCAAACCGGGCGACGACAGCGATCCGAGTTATTGAGTATAATTTAAAGAACGAATAAAAATATTCATATTTTTTTAGTATGTACATTTTTTTTAATTTAATTAAAATTGTCATCATCATCAACAAATTGACAAGTTCACTAATATTATAAATGGGAAAGTTTGTAAGTATGGATGTATATTTGTAAATCTTTCACGGCGAATCCGCTGAACCAATAGCGATGAAATTTGGCACAATTATTCCTTATACACCGGAGTATAGAAATTCTGTTAATTCAACAGGAATAGGATGACATTCAAAAACGCCATCAAAACGCTATCATCCCCAATCACGACAACAGTCCACGCAAACGAAGTTGCGGGTAAATGCTAGTAAATAATATTTCGAATTTAACTTTGTATGGCCTATAAATCATCACCTCCTGCCCTTATCTCACTCTAAGTAGGCTCGGCACATGTTATAAACAAGTTTTCACATAATTTGGCTACATATTTTATAACCGGATGCTTCCCTGACGTCAACTTACCTTAGTGGTACGACATCTCGGTAAGAAAGAATCTGTTCTACTCAGCCGGATACCATACGACGAATCAATTTACTTTAGTAGACTTTTACTACACCTCGGTAAGAAAGAAGGTAGTCTATTCTACTCAGTCGTATACCACTCGGCTGCAGTAAAAGTAAATTACAAATAGTACCTGGATGGGCGAGCTTGTAATTTTTTAGGATATAATAAATAAATTGAAAAAAAAATTGAAAAATTTATTTGGACAGGTGGGGCTCGATCCTAGGTATTTTCACCTTCTTGACCACCAGTTCTCGAAATGAGCTACGATGACTTTACATTTGACAGCAAAAATTGTCTTATATATACAACGTAAATTTTAGCATTTTCAGTGCCCAAAAACAGGGATAAAAAGACATTTTTTTAAATGGTCTAACTAGATCAAATTTTTCTCCCCAAAACCTCAATAATGCTGAATTTCATAAAAATCGTTAAAGCCGTTTCCAAGATTCGAAAAATATATATAAACAAGATTAACTTATTTAGATATTAAAGATTAACAATACGTTTATTTAGAAGTTCATATTCGCAGCAAATTTCGTTTTTAAAGTACATTTTCAGGATGCATACACTAACATAATTATAAGTGTAGCCGTTCTTAGAGATGACACTCCGCTTTTAGTGTCCATACATTTAAGTTTTCCTACAAAATGTACGCGGCAACATTGTTGCAAGGAAGATTTATATCTCTAAAGACTGTCTGGACTTCCTTAATGCTATTTATTAGTATACGATGCTCGCGTTATAACAACTTAATATTTATGCTAAACATTGAAACTTCATTATCTAAATGATATAATAAAATTAGGAAGCAGAAGCGGTGTCTGCTTCTTACGCATTTATTATATAGATTTTCGTAACAAACGCAGATTACAGCAAAATAATTCTATAATAAATTTTGTAATATTGCCGTGTGGTACCGGCTGAGTAGAATATAACACCCTTATTTCTTATAAAGGTGTCGTAAAACGCGACTTAGGTAAGTCGACCCGCCGCGTGGAATACCGCTGAGTAGAAAAAAACCTCATTCCTTACCGGGGTGTTGTAAAAGGCGACTAAAGTAAGTTGATCCACAGTGTAGTATACGGTTGAGTAGAATAGACCAGCCTAATTCTTACTGAGGTGTCGTAAAATACGACTAAGGTAAGTTGACGTCAGGCAAGCGGCTGTTCTTAAGATAGCTAGCCAAATCATGTAACACGTTCATAACGTTGTGCCGACCCCACTCCGATTGGGACAAGGGCATGATACTATTATGTTCTCAATAATTCATTATCAAACATGACATGAAAAACAAGTACATTTTGTTCCATATGTCTGTCTTTAGTGTTTAAAGGCCGTCGTTATATTATTGGCATTAAATATCATTAAAACTCAAACAATTTTCATGATTCATACATTAAAGTATTAAAAAAAACCTATATAATTGTAATAAACAGCACATTATAAATAAGCATATAAAATTAAATATATTCCACCTAACATACTCCAATTTCTTTTAGGAGCGCGACGCGTCTTATTTTAGAAATTTATAAGGAAACAAATTACATAACCTACATAGTTTGGGTTACGTATATTCTAGCTACGGTATTCAACAGTGACACGCCGCTTTTAGTTCCCAGACACTTCAGCTTCCTAACAAAATGGCGGAGGAAAATTAAATTTCGACGTAATTTATGGGTTATTTAAAATCCCTGTGGACGTGCTGAGTAAATGCATTTTGATAATCATGTAGATGCTGTAATCTTTTACGCCGTGTGGTATCCGGCTGAATAGAATAGTACTACACTCTTTTTTTACCGAGGTGTCGTAAAGGGCAACTAAGGTTAGTCGACTCGCCGATATCCGGTTGACTAAGGTAAGTTGACGTCAGGCAGGCGGCCAGTAATTAAATACGTAGCCAAATCATGTGACAACATATTTATAACGTTGTACCGAAGACACTTAGAACGCCGTGTGGTATCCGGTTGAGTAGAATAGACCACCCTCTTTCTTACCGAGGTGTCGTAAAATACGACTGAGGAAAGTTGACGTCGTAAAAACGCAGCCAAATCATGTGACAGCATACAACAATAGTTTACATAGTTTACAACAAGTTGTGCCGACCCCACTTAGAGTGGGATAAGGGCAGGAAAATGATGATACCGAAGACACTTAGAGTGGGATAAAGGTATAAGGATGATCATTATACTCGCTCAGGCTGTATTAGCAATTTGTTCGTAACGCTAATATTCTCTTAATAAAACCCTAAATAAATAAGCTTTTGTATTTTCAGAAATTTCATTTAATAATACCTATCCAAGGATTCGTACTGTAACGAAGTTTCATATTCTTAATCGGCTTATTGGGGTATTCACGAGATATTCTCTTGATAAAATAATTCCATTTCTTGTTTAATCTTGACGTTCTCGAATAAATCCTTAGGCGTCGTTGGATGGAATTAAGCAGCTTCTATTGTAGAAAATGTTATTACCAGCAAAGTCTGTAATGTTGTTTATTTTGCTAAAACCACATCGACGCAGCTGACTGCTGCCTTTATTACATTTTGGTCGATAAAATGATAATAAGAACTACTTAGTGTAGAGTGCTCCGTTTATATAATTAAGGTGCTTATCGGTTAGGTAATCTTTGGTAAAAACGAAGCGGCGGTAGCGGAATGGTTACAATAATGGACTTGAATTCGTGGGTTTGAATCACGGCCATTATAGCTGTATTATGCATTATAGTATTACAGCTTATAGCTGGAGTGGTTAACAAGTTAACTAGTAATTTGTAGCCCAAATTGCTTAAAAAAACCTTTAAAAAAAAGTAATGAACTAACTCGGTTACATGGGAATCTTGAAAGTAGGAGGGTGACGATAAATGTAAGTAGTAAGGTAAATAAAAGCAAGTAACACAAAAGCAAGCAAGTAGCAGTTGAGACCCTAGGGCCATGGAGTCAAAGTGCGAATTTTTTTTATCCGTTAACACCCCGGTTAATTGCCTCTTCAGGTCACAAGAGGGCTGGCTCCTTTTTTGCACAAAAAATTAGCTTAGCGATTCAGCGCGGAAACGCTGCCAGCATTCTTGGGACCATTCCACATAGGCATGATTTAAATAGTCCTAGCGTGTAAGTTGTTTAAATAAGATATAACTTGTACATTTTTATTTTGTAAATAAAAGTAACACAAATATTTTTATACAATTCTACCGTAAACCAACAACTAAAATTTTCATAAAAATTTGAACGTAATTAATTTATATTTGACACATAGTGTCCATTCCAGCATGTGGTATCCGGCTGAGTTAAATAGACCACATTCATTTCTTACTGAGGTATCGTAAAGGCGACTCAGGTAAGTGAACATCAGCCAGGCGGCCCGTCGTAAAATACCTAGCCAAAATACAGCACGGGTAAAACATGTTGTGCTAACCCCTTAAAGTGATTTAGGCTCCAACTCTTCTCTCCAAAAAAGGAGAGAAGATGCCCAGCAATGAGACAGTAACAGGCCGTTACTTTAAGAGTAATCTACGTAAAACTAAGCACAGATCATCACAATATTATGTTCATATAACACTGAGTGTCGTATATATACTGAAAAAAAACGGGTTACTATCATCATATCATCATCATCTTCCTTTCCTTATACCACTCTAAGTGAGGTCGGCACAACATGTTATAAACATGTCACATGATTTAGCTACGTATTTTATGACCAGCCGCCTGCCTTTGAGCAACTTATCTTAGTCGTATTTAACGACACCTCGTTAAGAAATAGGGTGGTCTATTCTACTTAACCGGATACCACACGCTGAGTCAACTTACCTTAGTCGCCTTTTACAACACCTCAGTAAGAAATGAGGGTGGTACTATTCTACTCAGCCGGATACCACACGGCGGGGAGTCTTACCTTAGTCGCCATTTACGATACCCCAGTAAGAAATGAGGGTGGTACTATTCTATTCAGCCGGATACCACACGGCGTGGGTTACTATCATCATCATATATATAGATTATATGACAATGTAGATGACAAATTTATGTATGATTCTAGATTGTATGCTCTACATATATGGATACTGATTGCAATGCCCCGTGAGAGACGATTTTACCCCTTTTAGCGGAGGTGCCTGCAAACGGAAGCTTTTAGATAAATACGGAAGGTACTTTAATTTCAGTTATAAAAGCTTTTGATACAAATTGTATGAGAGTTAGCGTGTTGCTACATTATCAATATATGAACATTATTTGCAAAGAATTATTACAATCGTAGAATTAATATCATTCTTACTAGTGAAGACTTGTGGACCAATGGTTAGTAGTAATCAGAGCTAAAAATACATAAAGCTGAACAGTTTGTTTGTTTGATTGTTTGAACGCTGTAATCTCAGGAACTACTGGACTGATTTGAAAAAATATTTCAGTGTAAGATAGTCCATTTAACGAGGAAGGCTTTAGGCTATATAATATCATGCTAAGATAAATAGGAGAGAAGCAGCAATAAAAAATAGTACGAAAACGGCAAAATTTTAAAATACGTTCAATTCTACGTAGAATTGTCGGATTTATCGGCAGACCAGGCTAAAAAATATAACGAGCTTTATTCTCACAAATTTCTTAACGAGAACTCATTCAACTATTGCAAGACAAAAAATCAAGACACGCATGTCGATATGTCACTAGCCTTGTTAACATACGAAATAAATCAGGTAATTAATGTACTTATTGGCTCATTTAAATACAATATTAATGTAGGACACGCTCAATTTACATTTAAGACTGTAATGGTTAAATATTTTAATTTATCTTCAATAAGTTTCGTAATATACTGTTCGTATGGTGTGCTTATTTGTTTTTAAACTTTACTTGCAATTGCGTATATGTAATCGTGACAGCTCGTTAACCTTTACGAGATTTAAAACTCTTCTCTTATCAACAGTTTTACACTTCAGTTAAAGCAGGTTATACATAAAGTATTAAAATTTAAATCGTATGTTTTTTGTTTGCTTGAATATAACTGTAAATTGTAAGACTTAATTGCAATATCATATACTAGCCTTTACTCGCAACTTTTTTCGCGTGGACTGTTGTCTTGGAAAAACCAGTAGTTTCTGTCATTCTCCAACCCTACGAATATCTCCATCGGTTGATAATAGATGGCTTTTCAATGTCATTCTATGCCTGTAGAATTAACATGATTCTGTAGTCTATATGTTAAAGAATAATTATGCCAAATTTCATCGATATTGGCTCAGCGGATTCGCCGTGAAAGAGTAATAAACATACATCCTCACTCACAAACTTTTGCATTTATAATTTTAGTAGGATGTATATCATTGGTAAGACAAATAATTAAGTTATGGTTTTGACCCGGAAATCTAACTAAACGTTAAATAAGCTACCACTTCATTTTAAGAGCTTGCTTTAAAGTTACCCATATTGAATGAAACATGTTTATCATCAAAATAATCTGATTTAGTTAGTAAAAAACCTGTTAATATTCACACGTAAATTTGGTAAACACACTTGGGTAAATTCCTGCTCGCAATTCAGGTAGAATTGAAAACAAACTTACGGATTGGAAGGTTACACATACCAGGATTACTTCAGAACTATGTAGGTTTTTTTTACCATAAACTTATAAAGTGCATGGTGAATATACTATTACAAATAAGCACTTAACTTTTTTTCTAAAAACCATTAATTTGAATCCGCGAACGCTTATCTATCTAATCTACTCTAATTTATCTCGGGAGTGAGTATTTATACTGAAGCTTAAAGTTGAGTTATAGGGAAAACACACTAAATAAATTTTGTACCACAATTTACAATGTGAGTAATTGGCTTAATATTACGAATTTTCATCCAAAACTGTTTGCGTAACGAAATCCGACCAAATAAGTTTGGGACGTCGAGAATGTGACTTATCACTGTCAAACCTTCGCGGTTAATCTGTTTTAATGTGCTCCAGCGTGAATAATAGCTTTTAGCATGTCGAGCCTTTTCATTGCGTAAATTAGCACGGCTTGTATCATTACATGTGTAAGTAATTTAGACAACGTTAGTCGATTATTTTGTAAGTCAATAAAACAGTTATGCATAGAGTCGTTAGGGCATAGAATTTTTATTATGGATCTGCAGTGATCTAACCCTAGGAATGCTTATTATCATCCTCCTGCCCTTATCCCACTCTAAGTGGGGGTCGGCACAAATGTTATAAACATATTGTCACAAGGTCACGCTAGGTATTTTACGACATGTCACCTGCCAGACGTCAATTTACCTTACTCGCTTTTTAGGACAACTCAGTAAGAAAGACGGTGGTCTGTTCTACTTAGCCGGATACCACACGGCAGGTCATCTTACCTAAGTCGCCTTTACGATACCTTGGAAGGAAGGAAAGAGTGGTCTATTCTGTTCAACCGGATGCCAAGATAACAGTAACAACAAATATAGAAAAAAATATATATAACTTAATATTCTTATAAATAGTGCAAAGGCGGCGTTATCACTAATACTGATCTCTTAAAGTACTATAATAATATATACATTGAGTATTTACCATAGAGTTATTATACTTAGAGTAGGGAAGTTAGCCTATAATGTGACATATTACAATAAATAGAAAGCAAATGAGGGTGATATATTTGTCTCTCTTTTTATATGAGATTAGACAAAGACAAAGTATAGGAGTTTAATATTCCACCTCATTATTCATAGTGTTATTGTCACTTACAGTCCTGTCTATGCCTCCCCTACTCTAAATATATAAATATTATGCCAGGAAAACCCATTATGGGTCATCACCGTTGTACACATTACCCCCACCCCCGCCAGCAGCAACTCTGACCCCAGAGTGCGCCACCTCTGGGTCGGAGCATCTCTAAAAGTGGCCCCTCCCTCCGCTAATCGATGCATCGGGAGCACCAGATGCATCGACCGCCTCGGGGACCTTTTCAGATGGCGTCCGATAAACCCCGTTCGAGACCCCCTCCCCGTCCCCGTTTGGGCGGCGTACTCTAAGTATAATAAGTCTATGGTATTTACTCGATGTTAATGTTATTGAAAGGATTGTGACAAGAATCATGAAATGCCGACAGGAGTGTCAACGTGAGATACAAACGTATAAGGTGATACCATAATAATAGGTGTATGTGAAAATTATTCCGTCAGCGCCAATCTGATATGTCATGTTGTGACATGAATAGCTTAGAACACCATAAAATGCCAGTGTATTTACAGGTTATAATAGTTCTGTAATACTGTATAAAAGTGATGATAATATTATTTTGAATAATTTATAGAATAGACGCTTTGGTGTAGTGGCGAAACGATTGTTGAGTTGTGATAGTGAAGGTGTGTGATGCTTGTGTATTGTGGTGGCGGTAGTGGCGGTTTGTGCATGAGTTTTTACGGATCCTGCATGTATTAAGTACGAAAACTGATAATCCATTCTACATTTATTTTATATTTACTTTAATCGGATTAAAGCATGATAATTTTATTATTAGATGCTTTTGTAATACTATTTTGCTAAATTTCACGATTGGATCAGCTAATCACGGAAACAAAATAATATTGTCATTATTTTTTTTACTATGCCCTATCTGCGGTGTGGTGTCCGGCTGAGTAGAATAGACCGAACTCATTTCTTATCGAGGTGTCGTTAAAGGCGACTAAGGTAAGTTGACGTCAGGTAGGCGACCGGTCGTAAAATGCCTAGTCAAATCACATTACAATATGGTTAAAACATGTTATGCCGACCCCACTTAGAATGGGATAAGGACTTAAGAATGATGATGACCTTTTAAAGCTTTTACTTGTTAGATTGTTATTACTTTAAAATATAATTCTTATTTTTTGGTTCACATACAAAATTTTTCAACAATCTTTTACAGTTAGTTTTTTTAATTACGTAATTCTTTTATTAATGGTCAAAGACTTTTGTGTTATTTATAATTCTCGTATATATTCACTCGCTTTTACATACATTTTCTTTAACAGAAAAGAAACTCGACCGACCACTGTGTAAACGAAATTACTTAATGGTAACTACTGTATAACTATTGGCAAGTTTTTCCTTCGAGCTAAGAATATTAAGTATAAAATTATCCGTTCACATTTACAGAGCTAGTATATATCACGCGTAACGACCACGATGCGATTTATATGACTATATAACACACGTATATTGGACCGTACACTTTTAATTTTAAAATTACTAGCAACTTTGCAGTAAAAGTAGGACAATAAAAAAATGGCCGGGCACTAAAAAAAGTCAAGAACTTTCTTGAAAGAAGAAAGAAGAAAGTTCTTGACCTTTTTATTCAGGTATTGATTCTACAAAGCTGTTCAAATCCGAATTGTCACTTAACATATAGGTATTCCAGGAAAAAAGCCGCACAATTTATTGTAATTCTAGTAAATCAGTTGAGTAAAATAAGTACTGCCCGAGGCGGAAAAGCCGCGAATCCTGAATAAGGATCACGTGATTGGTCACCCCGATATACTTATCAGTACGAAAAAGTTGAGTATTTTTTTTGTAAACGTTCCTATAAGTATTTTTGTATACATCGATATAAAAATTATGTCAACCTATGACTCTTATTATTTCTTGAAAATATATATTGTTTATGTATAAAAATATGCAAAAGCATCTGTCCCATTGCAGGGCCATTTCTTCGTTACTTCTCTCTTCATATACAGGAGAACACCTAAGATTAACAAACGTTACAAAGTACAAAGTATATTAAATATAAACGATTAAATCTTACGCTGTAAATAAACAGCAGGTGGTATCCATTTATTGGCAAGAAAATTTTCACTTTCTACCGGAAACGTGTATGTTACAATTACTGGTTCTGATATCTATCAGTGATCGAACATATAAATTACAAGACGCAGATATGTAAGTGAGAGCGAATATATCTTTAATATTTAAATGAGTTAATCTTGTATGTAATAACCATTATTATTCAGATTATCGGAAACGGTTCCAACGATTTTCCTGCAATTCAGCACGTAGGGGGTTTTGGGGGGGAAAAACCGATGTAGATAAGTTTGATTTAAAAAAAATGTCGTTTTATCCCTGTTTTCGGGCTCTAATTTTTTTTTTAATATTTACGTTCAATACAATCACAATTTTGCGCTGTTAAACGCAAAGTCATGGTGGTTCATTTGGGGAACGGGTGGGTCTTAATATTTAAAAAAAAAAAAATCAATTTTTTTTAATTATTTTTTTACATCATTTTAAAAATTACCGAGCAAGGCTCGGTCACCAAGGTATTATTATTCTATACAGTAAAAAACGCAACGTACATCGTTTAAACAAATGAAATATTCTTAAATGAGTATGCAAAAAATTTGAATTACCTATAGATACTTATATCAATTTATTAATTTATCAAGTTAGTGTAGGTCGTAAGTAGGTTTGGTTTTAAGGCTATATGCGCATGTATATATTTTGATAGATCATTTTCTACTGAGTCAAGAGGTCGCGTGTAGGTTTAAAGGCTAAGTAAAATTTCTGGAGTCTTATCTGTTTATAAGACTATAAATATATTAGTTTATTGATTAATTATGAACGCCGTTGAATTTTGAAGCAAGAAAACGACTTTAAGGTATGCCATGTTATTTTTTTAGCAAATTTCTATTCTTTACAACCCAATGCTTATAATTGCTAACACGGTTTGCTTGTATTAGTCTCTACTATGCTAAAGAGCATAGTAGTGGCAGTTTACCTTGTTAAAAAATTTGCATGTCATACTTGACTAAACTTGTTTTAAAATTAATTATTAACATCTACTTGTAATCCATGTATTAAGCATATAAATGATTTGGACTTTGACTTTGACTCAGTAGAATAGATCACCCTCATTTCATACCGAGGAGTCGTAAAGGGGCGACTAAGGTAACTTGACATCAGGCAAACGGCCAGTCGTAAAATACCTAGCCAAATCATATCACAACATGGTTAAAACATGTTGCACCGATCTCACCTGAGTGGGACAAGAGCAGGAGTTCTTTATTAAAGTACTTATTATTTAAAAGTACTTTATTAAAGTACTAAAGTACTTTATTAAGTAAAACACTTGTAAACAAGTGCTTTTGAATCGTCAACTCTAATCCTGGTTCGGAAAGGTGTTCCTGCCGAGAAGAACCAGCAAGTTACTTGCTTTTTTAAAATATTATTCTTATTACTAGATACATTTATTCATTACTGTCTTTTACAGGGTCGAAGAGCAGCTATATCCACACATTGTTATCATCGTAATAATCCTCAACAGTGTAGTAATAAATAAAGAAATAAATAAATATATGGGACACTTACACACACGGTCGTCCGTCCCCAAAGTAAGTAACTTAATACTTGTGTTATGGTAGACAGACAACTGGTGAATATATACTGGTGAATACTTATATAATTTTTAAATACATACTTAAATACAAATATACACCCAGACTCGAAGACCAACAAATTCATTTATGGAAAATGTTAGCCCTCGGCGGGAATCGAACCCGTGTATCGCGGAGCTGAAGACCGAATGTAGTCTTTGTAGTACTATGTATGACGTTTGATTTACTTCAAATCACCTCAAAATCGTAACAATGAAACTTAAACTTGACGTTTTAACTATTAAAACAGCAATATATTGCAATAAGTGTTGTCGCCATTGACTTTTGTATTTTCGCCGCTTTGTATTGTATAGCAACACAGTCATGAAACAAAAGTATCGCGCCGTTTATATTTGAAACGTTGGCAACACTGTACCGTTGTTGTTTCTGGTGGAGTCTTCCTATTGAAAAAAACGTTTCAGTGACAGTCAGTCTTTGTTCGTCATTCAAGAGAAGTGCATCCCGCAGCGGGAATAGTGGTATCCTATTATATCGTGTTCTTGTACAAAGTGTGCGCTTACATAAGTATCCTAATTTGAATAATAAAAGCTGTTACGAGCACAAATTGATTTTTTAAGCTGATATACTGTGTAATTATGCAAAACTGAACTTCGTAGCTTCCTAATCCCTAGCTTATAGTGAAGAGGGACCATCAAAGAGGAACATCCCTCTGGTTAATACGTAATGGCGGCTGTGCGCCGTGTTTACATTAATTTTCCTCAGCTTTTCAACGTTATTATGGTAGGACTAATTTACTTTAGGATAAGTTGATAGCTTGTACCTTTAAATATTCTGGTTTTTATTTATTTATTTATTTAATTTTTAAATCGGATACAATATCCATACCTACTTAGTTGTTAGTAACAATATTTCTTAAATCTATGTTAGTAATAACAAAAAACCTAATCTAACTTAACTTAACTTTAAAAGCTTTTATTTAACTTGCAATGTATGTATGTATGTGAAGGTGGAATATTTTATGACCGGCCGCCTGCCTGACGTCAACTTACCTCAGTCGTATGTTACGACACTTCGGTAAGATAAAGGGTGGTCTATTCTACCAAACCAGATACCATACGGTGGGTCAACTTACCTTAGTCGCCTTTTACGACACCTAGGTAAGAAATGAGGATAGTCTTATTCTACTCAGCCGGATACCACAAAGCATATTTAATATTTCAATAGTATTCCTTATATTAGACTTCTGCCGTGACTTCATTTGTTTGGAATTTTATACCGAGATATAAGTAGCCTATGTCTCTGCAAGCCCTTGAAAAATCTCCCATAAAACCTTGAAACCTGCAATTTGTCTTACATTTACGTTAAAACTTAGCTACGATTGTATTTTAAAAAATAGGTTCATCATCTTCCTGCCCTTATCCTACTCTAAGTGGGGTCGGCGCGACAATTTGGCTACGTATTGTACGACCGGCCGCCTGCCTGACATCAACTTACCTTAGTCGCATTTTACGACACCTCGGTAAGAAAGAGGGTGGTCTATTTTACTCAACTGGATACCACACGGTGGGTCAACTTACCTTAGTCACCTTATACGACACCTCGGTAAAAAATGAGGGTGGTCTATTCTACTCAGCCGGATACCACACGGCAGGTCGACTTACCTTAGTCACCTTTTACGACACCTCGGCTTATATATAGAATAGTACCACCCTCATTTCTTAAAATGAGGGTGGTACTATTCTATTCCGCCAGATACCACACGGCGTATTTTCAAAAATAGGTTAAGTAATTTATTTTAAAACTCACGAGTGTTTACTGGTGTAAGAGAAAGCAAATTGCAGGAAATCTTGTGTGCAGCGGTTCCTTGATTACTGCAATCTGTCTACCAAGCTCGTAAGTCTTAGAGCTACATAAGCCTTGCCTCTGTTTAATTGTACACATACCTAGTTTTATTGTTTTAAGTGTTTGGAGATTACTGACTAAACATAGCTATTACAAGATCTAATCCTTAGTGTGTTCTTTAATTCCATAATTAAAAGCTTTTATTAAACTTGATTTTCATGATGTAATATAATACTATTATTTATGTATTTCTAACATAAAATACTATTTACAAAATTGAGTAAAATAAAATTTTTGTTCATTCTAGTAATTTCGTACGGCTATTGTTCTAGAACTTTTTGTCTTGAATGTGGAAGAGCGGGGATCCCTAGCACAAGTAATATCCATTACTTAAAAGGTAGTCCCCGGCAGATATAATGTAACTTATGGAATTAAGTGGAGGAAATAAACAAATTTTATTTTTTATTTTATTTTTAACTTGCCGTGTATGTATGTGAAGGTGGAATCTTGCAAGTTAAATTTGGCCCACTTTCCGGTGTTGAGCTTGAATTGAGCTGAAATTTTAAATACTGGGTCCGGTTCTGATGACAATGCATGTTTATGATAAGCATGACGTGATGCTAATACTAGGATTTACTCTAGACGAGGGAACTCCTCTACAGTGACATGAAATTTTGAAAAATGTTTTTTGCAGCATTTTTAACTTGAATGTATTTTAAAATCAAAATACACATTTTAATTTAAAATCAAAATTTAAAAGTTACACAGAAGCATCACAAATATCTTTAACTTGAGTCAATTGGCAAGGATTGCCGGGGATTTATATAAACTTACAGATTTGACGTTGTAATAAATAGCCCTTGGTTAGTTTTCAGTTATAACAAAGCCTCAAACTAGCTTCAACCTCCCAACTGTATATTAACATTAAATTATATGCTTAATTGTTATCTAAAATATCACGGTTAGACTTGAATCACTACGATAACAGAAAACACTAAGAGGCAACCTACCTATTTCCTAGTATAAAATACTGTTTCACAATGACTTATATAGTGGTAATATTTAATGCTCTTAGCCTAGTTTATTTATGTAAATAGAATGACCATTTACATATGCAGCCAAAAAGTAAGAGAAAACTAAATGTAAAATGAAAATTCTTTTACTTTTTCCGTAGCATTAAAATCTATTTGAATCTAAAACTTTCAGCACCAAATAGTCGAGTTCTATGGCTACGAAATTATTTAAATATGCATTAATACAAACGATTTGAAGCTTTAGTGACAAGCAATAAGGGTCTGCTTCGCTGAATAAAATAAGTTTGTTTGTTAAAAGAAGTAGAGAGTCGGTCTGAGATAGTGCTCGAAGCATTTACAGAGCATTTTATTGACGCAATAAGTACTTGGCGATTGGGAAGAGAGCATTGAATTTCACAGTCCCTCTAACAAGGGGATTAAATCATGAAACAAATAATGATGTCTTCACCTTTCGTTAAATCTTTTAACAGACGCTTTAACTGAAGTGTTTCAATAAATTAAATACGTACTCTGGACTTCATCATGCTTGCCTTGACGAGAAAAAAATATACAAAAGTTGAGTGCAATTATTTTATAGAATACGAACTCATTATTTCAAATATTAATTATATATGAGATACCTTAGATACATAGAAATAAAAACCGGATATACTCCCATCATAAACAATGGTAGTTTCAAATTCATACGGGGCTCTAAATCATGGGCTATTCACACGCCGTAAAACTAGTCAGCTAACTAGTTGTTTATGATGTCAGTATAGCCGGTTTCTATGTCTATGTATGTGTTGTATTTATTGTCTGCATCAATAATGATATTTCAAAATATATACATTTTAAACAAACAAAATATATACATTCTAATACGCGTAGGCTAGGTTACCAATAAATTTTGTATAAAAACCAATAGCTCTACATGATATTTAAAATTTATCACGTATAACATCGTAAGAAAACCTATTTCTTGAGATTTTCTGGAATATATAGTTATGTTGTTTGTAGCCCACCATACGCGAAGATTATTTTAATAAAATAATCGATTATTGAAATATAAATATTGATTATTTTTTCACAACCCTAGTTCTAAACACCAACCTTTCCAATCAAAAATTGAGGGGAAGTCTTTGCCCAACTGAATAAAAGACGTCTCATTTACTTTTTTTTATTAGCTAAAGTTGATTTTATTTATTAACCTGCTAACTGCTTATGAAATCAATTAGCAATAATTTTATCAAACTAAGATTTATTGTATAATGAATTAATGTTTGTTTCTAGGTTAATCAAACAACAATTCACTCGGGTGTTGCCCGATAAATAATGGATGAAACTACTGGATTGATTAATGTTGCTATTCGTTATGCTGGACAGAATATTTTAAGAGGTACTCAAGACTAGTTATTAATGTAATAATTACCAATATTAGGTTAAACTGCAATAGATTATCTAAATAAATAATAAATATAAAATGCTATGATATTTACTAAAGCAAAAGAAACGGCAGGAGAAGAAGATACTTTAGTCAATGTAGCGTATTACGTAGTTAAACTAATTATCTATGTTTAAAAATCAACAATATTAGAACCACTAACATTTAAATAGGTGGTTTAGTAGAATAGAAGACCCCTTATTTCTTAGGTGTCGTAAAAAGCGACTAACGCAAGTGCCGTTTTGTATCCGCCTGAGTAGAATAGACCACCCTAATTTCTTACCGAGGTATCCTAAAAGGCGACTAAGGTAAGTTGATATCAGGCAGGTGGCTGATCGTAAAAATAGCCAAGTTATGTAACAATATGCTTAAAACATGTTGTCCGACCCCACTTGGCAATGGGATAAGGGCAGGAGAATGATGATATAAATTTAAACATGGTAAAATGTTTCATTTAAGGTTTAATGTGTCATCAATTAAAATTATGTGAATTTCAAATTTTTTACGAATTAAACGTTCGTTGAAATATTTTGATAACCACTCAAAATTAAAAATTACAATAGCGCAATATTTTTCCACATATGCTATTAATTAATGAATATGCTCCATTATTTTGAAAATAACATTGTAAAATATTTTAGACTCATTGTATTATGTGTATTTCATCGAATTGATTTTTACATATTATTCTACAATATCAAAGCAGATTTAACTCTGATTTTAACGAGCCTAGAGTTCATTGAAATTCTTTGCACATTGTTTTTAGCTTTTCGCATTTTGGTTTATGTTATTACGGGCACGAGCACCATTTAATTAAAAAAGTTCCTTTCCTTCCTGTTTGTTCGCCATTTTCAAACTTTTTGATTTTGTTTCTGACGTGCATTTAATCTTTTGGAATTTACTACAGTTTGCCTAACTGGAGGCTAATTTTAAACACAAGGTTTTGAAATAATTGAAAATTATTGTCCGTATATCGCCTATAAACCAACGATAAATTGTACCCAATTTCTTTAGTAGATTAACCGGGAAATCATACTGTTATGATTTCCCAGACAGACTTTAGCATTAAACAAGCTGGACTAATATAGTAAATATGTTTTTAAGGCCGCGTGCCTGACGTCAACTTACCTTAGTTGTATTTTAAAACACCTCGGTATAAAAGAGTTTTGTTATCCTACTCAACCGGATACCACACGGTGGGTCAACTTAACTAAGTCGCCTTTTACGACACCTCGGTAAGAAATGAGGGTGGTCTATTCTACTCAACCGGATACCACACGGTGGGTCAACTTACCTTAGTCGCCTTTTACGACACCTTGGTAAGAAATGAGGATGGTCTATTCTACTCAGCCAAATATTACTAATAATACTCTGCAAATCGCTCTTGGTTGACTTAATCATACCACATAGTTGTGTCTTGCTCAATGGTACGACTGGACGATTATATTTTTTACACTAGTTAATACAAGTTTTTGTGTCGTTACTAAATTTAAATCCTAAAGTAGGTAACATTTGCAAGACATCTGTGTTCAATGGAATTGCAAAGTGGATTAGGTCAACGGTTACTCTAATTTACGGCCAGCTGTTAAACAGAAAATAAGAATTCATTCGACAACCCATTCCTACAAATACAGACATGTTTAACAGGGCAATCCAGTTTCATTTTGTAAATTATATTAAATAATAAGCGTTACATGTCATCACCATCCTCCTACCCTTATATCTTCTATAAGTGGGTAAATATATAAACATGTTGTTACATGACTTGGCTTCGTATCTACGACCAGCCGCCTTCTTGACTTAAACTTAACTTAGTCGTAATTTTCGACACCTGAATAAGAAATGAAGGTGGTCTTTTCTACTCAGCCGGATACCACACGGCTTAAACGTTACATGAAGCATAATAGGAATATCTCCGCCAAACATTGTAGGAAATGATTATCGCTTTGATTTGCTAATTAATTGACCTAAAACACTTTTTTGCAAGAATAAGGGATTTTAATTGTTGCAAATAGAGAAAATAACAAATATTTAATTAAATAATGCATCATATTATTGTAATAGTTTGTATCATATTACGTTTTACATTTATTCTAAGATTTATAATCGTTGTTAAAACCTAAATAGCGCACGTCATTCTTATTTAATATTGCAATGTTTTTGTTTACTATATAAACATTACTAACATTAAAATCAATAATGCTTATTTGCCCTATTATCATTGTGGTATCCGGCTGAATAGAATATACCACCCGATACCAAAGGCGACTAATGTAAATTGACATTAGGCAGACGACCGGTCGTAATATTACAAATCAAATCTAATAACAACATGTTTAAAACACGCTGTACCGACCGATAAGGGCAGGAAAATGATGGTCGAGAGATTGTGAAACGTTAAATAACGTTAACAATTTCTCGTAATGAACTACCAGTGTTCATAACGAGTCTATCATACTTCTTTGCTTCAACCAAGCACATTCCAGGCACCATATTATAATGTGTTGTAGGTTCTTGCTTATATAGACTTCATTTCTATATGCTGAATGTTAAGCTAATTATTTGTACAACAAAACATCTATTCTTATTATTTTGTTATGAAGTGAAGTTGCCCATATATTTCATATATGTCACCACTCAACTTCCACTTTTTATATACCAGATATGCATTATTTATGTATTTCCCATTCGACTACAATAAATAGGCCATTAAATTGAATAACTAATACTTTATATCTTGATAACAACTGATCAGTCATCGGAATGTTCAATGGAGGCTTAGTTCCAGTGAGTCATTTACTGCTTGATATTGCAATTGGCTTGTCAGTTATGTAATTGCCTACTACTTTTGATTTATCTAAATGCAAATAGAGTACTTTAACTACACTTGGATAAAAACGCCGTGTGGTATCTGGCTGAATAGAATAGTACCACCCTCATTTCTTACCGAGGTGTCGTAATAGGCGACTAAGGTAAGTCGACCCGCCGTGTTGTTTTCGGGCGGAGTAGAATAGACCACCCTCTTTCTTACCAAGGTGTCGTAAAATACGACCATGGTAAGTTGATGTCAGGCAGGCGGCCGGTCGTAAAAACGCAGCCAAATCATGTGACAGCATGTTTATAACATGTTGTGCCGATTCCACTTAGAGTGGGATAAGGGCAAGAAAATAAATGAACTACACTTGGATAAAAGATACTCTTGCCTTCGTTATTCAGAATGACAAAAGCTTTCAAGGCGATTTTACAATTTAGAAATTACGAGTTCCTCAAAAGAATATATGATGTTACGTAAGATAAGAGTGTATGATGTTACGCAAGTAGGGTAGAACCTTTTAAATAAGCTGGGCAAAGGTCTCCTCTAAAAAAAAGGATTGCAGCTTATATCCACATAAAAGCTTAAGAGTCACTTAAAATATTTAAGTTTTACATCAGATTTTTTACTCGAGAAAGAGTATAAAGGATTGTTATATAAGAAAAACCATAGGAAAGTCTGGCTGACATTCGAACCCAGTACCCTCTGATACAGTTCACCGCGATGTGACTGTTGAGAAGTCTGATGAAACAAATTTTAGCAAGCTCATTTTCAATTAACGTTTAGGAAATTGATACTCCGGAAAAGCAGACTTGTCAAATAAATTGTTCAAATTAAATTAAATTTATTGGAATGATATCTGAACTCAAATAAATGTGACACCGAGACCCTTCGCAAAGAACATAATGGTAAAATAGCGGAGATCAAACGCCTTCGTTTCCGGCATATAAATCTTAAACTGCCGGTATTCAATGGGCTTGGAAGTCTTTAATCAACGATACGACAATCGCTCGATATAACAATAGGCGAATTATATTTGCTAAGGCGTTTCACATCATTTTAAGAACAAGAAATGAAATACCAGGAAAAAGTATGTGAGTGCAAAGTTTGTTCTTAATAAGAGGATTTAGATTGAATATTTCTACAAGAACAACTTTTTAACTTCGTACAGAATTCAAACATATTATAAAGACGAACTCATGGCTGCTGCCTACTTATGATGTTCACCTTGGTATTAAATATTCTGAGTATGATTTCCATTTTCATAGAAAAATCTTGCTCTTTCTGGTCGTTTATTCATTGCTGAAGATTGTGATCCTAGCTAGTTTATACCGTCTATTTCGTCTAGTAATAGACAAGTAACAGTTTGCGAGCCTTACACGACTCTTTCGAAAAAAAGTTAATGCTCCCCAGTTTTAAGACGAAATACAAGCTTCAACCCTTTCGCAAACCATTCGAAGCACTCTCACTCGTGTAATAATAAAAATATACTTAATAGAATTAGGCGTTACTTGCGGAGATCGATAATACAAAAGTTATAATGAAATTATTTTGCTTTAATCGGCAGGATTCATCGCATATAGTAAAAATATGTTTTATATTAAAAATAATTAAATATTTTTATATGAATAAGTATGAATAAGAAGAAATAACAAGAAGAATTAATATTACGTGGAAAAAATTTTGGTCTCAAAAAGAAATTCTTAAGGGAAACTATGGATTGCATCTGAAAAAAACCGTGTTTGAAACATGTCTCTCGCCATGCTTATTATATGGATGTCAAACATGGATCTTCACAAACAAAATTAAACGAAAAATCAAATGCGCTCAAACAGCAATGGAAAGGAGTATGTTAAAGATAAGGAAAGTACACAAAGTAAAAAATATTACAATTAGACGAAAAACAAAAATCACCGATGTTATGAAACAAGCACTTACATTAAAATGGAATTGGGCTGGACACATATCACGATACACAGATAAAAGATGGACACTAGAAACGACACGATGGAAAGGACCAGGGGGGAAAAGGAACGTTGGTAGACCAAGTAGAAGGTGGGCTGATGATTTAACAGAAGTTGCGGGAAATGATTGGCTAAATATAGGCAAGCAGAGAGGGAAATGGAAAGAGCTGGAGGAGGCCTTTACCCATAACGGGGTCCATATTTCAACCGACTAACCATACTAACATATAATAAGAAAATTTACTAATAACTTACTAACAACATTTGGAATGTAAGAAAAATTAGAAATATGGAATAAATGGCTTTATTATTATTATTATTATTATTATATGAATAAGTATTTTAATTTATTCATCATTCTTCTGTACATGTTACATGCTTCTCCTCAGTTCCATGGCTACCTTACTTACATGTTTTTCGCTTCCATTATCTTCTAGTTTTTGTCAAATCTGGCGCTACTCCTGCATATATGCATGTTATACTTCACACTATCAACTAGTTACACACCATTAAAAAATAATACCTTGACATATCCACCAAAAGATTTAGACCTCTCTATATATCTACGGTTTCTATTGGATCTACTTCCTGCTATATGTATAATACTCTCTCGAAGAATTAAGGAAAATTTATTCTAACTGATTTGGACAATGTTTGTCAACCTCAGGGGCGAGCACGTGGACAATCAGCACCAATAAGTAGGTCAGAGATAACGGTTGGATTAGCTCGGACAATTTCATTGATTAAATCGGCTTGCGACATACGGATTTCCGGATCATTTAATTTGTGTTTATCGCACGATATCGGGACAATATAATATTTATTTGTGTACCTACACAATTGCTAGGATCATTTTCATCTTCGTAAATAGTTTTGGTATATAATAAAAATAAAATTTAATATGTGGAATAAAACTGTCATAATATTTAAAATAACTATTTTTAATAGTAATAGATGTGTAAAATGATATGAAATAAAAAAGTACTTTAAGTTTTTAGTGTTTTAAGTTTAGCCTGCTTGTCCATAACAAAGAATAGTTTTTTTATTTATGCCTCGACGTATAATATTGCCGCGTTGGACAAAGAAGGAATATAGAGTATCATATTTAAGAGTAGGGAACTTTATGAATAGACAACATGTAAATTTATGGTTGTGAATTGAATGAAAAATAATGAAATTAAGCGTAGGGACACTTTCCATATCATGTTAAGAAATTTAAATTATTTTTTATAACCTAATTTTTAAAGCTCCAATAACGTGATTTTAATAATTAAAAGATATGGTAATCTTCAGGCGAATGTATTCTTACTATAGAAAATTTGCTTTACATTAATTATCTGTTAACTTAACAGACTTCTAAGTACATGAACGTATTAAATGAATCTCTAGCGAGATATCAAGCTCATGATTTTAAATTTAATTAACTGCAAATTGTAAAATGGACAATCAACCTATTTCACTAACTAACCCGTTCCTAAACTCGTGCAATTTATTCAGCAACATGGCAAATTATCGAACCCACCTTTACCGTTAGATGATTCAATATTCTAGTTCTCCATTCGTTCGTTCTACTAAGTTTGAAATAATATTTACCCTATAATTGAAAGACTTAATCCTCCAACTTAAGATCAACAGCAAATACTGACTGTGAACTTATAATAGGCGTACAATGTAGTGTTTCGTTTTTAATAACTTCTAAACTTAGGTTTGTATTAAATAAAGTCAAACAATTTGACAGAGCGCTTATTTCGCCCTAACCGAAGAATAAATTCACATTTTCTATGCATATATATGGGAGATGTGACTTTGTTCTACGCACTAGATTATATTCTAATTATTTTAATTTGTTCTTAATTAATTAAGCCATTATTGTAATATTTAATTTTGAAAACAGTGACAGCCAAGTTTCTTGCTGGTTTGTCTCGGTAAGAACAGTCGGTACGAACTTTCAGTCGTAGCTTCATTGTAATTTGACGATTCGAAAGTGCTTGTAAAAGCCAATTTGAATAAAGAATTATTTGAATTTGAATTTGTTCTTCAGATAGGGCGATTTGTTTATGGTGGTGGTCGGATTGGTCTTTCGTACATAGATCGAGTCAGTTTCTAAAATTAAACTTTTTATTTTCGCGGAATCCGACTTCCTATTTTTTATCTGAATTGCCGAGTTGTTAATTTGAAAAATCTATAATTTAATTGAACTTATCGCAATTACTGAAATAAGCTTAATAAGAAGTTTAAAAAGATTTTTTGTACATACAAATACATGCTTGAGAATTGTTGATTGAATGCAATCTTTATTCGGATCACGGGCAAGGGTTGAACCCTATGCTGTGAATTCGTCAGATCTTCACAGTACATAAATCGTCTCGCCCCATTGCCTCAACGAAATGTCTTCACTTCCTGCAAGAATCAACCTTTCTGAAGGGATAAAGATTTGGCACTGCCCTGATAACCTGGCGTCGAGATACAATGTTATTCTCTTATAAAGTACCATCATCTGTTTCCCCTACGATGCCAATTTTTCCATTCGCACATTTTACTTTTGATATTTTTGTTTATTACTAGCTGTGTCAGCAGCTTCGCCCGCATGGAAATCAGTGTGTCACAAATTTGTTCCCGAATTAAAATTTTGAACATACAAGTATTTATCGTGTATTAATTATAAGAGCTTTTTGAATAATTTTCACCGTATACTTAGCGCACCCAATACGTAATAAAAAAAAAAATTGCCGTTTTCGCAATATTTTTTATTGCTGCTCCTCTCCTATTCATCTTAGCGTGATATTATATAATCTCAAGCTTTTCTCGATAAATGGACCATCTTACACTAAAACAAACAAACTCTTCAGCTTTATATATAAGTGTAGATATTAAATCTTCAAAGTCTGAAATATGTACGACTTGAGGGGTATTAATAATTAATATTTTTGAGGTATGATAAAAATATGTTTCATTAGCATTGTAGGATTTGTGTATATTGAAAATACTTACTTTATTCTTATAATTTATATCACATAGTCACATAGATTTTTCCGCGTAAATCACGACCCCGCAGATATTCTTATGTAATGTACTGTTAACCTAAACCTTTCTCAACAATTGCACAGTTTTTAGCAAAACCATAAAAAATCTAAAATATAGAAAATGGTTTATTAAAAACTTATATACCTAAATATCCAAATTATAGTTTTCTATTATATATCTATCTCACTTAAAGGCTAACTCAGCATGTATAATTAAATAAAAAAAGCTAAATAACTTTGTGCTCACTTAATCAAATACAAAAAAAATAGTAAAAAAAGAAGAAAAATAGAGTTATTATAATAAATAAAAAAAAATAGCCTTCTTTAACAATTAAAATGTGGGGGAAATAATCAAAAAATAACAGTAGTAATATTACAAATTAACATTAAAGATGGTAAAATATATTTTTATGATGTATGGATTTCTTGACTTATAGTTTAAAAGTTTTATTAAAGTCCCTAAAAATGTCTGTAATATTTATAAGATAAATGGGAATATTTGTAATATTTTTAATATTTATAAGATAAAAAACATTAAATGGGATATCAGATCTTTATCAGGCTGATATAAAAATTATTTAATTATCAGTCACTACTAAGGCTCGAGCTATAATTATATACCTTTACCTTCCAGCCCTCCGTTTTCTTAGAGAATAGAATAACACTTTGTACCAATTTTCCCGTATACGATGAACTGCAAGGGATTCATTATCCACCCTCAACAAATCCCTTTTCTTAAAAGACCCTTGAGTTAAGAAGGAAATGCTTCATAAGAGACTCTATTTAAAATAAATTTGAAAATAAATTCTCGATGATGAAAAATATTCTTGGTAAATCATTTATATCTCAAAAAATGGCCTAACAGTAAATTAAATAAGAAGACGTAAATGCGTAAATAAACATGAAAAACAAATTTAGTTAACTGTATAATAGAAATAAATATATACATACATATAGAAACTCATCAATAATATAAGTATTTGACATCAAGGTAAACCTTAATAAGATTTAGACTTTTTAAATATTAACCGGAAATGCATTCCACAACTTCGCAGCTGACACAGAGTTGGCATAAACTTTGTCCGATTTTTCAACATTTTCCAAGGACACGGATTCCTTATAATTTAAATATCTTGCTACTATGTAACCTTATAAAACTAAGCATTTGGAAAGTTATATAAAAAAACTTTGAAGGAGTAGTCACAAAGTCCATTATCAAAAACAATACACAAATTGTGACAGTAAGTAATAAGAACCAAAACATATGTTCAAAATTTCAAACCAAATGTGAATCTAAATGTTAAATATTAAAGTCACTCAAGTTTAGGGCTGTATACTAGTAGACCAAAAAAATAATAAATAATACAATAAATTGGTGTATTAAATTTTAAGTAATATTAATAAGTAATGGCCAAAAGACACCGGCCATTACGGTTGTCCAAACGTTTTTGAAGTAATGAAAAATGTTTGACTTTAAAAAACGTTCCTAAATGTCTTTGTATGAGATATTCATAGCATAGAAGTAAATTAATATCGGCGTTGGATAAATCGGTTGAATAGAGATATAGAATATACTATACCTACTGTTGAGGATTATTTAGATGATATGAATGCGTGGATACAGCTACTGTATGACCCTGTACAAGATAGTATTGACTTATTGTGACTAGTTATAAGAAAAAATTAAAGAACTACTGCTGAGTTTCTTGCTTGCTCTTCTCGGTAGCAACAGCTTTCCGATCCATCAATACAAGTTTATTTGAATAAAGAATATTTTTAATTTGAATATACATTTTGGCTACCTACAGCCTAAAACTCGACTGTCACTGTGAAAAACAGCATAAAGATTTACCCAGAATATTCCAACTCAAGTGTTCTTGCAATTACTTATTAAGGGTTGCAGAAAATTCGTAGCTCTTCGTTTCCACGTGAGGGTTTTAAAAGTGTATTAAGTGTGTAGTAGGCTTTGAACTCAACAGGCCGTGGTACAAATCTGTTTTCGGTTCCCTTGATTTAATTAAATGTTTTTGATGCTCCCTTCAAGTATCGTTTCACTTTGATGTTATTTCTCTAGCGTTCCAGTTTCCATTGGAATATAGTTTGCAAGGCTGGTAGGTAATAAATCCTACAGCATACCTATTCTAATACCTTGTCCTTATTGGTAGTTATAACTTCATAGAAAACGCGGTTTTATTTAATTGTATACTTATGTTTTTATACATAGCTGTCCTGTGAAATGAATATGTTCGGATAAAATGAAAGTTTTTTCTATGTTTTGATACTAAATATATATATATTTTTTAAATCTAATTTATTAAAAAAAAATAAGATGGCGCATAATGATTACAAGTATAGAAATGCACTTTATTGTACGATCTTAAGAACACAAAAAAAAATTTGCAAGAAGCTGTAATTCTAAAATATAATATTCGTCACAAAATTGTTTTTTAGTTCATAGTGTTGAAATTGATTAAAGTAACGAATATTTATAGGTCATAAAAAGATATAATGTAAACAAACTTTGAATAAAAAGATTTGTTTGTAAACTCTACAAGAAGATTATGAACAACCGTCAGTAAGTCAGTTCCCGCCGCGATAACGTTGTGTAAAGAGCTCATGAATAAGTGCCCCGGATGGGTTCGAAACTAGTCGGGCTAACCCGATAGAATAAGACGTGAGTATAGCCGGTTCTATACAATAACTATGAATACTACTCACGATAGTTTAAATTAAAAAACCGATTAAATATAAATCATGAATTCTATGTAAAGTATATTAAAAATGACGATATACTAGAAATATAAACATTGTGTTTATATGAATATTTGATATCAATTATATAACTGCACAGCTCATAGCTCAACAAGGACACCATATATCAATTAATAGGGCAAATTAATTTATGTCAATGCAAAACATATCGCTGTGCTGAGAAAAATGTTTTCAATTCACATACGATACTTTCAATTTAGTGTAAATGATCATAAAATCACTTTTATCGAGGCAAAATGACCGGTAAAATCTATTTTACTGTAATACGCAGGAAGATTTACTATGATAACTAATTACAAAAATAGTTGTTTTGTTTTTTTAATCTACTGTTTATCTTACCAATAATTCGCTTTTATTATTTATTCATGTTCATTTTATTCAAATAGCTACCGAGGTGTCGCAAAATACGACTAAGGTAATTTGACGTCAGGCAGGCGGCCGGTCGTAAAATACGAAGCCAAATCATGTGACAACGTTTATAACATGTTGTACTGACCACACTTAGAGCGGGATTAAGGCAGGAGAATGATGAGTTACCTTTTTGTTAGATGTGATATATTTCATTTTATATTTTTACAAGTATGTTGTAATGCATTTTTTTAATTCCTAAGAGCCACAGAATTTAAAACCATAAATATAACTTGTGTTTAAATTCATCGTTAGAAGAACCCAAAATGTTACATAGTACGGTTGGTAGCCCTGATTTAATAACGTTTCGACGAGCACGGACCTAGATTCGATATAATTAGCCTTCCTAGTAACAGCAAAATGTATAACCTATAAATCTGAGGGCGTTAAACTTTAATTTAATCCTTGATACTATAATTATTATAGTCTCGGCGCCAAAACCTTAAATCTTAATAGCATCTAGTCTATTGAAAAAGTTTTATAGTATTGAGATAGTATTACCGGATATTGAGAAAGTTCTTTGATAGACTTGTTTTTTTCTCTATAATAAGGAACTTTTATGTCTGACCTGATTATGCCAATAAGACTTGACTATAAATTTCGCATTTACTAAATATGTATAGTGTGTTAACAGCAATTTTTGCGTTTTTTGGTCTTCCGCTACTTAAACCTTACACATATGAATAAATAACTTTTTGGAAGCACCTAAAGTCAAAAGTCAAAGCCAAAATCATTTATTTGCTTAAAACATGGATTACAAGTAGATGTTAATAATTAATTTTAGAACATGTTTAGTCAAGTTTGACATGCAAATTTTTTAACCAAGTAAAATTAAGAGTTCATTTATTATATAATTATTTAGTTAACCTTACTTAGTTAGTTACTTTAGTTAGTTAATTTAGTTAACCTAAACGACTATTTATAAAACCTTTTTCGTGTTGCAGTCTTTACGTTTATTGGGATATTCTTTGGAATGACTTAAGTGATTTTCATGAGATTTTCAATAAAGATAGGAGAATTTGTAGAGTTACATATAAATCTCAAAGACGTGATGGAACAGAAATTCCAAGCAATTTCAATCAATAATAAACTGAGCCTTAGTAAATAGTAAAAAACCTTTTATAATGCTTGCGTACCAGAAACCTATAAACCCATACAAATCGCACTGAATGAAATTTCCATTCAGTGTACGTTCTATACAAAACTATGTAAAGCTTTTTGCAAATATAAAGCTTTTAGCGTAGTTTCCAACCAGGCAGTACTCATGCTCGCTGTTTATTCCCTTTACAGTCGTTAAATTGCTGCATTGAAATGTCTGCAATTTTGCTGAAAATACCTACATTTAATGAAACAAATAGCGGTTCCAAACTTACTGGTTTTAAATACTGGTTTTATTTCTGGTCTTAATGTTAAACTGTTCAATATTTTTTAATGCAATGCTTTTAGGTTAAAGTAACTTCACTCCTATCTAGAATCAAGGTGTTTCTTATAGTGAATTTCTATTTATATTTCATGAATTGAATAGTTTTTGCCATGTACATGTAAAATATAAGTTTCATATCATGTCCAATAATGGTCAATAAAGTACATGCGATGTTTACAATATGATGAACACCACCTATCCCTCGTATTACGTGGATTTAAAATAAATATTCAAACTTTATGGATATCTTCAATGATACAAGAAACTCGTTTCCTTAAAATACATTTAAGTTGTAGAGACGTGCTGAGTACAGATCGATGAGAGCTTATATTAAATAATGAAATTAAAAAAAAGACATGTTCTCAATTTTTGTTGTTCGCAACTTCGTTTTTCTCATCACTACATATTATAAAACAAAGTCCATATTTCCGTATGTACGCATAAAACTTTAAAACTACGCAACCGATTTTGATGCGGTTTTTTTAATAGATAGAGTGATTCAAAAGGAAGGTTTGTACGTATAATAACATTCAATACGAAGTAGAGAAATACTGTAATTTCTGTAAATAATTACATTTTTTTCCGCTTACATTGCAAACGCAGGCTAAACCCTACGAGATTTATCAAAATGATGTACTAAGTATTTGTACACCTTAAAAAGGTCTACAGAAAAGTCCGCGATGGTATATGTCTATCTCTTATGGATAACCCACAATAGCAGTTTTTTCATTTACTTTTTACGAAAAATGATGCCTTATGTTCAAAGCAATTTTTATACAATACAGCATTAATCCTTATCCAATTGAGTACCTTAAATAAATTGTTGATTTAATATAGATCAATATTGCCGTTTACAGCATGTAATTTAAGTGAACATTTTCGGAGATATTACAGATTTAAAATCCCGCGAGGAGGCCGCGCTTCGACCTATAAGCACTTCGAATTTAGCAGCGACCGGAGGCGCAACTAAATGTCCTTCTTTCAAGTTTATATTGTCTAATGATAAGAAAGCTATGAATGTTGTATGTAAAGACATTGTCTAATCAATTGTAAAAATAAATAATATCACTACATAGTATAAAACAAAGTCGCATTCTCTGTCTGTCCCTATGTCCGTATATCCCTATGTATGCTTCAATCTTTAAAACTACACAACAGATTTTGATGCGGTTTTTTTTAATAGATAGAGTGATTCTAGAGGAAGGTTTGTACGTATAATAAAATTCAATACAGAGTAGAGAAATACTGTAATTTTTGAGGTTTCTGTAAATAATTATATTTTTTTCTGCTTACATTGCAAACGCAGGCTTAACCCTACGAGATTTATCAAAATGATGTACTAAGTATTTGTACACCTTGAAAAGGTCTACAGAAAAGTCCGCGATGGTATATGTCTATCTCTTATGAATAACCCACAATAGCATTTTTTGTCATTTACTTTTTACGAAAAATAATGCCTTATTTTTGAAGCAATTTTTATACAGTACAGCATTAATCCTTATCCAATTAAGTACCTTAAATAAATTGTTGATTTAATATAGATCAATATCGCCGTTTACAGCATGTAATTTAAGTGAACATTTTCGGAGATATTACAGATTTAAAATGCCATGAGGAGGCCGCGCTTCACCCTATAGCACTTCGAATCCAGCAGCTATATCGTTCTTTCCAGAGTTTGTTTAACGACAAGGAAGCTGTGAATGTTGTATATAAAGACATTCTGTAATTAATTGTAAAAATTAAATACATAGGGAAAATGTAAAAGTAAATAAGTAAAAATGTACTATATGAATTTAGATATTCCAAAGATAGCAGGAAATCTTCTTGGTATAGGGAAAGGAAATTGTTTTCTCCAAATTTAACGCTTGCGGGCCACGGGCAGTAATGAATAAATCAAAACGGATCGGTTTTAATCATTTTTTTACACTGAATGACATGGGATATATATTTTATACCCGTGCGAAGCAGGGGCAGGCCGCTAGTTGTTATATAAATTTAATAATGTTATTTGTTAATTAACGCCGTGTGATATCCGGCTGAATAGAATAGTACCACCCTCATTTCTTACCGAGGTGTCGTAAAAGGCGACTAAGGTAAGTCGACCCGCCGTGTGGTATCCGGCTGAGTAGAATAGACCAACCTCATTTCTTACGGATTTATCGTAAAAGGCGACTAAGGTAAGTTGACCCATCGTGTGGTATCCGGTTGAGTAAAATAGACCACCCTCTTTCTTACCGAGGAGTCGTAAAATACGACTAAGGTAGGTTGACGTCAGGCAGGCGGCCGGTCGTAAAATACGTAGTCAAATCATATGACAACATGTTTGTGATATGTTGTGCCGACCCCACTTAGAGTGGGATAAGGGCAGGAGGATGATGAATGTTATTTGTTAATTGGTAGTGTGATAAAACTTGTTTTTTTGCGGATGTTGTGGTTGCCTTAATAAGCTGCACATTTAACGAACACTATTAATATATTTATAGTATAATAATTTATTTAAATGTAATAGGTGGTCCTACAATAACATAATGTAAATTAAAACAGAGCGATTACTGCACTAAACGAACTTTGTGATTAGTAACATGTAATATTACTGGAGGACCATCACGTAAAATCACATCACATCACAAAACCATTTCAATTTTAAGCACATACGAAAGAAAATTGTAACAAAATAACATAATGTAAAATAAAACAGAGCGATTACTGCACTAAACGAAATTTGTGATTAGGAACATGTAATATTACTGGAGGATCATCACGTAAAATCACATCACATCACAAAACCATTTCAATTTTAAGCACATACGAAAGAAAATTGTAACAAAATAACATAATGTAAAATAAAACAGAGCGATTACTGCACTAAACGAAATTTGTGATTAGGAACATGTAATATTACTGGAGGTACAGCATCACGTTAAATCACATCACATCACAAAACCATTACAACTTTAAGCACATACGAAAGAAATTTGTTACAGGAGAATCTATGGAATTTGATTTTAATCTAGCTATCATAAATAACCGCTTATAAAACTTGTCAACCTTATTTCACTTCCAACTGTTAATTCTGCTTAGCTTCGTTGATATTTTACACTAATTAGTGAATATTAATTGTAATATGAAACGAGCTAAGTTTAGTCAATCTAAAAACATCAATCGAACGGCTACTATTTGATATTTAAAACTAGCTTCAAATATTTTGCCGTCGACATTTTAATGGCTTTATGTCTGCTTAGATGAAAGGTTAGGGAAAAGTTGTTGATATTATCAGTAAACAATTTGTATAAAGTATTGTAAATGGTTATAAAGTATGACGAAAATTTCTTTAATAATGTTTAAAAAAAACACAAATTTTTGTATTTATCTCAAGAGATATGGTGCTCAGCCAGGACGTTAAAGAATAAACGACATTTAGGAAATTTAGCTCAACGTAAATATTTATATTTGTAAATCGTACTAATATTACAAAAGAAAAATATATTTTCTGTTGGTTGAAAAATTTAGTTGAATGGATAAAATTTTTAATGACGAAGACGACGTTAATGTTACAAGGACTGATAAGAAAAATTTACACATTACTTATTGCTTAGAGTTTCTAGACGCGCCATCAATGTTCTATTTAAACTGCACCTACGCACTTAATTTATTTAATATTGAGAACAAAAACCCCATCAATTCCCTACTTGACTTCACTAAAATCTTATTACAAATGCTTTTTCAAGGTTATCACTCCCAATCCTATCATAATATAAAACTAGATATTCAGTTCAAACATAATATGATAAGAACCGTCACAAAAGCCAGGATCGCGTGTAATATGGGGCAATAAAATAAAATGTTCATATTAAGCCCGCGCGTAAATATAACAAGAATATATGGCCCGCATACGCTCAAATATTGGCCCCGAAATATTTGTCCGTCGTGATATCCATGATCCTGGCTAAATGCCAGAGATCACTTTCGCTAAACTAGACGTAGGAAATATATTAGACAATAAAATAGTCTGGGTCATACCTTCAGTATGAGGAATTAGTTATTCAGAGAAATAATTTATAGAAGCAGGCGTTACTTTGTGGAGCAGACAACAGAACATAATACAGAATATAAAGTCCATAGTACAAAAGTTATAACAGATTTTTTTGCTATAATCCGCGTTTGTTTACAACAAACCAACAAACAAAATAATTGTATCATAATTTGGTTCTCTGATAAATCTTCTTTCGACCATTAACTTGAAATTTAATATGAATCTCCTTATTATTCCTCCTACGTCTCCTATTTTAGCTGAATGAGTTCACGTGTATTCTATGTGATATTTTCGAGGGATTTATCATTTACACAATATTTGTCATTTAGATCTAACAACTTAAAATTTTCCATTGTATGGTATAATTTTTTAAATATTGGTCCAGATTTCTATATTGACCAAGGAAGCAGCCATGGCTTAAGACAATTAAATAAACAGGTTGCGATTTACTAATAAATGTATAGAAACCGGGTATACTCACCTCTTATTTTATCGAATGAGCTCGATTAGTATCAAGCCCATACGGGGCTCTTATTCATGAGCTCTTTATGATGCGTTATCGCGGCGGGAAATGATTAGTTTCCGAAAAATAAGACGAGTATAGTCGGTTTCTATACATTAACTATGCATACCATAGACCAAAAAAAGGTAAAGTGAGTAGCTTTTTTTCAAAAAACTGCGGTTTTCTGTTATAAAAAAAGAGGTCGAAGCACGTTAGGTAGTCCTAAAGTATTTATTTCATCTCGTGAAAAAAACCTGTTCTATTTGAAAAATGAAAAGCACCTCTATGGTAATTCAGTCGTTTTTATACCGATCTAATATTATACATTGATGTAAAACCAAATGCGCAAAAAGCGAGGAAACCGTTCCGCCCGAAAGGCCGCAGATCCGAAGAATGAAGGCATACGAGTGAACGAACTCTGATTTCATTGTTTGCTCACTGTTTACGCAAAGTAAATGAATAATGTAGGCGTCATTGACAATGTGAATAAATTTATCGTGAAGCAGGTGGAAAAAAATGAGGGCAAATTGTATGGCACTGTCTTTTATTATGAGGCACTTAAAAACTTCATAAAGTTATTATACTAGAGTAGGGGAGCCTAACTGAAATCAGTCTATCTGAAACAAAGAGAAAGTAAATGAAGGTACAGATACGTAGCTTCATTTGCTTTCTCTAAGTCTCTCTTTTTTGTGTGTTATTAGACGAAGATAAGTATGAGTTTGTTATCTTCACTTCTTATTACTTTTTTGATACTTGCACTCACATGCTTATGGCTCCTGTACTCTATGTATAATAACTCTATGAAAAATTTAGCGAGTGAAAGCTTAATAAAAACGGAACTTGCTTCAACCTGATTGGTTGAGGGATTAGCAAAAAGCATTGAACTGAAGATTGGCTGAAAGATCGCTATAAAGTGGCATTCTAGAAGATTGTACTTTGCCTTTAATAGACGGCATACTAGCAACGTGAAACGGAAATAAAACAGTATACTAGCAACGTGAAACGAAAACATTATCAAAATATTACTTTATTTTAAATTTCTATGTGCTAAATGTACAAACACAACGAACTTCATAGTCAAATATGAATAGCTTTTTTCTTATTCATGAAAAGGGAGTATTCCAAACACTTAACGACCAGTACAGCTATATTTCATATGTAGACTACGACTGTATGATTTCCACAAGGACGACGTTTATTTCTAGTGAAATATATATTAATTTACACCTATCACTTCTAAGATATCCTACTTCTCATCCAACTAATATTATAAATGCGAAAGTTTGGAAGTATGGATGTATGCTTCTAACTCTTTCACGGCAAATCCGTTGAACCAATATAGATGAAATTTGGCACAATTATTCCTTATACACCGCGGTAACATATAGGCTATAGAAATCCTGTTAATTCTACAGGAATAGGATGACATTGAACAACGCCATCAACCTATCAAGCGACAACAGTCCACACAAACGAAGTTGCGGATAAAAGCTAGTATGTGATAAACTAAAAGTCCTTGCAACTATAAAACGAATAGGAATAAAAAACGTGATAGCTTACTCGTAGATCTGACGTAAGGATAAGCAATTCTTGATAGTAAAACTACAAAGCACATCAACCTATATAATAAATTTAGACCTTGCGATTTACAGCTACAAAAACAGAATTTAAAAGTGGGTATGTAGCCAAAACTAGCATAAAATATTAATTTTCATATATTTGGAAATCATCGTTTATCCCTTTGATCTTAAAAAGATACTTATCAGTTTTCAAAATTTCACCATCGTTTCCGAGAATTTGTTGCGTATTAACTTGGATTGCTGCAAATATTTTTTTATTGCTGGTTACTTGTTGGTACGATATAGTTAACCATCTATTAAGGTCATGGTATTTTTTACAATATAATGAATACTTTAGAATGTTATGTTAACATAAACTCAGAAGTTTCAGTTCAGTTTAACAGAACTCAGAATTTACATTTACCATAAGTCCACGTGATTCCCTGCGAGAGAATTTTAAGGAAATAGATATAGAATAGATTCTTACATTTGAAATAAATAGCAAGTTAATTTTAGAACATAAAAATATACTTGTAAAAAAAAGACTTAAAAGCGATAGGTGATATTTATAATATACAAAGTAAGAACCGCCATAAGCTTGCGGCTCCTGCTTTGCGCCTTGAAAAAGTACGTACATAAGTCGTTGATGGGTTTGGATTCTATAATAAAGTTCCGCTATCAAATTTAGCTTTGCCATTACAGCAGTTTAAAAACACTCTTAAAAGAGAGTGCTACAAAAAACCTAATATTGAGGATTAAGAATGTGTGGATGTAGCTCTCATTGAACCTGTACAAGATACGATTGGCTAAATGTGACTAGTATTAAAAATTATTTTTTTAAACGAGCAATCGCAGGGTCTCTTGTTGGCTCTTCTCGGTAGGAACAGCTTTCCGAAACAGCAGTAGATTCATCAATTTAAAAGCAATTGTTTACAAGTTTATTTTAATTTAGAATTTGAAGAATGTCTAAATAAACAATGGCGGTGTTGATATGACTTTGTTCTCGTGTCTAGGAAACATCAATCAGCCATACATCTGGCCGCAAGTGTCACTTATCGTGACCGCATATCGACCTTGTCACACATTCTATCGTATGATTTACTGGCAAACAACTAAGACAATATTTACTATCAGAGCGATTGCGATACTCACCTCTGATAGCAAATAACGATCAAACAATTTATTTGAATCTAATCTCAAGAACTACTGGACCGATTTGAAAATTTTTTTGTAAGATAGACCATTATCGAGGAAGGATATATATATTATAGAATATATAACATCACGCTAAGATGAATAGGAGGGACGACACTAAAAATATTAACGGTAAAATTTAAAGCTTTCCTTGCGTGCGGAAAACGGTGAAAGTTATTCAAAAATCTAATAATGAACTCATGATAACTACTTTTATGTTCAAAATTTCGGAAAAAAATTTGGGAGATACTGATTTCTATGCGGGCGAAGCTGCTGGGACAGCTAGTTACTTATAATTGTACCACTGTAACATGTTTATAACATGTTGTGCCGACCCTACTTAGAGTGGGATAAGGACAGCAGAATGATAATGTAACTAAGAATTATGTTATCGCCTATAATTGGTACTAGATAATTAATTTAAAATATATAGAATATTTTTTGTATTATTTAAATAATATATATTATATTAATATGATATTTGCATAGCTGTTGGAGATCCTAGTAAATAAATAAATACAATGCTAGCCACAAAAGTATTTTAAGGAAGTCCAGATATAATTTCTTTTACGATGAATTTTTTATTGGAATGACTATATGCTGTTAGCCCTAACGGCTTTAACAGCGTAACTGGACGGGACAGGTGACGTAGAAGCATCGTCGAGAGCCCAGAAGGTCTACCAGTCTCAGAGACATCGTTCAAATTGTGCCTCCTCTTAAGCCGGACCACAACTTAGGGCGACGCGTAATGGAGAACAGAGATATTTGAGACTATAAGTATGTTAATGTAATTCTTGACAGACTAACCAGAATCTGTAGACGTTGGCCTTCAAGATTTAAATAATATAGTACCTGGGTGACCGAGCCTTGCTCGGTAATTTTTAAAATAATGTAAAAAAAAAAAATAATAGGGCAGGTGGGGCTCGATCCTAAGTATTTTTAGTAGACCTAGTTCACCGCCCGTTCCCCAAATGAACTACCATGACTAAGTTTGACAGCGAAAATTTTAGAGCCCAAAAAAACAAGGATAAAACGACATTTTTTTGAAATAAAGCTTATCTAGATCGATTTTTCTCCCTCAAAACCTCCTACATGCTGAATTTCAGAAAAATCGTTGGAACCCTTTCCGAGATTCTGAAAATATTAAAGATAAATCATTTGCATTAACAACGCCATATTAATAGAGGCAAATATTAAATATTCGCACATTTGGTATAACTTTAAACGTATACGATGTGAAATCAAACAAACGAGGAGTGAGTAAATATCAACATTGGCTTAAGCACGTTCTGTGAAGTGATAAGTTAAGACGAAGCAATCGTTCGACGTATTATCAATGGGTCATTGACATTTCTACAATGTGATAACGGGTTATGTCATCCGTTATCCGGACAACTGTATATATTTCATAAAGGTGCCTTTAATATTTACTCTTTATTAGTGTATAAAGCCCGTCATGCTTCGCTATAGCTCATTCTAAAATTGAAAAGTTTAGGTAAGTCGACCCAACGCGTGGTACCTGGCTGAGTTTTTTTTTATTTTTTTATTTATTACATAAAATCTTAAATGAGAATACAAAATTCGACACGGCATAGCATAAACTTAAAACAAGTAGAATAGACCATCCTCATTGCTTACTCAGGTATCGTAAAAGGCGACTAAGGTAAGTTGACCCACTGTGTGGTATCCGGTTGTTTAGAATAGATCACCCTCTTTCTTACCGTGGTGTCGTAAAATACGTAGCCAAATCATTTGACAACATGTTTATAACATGTTGTGCCGACCTCACTTAGAGTGGGATACGGGCAGGAGGATGATGAAATCCCATCATGCTTCACTATGCTCATTGAAAAATGTTTATAAATTTTTCCTCATATAAACCTCTGAGTGACACATACATTCATACATTAAGTTGCAAGTTAATTAATCTATTAAATACTTTTTAGGTTTTATATACAAAAACATGGGAAATCTGAAGTATAAAATGAAGGTTAATAGTATATTAATATGAATTAATTGGTAGTGTCCATTTTTAAATAAAAATTGAAACATATTTTCAAAGAAAACTCCATATTGTCTTCCCATTGCTGCCTGAATTCTTTTATACTATTGCGTTAATTATTTTCAGTTTTATATTTGTTTCCATTTTACTATCGTGATCAGTGAATATTAATTTTCATATATGAAAAACTAGAGTTATACGCTTCAGTAAATAGATTCTAAAGATAATATATTAAAATATGTAGAGCTTAAAGTCGTCGAGAAAATGCGCGATGGTTCATAACATAAGGAAATTTCTAAATGCATAAAATTTTCCAGACGATGAGACCCAAGAAGAATGCGTTTTGTCTAGCTGCCTGCCCCGAGGCGCTGTTGACAAAGAAAAACTGCAAGTGCTGCGAAAAATTGCTACTATAAAAAATGCAAGTTCTTTATACGTTGCACTGACTACGAATGCATGACATCGGTTCGTTAAGCATTGCAAAATGTAATCCGTGCAAAACCACTGCGGTCTGGGCTTTCATGACGACTAATTAGTATTTTTCATAAAAAATGGTACTGTAAAAATATTTTTTAAGGAATGCTTTCTGAGTCTTTGGTACTGTGTATATAAACATTACATATATTTTTATAATGTAATCGAAATATGTGCCAAAAGTCGTAGAAGTTATTGAAGTAGAAGCCATAACTCATGACTCTTTTTGGGATTTTGATTCTAGTGTTATTCTTCCTGTTTTTAGCTAACAGACGTTATTTGCTGGTCACCGGTGCCTTTATTGAATTTCTTGGCTTTCTACGCTAATGGTTGTCTGTCAGCATTTTTCTGAGGTCTAAGAACGTTGCGTCTTCTGTTCGAATCCCTGGGAGCTATAAGATCACAGCAGTTCTATGCACCCCATGCTAGTACTATGTTCCCCGCCTACCTCCACTCCAGTTTCGCGACACGATGACCTTTATCAGTAATTTAGTAAGATTTTCTCATTTGAGATTCAATTACGTAGAGACACTATCTCAGATGTTGTGAGACCGATAGTCAATATATTATACGATACTAAGATCAGATGCATAGGTCTCATTTACAACACTGTTGTAGGATTTTGTGTATCATATTTTATTCAGACTTTGTCTATGTTAGTAACCAAATTACTGTCTAAATTTATTTCATTTGTAAATAACACGGAGAAGGCGTGAATGTGTGGTTTAAATAGGAACAAGGAATTCTTGAACGGTCTGATTTGTTAGGCACCTTTGCAATACCGCAGACTTAACTGAGTCTGGTTCGAAATCGTAGTCGTTGTGAATATTCATGTGATTCGCAACGCAAAAGGATCTTGCTGCAATTTGCACATTGGGATTGTGAAATGTGTTGTAAAATAGGTAGTGAAGAACATTTGTGAAAAGGATTTGAAAATGTAATAGTGACGTTTTGGTGACGCTCGTTCTCGTTTCTATCATTCTTATTTTCAATTTTGCTTAATACCGAACATACTGTTGCGATGCAAAATGGCAGGTTAATTATATCAAATAAATGCTATAGGCAAGATATGAGGGTTTACTGGCGAAGTTTTACTTCACTATAAATCGCATGATAAATTTTAAATATCTATTGAACAGTTTTTGTAGAAAACTCATAAGTTAACAGGAACCCAAGATCTGGCCACAGTCACTTGAAGTACTGGAATAGGAATATGATACGTTTAAAATTAGAAAAAAGTAATAATTCTCTTTAATGTAACAAATGTCGGTGAATAAAGAAAATTAATCTATATATACAGATTAAACCATACTAATAAGTATATTTAACGAAGTTGACTCAGACGCGGTTACAAGCATAATTAAATAAAATCTCTGGTTCAAACTTATGATATTCCATATCCTTACTAATGATACGTGAAAGTTTGTCTGTCTGTTACGCTTTCACAGCTGTTACGCTTAGCCAATATTAATG
Source organism: Morpho helenor (assembly GCA_029227775.1). Taxonomy (NCBI): domain Eukaryota; kingdom Metazoa; phylum Arthropoda; class Insecta; order Lepidoptera; family Nymphalidae; genus Morpho; species Morpho helenor. The sequence goes on along the minus strand of JARGCU010000037.1, from coordinate 10,597,974 downwards.
AACTTTGGTATACAAGAATACAGGTATTGAAATAATTTGTAGGATTCTTTCTAGTCGTTTGACTACAGAATTGTCTGCCTGAACGGGAAGCGGCAGTGAGTAGGGAATTTAACATCAAGTACGGGAAACTTTGAACAGTGGCTTTAATTGTCAAGACGATGCCGCTAAATATGGGTAGCACGAAAAGGGTAGCTTCAATCTAAGAGACGGTGACAACGGCCAAATAGTCCTCTTGACTGCAATAAATAAGGATGCAGGGGACTGCCATTGTTATTTCCTTAACGGGCCGTCTTATGGCCCTCTTAATTAATTTGAAACTTTCTGAGGTCTCCTGTGGCGTGCAATTTGAATAATAGCGCGGATAGGGCGATGAAGCTTAATTTTAATTGCAAATATTTATGTTAAACGAGCATCCCGGAGGAGTCGAATGTCTTCCAATATTGCAAAGTATGATTCATTGTTTTGCTGTTGTTACAAGAGGCCCTACAGTTTGCCATTTTGTTATCATAATATTATGCTACGATGAATATCACCTGATTCGCTGGTCCACAGTCTTTAGACGTACCTGAAAATGAATAACAATTTTTAGTAACAAATAAAATAAAATGAGATTTGGCGTTCAGACAGAACGCTTAAAATTACTTAATAACATCAAAAAAGTTTCCGTTGGCTAACAAATTTACCGCTAAGTTTCTTACGTAGCACCACTAAGTAAAAAAACATTCTCACCAAATACTAATACTATTTTACTAATATTTTATAGTGTTGCTGTTATATAGAGTCTAAGTTAAGTCTTTATGGTTATGATAAAGAAGTTATAGCCATAAAAATTTGGTAAACGATGCAGCTATAATTTTCTTTGTCACATTGCAAATCTTTATCTAAATAATGTCTGAAAATATTCATCATCCGTTAGTAACTAATTTGACATAATCTGTAATTTTATTTTTTATTTTATTTATATAAGGGAAAAAAACAGTAAAATGAATCATACAAATTAAGTTCAACAATAATATCGAAATCTAATCTATAAAGAAACTAAAAATTTTATCTTTATTACTTAAGTAATGAATAAATAAACATGTATTTATTTAAATAGTTTATATTTATATAAGTTAGTTAATAAGAAAGAAAAAAAGAAAAAAAACTTATCATGTCTTGTCTATTTTATTCTACGTTATGGTGATCGCGACATACACTCAATGTCCAATAAAAATTATAAAGTGGTAACATACACGTAATAAGAACGAATTAATAATAATACTAACTTTTATTGGGAACAATACATAGGTCATAGAATAAAAAACGTTTAATTAATATAATTCATCAAATAAATTCCACTATACAAGCATGCTTAGTGTAGAATTCATACTTTAAGTTATATTTTGTAAAAAATTACGATTTTAATAAAGATTATCATAACCAATCTTTATTTATTTAAAATAATGTCTTTTTAAAAGATCATAGACACAGCTGTCATAATTTGCGCATATAAAACAAAAGCTTAAAAAGTTTTCCATTTCATAGTTGCAACAACATGGGAATCGCAACAGAAAGCACGTTCTAGCAATCTATAACACTAAAACGCTCGTTAGGGACGCTGCGAGTCGAGACGTTCACACCTAACTATCCACATACTTAATGAGAGACCATCTAGACTAGACTTAGATATAGGTCATTTCCTACAGATGTTGCAGAGATATGAAAAGTATTTTATTATTTACGTTTAATTATGAACCAAAACTAATGAGAATATTATTTTGCTATAATCCGCGATAAAAGAAAATATATGTGATGCTAAATGTAGAGTGTACTATTCGTCCTCATACCTGATACATGCAGAACTCATGCACTACCCGACAACGATAACACAACAATACACAAGCACTGCACACATTCACCATCACAATGTCAACAACACCGTTTCGCCCCGTAACCGAAGCATCGTCAGGAGATAGACTCCACGACATAATCGTAAAGCCATTATTATGAACCATTAATAATTAACAACATAATTATGAACCAATCATCATCATTCTCCCTGCCCTTATCCCACTCTAAGTGGGGTCGGTACAACATGTTGTAACATAATTTGGCTAGATATTTTACGACCGGCCGTCTTACTGACTTACCTAATTGCCTTTTACGACACGTCGGTATGAAAGAGGGTGGTCCATTCTACTCAGCTGGATACCGCACGGCGGATCCAATAACGTTAGTAGCTTTTTATGACACCTGGGTAAGAAAGTGGGTGGTCTATTCTACTCAGCTGGATAGCGTGTGGCATATCGACTTACGTTAATCGCCTTTTACGACACCTCAGTAAGAAATAAGTGTGGTCTATTCTTCTCCAAAAGTTGTTCATTATTTTTAAAGTATTAAGTATTCTATCCCGTCACATTTTTTTATGAAAATACTCACCTGATAATTAAACACACGACAATATACATTTAGCACTTATAAGTCAATAATTACATATGCGTAAAATTAATATTCTTGATATTGTTATATCGTCGGCAGTAACTAACTGTGTTTCCTATATCAATACTAAAATAACACTAAACCATATCATTGAAGTATAGAATGTACAAGATTTCATACAAATTTCGCACGGCACACAGCTTCTGTTCGTCACTGTCGAGTAATTAAGCGAGTCGCGCGACTGAAAACATTAATTCAAACAAATATAAACCTTACTACTGTACTATAAAGCACATATTCCCTATTTAGAAATGATTAAATACGAGCTCGTGACTCCTGGGTCGCTCTCACGCAATGCCCATCATAATGACGGTTTAAAAAACTATGTGGCCTATTCTATTGCAGATGTTTGGGTCGCAGACGATGTAAAACACGTGAAATTGTAATTACAAAGAGTTGATGTTACTTACATAAATTAAGGTAAACCATATACCACATAGTCACCTAGTTCGAAAAGTAGGTATTATAAAAGTAATAAATAATAATAAAATTAAAACATGATTTAATAGACTTCTACAAGCAGAAGCATATTGCTTCTTTAAGCATTTAATTAGAATATAAACTGTTTATATTATTTAGTAAAAGAATAATCAAATGGATACCTCTAAAGAAATGATTAAGTATTATGTCTTCAACCGAGAATATTTAAGTATAAAATTTTATTGCTGCTCTTCTCCTATTCATCTTAGCGTGATGCCATATCCTCCTGAATAAATGGACTATCTTACACTAAAAGAATTTTTCAAATCGGTCCAGTAGTTCCTGAAATTAGCGCGTTCAAACGATCAATCAATCAATCAATCAAACAAACAAACAAACAAACAAACAAACAAACAAACATACAAACAAACTCTTCAGCTTTATATATTAGTATAGATTATAGAGAGAAAATACTAGAACTAACGGAATCGTTGTCCTCAAACTTCGATAAGATTGAATAAATAAATAAAGATATTTCTATAATTTTAATAAATAAGGACCAGGTTAAAGAATAAAAGTGAGCTGAATTTATTGTAATCTATCCATTAGTTTTTCTTGGATTACAAATTATTCCGTTATAAAATTATTTTATTTATATAGATACACGCAATTACGAGTATATTAATGACACCAGGTGGCGTCCCCTTTACAATACACGTAACCCGACCGTGACAGTCGTCATCCAGGTTTATATGGCTTCCGAATATATCCTGTAACAGTCAGTTATGTTCTACGTCTTTCAAAGATAAAAACAGTTCCTTTCATAAATATAAAAACCTGATGATATTAAAATAAACAAACCGAATAACAATTTTTAACAGACTCACTTAATATAAAAAAACTCGAGCGCTCCAGAACTAACCTTATTTCTGCATTAAGTAGGTAATCAAGAAGATATAATACAATTTGCGAATCTATCGATATGTTCAGCGATACATTTATTAAGTTTAAAAAAAATTCATTCGACATTGGAGCCTTAGTGTTAGATTTAGTTTAGTTTATTTTAGATAACTCTACAATTTTTTTAAGTTCATAGTTCGAATTTTTGATGAGTGAGTGATACACAGATAATTGTGAATCACTCACTCATCAAAAATTGTGTAAATATATGTATGTTTGATTAAGACCCATAATGAAATCTTATTTCTGGTTTCGGATCAGTTCAAAAATAAAAGGGAAATACACGGGTTATGCACCATTAGGGAGGTAATCAGTTAATATTTAGGTAATCGAATTATCAGGAAATCGAATTAGTCCATCGAAGATTTTACCAGAATTTTGGAATGGCAGAAAATGTCAACCACTTAGAAGAAACTAGAAGTCGAATTTTTTCTATCCAACGAATAGTCTAATTGTATTAAACAATTCCACTATTAAATAAATCTAAAAAGTTGTGGAGTTTAGATAAAAATCTTTTGATAATTGAAAAGTATAACAGCCAAAAAAAATAAGATTAATGCGATTTTTATCCAATAGAACAAAATAAAAACAGCAGTTTTAATTGGAAACGTAATTAAAATAATGAACTTTAAAATCCTTGACATTTGCTGAGAGCTGTTGGATTCGGAGCAAGGTAAAAATTAAAAATATAAGAGGAAATACGAAATCATACTTTTATGTAAAATAAAGAACATTTCAAATTTATCTTACATTTTCCTTCTATTGATTAGTAATAAATAAAAAAATTCCAACAAAGATTTGTTGAAGGGTGAGACTACGAGTACAACTAAAACAATAAAATATTATTGCCATATGGGACTTAGAACAAATGGAATAGAAATTAATTATTTAGTAACAGTAACTACACCAGAAAATTTATTGACTAGATATAAATAATATAAATTTTTATTAAAATTAGATTAAGTAGATAATCGCTGTCGAGAACACAGTAATTAAAATTGTATACTACAGTTACCGAGAACGTACGGTACATTATGGTATATCCAATTTGAATAAGTGCGAGAGGTATTAAAAATTCGTACCAGCCTAGCCCAATCGTTGTAAAGATGTTAATACGCGGTATTGGTAGATAGGACAACTAATTTAAAAAGATTGCACGAAGATGCTGGATTCTAGCTGCACAAGACAGAATGTCGCGTAAAGACTCTAAAAGACTCTAAAGACTGGAGATACTCCAGCAGTAGCAACGTACAAAGCAATCTGTAAATTTCTATAAATCCGAAACAGTAAATGTAATCTTGAAAGTAATTATACTTGCCCGAGCAAAGAACTATATAATTGCTTATTTTTATAATATACCTACTTGAATTTATAGATAGTTGTTTTATATAATCGTTTTTATTATGTAGATTATTTGTATCCGTTTAAATACTATGCGTAAACAAATAAGTGTTTAATTAGGTCAGATAAATATGTGTATTTTATCATGCACATTGTGAACTAGTTCATTGACCCGGGTTTCGTAAGCCATTGTTGTGTTTTTCCTATTACGAGCGTGTACAGCTTTTGTTCGAGATTTTCTACGTTCAAAGACTGGTTGTAATTATGCTGTGATCTTTTATGAGGCGCAGGAATTACTACGACTAAAGGCTTTGCATCAAAAACTCCGCTGCTCCCTTTTACGGCAAAAAATGTTCGAGTAGTTTCAGGTATTTTTAAATGTTTGGATTTTGACCTCGTTTTTTTTAGTAAATAATAATACTAAGCATGAATATTGCAATAATGAAAAATAAGTTCTGGTTTGTAGTTTTGAGATAGCATATACTGAAATGTGTTTTAAGGAGGAGTTGCATTGCGTCATTGTTTAAAGAGACATCGCGGGATCGAAACTCGAAGTAGGAACTAATAGGCTTTATTTAAATACTCATGAGATGAATTGATATTTAAAGCTCATCATCATATGACTTACAAATCAATTATTTTCGATAAATGAAAATATCGAAAACTGCATTTTGTAGTACCCATGGTAGGTGAAAACATATATCCTTCTCTTTAACCAGATATAAGGTGGACATGCGGGCGTGGGGCCCGGTGCAAAGTATTACTCTCGAGCCTTAATAAAGTGGACTGTATTTTTTATTATTGCTGGTTCGCGGAAATCCCCAAAATACTTGCAAATAACAAGGTAGGATATGGCAGCAGTCTGGTACTGGGCGGGAATAAAATAACTGCCAAGAGGGATGGAGGCACTTACTTGTGATGTCGGATCCAACACTTTGTCCATTCACTGCTGTTAACACTATTTACACTACACAAACGTGCTAGCGGTGCGGTGCGAACTTATAGCCAAAATTATGCGCGTGCGGCGATAGATCACATACAGCGTTGATGTGTGACGTGCGACGACCGTCTTGCGACTGAAGTGCGTGCGGAAGGAAACGGGAAGGATGCTATTGCAAGTATGATATCAAACATCCCCCCGGCCATGAAGGATCCCTTCATAAATGCGGTATAAAAAATAACAAAAATTAATCTACAGAAGAACCTAAAACTACTTATTCATATAATTTGTGCGTAATACATTAAAAGTAAACTAAACCTAAACAAATTATAAATAACTATTGCATTGGCAACGGGCAGAGTTTAACAACGGGTCTATCATAAGTACCACTCTTGGTCTTAACTTGAGCGACTCGAACCACTCCATTTTTACCCGGGAAAACCTTAGTTATAATTCCTAAAGGCCACTGCAACGGCGGTGCGTTTTCTACGTTAAGAATAACAACGGTTCCTACTGTAAGCGGATGAGACGGTGTATTCCACTTTTCTCGCATTTGCAAATTATGCAAATACTCCGTCTTAAAGCGTTTCCAAAACGATTGGACAAGAGAGTCCATTAACGAATGTCTAGTTAAAAGACTAGTACGTTCACTAATGTTAGGTGCGGGTATAAACTCTAGCGGTATAGCGGAAAGAAAATGTGAAGGTGTAAGCGCGGTTGGCTCAGAAGGGTCTGAGCTTAAAGCGTACAAGGGGCGGCTATTAAGTAGCGCCTCTATTTGATTAAGTACAGTGAGCACCTCATATGACCATATTTGTTTTCCTATAACACGGAATAACAAAGTTTTGACGCTCTTAATATTGGATTCCCAAATCCCTCCGAAATGACTTGCGATGGGTGGATTTAGTTGCCACGTGATGCGATGTTTCGTCAGTTCAAGATTAAACATTTTATAATAGTCATCTGACTGCAAAAAGTTATGTAACTCATTAAAGTAAGCCTTAGAGGCAATAAAGTTTCTCCCGTTGTCACTGTAAAGAAACTTACAGGGACCACGGCGAGATATAAACCGTTTAAAAGCGTCTAAAAAGGTAGCGGAACTCAAATCAGATGCTAATTCTATGTGAACTGCCTTTGTGACTAAGCACACAAACAAACATATGTATGCCTTTTGTCTACGTATTCCACGTCCTCTACTTGGCGTTACATATAAAGGTCCTGCATAATCCAGGCCTGTATGTAGAAAGGCTTTACATTGCTCCAGCCTACATGGAGGAAGATCTGACATAAGAGGAAATGTCGGTTTCGGATTAAGTTTGAAACAAGTATTGCACTTATGAATGCGTTGACGCAACAAGCGTCGTACGGATAAAATCCAATATTTTTGTCTCAATATGGAAAGTAATAATTGCGGACCTGCGTGTAAATTATTGCGGTGATAATAATCAACTAAAATATCTAATATGTGCCCCTTTTTGGGCAATAAAGCGGGGTGCTTATGTGAAAAATCTAAAGTAGAATAGGACAGACGTCCACCTACGCGTAATATGCCGTTAGAAACGAAAGGGAATAACTTTCTCAAAGCGGGCGAACATGATTTATTATTTTTAATATTATTGAGATCGTCACTAAAGGCTTCGCGTTGTATCGCTTGAAATATAGCTAATTCTGCCGTATTCATATCCTCAGCTGTTATTGTTTTATTACGCGGAAGTTTTCGCAAGAACCGAAGGATATAAACGGTGCAGCGAATAAATTTGGTCCAAGAAGAAAACTTGGAACCAAGCGTTACGATAATATTTTCATCGTGCGGTCTTGCTACATGAGAAACAGTTTTCTTCTCAGGTACTGCGGTTTTATCACTAGGTGCAAAGGTATTTAGACACCATTCTTCAGAGCGAGACGAAAGCCAAGGCGGGCCTCTAAACCAAAGCGTGTGCTCTAAAAGTTGTGTAGGCATAAGCCCGCGTGAGACACAATCCGCAGGATTTTGAGTTCTGGCGATGTGATAAAAGTCAACCTTTAAAGTTGATAAATGCGTCTGGATTTCTGATATCCTATTAGCTACGTAAGTGTTAAATTTATGCGGTGAAGAAAGTGCCCAGCACAGAGCAACTTCTGAATCAGAGAATACAAGTACCTCATTTATAGTTATGCGGATAGACAAAGTGTCATAAACTGATCGAACTAAACGTGCGAGCAGAACTAAGGCATTTAGTTCGAGTCGAGCGAGTGTGATCTTTGGCTTTAAAGGTGCCACGCGAGATTTAGAACAGACTAACGTAACTATAGGCGGAAGATTCGCAGTCTCAGTGTGTAAATATAGCACACAACCATAAGCCTTCTCACTAGCATCTGCAAATGCAAGAAGTGTAACTTTAGAAGTTTTCTCAATTCCCATATAGCGGTTAAATTTAAGTTGAGCGATAAGTGGCAACTCAGAAATATAGTTTTGCCATTTATGAACAAAATATACAGGAAGAGAGTCATCCCAACCTATATAAAGTAGCCACAATTCTTGTATTATCAATTTAGCGTATAGAATGACAGGACCAATAAGGCCTAAAACGTCATAAAGACGAGCGGTAGTGGAGAGAATAGCTCGCTTAGTACAAGCTCTCGGCGGTTGCGTTACGGTAAATACAAAATCATCAGATGCAGGTAGCCAGTGCAGACCGAGAATTTTAAAAGTGCTATTAGGGTCAAAAGATATAACCTCCGATTGGCAGTGAGATTCTGGGACGTGTTCCAACAATTCATGTGAATTGCTGGTCCACTTCACCAGTTCAAATCCACCTGCCTTGAAGAGATGGATCAATTCATCCGCTACCTTGACTGCTTCATCGAGCGTTGAAGCAGAAGAAGCCAAATCGTCCATATATACATCTCTCTCGAGCACGGCGGCAGCAAGAGGCCATCTTTGCCTTTCGTCACTGGCTAACTGGCGTAAGGTGCGTATTGCCAGAAATGGCGAAGAGCGGAGACCGAATGTAACTCGATTAAACTGATATATTTCGAGCGGTTCGTCAGGAGAAAAGCGGTATATAATTTGTTGATATTTGCGGTGCGGGGGATTCACATTAATGCACAAGTACATTTGTTTTACGTCGGCGAAAAATGCTATGCGGAAAATGCGAACATTTAATAAAATATTAAAAATGTCTGTTTGCAAATTGCAACCAGTATACAAAATGTCGTTAAGTGACAACCCTGTATCTGTACAAGCGCTGCCATCTAATACGACGCGTAATTTTGTAGTCGATTTATCGTTGCGTACTACAGGATGATGCGGGAGAAAGTAGCCGGGCAAAAGACAATTGTCAGGTGACACGCGTGATAAAATACCCGTAGCAAGATAGTCGCGGATGACGTCATTATATTTTTCGTGAAGCTCAGGTTCTCTAGAAAACTTCTTCTCTAAATTAAAAAACCTACGCCGAGCGGTGATGTAGGAATTACCTAAATTATTAGGGTCCTGTTTAAAAGGAAGATCAACAGAATAAATACCATCCGGACTACGTGCGGTTGTTGAAATATATATTTTTTCACACCGTTGTTCGTCAGGACTCAAAAACTTGCGAACAGGTGTTTCTTCAAGTGACCAAAATTTTTCTATTAATTTATCTAATGGTTCACTTGTGAGCGAACACATAGTGCGTGTGTGACAAGGCACAGAAATGATAGGGGCGTCACCCATTACAATATAACCCAAACAGGTTTCGAAAGCGGAAGGCATATTATTCTTACCTATTATTTTTTCATATAATAATATCCTGCAGTAAATATTCACACCGAGTAAAACATCTATCGGACCCGGTTCAGAGAACGTGTCGTCCGCGAGCGGTAAGTTGCGAATATAATCTATCGATGTTAAATCGACGTTCGCGTCAGGTAAGTGTGACGTAATGCGTTCGACAACCATAGGCTGTATAAAATATTCTGACAAACTGTCAAAGCGGGAGTTAAACTTGAGGTCAGTATAACCCAAAATTTTCTGAGAGGTTCCACCGAACCCCTGAACCTCAGAGTAGCGGTTTTGCGGAGAAATATGAAGTGAGAGTCGTTTACAACAGTCAAAAGAAATATAATCACTTTGCGACCCTGGGTCTAGAAGACATCTCAAATAATGCGTGCGGTTATATTTATCAGTGACCCTTATCTTGGCTGTGCCAAGCAAGGTAGTAGTTGCGGTGCGGTTTAAGCGGTCATAATGACAGACAAGAGCATTACTTGTATTTAAATTGGCGAGCGCAGAAGCATCGTTAGTGCGTTCTATACGCTCGGCCGACTCATTGCGAGGCGAGTCGTAAGCGCGCGAGTGAGTCATACGAGACGGCGAGTTACTACGCTGTGCGGGCGGTTGTATCGCGGCAGGCTCCTTAGCTTTGTTTTGAATATTAAAATGTAATAAAGAATGATGTCTTGCAGAGCAAAAATTACAAGTATGCTTTGATGCACAAGACATAATTCTATGACTAACACTCAAACAATTGCTACAAAAAGAATTATTTTTAACGTAATTGTATCTTTGTTGCGGCTTTAATTTCATGAAAGAAGAACACGAATACATATGAGAATGTTGAATATTCTTACATAAACTACAATTAATTTTATTGTTTGAATTAAATACCGAGTCCGTATTAACAAAGGTTTTCGTTGACGGAACTTTCGCGGGAGAAGGAATATTTTTATTACGATATTTAATCGGCTGCGGGTTAGAAAAATTATTAATAGAACGCGACAATACTTTGTTTTGTTCCTTAACAAATTCGATAAGATTTTTATATGACGGAATCTTATCTTGGCGGTTCAAAATTTCAAACATTCTTACTGTATCCGAATCTAACTTTTGCGTAGCCAAATGAAAAAATATAAAATCGGTTAAATACAATTTTAATTGCTTAAGCGCTTCGACCGAAGAGTCGAAGGTGTTAATGAAATGATCTAATGCATTTATATTATTACTAGCGAGCGGCTTAAATTGTAACAATTGATTGAGATAAGCGCTGGCGAGCGAGCGGGGGTCGTCATACTTTTGTATCAGGGCCTCCCATATAATAGAATAATTTTCAGCGGTCAGCGGTAAGCCCGAACAAACAGACGACGCCTTACCAGACAATTTACCGACTAAATAAAATATCCTTTCACTATCAGATAGATTAGAGTTGTCATGAATCATACTTTTAAACTGCTGGTAAAATAAAGGCCATTTACAGACATCTCCATCAAAAGATAGTAAGTCTATAGGCGGGAGGGGCGGTTTTAACTTAGGTATATGCGAAGATGATTGCAGTTTATTATTAGCGGTTTCGCTATTTAGCGCCAATATTTGCTTAACGAAACAAAACATTTCCTCAAATGAGATCCATGACTGGTAATTAATAGGCTTTTTAGGATATAATTTTAGATTAAGAACATTCAATGAATCTAAATTTTGCTCGAATTCCTTCCGCAAAGTATCGATGTTAATAGTTTTCGAACTCAAAACTGCAAATTTACTAGGATCTTTTTCGCATAAAACAGCTGTATCGTATATACTTTGCATCCGAGAAAACATGGCATCGCGTTTCGATTCCAATATTAAAAGCATATTAATATCGTCATTGTCAGATGAGGTTTTTGTATCACTTCTACTCATTATGAAGTAACAAAAATATCGTTATTAGAACGCGCGAGAATATACCTTATGAACTAAATAATACGAGTCAACCAGCGTTTGATAAATAATCCGAGCGGGTGGTTTGAACAAAATGCAACTAGCGAGCGGAGCTGCACAGCGACGTCGTGACCTTCTAACTTAATATCGGTCGAACGAAATAATACGAAGTTAATAATTAACTAAGTACAAAGCGAAACGAGTGAAATGCACGAGAATGTATGCGATATATTATGATATATAAAACTAAAACAGTTGCCAATGCGGTTTAATGAAAATATATTATAATTTTAACAACTATTTAGTATTACAGCACAAATTATCTGTATTAAATAAATAAGTAGTCAACTGCAGTATGCGGTTTATTTACGATAAGAACCGATTTAAAGTATAAGATAAATTTTAATGAATTTGAATGCGGTTTAACTATAATATGCGGTTAATAATTACGGTACAAATCGAACAATAGACAAAATGGTGGCCCGAATGACTAAGAATATTAATAATTTCGGTTCGATGTGACCAAAAAATGGACATGCGGGCGTGGGGCCCGGTGCAAAGTATTACTCTCGAGCCTTAATAAAGTGGACTGTATTTTTTATTATTGCTGGTTCGCGGAAATCCCCAAAATACTTGCAAATAACAAGGTAGGATATGGCAGCAGTCTGGTACTGGGCGGGAATAAAATAACTGCCAAGAGGGATGGAGGCACTTACTTGTGATGTCGGATCCAACACTTTGTCCATTCACTGCTGTTAACACTATTTACACTACACAAACGTGCTAGCGGTGCGGTGCGAACTTATAGCCAAAATTATGCGCGTGCGGCGATAGATCACATACAGCGTTGATGTGTGACGTGCGACGACCGTCTTGCGACTGAAGTGCGTGCGGAAGGAAACGGGAAGGATGCTATTGCAAGTATGATATCAAACATAAGGTATTGCTTGTCTAATGATAGGCTAGTAAAAGGCTCTAAAGAATATTCCTAACCAAATTTTTAACAAATATTTGTACAATTTAGATTGATTTGTTACAAGGTTAGGAAAATAATTCTAATTATTAAAACTAAGTTCAACAGTTTGTTCTATAAAACAAGTAGGTACATAACAGTATATCTGTGAGAGTTACAATGCCAGCTTTAAATTCATATATTTCGTAAGAACACAGCAGCGATGTGAAACGTAAACAATAGAGATGAATTATTTATTTAATTATATTACTCCTTACATGTTTTCGAAATTTAAAAGCATACGTTGACTACATGTTAATTTTAAATTGAAGTGAGTCACAATTATATACTTCAGCAACCTTCCTAGTTTCCGTTATAAGATAATTTAATCTTCTAATTTATTATGATTTCGTATCTTATCTTATTTCTTACTAATATTATTTAAAAAAAAACTAGCTGTGCCAGCAGCTTCGTCCGCATGGAAATTAGTGTGTCACAAATTGAAATTTTCACCATAAATAAAATCATTAAAAAAGTAGTTTAGAGTGATTAACTCAGTTAAAAGATTTAAATAATTTAGTCGTTTAAACAACGGGTAAAGGAATCCTGGAGGTATAAATTCAATATTAGGCCGTTCGTTCAAACACACTAAAGCATTTTTTATGCATTTTCGTTAGCAATGAAAACTTTAAACCTATTAATCTCACAACATGATTATTTTAGCGAGCGATATGATATTGTAACGCAAGGAAAAGGAGGAGAGCGAAAGTTGTAGCGTAGAGACGTGAAGTTAGCTGTGGAGAGGTGCGGTGAGAAGAGGTGTTGTGAGGGGAAGTGCGGAGAGGAGAGTGCTAGCGCCTTTTTAAATAGTCGATATATGTGCGGGAAGTTAACAAGATGCTAAAAATAAATTGATTGACTTTTCGTTCTTAGAAGAAGAAAATCATTTCTTATTTATTGAGTAAATATAAAGTGAAACAACAAAAAGTGTGATTTACCGATAATGTTATTGTTAAAAAATCAAATTTTAATTACTAGTATTTACGGATACGTAAGCCGTGTGGTATCCGGCTAAGTAAAATAGACCACCCTCATTTCTTACCGAGGTGTCGTAAAAGACGACTAAGGTAAGACGACCCACCGTGTAGTATCCACGTTGAGTAGAAAAGATCACCCTCATTTCTTACCGAGGTGTCGTAAAAGGCGACTAAGGTAAGTTGAGCCAACGTTGGTATCCCTTTTAAGCAGAAAAGATCTCTTTGTTACCGAGGTTTCGTAAAATACGACTGGGGTAAGCTGACGTCAGGCAGGCGGTCGGTTGTAAAATGCGTGGTTGAATCACGTGACACCATATTTACTATATATTGTGCCGACTCTACTTAGAGTGGGATAAAGGCAAGAAAATGAACGATGAATGAGTATTTACGAATACGATGTGGAAGCGGAAGCATTGATGCATATCATAAAACTAGGTTTGTAAGATGCATAAATATGTATTAGTTAATGTGCAGCGATTTGCGAGTGTTATCGACATTCACCTTGGCGATAAACAGAGCGTCTCGCGCGCAGATGTTTGGCAACTGCCGAGGTTACCTGGCGGGCGTAACTGATACACGCCTCGTTGCCGTTATTATGTTACAGATATACTACCTGAGCCCCGCAGTTTAACCCGAGGTGCAAAGGTTAAGAAAAAACATAAGTTAATATAGTTATATGATTTTTGAATTTAAACTATCGTGAGTGGTATTCATAATTAATGTATAGAAACCGGCTATACTCACGTGTTATTTTATCGGATGAGCCCGACTAGTTTCAAGCATTATTGAATAAGAGCCCCGTATGGGCTTGAAATTAGTCGGGCTCATCCGAGAAAATAACACGTGAGTATAGCCGGTTTCTATACATTAATTAGTTATATGATGTTAATTCCTCCTTCATATAAAATTGTATACGTTTTTATAATAAGATTCCCGTTTTACGTATTTAAGATAAGATAATAAGATAAGGGAGTTTGAGAAATCCCGCAGGAATCGCCAGAAGGGAAATTTAAATTGTACATTTATTAATATTTAAGATCAATTTGTGACATACGCATAAGAAATCGGTTAAATAATAAAATATTAATGAAATGGTTATCTTTCTTTTACGCTGTGTGGTATCCGGCTGAATAGATAGTACCTACCACCCTCTTTTCTTACCAAGGTGTCGTAAAAGGCGACTAAGGTAAGTCGACCCGCCGTGTGGTATCCAGCTGAGTAGAATAGACCACCCTCATGTCTTACCGAGGTGTCTTAAAAGGCGACTAAGGTAAGATGACCCGCCCTGTGGTATCCGGCTGAGTAGAATAGACCAACCTCATTTCTTACCGAGGTGTCGTAAAAGGCGACTAAGGTAAGTTGATGTCAGGCAGGCGGCTGGTCGTAAAATACGTAGCTAAAACATGTGAAATCATGTTTATAACATGTTGTGCCGACCCCACTTAGAGTGGGAAAAAGGTAGAAAGATGATGATTTTCTTCAAACTATAGATTATAAATAATCTTTCTATATTGAAATAACCAACGACCTAAATATATGTATTAGTAATACACAGAAACAATATTTGGATGTTATATTTTATTTGTTTTAGATTAAAGAAATCGTGTTATAAAAACAGAAGTGTAAAAATAATGGATATAAATCAATCGCCCAAGTTTATTTAATTCGGTTGAGTTATTAATGTTGTTTATTTTTGTACGGCCGCTCTCTATCCTCCATTAGGGATGCATCAACGATGCTTATTGTGTAGCATAAGCTGTTAAGTAGCTGCAATAATAATAAGTTACGCGCCAAAATAAACATTTGTAACACAAGACATGTTGAATGGAACATTGGAAGGTACAAAGTAATACAACGTCTTACATATTCATACTAATCTTTAATATCTTTAATATTTAAATGAGTCAATCTTGTATGTATGTATATATTGTCTTATACTGTGTTATTACTACTATATACTGTGTTATTGTCACCTTTTTCTATCTTAATATGAATGTTTGTTATTTTTGTAAATGTTGTAGCCATCTTTAATTAATATAGCATTTAGTTTCTATTTTTAATGTATCATGTATCTTTTTAACATGTTTATAATGTATATATTGTTGATGGCCTAATAAAAAAAAATAAAAAATATATATATATATCTCGAAAACGGCACCAACGATTTTTCTGAAATTCAGCATGCTGGAAAAATTGATCTAGCTTGGTTTTGTTTAAAAAAAGTATTATCGCTGTTTTTGGGCATTAAACAGGCCATATTTATATATAAATGGTAAAAGGCCATTTTTATATAACGTCCATACTAAAAACAAAATTTGAAAAAAAATTTTCAATGAGTTACGAAAATCATCATCCTCCTGCCCATATCCCACCCTAAGTGGGGTTAGTACATGTTGTCACATGATTTGACTACGTATTTTACGACCGGTTGTTGCCTGACGTAAACTTACCTTAGTCGTATTTTACGATACCTCGGTAAGAAAGAAGATGGTCTATTCAATGAGTTATGTAAATACAAACATAAAATATGTATAAGAGGTTTTTAAAATAATAAGCCTAGTAAAAAACCGATGCTAAGAGAAATAGGAGAATCATAAACTTACTATCGCATAACAGGAAAGCGCCACGAATCAAAAAAGTTGTTGAAAACGAATACGACAATGTTTAAAAGCTATTGATCAACACCAATATGCACATGTCTTCGTTGATCCAAACATTTCCGTCGTCATCTCAGCGATTACCGAGTTTAAGAATAATTTCAAGTCATATGTGACCTACATATGCGCGTGCGCAACGTTGGTGAATGACCGCGCACGTAAACACCATGCAGCGAAGATCACTCATCCGCACTGTTGAGAGATGAACAAAAATGCATCTTAAAAAAAACCCTCTTTAAGTATTGAATAACCTAGGAAATTTCTTGAACAATAAGGAAGTTGCAATTTTATAACATTTTAGCCCACAGTTAGTCAGTTTATAATAAATAAAAAAATGTTATTCCATTCCATCCGCCTTGTGTTATCCGGCTGAGTAGAATAGACCACCCTCATTTCTTACCGAGGTGTCGTAAAAGGCGACTAAGGTAAGTTGACCCTCCGTGTGGTATCCGGTTGAGTGGAATAGGCCACCATCTGTTTTACCGAGGTGTCGTAAAATACGACTAAGGTAAGATGACGTCAGGCAGACGGCCTGTCGTAAAAACGCAGCCAAATCATAAAACAGCATGTTTATAATATGTTGTGCCGACCCCACTTAGAGTGGGATAAGGGCAGGAGGATGATGATGTTATTCCATTCCATCTGCAGTTATATTTGAAACAAAATTTAAATTAATACTGATAATTTAATATATGCGAATGTTTGGTTATTTTTATTTAACTCGAACGGAGCAATGTTTGTAATATTATTTTTGGTTTTACCTATCTCCATTTAAATTTGTCCATAGATATTGGAACCGAGAGTGCCATAAGCTTATTAAATTTTTCATACATATTTTTAGCGTTAAATATATATTATATTTCGGGTTAAAGAATTTATTTTCTCAAAGAATTTGTACATTCACTTACAGAGAAAATTATATTTACATACATAGTTTTGTTCGGCAATCTAACACAACAAACACAGTAATCTACCCACTAACTTTTATTTTACACCGGTTGAAGAATGCAAAATCGTTGCCACAGTATAGCTAATGTTAGTATGACAAGTTATTTTAATTTAGTAATTTAATATCGTTTAATATGTTTTTTTTAAGTTTGTTTTTAAATATCATAAATGATTTTGCATTCTTCACCTCTTTAGGTAAATTATTATATACTTGCACTCCTTTGAATTTTATGTTACGTTTACCTAGACAAGTACGTGTTTGTGGGAGTAAAATGTGGTCTCCTCTACGACTGCTTCGACTTCGCACTTGATGAATTTTGGTGAAGGTGATGTGTGTGTGAATAGATTTATTGAGAATTTTTCGAATTAATATGCAAGTGTAGTATGCGTGGAGTTGTTTTATGTTCATTAATTTAACTTCTTTATATAATTTAGCTGAAGGTGTTAGGTAATCAAAATTGAATAGTAATTTAATAATTTTATTTTGTGCAATTGTACATCCTTTAGGTGAGTCTTAGGCGCAAATCCCCAAACTTCAATTAGGTATAATAAGTGTGGTTTTACTAAAGAGTTGTATATTATAAGACATACCCGACGAGGTAGGCAATGTATAAGATTACGCAAGGATCCTATTAAAGCTGATATTTTATTTTTAATATGTTTTATTTATTTTTAATATTTTAATATATGTACAATGTTGTAAATAACGTCGCTACTCGCTACCGAATCTTTAGTTGGAGAATTATTTCATATTCAACTGTTTCAAATGTAAATTAAAAAAATCTTACCAAGAAGCTTTCATACAAAATCCTGTGTCGAAGGGGATAAATTTAGCCTCCGGGTACGAAAATCGCTGGGTTGCTTCTTGTAGGGGAAAATTATATACTCATCTCTTTACAAATAGATTCTAAAAGGTATTGGTATGTGTAACTTGTCAAACGAATACAAGGGCTTGATCGCCTTCGGGCTATAAGGGTACAAAGAAATCCGTCGGCATCTGAAATAGGGCTGATATTGCATGCCGTTTATTCTGCCCTGTTCTATACCTTAAGGCAATGAAATAGACTATCTATTATTCATAATTAAATAAGTTAATCTTGTATATATATCTATACTGATATTATAAAGAGGAATTTTTTTTATGTATGTTTGTAATGTTTTCACACGAAAACTACTGGACTGATTTCAAAGATTCTTTCACCATTGCAAAGCTGCATCTTTACTGAGCAATATAGGCTATATCACATTAAAAATAGGGATCCGTTATAAAAATGTAATCAGGTGTAAAAAAATAAATATTTCGCGTGTGAAACTACGCTAATGATTACTAGTATATATATATCTATTTTTTCCGAATCTCGGAAACGGCGGCTCCAACGATTTTCATGAAATTCAGCATGTTTGAAGTTTTGGAAGAGAAAAATCGATCTAGTTAGGTTTTATTTAAAAAAGTCGTTTCATTACTGTTTTTGGGCACTAAAAAAACTGCACAACTAAACAGGAATAAAAAGCAAATGATATTTTTGGCTGTCAAAGGTAATGCTGTGATAGCTTTATGGTAGCGAGCGGACCAAAAAAATTCAAAACCCTGTCACGAAGGTACTAACTCTTTAAAGTAGTAAATCGTAGATTGTTACAATCATAAATTACACTTTCAATAATGACATGATATAATTAATTAAATAAATAATAACAATGATATTGCCTTTTTTTATCCGGTGAAAGTCCACTATAGGACATTGGTCTCTAGGATCCAACGGCTTTATCATCTGTAGACGATTTACTTATACTGCGTTTTCTGTTTTATTTATCATATTATTAAATTTATTATAAATACTAAATTTATTATTAATTTAATTTAGGTATATGTATATATTCACCAGTTGCCTGTCACCTATAACACAAGTATTAAGTTACTTACTTTGGGGACGGACGAACTTTTGTGCAAGTGTCCCATATATTTATTTTTTTATTTTTATTTAATTAGCAATATTACAAATGAATATCGTGAAAGATAGTTGTAATTTAAACTAGAAATTTTAGTAACGTGGCCGTTATGCGTGCAGATATTTAGAAAACTAGGAAACGTAAATAAAAGGAAAGTAATATTACCACAATGTATTTAAAATATAAATAACACGCACACACACGCATCACACACAAGAACTACAAACATTCACTACGACAATCTCAACAATTGTTTTGCCTCGTAACCGAAGCGTCATCAGGAGATAGGCTCCACAACAAAATTGCAAAGCGACCTATCACCCAAGCAAGAAGTGTTACATTATAATAATAGTATATAATATTGCTTGTATGTATGTAGATGGAAAAATTCGACTTAAAATTAAACGATTAACATTAATCAGAGAATGGAATGATAAACGATAGGTAAAGTTTCTTATGTCATGTAATTAATCTGATTTACTTAAAGTACCCGAAGAATAAATTTAAATTACAAAAACATTTTATACGCCGAATTTTATAATACCAATCTCTTTATCAATTAAAATAAATGTATATGACAATTACACACGCGGTCTTCCGTTCCCAACTTAACACTTAATCAATTTTAATCATAACAACAGAGACCGATAGCTTAACGTAATAAAAGTCACTCACAGGGTTACTAAAATGACACTTTTCTCAAAATACAACTAATAATATTCAATGTCGTAACAAAACCACATTTGCCATATCTCGTAATTTCAAAATAGAAAGCGTTAGTAGGGTTATTAAAATTAGCACTATAAACTAATAACAAAACGTCAGGAATAAACGATCAAACTTCACAATTTTTAGTAGAGGAGAGATAAACAAACGGCGTAAATATTGAACGAAGCATCGGGCGGTGTTTGCTTCCGAATATGTTAGCTGTCAGTTGAGATGAATATTTAAAAATGAAATCGCTCTTTGGACAGGTCCACCGGGTAATTGCGACTATATTTGCGGATCTTATCATCCAAATATAATTGCATAGGACCTGTTTTATCAATCTGATCCCTGTTCGCAACCACTGAGTTGGGGATCTATTTTTATACTTTGTTTCTCAAAGACTCAGTCTTGTGTGAAGGTCTTGAGATTTCTATAGCCTATATTTTATTCCGGTGTATAAGGAATAATTGTGCCAAATGTCATCGATATTGGTTCAGCGGATTCGCCGTGAAAGAGTAACAAACATAAATCCATACTCACAAACTTTCACATGTATAATATTAGTAGGAAGTAGGATAGGCTTTACCAGATTTTTTTACTTTCTCTAATACTTTGTATGAATATTTAAAGGTCAAGAACATTATCAGGAACATATTATAAGACCATAACGCAAATAGTGGTAACCATAATAGGTTACCACTGTCTGTGTAAGTATGCTAATCCGGGGGTGTGAAGGTATACATTCTGTGCCTCCATCCACTGCAGTTCTAGACTGAAAACTCGTTACCTGGAGCTGAGTCTCTCTGAGTAGAAGCCCTTTAACCAAAAATAGGAAACAGCAGATGCGTCATTACAATGATGGTAACACACCTATGGATGGGGCGCATGAATTTTTTGTAATTGATCTTAATTCCTGAGTCTTCAATATTTAAACTGTGAGTATTAAATCACTCATATAGTTTACTTTTTTATATAGTACGCATTTTAAATTAATCTCTCTGTAATATATTGTTTGGATACAAACAAAAAAGTTTTGTTTGAATATAGATAATCCTTTTTAAAATAAAATTAAAGATTTCAGTAATTTACTAACGAATATGAACAGATATCGGTTGTTGTTGTAAGTAAGCTGTTATCTTTTCATATCGAAGTTTAGTTCGTTCGAACATGTAATTTCTTAGAATATGATGAATCAAAATGAACTGTAATAGTTCTTGTTAAATGTAATAATAGTCTATATCGTAATAGTAACTAAGTTAGTACATCATCCTCGTGCCCTTATCCAATGTTGTCACATGCTTTGGGTAGGTATTTTACGACCAAACACAGTGGGCAGGGAGCGACCGCGGGCAGCGGTGGCCTCCATCTGCTCTGCGGAGGGGGGCGGAGGGAGGCGGTAGAGCGGTTCCGGGAACTTTGTTCTGGATCCAATCTACTGCTGGCGAGTCCAGATGATAGCGACTTGCCTAAGCCCATCGTCTGCCGCCCTGTCAGGGGACCTTCGGACGTTCCGAACGGGGTATATCGGACGTCTAGCTTACAGGTCCCCAAGGCGGTCGGTGCATCTGGTGCTCCCGATGCACCGGTTAGCGGAGGGGGACTTCTTCTTTGAGGGGCCCCTACCTGGACGAGGTATTCTCTGGGATCAGAGCTGCTGTCGGCGGGGATGGAGGCAATGTGTACAACGATACCCTGTCCTTGTCATCGGCAGCGTGGTGGAGCGCACAGGTCAGTTTAGTCCGTCGCCTATCATCATAACCGTCGTCATAACCGTCACCTATCCCCGTCGGGCGGTACCCATAAGGAAGTTTTACCTCTATGAAAAAAATGTATCTTACGACCGGCGCCTGCCTTACCTTAGTCGCCTTTTGCAACACCACGGTAAGAAAGAGGATAGTTTATTCTACTCAGCTGGATACCACACAGTGGAGTTACTAAATTAGTACGAGCGCAGTAATACCAAAAACTTTGTCATAATCGGCGTCCCAAAACAAACAGTGTGAATATCTCATGAAGCATCTCATGGAGTTTGTATCGCAATATGTTAACTTTCCACGCAAGGGAAGTTTTCAGTAAACAGCCCTTTGAGCGACCGTCCCTCCGGATATAGCACAATGTATTATCATAATAATGAGCCCCTTTTGACCCGTTCTTATTCTAACCGGGCGGTAATAGTGTAGTCGGCCGAATGTTATCTTTTGACTCAAATTTGTTTTTATCGTTGTGTTAATATATGAATACTGATGATTTTTAGAGTGAAATGTTCTTATATAAACTAGCTGTGCCCACCGCTTTGCCTGCGTGGAAATCTTTGAGTTACAAAATTTTTTCCGTTTATCCCGACCCCGCGGGACATTAACTGTTATGTACTAAACTAACGAGAATATTATTTTGTTATAATCCGTGATAAAAATGTTGTTATGGACCCATGATAATTACGGCTCATACAGCTTCGCCTGCTAGAATCCGAAGAAGCTATCTATATTGCATCTTTTTTTTTATCTTTTTTATTTTTTCGAGTGTAAATATAGATAGTTTTTCTTTATTTTTGTTTTTCTTTCTTTCTATATTACCCTTATATTATACTCGTATATTCATTTTTTGTCTTTTTCCTTCTGTTACTCGAGGGTTTACTGGACGAAGAGAAATCCCTTTTAGGGATAAGATCAACTTTGTATGAGTACATGTGCTATTTTTTTTTCTTTCTTTTATCAATATGGATGTACAATAAAGAAATAAACAAGAAGTTTTTTACCAAGGACATAGGTAGTAAGTAGCGGCCTGTTACTATCACACTGCTGAGAATAGGCCTCTTCTCTCCGTTTTTGGAGAGAAGGTTTGGAGCTAAGACATACCACGCTGCTCCAATACGGATTGGTAGGTTACACATATCACCAGAATTCTCTAGATTCCTCACGATGTTGTCCTTCACCGACAAGTGTGTGATAAATTGCAACTATCAATTACACACATAAGTTTTCACAGAAAACTCATTGGTGTCTGGTCAAACCCTGGAGTTTGAACCCGTGACCTCCTCGAAAGAGTCGCACGGTGTTACCGCTGGGCTACCACAGCAAGACATATAGGTCCTTTACCGAAAATCATTCATTGCGATGGACTAAATAATATACCGCGACTACCGTATAGAAATATTACTCATTTCTATATCCAAGTAAGGACTACTTTCGCTATAAATTCTTTGAAATTCCTTGAAAGTGTATCAGAGTGATTATCTTCATCAGATCACTTTTATGTGGAAATAGAGTACAAATATAGTTCATATGGTCTACGTATTAAAGTTCTTATATTTGATATGACTACCATCTTACTCACGACTCTTTGCAGTTCATAGAACCCGAAGTGTGACAAGTATTTTGTTGACATAAATTCTTTACGTTTATAGTCTACCTCAATTCATATAAAATTATTTACATGTACGTAAATAGTATAATAACTTTATACTATGACCATTTTTTAAAGAATTAGAGCCTAATAATGTATCGTTTAATTTTCAGCAGGTACTTAATAGAATTAGTTGTTAATTGTTTTGAATTCGATTCGATTTGGGAAATAGTATTTAAGAACTATACTATCGTAGGACATAGCTCTTACATTCTCTAGTACCTGGTTGACCTAGCCTTACTCGGTAATTTTTAAAAAAAAAAAAAAATTAAAAAAATAGAAAAAAAAATGGGTAGGTGGGGATCGATCCTTGGTATTTTCCTTTCTCGAGACCGCCCTTTGCCCGAATAAGCTAGGCTGACTTGACAATTTTAAGGCAATTTAGCGTTTTATATACAAATGTTAGTATGTTAGTATATTTTAATGCCAAAAAATAGGGATGATGAAAATGAAAATGATTTTTTTTAAATAAAACCTTGCTAGATCGATTTTTTTCATCCACAACATGATGAATTTCATTTGAGCCGTTTCCGAGATTCCAAATACTAATGCAATAAAATTCTATTGATGCCCTAAAATTTTAAAAATCTTTTATACTGAATAAACCATGGACGTAGTATTAAGAATACACTGTAATTTATTGTGTCAAAATGACATTATTATAGAAAATTATAAAATATTGGAAGCAAATAGGTAAAGGTATATATTACTAATACTTTTCCTTCTTAACACTGCTTATGGTAAGAAATTGTGTAAAAGATAATATACATTATTATTCTTTGTATCATTAAAAAGTTGCCCGAAATCAAAACAAGCGAATCCAGTTCCAGCCATTAAGAGAAAAAGATTGGGCTGTTTTTTTGTATTGAACGAGCATTTTAATTTACTTGGGACATTCTTAATTGGTTGATTAAGGAAAACGTTTCTAAAGAAAGCATCAGCACTTGAAATGCTCGAAATTTTTCAGCAATTAATGAACTTGTACATAATTACTGCTTTCTTTGGTCGAAATTGCAGAACAATTTTTAACCTGGCTTTTTACATCTAGCCGTGAAATCTGTCCTGTCATTCTGGTATTTTTTTAGAATATGTATAAAAAGATGCAATATGAAATAAAAAGGTCTAAATAATTATAACTGAGCGATTATAACTCTGCAAATTACAGGGTAATTAACCATTGTTTTTTCATAATATTGTAGCAGTTTTCAAATGTGCCAAAATTATTGATTTGTAGAATTAGGCGTCACTTTTCTGAGATCCATAATATTAATCAATAATTAATCTGCGATATTGTGCAATTAATATTTATTAATTATACAATTAAAATATAATTTTCTACAAGCGCAGATATACAGAAAAATAATATTATTATTACTTTTATACCAAAAATACTATTATATAACAATATTAACGCTTCTAATACATCAATATGAACATTTTAAGTAATATCATACGATACAATTATCGAGCTATAATCTATGATAATATTTAAAAGCGCCACATGTTTAATATCACAATAGTAAACTGCGGTCTAAATGTGTCGATCTAATAAAGTAGATGTCACTTCCTACATAGCAGTGGAACATCAGAGGGCTTATTTTAGGCAATTTATGAGAACTAAGCTACTCTGTGACACTCGAGCAGGCAAAATGGACTGGCATCCCAGACAGTGTGACGACCTTATTTATTGTTGAATAAAGAATCTTAACGCTTTTAAATAGAGTTTATAATACATTATTTATCAACACCGTATAAATAGACACCGTAATTTTACTTAAAATATATTTTTCCTATAACAAAAATGTGTTTAACGGCGGGAAAAAAAATTGCAGATTATGACAATAATAAATGCAAAAGAAGGACGCGAGTTCAAAAACAATTTATTTCAGAATTAAAAGATTTGAATCACCTTGGCCCTTTCTACTAATTGGCTATTGTTAATTTACCTTATTAATTCAGTACTATACGCTTTGAAGTTGATCTTCGTTACCTGTAACAAACAAAAATTAAAGTTTTTAAAATTTATACGTGCAATAAAATCAAAATACCAGATATGATAACGATTTCAGAGAACTTAATCAAAACATACACCCACGATACTTTTAGCATAAAATGTAATATCATAAAAATTTTATTAATTTACAACAATGAATTTTTTGACGTAATATTCTTCTTATTTTGAATTTGTACGTCCACAAGTACATTACAAAGTTTGTTACAAAAAAACAATCGAGTCTATATTGGGTTGTTGACGTAAAAAACGACATGTCTAGACTGTCCTTTATTTGAATTTGTCATCGACAAATAAATTCTAGTAAGATGATGATTCAAATATGGAATGCCATAAGTCTTAACGCAAAACTATATAGGGTAAACTACCCAATTATTGGCACTTTAAGCAATAGGATACAAAAAACATGATTTAAATGTCTTTTTTTCTTTTTACAAAGTTTTGATCATGCGTTCAGATTAATTAATATATTGTATGCATTGTATAGAATATATTTCTAGCAGCATTTTTAAGCATATTAGAAAATTAAACACGTTTTTTCCAAAATAGACCCATACACCATTTATTGACACCTTTCGTCATATTATTGGCACGTATTCATCCAATTATTGGCATACCGGTGACAATAATAGAAATCAATGAAACATATTTTTGGCATTTGGTTTAATTTAACCATTAATCATATTAATTGCGTTTACACCTGAGTAACTCAGTCTTTAACTTCAACATCAGTAACACAGGGTCTTGTGAGAAAGAAATTAGAAGGCGCATAGGCATGGCCAAGACCGCAATGGCACAGTTACATCGCATATGGAGAGATCGTAACATCTCACGGAAAACTAAAGAGAGACTTGGTTCCTTGGATTTCTCGATTTTCACCTACGGGTCGGAAACATGGACCCTGAAGAAGGCTGATCGTGACCGAATAGACGCGTTTGAAATGTGGTGCTGGCGGAAAATGCCACGAATTTCGTGGACTGCTTACCGAACTAACGTGTCTATTTTGAAGCAATTAAATATTAAGACCAGACTCTCCATATGCCTAAAAAGAGTGCTAGAGTTTTTCGGCCATATCGCCCGGAAGGAAGGTGGTAACCTGGAGCAATTCTTGACACAGGAAAGGTTGACGGCAAACGCTCTAGAGGCCTTAATCAGTTTATCAAGTACCTAACTATACTTTTATTCTTCCATTTCAGATTTAAAAAATTCAATTTCTTCTGTTAGAAGTTCCTTAAAAGATCTTCTTATTGTTATTTATTTTCTGATTTATAATCTACGAGTGGTTCACTATCTGTATTTATGTCCAAAAATGCTTTGACCTTTTGGCCCATCATTTCTTCTATATGTTCCTGAAGTATCAATGTCTATTCTCTGTTTTGTTTCAATTCTTTTTGTATTAATTGTACAAGAGTTCGGTTGCAACATAACAGTGTTTGGTTTTGACATGTTTCGTCACTGTTGTTGTTGACAGGTGTTCACCATTTTGAATGTTTTCTTCAGAATATTGTTTTCGTCGTTGCACTTGTCCCCCAGAATTTTTCTTAATTGGTTTTATAGGCATTTTTAATATACAAAACCAATTATTGGCAAGTTATTACCAATTATTAGCATTACTATTAACAGTTGTTATTACATTACTAACATGGGGCCAACTTTTGGAAATCTTATAGAAAACACGCTGATTTCCATAAATATGTCCAAATAAAATACTTTATAGTAATAAAAATAAGGTTCAAAAGCAATTAAAGTAGTTGTAACTGAAACCAATTTATTGACACTGTGCCAATAAATTGGAAATCAGTTTTATTGTCATACCAATTATTGTCATGGCAATAAATTAAAAACTCACAGTCTAAACTGCAAAATACTAACAAAAATACTTAGTTTAGGTTGTACTGATCTATAAACATACAAAGAATCATGGATAATCGCACTAGTTTATCATAAAAATAAGTGAATCAAGGAGCACCTTCCTTAACAAAACGTTAAGAACTAGGTGGCGTAACAGAAAACTTGTTGTAACTGAAATTAGTTTGAAAGTTTAACAGCCTTTTTAAATATTTCACTATTCAGTCTTTCCAATTATTAAAGATACAAAACCAAGGATTGTTTTTTTTCTCGGCGTAACAAAGATTATTAAATAGTATTCTTAATTTTTAAAGAAAAGTTTAAAGTGCCAATAAATTGGGGGGGTGCCAGCAATAGGTCATGTTACCCTAACTTTTCTTTTCGTTTCTTTTCTTTTCTTTTTTTAGCTTTTCGGTACATATGTGTAATTTTTAAAATATGTGAAAATTCCTTGGCGATGTGTCTGTCGCCTGTCGATACGCATTAAAACAGTGTAAAGCTAAGCTTTAATACTTATCTTCTTGACGAGAGGATGCTATGCCTAGCAGTGGGTAGTAAGTAACGGCCTGTTACTATCCCACTGCTGGGCATAGGCCTCTTCTCTCCGTTTTTTTTTTTGGAGAGAAGGATTGGAGCTAAGACCTACCACGCGGCTCCAATGCGGATTGGTAGGTTACACATATCCCCAGAATTCTCTAGAGATATGCAGGTTTCCTCAAGATGTTTTCCTTCACCGAAAAGTGGCAGTGGGTACTAATAGTTTATATTTTAACTTAACTTTTTGTATTAGTTAATACTTTTTATATTAAACAAACAAAAACTAAAAATAATACGAAAGTGGATTGTAGCAAAATATTTTTTCATAACCCTCACTTCTTACCGAGTTGTCTTAAAAGGCGACTAAGGTAAATTAAACTCACCATGTGGTATCCGTTGATTAGAATAGATCACTCTCTTTCTTACCGAGTTGGCATAAAATATAACTAAGGTAAGTTGACGCCAGGCAGGCAGCCTGTCGTAAAATAAATGTAGCCAAATCATATGACAACATGTGTATAAGGATCAGGAGGATGATGATTTTTTTCATAACCTTTGTGCTTTTTATATTGAGTTTATATTGACATAGTTCTCTAGACCTTTAGACTGTCAAACATAGATCTCTTTTAATAAACAAAAGATAATGCCAAAAAAAATGATGATCATCATAGTAAGTACTGTATTAAGAGAATAGATAGTCGTAACTACAGTAAAGTACACAAACAATCCAATATAAACACAGACAGTTTAAGGCGAATTTAAAGCAATTTGCAAACACATAAACAATTTTACTGTCTCTTGAATGTACTAGGTATCTTTGATGTCGCTTTGTGCCTAAGTCAAGCATGTCGCTTTTAACCTAAATCCCTTTGAGTCTCCGGAGATTCTCAACAGGTAACTTTCCGTAAATTATTGCGGTCGACGCAATTTGTGTAATGCGGACTTATCATACTAATATCTTCCACGAGGGAAGTAGAAATCTAATTTCTTTTCTCGTTGAAATTTTATTACGCTTGCGTCTTTCTTTTGTATCATTTGGAGTTTATTAAGTGGCCAGACTTAGAATCCAACTTATATAAAAAAAGCTAAAGTTTGTGTAGGTGTAGGTAATTGTTTTATATTTTGGCTTTTTTCTGTTCCCGAATTTTCTCCTATGTATGTTGGCCTGGTATATAATCTTCAATCATATCAAATTTCTTCAATATTGTTCAAGCGCGTGAGCCATTATTTTACGACCGGCCACCTGCTTGACGACAACTTACCTTAGTCGGCTTTTGCGAGACCTCGCTAAGAAAAAGGATGGTCTATTCTGCTTAGCCGGTTACCGTACGGTGGGTCAACTAACCTTAGTCGCCTTTTACGACACCACAGTAAGAAATGAGGGTGGTCTCTTCTACTCAGCCGGATACCACACTGCGGGTCAACTTACCTTAGCCTTCTTTTACGACATAACAGTAAGAAATGATGGTCGTCTCTTCTACTCAGCCAGATACCACACTGCGGGTCGACTTACCTTAGTCGCCTTTTACGACACCTCGGTTGGAAATAAGTGTGGTCTATTCTAGTCAGCCGGATACCACACGGCTTTAACGTTATTCAAAGCGTTATATAATAAATGTAATTTTAATATAATTAAATTAGGTACTGTTTTATATTCATTACAAAGCCAATAAATTTTCTTTTAATAACTGATTATTCCTTGTAAAACACGCCGAGAGAAGATAATCAAATTTGTCCATAGGTGGGTCCATAAAAATGGGTTGGTGGGATTTTTTGTTTCTCATTTATATTTGAAGAAAGCAAATCAGTGTTATGTTTGGTATATAATAGAACGATAAAGAATATAGAAGATAAAGAATTCGGTAATTACACAGGCTATTATTCAATCAGGCATTTTCGAAAATCAATGTCACAACTTTTTTCCCAAATTGAAATATATATACACTAATAATGTATATACTAAAATCAACTCATTAAAAAAAAAAAGTTAAAGATATCGATGAAGTCGATTTAAATTTTTTTTCATAAATGTAGCTTTAAAGTAAAGTGTTGGTAGTGTTTTACAGATCAGAGTGCTATTCGTATAGCATTACGATCTTGAGATATCGAGTCAGTCCTAACAATAAGTTAGTGTAACACGAGATAAATCTCGTAGCGCCGTGTCACGCCTGATCGCTGCCACGTTACGCCTTACCGAGTTTTGTTTCGTCATCTGCCGAAGTGAAATATTCCATAAACTATAAAAGTGGGTGAACTGGAAATAGAAAAATGTGACTATCGACATAATTCCTCGAGTGTTAAATTGTCTTTGAGTTTTTGCCTTTTGTTTTCAACTATCTATATATAACTACTATTTGACTTTATCTGCGTAGAATCTATACAAATATATAAAGCTGAAGAGTAAGTAACGGGCTGTTACTATCCCACTGCTGGGCATAGGCCTCCTCTCTCCATTTTTGGAGAGAAGGGTTGGAGCTAAGACCTACCACGCTGCCCCAATGCGGATTGGTAGGTTACACATATCCCCGGAATTCTCTAGAGATATGCAGGTTTCCTCACGATGTTTTCCTTCACCGAAAAGCGTGTGATAAATTGCAATTATCAATTAGACACATAAGTTTTTAATAGAAAAACTCATTGGTGTCTGCCCGGGTTTGAACCCGTGATCGTCTCTAGAGATTCACACGGTCGCACCGCTAGGCCATCACAGCTTATAAGCTGAAGAGTAATTTCTATAAATTACTCTCCGCAAAGTAACGCCTAATTCTATAATTAGGCGTTACTTTGCGGAGATCCATAATACAAAAGTAATAATAAAGTTACTTTGCTATAATCTGCTATGAATTTCATCGCGGATTATAGCAAAACAATTTTATTATTACCTTTGAAAGCTGAAGATTTTTTTTGTTTGTTTGAACGCGCTAATCTTAGGAAATATTGGACCGATTTGAAAAATTATTTAAGTGTAAGATAATCCATTTATGCATTTTACAACTTGGTAAGAAATGAGGATGATCTGTTCTACTGACCCGGATACGATATGGCGGTCTTTCATCACAGATTATAACAAAGTAACATTATCATGAAGCTGTGATGGCCTAGCGGTGCGACCGTGTGAATCTCTAGAGACGATCATGGGTTCAAACCCGGGCAAACACCAATGAGTTTTTCTATTAAAACTTATGTGTCTAATTGATAATTGCAATTTATCACACGCTTTTCGGTGAAGGAAAACATCGTGAGGAAACCTGCATATCTCTAGAGAATTCTGGAGATATGTGTAACCTACCAATCCGCATTGGAGCAGCGTGGTAGGTCTTAGCTCCAATCCTTCTCTCCAATAACGGAGAGAAGAGGCCTATGCCCAGCAGTGGGATAATAACAGGCCGCTACTTTACTTTACTTTTACCTTTCTAATGTTTGTAAACATTCAATATTCATTAGATAAAACTCATGTTGCACTATCTATCATACTAGTCACGCTTCAAGAAGGTCAATTACAATTAACCGGTAGAGCGTTTACTATCTACACCTCTAAGTGCTGTCGTTATAGATCAATTATGTATGAATTTTTTAAATAGTTCTCAATAGCGCTCCTCATATTCATTAAATAACTTTTAAAGAAACTGTCTGAGTTTTTAAAAGTTTGACACATTATTATTATCCCTTTAAATATTTTAATCTGATCTTCATGCCCTTATCCCACTCTAAGTGGGGTCGGCACATGTCACATGTTGTCACATGATTCGGCTAGGTATTTTACGACCGGCCGCCTGCTGACGTCAACTTACCTTAGTCGCCTTTTACGACATCTCGGTTAGAAATGAGGGTGGTCTATTCTACTTAGCCGGAAACCGCACAGTGGTTCAACGTACCTTAGTTGCCTTTAACGTCAATCCTTTTATAATGTTATCCTTAATAGTTAATTAAAATTTATCTTAAAAATTATCTAATAAATAAAATGTAATCGTAATAATTTTATCCACATACGTCGTGTGGTATCCGGCTGAGTAGAATAGACCACCCTCTTTCTTACCGAGGTGTTGTAAAATACGACTAAGGTAAGTTGATGTCAGGCAGGCGGCCGGTCGTAAAAACGCAAATCATGTGACAGCATGTTTATACCATGTTGTGCCGACCCCACGTAGAGTGGGATAAGGGCAGAAGGATGATGTAATAATTTTATCTACAATCTATTTGTTAACCTCTTTTTACTTTAACACCTTTCTAAGGACGTAAGAATAGTTTAAACTATCGTGATAGCTTAGCTTTACCGGAGATTCTTCAAAAGGGTCCACAATTTTTTAAGTGTCTCCAACTTACTTTTTCATTTACAAGTTGCCGTAAGCCCTTTCCGTCCCATCTTACGAAGTATCAAAGACAAGTGACGTCCGATTAATGTCCCTTCTGCTAGGGATGTGACTTGGAGTAGAAAAAAATCGATTAATAAATAAACGATTAGTTCGTATCAAAATAATCGCTTAATACTAATCGATTTTTCTATTACAACAGTTTCCTTTTTAATATTAATTATTAATTAGAATAAACGCTAACTAATGAGGAGAACTACTAATAAATAATAACAGATGCGCTGTACACATTTTAATCGAATTTCACAAAATTCGATTAAAATGTGTAGTTTGGCAATATTGGTTTTATTCAAAAATTCACATCTACCTAATCTTAAAGAACAAGAAAAAAAGAGTAAAAAAGAAAAAGGATAATTTAATTTAATTAAAAAAAATTTAATATCGATTTTTTAATAATCGATTTTAATGTAAAAAAATAGTTTTTTTACATCCTTACCGTCTGCTACCGAATTTGGAGCCCGCATCGCTCGGGGTCACCGACCTTTGTATGCTGCGTGCACACCGTATTAAATATCGGTGACGATTCGATACGCTCTGAGAAGCATGGATTAGAATCGCGTGATCAATACACTACACGTATTCTTAGTTTAGTCCATTAGTTTGAGGCGAGCTACTGAATTTAACACGTGTCTCTACGGTAAAATGCTCACGTGTCGCATATAAACATTCCAATGTTATTGTAAATTAAATAGCGTTCTTAAAATAGTGGAGTATTTCAGTTGATTAACTTTCTAAATCTGTGTCAACTGGTAAACAGAATTCGTGTTTCTTAATATTAAGCAATTTATTATCATTTTACAATGTAAATTATTAAATTATTTACAGAAGTATAGAAGTATCATCGTATATAAATAAATCGTATATATGAAACTAAAGCGCGGCGCTTTCAGCACAATATCCTGGAGTATATTTTTATCAAAATATTAAAAAAATATATTAATCAAGACCATGCTTATGGTTGATTCTGAATCTCTTAAAATATTTTGTTTTAGTGCAATCAGGTTCAAAATTATACAATTAGAAATAATTAAGGATAAGCCCTAGACAACAAAAGTACTTCTCTCGACATATTTGTATTGCGATGTTGTCATCTTTTCACTTAGTGCCGAGAAATGCTAGGTTAGGGTTGTCAATTTTGTAACTATTTCTACGATACGCTAAAATATTAGGTACGTAAAATAAAACAAAAGACCTATTTAGAGGCACGTTACCAGAGATTTTTTGGTAATTCAGTTGTAATTTCTATACTTATTAAAAAACAAAGTCTCCAAAAGCTGTCTGTCTGTATGTGATTGATTTTATCAAAATATACCGAACGGATTTTTGTAACAAACTTGTTTTTTTACTAAAAGATAGTGCAATTCTTCCGGAAGATTTAGGTTACCTTTTTTATGTAAATTGTTTTGAGGAGGTCGCACGGTTTTTACAAATTCTTGCATGCTACAAGCTTTACTCGCGTGCGCCGCGTAAATAAGCAGAGATTCAATATGGTAATGTAGTAGAGAATTGTAAATCTACAAAAATGCTACAATAATATCCGCGATAGCATGTCTCTATCTCTTATGGTTCACTCACAATAACTACTTACATGTTCCAAATTTGAAATTTTTGTGGCACACTCATTTCACGCGGGCAAAGCCATTGGCACAGCTAGTTCATGACTTAAAAAAACGATACAAAAATGGTTACATTTACTATTAGATATTTTAAAAACCATAAACAACAACAACTTTCAACTCTTAAGAACTGACATAATTTGTTTTGACATATATAATAATTGACATAAAAATTAAAATATAAATTATAATACTACAATAAACTACTAATAAAATAAATAAAATATTAATAAAATTGAAAAAAATATATAATGCATTAAGGACAGAATAAAAGGCTATAGAAGAAAAATAATTTAAAAACCATTGCCGACATTTACTAACCATGTACGTCTCGCTTAACACTACGGTGTCGCCTATTTACGAAATAGAAATACTAAGCGCGGTCTGTGACATAAGAAGGTCGTTATTCGCATTTCCAGACGTGCTTTTTATAGTTTTCGAAACTATTATGTGGCACTTGACAAAAAAGTTGACGCCGATTTGTTTCGGAAATGCGTCCAGCTGTTATCTACTTACGAAAGTTTATGGGCTTGTGCGTTTGTATAAAAACAGTTACAGCATTTTTAACAAAAAATTATGCTCGTTGGATGGTGGGTGGTATTGCTTTATTGCAACAGTGAAACAAGTCCGTAACTGAATAGATGGCCAATTTTTGGAAATTCCATTTCAAAGCCTATATACGTTTCCTTCAGCTTTGGGAGATTACTTTTAGTCTTCGATCCCAATAAAGTACAATTATTTGTCACTGTGCCACTGGTTTATCTTAACTAAACAATCGAAGGTACTGATAAAGTTATTTTGATATAATACGCGTTTGTTAAGAAAATCTGCGTAATGCGAAGTGTACGAAGCAAAACCGTTCTCATATCTTGTACATGCAGGACTAGTTACAATACGTTGATACGTATAATAGTGGTGATCCACTATTAACAGCATACTACACAAGCATTACACACATTCACTACGACAATGTCAATAATCGTTTCGCCATGTAACCGAAGCATCGTCAGGAGATATACCCCACAACAAAATCGTAAAGACTTTATGCAACTTTTGCTTTATGGAATTCCGCAAATTAACGTCTACTTATTTATACTCAATCTTCAGTCGGCCTTTGTAAAAACTGACTGATAAGTTACATAAAACAATAATCTGACTCTGATAAAATTTTACGAAAAAACGAGATAAATATAAAAGGAAGTAAAAATAAGGTTCAAATAAAGTTGATCCATACACAGGAAACTTATATTTTTTTTAGTTTAACATAATTTTAAATGATAATACAAAATTCGACACGGTAAAGCATAAACTTAAAACGAGTTTTTTTCGATACGATATCGTTTTATATACGAGTATATATTTTTATTCTCTAAGGATATTAGTTTTTCACATAAGTGACTCAGCTCTTTAAACAAGCATAAAAAAAAAATATTTTAGTTTTATTAGGATGTTTTAATTGTTTAAAGCATAATTTATAAAAGAATTCAAAATTACTGTCAAACAGATGATAAACTTTCGTCATCCAATAAATCATCAGAGATAACACAAAATGTCAGGTTATGTTATAAATAACGTATTGATTTACTATAAGACATATTTGAAATTAAACTGTATTGACTTTAATTATAATGTAAATGGATAGTTTATTGACCATAAGCTATTATTGAATTATTAAAGCGCATGTATTACAAACCGTCAAATTTCTGCCTTCATCCGGTGGTAAGAATCGCGCGTATAATATTTCAACGCTAAATATAAAGTGTATCTACAAAAACGTGTTGGCAAGAATAATAAACATATGTAATTTCATTTAAATTATGCTAATAAAGGAAACCGCGTCATATAAATTAAACAGGCAGGATGTTGAATTTAATCGTTCGACAACGTGTTATACGATTTATACCGATGTATATGTATAAAATAACTTAATATTAAATAAATCCTTAAAAACGAAGTATTAATTATTCATCATCATTATCCTGTTCTTATCCCACTCTAAGTGGGGTCGGCACATGTTACAAACATGGTGTCACATGATTAGGCTACGTATTTTACGACCGGCCGCCTGCCTGCGGTCAATTTACCTTAGTCGTATTTTACGACACATCGGTAAGAAAGAGGGCGGTCTATTCTACTCAACCGGATACCACACGGCGGGTCAACTTACCTTAGTCGCCTTTAACGACACCTCGGTAAGAAATGAAATTGGTCTATTCTACCCAACCGAATACCACATGGCGGTTCGACTTACCTTAGTCGCCTTTTACGATACCTCGGTAAGAAATGTGGGTGGTCTATTCTACTTAACCGAATACCACACGGCGGGTCGACCGACTTAGTCGCCTTTTATGACACCTTGGTAAGAAATGAGGGTGGTTTATTCTACTCAGCTTAATACTACACGGCGGGTCGACTTACCTTAGTAGCCTTTTACGACGTCTCGGTAAGAAATGATGGTGGTCTATTCTACTCTGGCAGATACCACATTAAATATTCAATAAAGCACTAAATATTTACGAAAAAAATATCCACTTAAAGGACGGGAGAATAGCGCTAAGCGCGAATTGAAATTCCCAAAACGTTTTGAGAGATTGAAGAGGCTTTTATGGAAATGGACTGCGTGCATCAGGCGATAGGCGCACGCCCTGCCGTATTACACTACCGATTTAAATATTAACGCCTCCACCCACAATTTAGATACACCTGGCGAACGATTTATACGTGCCGTGTAGCACGTACCAGCATCCATTGTCTATCGGCAATGTTCTTTTTAATAATGGGTACGGTATATTTCTACATATGCACAGATAGTTTATTGCGGAAACTAATATCGATAGAGAATATGGCGTTTGTTTTCCTCTCGGTACAATATGCAAACTTTTTGGCGTTACATTTATGATAATTGTCCATTTTTTAAATCTTCTATGTAGTTGTGTTAGCTTAAATTAAGAACTTTTGCAAACATATCGATCAAGTAAAGATAAAGTGTAAGTTTCGCACCCCTTTCAGACAATGTTTGAATTTTTAACATTAGAAATTATTTTAAAGGAAATAAATAAACATAAAAACATTGACAGAAAAAGCTAACATCCAGATAATTTAAAATCGGATCGCAGTCTATTCTTAAAATAGCAATTAAAATATTCACTGACATAAAAAAGAGAAAAGTTAGAAATTTTATTAAAAACAATTTTTTGTAGGCAACTTCGCCATACCTGCCTAATGTAGCTAAACCACATTATAATTAATGTATCTGGTTCGAAATCTGGGCTCAAATAATATATAATTATTAATTAAATAATAAATAAACAGAAAAAAACAGTTTCTCTAAACATTGTGTAAAGTATGGTGACCAGTCCACGGTATCTAATTCCTATCATAGAGTTAAACCGCAAGTTATTTCATGATTCTGTTAGCATACCGTGTAGACACCGCTATGTATACTAAAAATACCTCTTTTAGGATAGTGTCTTTATCTTAGATAATGTATCATTCATCTAAAAGTGTGGTGAAATATCTATTTAATGTAACGCATACAAAGAGTTGACAGATAATTTATAGAATTTATTTATTTAATGAAAAAATGGTATATTATTCGCAACAGCAATTAAAATTCACAGATATTTAAAATATATAAGCAGATAAGAGAGTTATTCAAGTCAATCTTGTATTGATATTGATATAAAATGTCCGACATTATTAAAATATAATACATCGTTTTCAAAATAGCAAAGCTGATAGAACTGTAAGCGGACTCATGTAACAGAGTCGTTAGTATGCAAAAATTTTCATTGAATCCGTCAATGCGTGCATAAATTATTCATGAACGGAAAATCAAATTTATTTTAACAATTGATTCAACGTTCAGGACACTAAAATTTTTCGAATTGAGAATATGTTGTTATTTTTAATAGCATTACAGCATCACCGGATGGAAAGATGAGCACAGCAACATCGTTGAAGATGTGACATGTGCAGAGTAGAATGCAGAAAGTTCTATAAGAATCGAAGAACGTAACCTTAAGAGGCCTCTCAGGCACGGCGAGATGATTTAGGGCGATATATAATAGAAGGCTGTTTGTATAAAGGTGACTATCACGCTGAGAGGTCTGGCTTACCAACTTAAGAAGACTGGAGTCACATTTTTGCCAGAAAAGATGCTGTGTATATGCGCTTTTCGGTTACTATAACATCGACAACAATATTGCCTTAATCGATCAATAGTCTTTGTAACCCGTTACTAGCGTAGACAAAATTTGGCAATAAGGATCGTAGATATAGGCTGCTGCATTAACAGGTGCTAATGAAATTTAATGAGAAATAATGGATGGAATAATGGAGAATGGAGATGGACATCTATTGTTAGACATAGTCTCTTTAAGGGATCTCCACACCATACGATCTTGTGCCGCTTAGATAGGGGCTTACTTACGGGCTCCCCACGACCTTTTTGAGGTCGTCAGTCCATCTATATACTAACATAAGATAATATTTTTATGGTGTACAACTGACTGCAAAGTCAATCTATAAACACAAACTAAAATCCAAAATTCATAATTTTGCCCAAGTACACAGGGTACGTCAGACGCTAGCCGAACCCTTGCTTTGTAAATAACAATCTGCAAATACATACCACAAATCCCCAATAAATCCGCATGGCTCGAACCATTATGGATATTAAAATATGCGCTTTCCCCCGCATGGAAATCACAGGGATTGGCGCCATGTTTGATTTAGAATGGTGACTTCCGAAGGGATAGGAGTATAAATTGAGGATATCTGCAGCGGAAGGCTTGCTATTGAAACTTCGATCGCAATGGCTATAAATTAACCGATTATATTAGCTGTTGAAATTTAAAATTTATAGCCCGTTCCTGGCACTGAACATTCCGATTGCAGATAATTTAATTCCAAGTTAAATAATGCTTTTCGAACCATCTATATACTAGTAGTTTAACGAAGCAATTGCTTTTGTTAGAAAAATCAAAAAGACGTGAAGTTAACTTTTATGTTTTACTAGCAGTCTGGCCAGGTGTTGCTGTGGGTCAATCTGGATAATTTCCCTCGAAACATAACGCAATAGTTTTAAAAATGCTCCGATCAACACCAATCTTTACAGGATCATCCGCTGGTTTATCATTCTAAAGATTGTCTGAAAATTTTATTAAAATTTGTCTTCGTTTCGTTTGTTTCGGAGTCAATAAAGGATATACAGACAAACATCCGTTTTTATATATTAGAAGAAATTCGAGCACAAATGTAAATGAGATTCCCTTAATACAGCAAATTTACTTTATATTTGTTAATTTTCTGACCATTATTATCTGATAGTCAACTAGTATTAATAACAACGTATCATACGTTTTTTTTTATCACCCAAATAACCGGCGTATTATTTTAGACTTTACTTGCTATCTCGTTATGCCGTGGTAATTTTTAGAGAAGCTAATTATATTTTTAAAGGAATTCAAGGATTTAAGAGTCATGGACCTCAACATACGAAACACCCACGCCTAGCGGAAAGTTGTTATGTATAAAATTAGACAAGTATCAAGATATGATTGTTATAAAACCTTGACATCCTAAATATCAACTTTTTAATTCGTTGTTTTGCGAGGGCGTACATATAAATATTTTATTCACATGGTACACTATACGATAAAGACATGCAAGAGCATTGCTACAAATTTTAGGTAGTAAGTTTTTTCAAGTTTTAATTGATTCACAATATTGGTTGTTAGTTAACTTCGTGCGACTCTTAACATAAAGGCCCATTACTATACCACTGCTGGGCAAAGGCGTCCTCCTTCCCTTTTTTGGAGAGAAGGGTTGGAGCTAAGACCTACCACGCTGTTCTAATAAAGTAAATGCTAAATTAGGTACTTGATGGCGAGTTTGACGTTTCGTATACTCGAATCAATATCAAACTATGTAATAGATTAACTGTGATTGACGTCGCAGATAATCGGGATTTGTGTTGTCTAATTAATAGGTTCAATTCACAACAGGGCGTAGTAATGGATAGGAAATATCAAAGATATTGTCAAAGATATGAATATGACAGAGAAGATCATCATTATTACTCGCACAATTTAATTAAAGAGCAAATTTCTGTGATAAAAACATAAAAAACAGTTCAATCATATGTAAAAATTCCACATACACGAGGAAGAGACAGAAAATGATGATCAAAAATGATTTAAAGTTTTTTAAAGATCGTAATTTAGATTTAAAAAGTTTATAAAATTTGGCGTTACTTTGCAGAGATCCACAATACAAAAGTAATAATTACATTATTTTGCTATAATCACGTATTGTCGGTAAATAATTTCATTACTTTATTTTTTTTAAGTTGTCGTTTAGTCTGTAAACATACATTATCTTATAACAAAATAATAGCTATTAATAAAATCTCAGAGATATAGAAAATTTTATTCCAGATTCCATTTAAATTTCCTATCTGTAACAGAAGTGCTCAAATAAAACGATATCATTTCCGCATAAAGACGTTCCCGCAAACGTTAATACCAAAAGGAACACTCAGAAAGGAATCGAAAAAATTACCAGACACTCAACCTAATAACTCCTAACAAAAAGTACAGTAAAAAAAGCAACAGGAAAACGGAACGATAATATCAATTTGCAAATATGAACCCATGATTTAATAATCAAAATCACTGCAGCATTCAAGCTGCAATTTCGTTATGGGGGGCAGATATTGGATTTCTCTGTGGAATGTATTTCGGAATACTCGAGGGATATAATACGCCAAACCGAATCAACTTTCCACTCGTATCCATTGTAGTGAATCTGGCGTCGGTTGAAGTAAAACTTGCGTTTTAATCGTAGGTGGGCGAGTCAAGGTTTTTGCATTATATTATAGTGTCATACTTCAACATTATTGTTTGGGTTTTACTTTAATTTCAATATTCTCTTTTACATCTCATTCTTATTTTAAATCTATCCGAACTAGATAGTGCTCCTACTCTATCAAAAAAACTGTTTACCCAAGAAACTCATTCCCTTCGTTGTCGTAACTTCCAATTATTCCGCCTTTTTCGCGATACCGTTTTTCTTTTCCCACATTTTTCTACTTCTGTTACTACTTTTACAATTTATAGAGGTACTTCGCGGAATTACATAGTACAAAAATTATAATAGAATTATTTCTATAATCCGTCCGCGTTTGTTAAGAAAATCTATATGTAATGCTAAGTGTAATGATGCAAAACCGTTGTCATACCTTATACATGCAGGATTATTACCACACGTATTACAAGACACCACTACCAACAGTACACTACACTAGCACTACACAAATTCTCATTTACAATCTCAACAATCGCCACGTTCGCCACGTAACCGAAGCATCGTCAGGAGATAGCCTTCACGAAAATATTGCAAAGCGACGCATCACCCAAGCAAGCAGTACTATTACTATTTTTAAATACCCATGTCAAAGATTGACATATTCTTTTTAATATCAATCCTTACAATATTCACTATACATTTGCAAATTAGCGTTTAAAGACTTTAAGTTTTGGCCCAGACATCAACAAAAAAAATCAAAGAGCGCATGTTAAATACGTGGCAATCAAAGTGACTAATTGCAATATTTTCTTTATGTAACTCATAATTTCTTGAGTGCATCATTATACTTAATAATTTATTACTATTTTCTTTAGTAAAATTATCTTTTGTCATTGCAAGAACAGATGGAATTCCCTAGCTATTTGTATCATGGAATTGCCAGACAATGCGGTCTTGTACCGTCCTGAATGAATCCAGTACTTAGGAATCTACGCCTTTATATTTTCCAACCATAACAAGTCTGTATTCTTAAGCAGTGATACCGGTTCTTGATGCTTTTTTTCAATTATGATTGGGTCGCGTAAAACGTCTTTTAATGTGCATTGTTTAATAAAAATATATGTAACTCGTCAATCTATATCATTGTTCTAATAAAATAATACACCTTAAGCCTTTTATTAATCAAATTCAAATATACAAAAGATAAAGATGAATTGAAGTAATGAAAAACCATGATAGTTTCATAAGGTATGTCAATTTTAGAGCTTTTCAAAAAATATAATATGTCGTAATCAGTTTCATTATTTTCACACTACAGTTTTAAGCTCAATTTAAGCTAAACTCAAATTAGGGGTAAAAATCTTCGATTGCTTAGATATCATAGACCCGAATTTTTTAAATATATTTTTGGTCAAAAAATTTTATACACCTGTCCATAATTTACTATCATTTCTTATTCTCATATCTACTCGTAACGTAATTAAATGAGAACCGCAAGATTAAGAAGTAAATGTTTAAAAATACCTTTTTGATGAATAATAAAAATGTATTATTTAAAAAAAAATTAGTAGCAAAGGATCTATTTCTTTAACAAAATATATCCGAAACGTTATGTGCTGCCTTTGTTATGAAAAAATTATGATAGAATCATAATTTCATCAGCTTAGCGATTTAGCGCGGAAACGCTGCCAGCGTTCTTGGGACAATTCCACGTGGGCATGATTTGTATAGTCCTAGCGTGTAAGTAGTTTAAGATAGATATAACTTGTACATTTTTGCTGTAAATAAATATTTGATAGTTTAAAAAAATGATACATTTATGTTGCTATAATCTGCGCTAGTGAATTCTATCATAAATTTGGTACTATAGAATTCCGCAAACTAAAGCCTCTTTCTATAGATTAAATAAGTTTTACATAAAAATTACAGTTGTGTAATATACACATAAAAGAAATATTTTTGTTACGGTGTATAGACTAATGCTTATGTCGCAATCATCTATTATTGCATTATAAGCGATATGATTACACTATTCATACTGTAAGCCTGCGACTATGAAGCCTACAAGGTGTAAAACAATACCAATGATATACGGTCCACACTTAATCGGATTACATACTAGTAAATTAAGGGTTTAATACGACCGATGTGCAAATACATCGGTAAATTTCATAAAACTGAGAACACAAATACAGTTTGCATAAATGTAGGCAAGAAAATAATGGTTCGTGAGATGGGACAATATATTAATGCATTAATCTACTAATATAAAAGAAAATGAAAATGACAAGATGTACAAATCGTAAAAGAAGAAACAAAAAATATTTTGTTCTATTTATACTATACTTTCATTATAATTTTACATCCGAAAAATAAGATTTTATAATTTGAGAATTCATTATTTAAAACAGAATATATAGTACAGTCCACTTTTTTAAATTATAGTTAAACTGAACTGTACTGAGACTTACATAAATAGAAAAAGAAATATAAAAATGGAAAGTTGCCATTAGTAACAAAGAACATTATTAAGCTTTATATCCTTATTTTTTAATTAATCTAACTCTATGGTAGTTTTTTGAATCTATCTTATATCCATATAAATCGTTATCGTAAATAATTGTGAATTTATTAAACTAATATAAAATTTCATTGAGAATTAAATGGATGATAAGAATGCATGGATATACTCTTCGACTCAGTTATAAGAAATATAACAGTTATAAGAAATATATTTTGAAAAGAGCAATTGCCGAGTTTCTTGCTAGCTCTTCTCGGTACGAAGTTTTCGGAACCAGCCATAGAGTTGACTGTTCAAAAGCTTATTACAAGTTTATTTCAATAAATAATATATTTCATTTAAATTTCAAAAAATAGGTCTTAGTTTTTAAAGTGAACGATAAAGTTTTATAATATGTATAAGTACACAACCCTATCAAGGAGTTTCAATCAGAGCTCATCATTTCATAATCCAAACAACGCTGTTAAAGTGTATTGCGGAACAATGTTTATTAAATTTCCCGTATTATAGGGGCGACCAGACAATTAGGGTTGTCCAGGGAATATAGCTGTCAATCAGTGGAGTAGCGATTGCGAGCGTGCTATTCGATACACCGGACATTGGGGGCCGAGGTGTGCGGTATCAAGTAATGCGATCGCATTACAGAAGTGTTTATGTGTATTGATTTCCCTTTACGTACGATATTAAGTAAGACTTGATTCGTAAGACCGCATCAATCTAAAAAAAGAGCCGCTTGGTCTAACCTCGATTTACTGTGAGATTTTACTTCAAAAACCTATGCTAATTTGATATTTACAATATCACGTAATTTCGTTAAAGGCATACATTTTAAAGAAACCTGTATATTATTCGTAGATTTTCTGGGATATGTGTTATTTACTGATTGACATGGGTAAAAGCTCTAAAATTATTCTTCAAATATATCTCAAAAATGTTCCATATAACTATGGAAACCAAAAATATTTAAACTACATGACTTTACCATCTAGCACAAACTCCCGGTATCATCATCCTCCTGCCTGCATCATTTCCTGCTCTAAGTGGGGTCGGCACAACATGTTATAAACATGTTGTCACATTATTTGGCTACATATCTTTACAATACCGCGGTGAGGGTGATCTACTTACTTTACCGGATACCACACGGTGGGTCAACTTACTTTTGTCGCCTTTTACGACATCTCGGTAAAACATGTGAGAGGTCTATTCTACTATAGCACAGATTTCTCGGGATGTTCTGTCTAATTTCAAAGAACTTCTAACTTCCACAAAAATTGGTGAAAATGCTAAAAGGGCATATATAAATTTTTAGGGCATTTCTATGTCCGTGATGTTCAAATTTTGATTTGTGTTCTATTATATTTATAAATCATAAAACTGTATGTCAGTGCGCCCATTAGTTTAATTATCTTATCTTCAAAGAAAACTAAGACAACATTATCTTTGTGTAATATGAAGCGGTGAACACATAAATGGGCCTTATAATTTTATCGGTCAATGTATAGAGATGATA
This sequence comes from Morpho helenor, assembly GCA_029227775.1. NCBI lineage: Eukaryota > Metazoa > Arthropoda > Insecta > Lepidoptera > Nymphalidae > Morpho > Morpho helenor. The sequence continues at coordinate 10,553,299 of JARGCU010000037.1, read as the reverse complement.
ATATACGTCGCTTGATAATTATTGATAGTCGGGCTTTGCTAAAGTAATGTGTACTTGAGTTTTATGCAAAGGTGCAGAACATATCGCTTTATCCGAAGAACAAAGTCACATCTCCCATATATTATAGGAAATGTGACTTTATTCTTCCGATAGGGCGATAAAGGTCTACTTATAGATTTTCTAGCTGCATGCATTTCTTTAAAAAAATTATGTGCTAACATTTATATTTACATTTTGTTGCAGCGTGGTAAGTCTCAGCTCCAACCTTTTTCTCCAAAAGGGAGAGAGGTCTATGCCCAGCAATGGAATAATAGGAGTCCATTAGACAGACAAACTTTAAATTTGAAAAATAATTTTACATCATCTGTTGTGCGAAAAAAATATTTCGCCAAAATTCACATTCGTCAAAGATGGAAACCGGGAAATAAAAAACAAAAAAATATAATAAAAATTTATTTCTTATTTAGATACGTTATTTTCAATGGCCATTTAAAACGGTTCACTGATACCATGAAATATCTTCAAATGTGTATTAAACCAACACCAACCCGTCTTCCCTCACTAATTAATTGAATGAAACAAAATCTTTGTAAATCGCAATATATATTTCAAGCTCAGACAGTTACCTAATTGCATTGGTGTGTCGTCAATTACGTCGCAAACGATAAAAATAGACCAAATAAAAGTTCTAAAGTTGTCTAGCCCTGGGCTCGTGGCGCTCGGAAACCTAATACTGAAACGTAGAAACTTGGTCCTTAAAGCGCTGCGATAGCACTTCAAACTTCTTTGTAGGCTAGACTCGTTATAAACATCGATGTAGTCTCGCTGGATTGGTACAAAAGTGGTTACGACTGGAAGGTTTCTATAATAAACTAAACTTTAAGTTATGGGCGTTTAGGGTGAGTAGTTGGTAGTTTTTAATCGGTTTTATTGCGGGCTTCGTTTAAGGTTGCATAGCTTTTATTTCCCGCTGCTCGATAACATCCACCCTTAAATATATAACTTGCCTCTGGGGTGAATTTTATAAATATAAGAGAATGAACAAACATTTTTTAATCATCAATATGTTTTACTTATGCATTATTTTAATGTGCTATTGTTACAGTAGTACTGTTGATTCCATTGGACGTAAGGGGCAGTTTTAAACTAAGATCTCAAATCTACAGAGGTCGTGGTTAACATCTTAAGTATTAATTTACCCGTTCAAAAAATGTAATTACCTGCCATAGGAATTGTTAGGAAAGGGTTATAAAATAATAAATTCGGGTATTTTAGTGTTATATTGGTTTTTTATATGATAAAGATTACATTTTTTGTAGATATCATATTAGTTTTGCGTAGTTAAATATAAACGTCATCATGTCACTACTACCAGAGCAGAGTGAAATTAAAAATAATTTAAAAAATAATTCGGTTTTTGAAATTTAGTATTTTAGCACCTTTTCCTTGAAAACTTACGGACTTACCATTAATTAGTACATACTGTAGGCTGATAGTAACTTATTACTTAAGTAATATTAAGTACTTAAAGTTACCATCATATTGTATAGGTACAACAAACAACGTTTGGTATAATACAATGTTTATAACATTCTCATGCTTTTGAATTGTCGCTGAATCTGTTGTAAAGCCACTCCCTTAGCCAGTTTCACACGAACAAAAGTGATATAAATAGAATAGCCTTTTCAAGTCTACTTTTTAGCTCAGCACAAAATGGGAAACGAGAACAAAGACTTATTTCCGTGATATAAACAAATCGGAAGCTTTTGATTCTTTAATAAATCACCCCAAGTCCATGAAAGGCTTCGAAGCAGTAATTTGATGGCCTCTCCAAATTAGCCCTTCAGGCGTTTCAACAACAAGGGATTGAATAAAAGCAAAAACGCGTCTCATCGGAAACAAAAAGCAGCGAATTGAACGTGAAAAGAGTCGATTAATTCGACGAATTTGTATGAAAATTGATTTATTTTAAATTTTTGCTATCTCATTTTGAACAACATAAGAAATCTCTTAAAGGTTCAATAAGTATATAGTACCTGGGTGACCGGATTTATCTGGGATCGATCCTTGTATTCTGAATTCGAGTCCGCCCGTTTCTCGATTGAGCTATCATGACTTTGCAATTGACAGCGTAATCTTTTGCTTTCTCATAAAGTAAAGCAGATTTTTTCAGTGCCTGAAAAATCGATTTTTTCTACCCAAACCCTATACATGCTGAATTTTATGAAATTGTTGAAGCTGTTTTCAAAATTCAGAAAAATATATATACAAGATTAATTCATTTAAATATTAAAGATAAGTTGTACTTTAACTATAAAAGAAGTTTGTTTCTTAACACTATCGATTGAAGTTAACCGACACATAATTACTGAGTATATTATACCTACCGATATCACTATAAACATTCCACATGGCGGTTATCTCATAAGTAAGATCGAAATATTTGGTTAATTACACTCACGAGCATTCTTAGTGTGGTATTTTCTATTATCTCACCTGATATGGAAGAAAAATACAAGTTTATTGAAATGAGAACCAAGAGGTAACCTTTGAAACTTACCTTCATGCTGCGGAGACATGGACCTTGCGAAAGATCGAGAAAAAAAATGATGCTCTAGAGATGTGGTGCTGGCGACAAATTATAGGAGTCTCATGGACCGAATTTCGCACCAACATCTCTTATTCTCCAAGACGGCACTAAACAGTTATTACAGACTATCGACGTTAGTACAAAGTCGCATTCTTAAGTTCTTTGGGCATGTCTCCCGAAGAGGAAATGACACCATACCCTTGTCGTGGAGTGCGGAGTGGAAGGCACAAAGGACGAGGAAGATCTCCCATGCATTGGACCGACTAAATTAAAGCTGCAGTGGGGGGGTTCCTTACACGAGTGTACCAGGCTATCAGCTAGTTGAGATAAGTAGCGAATGCTTGTGAGGCGTATAACCTCTGCTCCTTAAGTCACTTCATGATGACCACTACCGCTCTGACATTAATACGACAAGTTTTTGAAAGTTTTCTGCACAACATGGCACTGGAATATTAGACCACTTAACGTCCAGGTCTGAAGAAGCTTTAGTTAAAGCCTCGTATCAAAACCAATTCCAGCAATATTTTAACTCCAATTGAGGTGCGCACTCACTTCATTAAGACATCCGATGGTAAACCACTAACATCCTTTACGTTCCTCCTATGTTACCAATTTATAACATCGGCATCAAAACTTCTTAATCGAGAAACTTTATGATTTGACTTGACGTCAAAAACAAGCGCGTTGTAATAAAATCTAAATAATATTGTAACATGCGATGCATAATTCGTACGATCTTGTTAGCAATTGTATTTCAAAATAGTACCCGTACAATTCCATTTCCATTCCATGAAATTCTACCGTAATTAAGAGGCATACCGTGCCAGCTTCCTAACAAGATCGACATCGAATTGAAGTGCATACATACAAACAAAGAGCTGATTCAATAAGTGTGACGGACAGATCAACGAGCGCTGTTGATAAATTGAAATTGACTTGATAATCAATAACGAAACAGTCTAAACAAGCTACATTTAATTGAAAGTTTAGGTAAAATGCTGCTACAGATGAAAGTAAAGTAACGGCCTGTTACTATCCCACTGTTGGGTAAAGACCTCCTCTCTCCATTATTCGAAAGCAAGATTGGTGCTAAGACTCATCACGCTCCAATGCGGATTGTTAGGTAACACATAATTCTAGAATTCTCTATAGATAAGCAGGTTTCCTCACAATGTTTTCTTCACCGAAAGCGTGTGATAAATTGCGATTATCAATTAGACGCATAGGTTTTAAGAAAATACTCATCAGATATTTGAAAACATAAACGAAAGGTTTTAAACGTTTATTTTAAACGTGCCAATTCCTTAATCTTAATTATCGAATTATTTATTATTGTTTCATAATTTATCGACCTGATAACGATATGTTGTTTTGAAGCTCCAAAATCTATGTCACAATTTAGATAACAATTATAAACTATAGTTTATTTATTTATGGACATACTTAAATATGTTCATATCACAATCACACTAAACACGGAATGAAGCTTGAGCGCAGTCTTAACTATTATAAGGTATTTTATTCATAATATGTTTACTTTATCGGAGTATATCCTTTAAGTAAATCTTACATCTCTATTATTATTTTAATATAATATCCCCTAGACGCTATAATTTTTTACCCCAACATAATCTTCGTTCAATCAGCACGTTTCAAGCGTTTCCCTTCTTTGTTTCTGATACTTATAGCTAATGCGCGGAATCCACCTTTGCCAGACCATATAATATGCATATCTTCGGAGCAGAAGTAGACTACTTCTAGAATTATAACTTACTTTAGTTAACATTATTTTATTCAGATTTGAATATGAATAAATATCAATATACACAATTACACACATGAAATGCTTAGACATTGACAAACTTTTCGCAATTATTGTCAATATTCCGCATATGAATTATATCCGCAGGGAACCTTAAATAGTTTCTTAAATACAACGTAGTCAGCTTCTTTGCTGACCTGTTGAGTACCGGAAAGTACGAAACGTTCATATAGGAATTTCTAAACCTAACTACCACATGGAATAATTGAAGAAATCCTATTAGATTTTACCTTTTAATAAGTAGCTGCCCAGCTGAGTCTCGTGTTAGTCTTGAAGAAAATCAAGAGATCGATGCCTCGTAGATTAGCATATGTAGTTCATTAGAGCCCAATTTCATAGTTTCTTAAATTTCAATGAAACACGAAGATACTTCTCTAATAACTTAAAAAATACTAAGCACAACCCTATTTCCGTGTGTCAATCACTATTAATTTTAAATACAATTATTTGTTAAAGATATAAAAATAAATTAATAACTGTGTAAAGCATTTACATGCAGATACTCACTCGATTATGTAAAATGTCAATCACGACAGTAAAGCAATGTTCTATAAATCTAACATGGCGCCGATCCGCTTATAGCGGTCTTAATTAATGCCTGCAGCGATTGAAGCCCCGGGCCTTTATCTTTTGATTGACCTGTCGTTCCATACATTATATCAACAGAACACAGAACCGTGCAAAACAGAGATTTCAAAAGTATCGAACATCAGTAACCGGGATATATAAAAATTTATAACCAAATAAAAAATATTTTACTCGAAGAGAAAATAAAATGACGACAATGTGTTTTTTAAATTTGTGTCTGACTAAATTCTACATTGTCGTTATTATTTGACATTCAATTAACAGAAGTATTTTCTAAAAAAATCAAAGAACGTTGTCAGTCTTAAAACTATGAGTGATTCTATAAGTTGTATAAGTCTATAACATCTCATAAATTATAAAACGACTTGTGACGGGTTCACCTACAAGTGTCTAATAAATGGTTTGTACATTTTTTTTAAATGCTAAGTACATATGTGAAATTTAGTAAGATTATTTCTGATTGTACATTGCAAAAGATACAAATAGAAATTAAATATTAATTGAGCGTAATATAGTACTCAAATAAATTAACAAATCTGGCACGAGAGCGAATGCGATGAAATCAACTTTTTTTTTTTTTATCGTGGCTGTAATTTTTCGTAGGTAATATTGGACTCATAGATGTGATAAGTTTAATATCCAACCATAACGCACGATATTAATCTATACATAATATTAAACATATAAAAACAAAGTGCCCAAAAGCTGTCCGTCTGTAAGTGTTTGATTTACTCAAAATCTACTGAAAGGATTTTTGTACGGTTTTTACTTAAATAAAGTGCAATTCTTGAGGAAGGTTTAAGTTACTAGTATACTCTATTGGGATTCCCGCGGGATTTACTAATTAATGAAACAAAAAGTTTTCAGAGAAATATCTTAATATTTTTTATTATGATAGAAGGGGATATGTAAAACAAAATATCGGCCAAATTGTTCGGCACAATTTTTATTTGTGTACAATAAAATGTTAAGTTAAAATTATTTTATGGTAAAAATTTTGCAGTAACAAAATTACACTTTGAGAATCCCTGATATATCGAAAATTGCGCACGCAATTTAGGATCCATTGTCTTCAACATAAACACTATAATCGCATACCGTTTGGACAATTGATGGACTGACGTTGTAAATCTGTGGAGTCGAATGTTTGATCAAAAAGGTACTGCATTGGCGCTGACCGGGAATCACTGTGCAGGCTATTTGATTGGAAATTGATGCATATTGTTTTACGTTGTAGAAGGGGTGAGTTTTTATATAGTTAAAAACACGATTGTAAGAGAACGCGGAGTATTTCCTGTTAGTTAGCTCTAGTAAATAGAGCTGGTTCTTTTTTTAAAGAATTAAATAAATAGCACAACTATAAGAGAGGTTCTTAGTAATCCATCTAAACGCCTTCTTTTGTGAATGTACAATTCAAGGCGATAGAAACTCTATATATATATATATTGTATGTAGTAATAGTTTTCTGACTTTCTTTCGTTATTACCTCAATACAGCACAGCTAATATGAGAAACCAAACCTAACAAACTGTAATTATAGACAAATTTTAATTCAATTAATAGAAACAAATGAATTTTGAAATGATATTCTTAAATTACATATCCATAATACAAAATACAAAATCCACAATACAAAGGACCTAATGACATTTTACATCCGCGAGAATATACAAATAAAAAATATATGTATATCATGTTAAATGTAGAGTGTACTTATCCGTTTTATATATGCAGGTTCATTCAAAACGCATGCACTACATATATCCACCATCACCATACTACACAAGCACCGCATATATTCACTACCACAATTTCAAAAACCGTTTCATAATCAGAAGATAGTCTATGCCATTCTAAAAAAAATTACAAAAAAACAACACTATTTTCCTTAATGATAACGAAATAGATCGAATAAACAGTGAAGGCGTCTAGAAGTCGAGTCATGCATTTTTTCGAGAACCGACGAATCCATACGAACGCAGAGTTACTTGAGTCACACTGAATGAAATACACATAAAATATCGATAGCTATTTCTCCGTTCTATTGAGCTTCACTAGGCTGTAAATATTAACGAGGAATATCCGAAACGAACGCCGTGTGGTGTCCGGTTGAATGGAATAGTACCACCCCCATTTCTTACCGAGGTGTCGTAAAAGGCGACTAAGGTAAGTCGACCCGCCGTGTGGTATCCGGCTGAATAGAATAGACCAACCTCATTTCTTACCGAGGTGTCGTAAAAGGGGACTAAGGTAAGTTGACTCACCGTGTGGTATCCGGTTTAGTAGAATAGACCAGCCTCTTTCTTACCGAGGTGTCGTAAAATACGACTGAGGTAAGTTGACATCAGACAGGCGGCCGGTCGTAAAAACGCAGCTAAATCATGTGACAGAATGTTTGTAACATGTTGTGCCGACCCCACTTAGAGTGGGATAAGGGCAGGAAGATGACTTACTTTGGGGACGGATCACCGTGTGCGTAATTGTCCCATATATATTTATTTATTGCATATATTTATTTACTTAACAATTAAGTGCTAAACAATTCTAAACTACCATAAACGTAAACATTTAGAATATATGTCCCAAAAAGCCCTTACTGGACTTTAAAAGAGTGATAAAGCTCGTGATTACAGTGAGTGTCCAGGCATGAGACGAAATGCCCACTAATGTCAATGGTATCGTAACGAGCGAAGTGGGCCAACATTACACTTGCTAAGTGGGACATTCATACGCATTTAACCACTTCGAGACAATTAGTGGTGGCGCCGATTGTGTTGCGAGTCAATGAACACACTGTACACACGGTGACAACATTTCGCGAGAAATATTTGTACGAAATAGGAAACTTTGTCCACATTTAGAATACAAAAAATTATGGACACTAATTTCACATCCTAACTTACTAATCTTACTAATATTATAAATGCGAAAGTTTTTTGGGTATGTTTGTTACTCTTTCACGGTGAATTAGCTGAACCGATATCGATGAAATTTAGCACAATCATTCCTTATATACCTGAATAACATATAGGCTATAGAAATCCTGTTAATTCTACAGCAATAGGATGACATTGCAAACCGCCATATACCATCGACAACGCGACGCGACAACAGTCCGCGCAAACGAAGTTGCGGGTAATAGCTAGTCATACATAATATTTGTTGTTGTTCTATTGAACTTAGTAAAGCCTGTGTCAGAAGACTTCGTCCTTCCATAACATGTCTGATTTAACTAACTAGATAAACTTAACTTATTATACATTCTTAACTTATAAGTAAATCTAACTCATGTTGGCTTACCCTTTGACATGACACAAATACTCTAATCTCGTTACTATAATTCATATTATACAAGCTGGCCAAGGGCGAGTTAATAAAGTAATCAAGAATACGGACCAATTTAATGTTTACATTATTATCACTGAAAGCAATAAATTAATGAATGATGAATGAATACATAATAATAGTAAAAAGTATCACGTGTTGTGTTCGTAGGTACGAACACTGAGACTGGCAAAATTAGTTTTCTATAAAAACCCTTAATTAATATTTTTATATATTTAAAATTAATCTTGCGCTTCAGAGTAAACAAAAACACAGTGAAGAACCCTTGATATCTCGAGAAGACTCCTGGGTATGACATCTGCCAATCCGCAGTAAACATCGCAGATTTTAGCGCCAATCCTTCTATTCAATTAGTAAGACCTTTTTACATAGGCATTTTACATAGGCTTTTTACATAGACCTTTTTACATTAGATAATTATCATAATTCTAGCGGCATAGTGAAAGCCGCTAGAATTATGATAATTATCACATCCTTGACCACATAATGTTTCCATACTTTTACTGACTAAACTTCGCGACCTTAAGGGCAATGAAGGCTAAATTTGGATAAAATGATAGCGTAATATAATACTCCTTATGCTATTTGCTTTAAAGTAATTTGTTTTATCTTGAACTGATAGACACCTTTAAATCCCAAAAAAAGGTCATTAATGTTCTAAATGCTTAGTGCGCTTTACAGAGAAAGACTACACCATGAGGTGTAAAGTGTATACTTTTTGTAGTACATTGAATCCATTTTTCTATCAGAGATATTTCTAAGCTTAACCTCATAACAACCAGATATAGTCTCTACTCATGAGTTGAACACCATAAGATTTATTAGCACAGATTAATCCCTAAGAAAGAAGATAAAATCGTATCGTAAAACGTATTTCGTATACGTTCCTTCCTTAATAATCACAACAAAGTGGTTATATAAAGTGGTTAACATATAATTACATAAGTTGGTAGGACAGTAATAACGCAATTGCTATACTTGTACTTATAAATAACCAGTCCTGGTCAAGGAAATAGGTTATTATGGTGTAAAAATTACTTTCGTAGTAATGACAAGCACAAGCTTACTAATTGGACAGCAATAATTAATATGCGAGATTGATGTGGGTCTTTATGCAAAATTGTTGATCATATAAAAAAAAAGTTGTAAAATTTTTAAATCACAGTATTCTTAATATTTTTGCGCCCTCTGACCGTCTGACCGGCTTTTCTTAAGTAAATTTAAGCTGATGGAAGGTTTAGTTTTCAAAAGTGTGGTGTATGTGTTCACTTGTATTGTTTGAGTATAGACTCGTGTTGTATGAATATAGCACAGGCTCAAACACGCACTAACAATATGTCACTACACGTCCACTCTCGCCAACGGGCTCTGGTGTTACTGACGTGGTGCGCTTTGAAATAATGTGAGGTTCCTTTATAGACTAGTACTAGTACATTTATTTATTGGTATACTCATCATCATCATCATCTTCCTGCCCTTATCCCACTCTAAGTGGAGTCGGCACAACATGTTATAAACATGCTGTCACATGATTTAGCTGCGTTTTTACGACCGGCCGCCTGCCTGAGGTCAACTGACCTCAGTCGTATTTTACGACACCTTGGTAAGAAAGAGGGTGGTCTAAACCGGATACCACACAGTGGGTCAACTTACCCATTTCACCTTGTACCTACGTGATAAGGTAATACAGCTACTCAGAAAACACCTACCCTCATGACGCATTCTCCCTATTCCTAGAACAACAGCGTTTTCTTTTACGTGAACTTTTTCGTCCAAATAAAACAATCCGTCATCAATCTTGAGTCACAATTGTTTTTGATATTTGCTGTGAATGATATCCAACAAAACTTTGCAGAAATAAAAATATATATTATTTTTATAATATCTGTATGTCTGTACCTAATAAAATATGCCGACAACCAATCTATACAATGACTTTCCACAACTTTGTCCAAAAAATAAGAAAATTCTGGACATTCTTTCAAATAGCCATCAAGTTCATGAAACCCAGTTTTTGACTGTACACAGTTTCATGTATAGTTGTTACAGTTATTGTCCAACACACTTGTGGCTTTTATTACAAAATAAACGATCTAAACACGCATTAATTGTACCAACAATACAACTATACTCGTATCATCGCTTTCCATCGGACAAAATTGTTCTAAGTGAAAGCTTAACTATAAAGGCATAGACTAGTGAACACTTCCTCTGTCTCTATAGGCGAAACATTTATTGCACTATATAGTCACAACAAAATCCATTATCCAAATGAGCGGGATCCCGCGGGATGAGGCGTCCGTGCCTATCCCCGTGGACGTCCAATCCCGAGACTAAGTTATTGTAATGAGCACAACAGGGATATTTATGCCTCGCCATGCGTCCCGAATACGCAATAAGTGGTTTCAGGCCCTTATCAGATTGAAGCTATTGAATTATGTCCTTTGAACCATTCGAAGGAAGTTTTTTACGGCAATACGGTTCTGCGCATTCAATGTATGTTCAAATCGGGTTTATCTCCAAACCTGAGTTTGAATATATTATGTGAATATTCGTTTGCCAATAAGGGTTTCTTATACTCAACTTCTTTTCGTTATTTGCTCTGTTTACTGTGCAAACTTACTGATAGGGACGCCTGTTTATTGAGCTAGCGAGTACAGTATCGTGTTTCCTGTTTGCAAATAAAGATTTTATTCGATCGTTTATTAAAGACGGAGATGTACTTACATACATTTTTATATGTAATAAATCATTATTATATTTTGCCGTGTGATATTCGGCTGAGTAGAACAGAGCACCCTCATTTCTTACCGAGGTGTCGTAAAAGGCGACTAAGGAAGTTGAACCGCTGATTGGTATCCGGCCGAGTAGAATAGACCACCCTTATTTCTTACCGAGGTGTCGTAAAAGGCTAAGGCAAGTTGACCCACCGAGCGGTATCCGGTAGAGTAGAATATACCACCATCTTTCTTACCGAGATGTCGTAAAATATGAGTAAGGTAAGTTGACTTCAGGCAGGCGGCCGGTCGTAAAATGCGTAACCAAATCATGTGACAACATGTTTATAACATGTTGTGCCGACCCCACTTAGAGTGGTATAAGAGCAGAACGATAATGGAATCATAAATTAGTTCTTATACTGGCTATAGGTGTTAAGTAATAGGGATCAAATTCATAGCTTCACTAAAAATGTCACATTACCATGACAATTTGACGTAAATTAAAATAGGATGCCATACCAACTATTTGTTAGAAAGCTATAAAAAGTACATCAAAAAATAAAAGACTCCTGAGGTCTTTTATGGGGAGGAAAGAATTTAATAGCCCAGGAAACCATGAAAAGGGTCTTTCAAATCCTTTCACAATAGTGTGACTTGTCCCGTCTGGGAAAAGAAAATAATTTTCCTCGAGCCTTTTATTCTCGAGGATTCGATAAGGGTAGCCAGTAAAAGTAAATATTAAAAGTCAATGTCATTCAACTTAATATTTGTTCTTTGTTAGTACGAATGACAATTTGAAAAGAAAATTTAATTAAATCTTCGATTCAATACTGTAAATGAAGAAAATTGAAGACATAAAGGAACAAATGAAGTATTACTGACTGTCTAGAATATGATGTTTTTTATTTAAATATTTATTTATTTCTTTATATACATATAGTTATTATTTAAATACCTATCTAAGACAAGGCTCTTAAAAATATTTTTGCAATAAGTAACGGCCTAATATATATTCATGATATTTTAATTGTTAGATTTTCACAGTATTATCTGACAATAGATTTCGTTGGTATTTAAACACTTAAGTTGAAACGAACGAAGTAACGGATAAAGGCATGATGACCTTGGTATAAAACGCATAATTTTCCGAATGCTTAGCGTATCTGATGACAGAATTACAAAGCTATAAATTTTATCACACTACATAGAACTTTTATTACTTTCTTTTAAGACTGCAAAAAAAAATTATATTTAAACAATGAACTTAAAATCTATGAAATACAATCTTAGAAGCGGCGGTAGCGGAATGGTTAGGATAACGGACTTGCGATCGAGAGGTCGTGGGTTTGAATTCCGGCCATTATACTACCGACGTGAACCCACTCCTAACAAAAGCTTATTTGCTTTAGCTTAGCTTAAGCTTAGTGCATTTAGCTGAGCTTTTGGGGGTTAACAAGTTTACTAGCAATTTGCAACCCGAATTACTAGTAACCTTACTAAAAAAATAGTGTAAACATTCAAGAAAGGCGATAAGTGTATGTAATTTTTTTGTCAACTAGCCATGAACGCATTTTTTGTTGAAAACGTAATTTCAAAATAATGTCGAGGACAACGTTCATTATATGTCTCTTAAGTCCAAGAATAATAAAACATTTTTGGTGAATACTTGAATACTTCTTTTGTTTAGAGACTTAAATTAGTGTTATCCATCAGAAAGGGTAATATTCTTTATAAATAAATTTATTAAGGTCCTGTTTCACAAGTTACTGATAAAGCCGATACTTTACCGACAAATAAACCAAGTAGCAGATAAATGTTTCTAAAAAGAGACTCTAAAAAGTGAAAAATAAAAAAAATCGCGGCCATTTTGAAATAGGTACATATTTGCTATCCAGCAGACAAAATAACAGCCACATGTGTTAACTATTAGGGACTTTAAGTGCTGAATAAACCTAACAGAAACCTGAGATACGCAAAATTCCAAGATATTTGTCAGATATGTTCTGAATAAGCTGACAGATTATTGATAACTTGTGAAACAGACCCTTAGACCTTGTTACGACAATTATATATTTTTTTAAAGTGACAAACGAGTGTTTGCTTGCTTTCCTTGGCGGAAACAAAAAACTTATTAATGTCTATTTAAGTAAAACAGATTTTTAATCTATGGTATGAGTTTATTATTCTAATACTAACTACTATAAATTAATAATAATACTATACTGCATAATTTTTTTAAACTTTTGCTAGTACCTCGATTGCAAATATTCATCTAGGTACTCTTAGATAGGTTTTCGTTATTTTTCTTTTTCTTTCTGTCTTTATTATCCGTATTTTTCGTCTTTTCATTTAACCTTCTCTTAATCAAATTATTATTTGACGATTATTAGGCGATTTTATTAAGAGTAATTATTATTACTCAATAAAATCGCCTTTTTACATGTGCTATTCTTTCTTTCTTTTCTCACAATATGTATGTACAATACAGAAATAAATAAATAAAAATCAAGAAAATGATGCTGTTTTAAACATATTCCCGAAAATTATCCAATATATGTGAGTATGTATTTACTAATCCTTCCTTCAGCTTGATGAGAATTACATTAAAATTATTTACTTAAACGAAACTAAAAATGACTATTCAAGGTTCAGTGCTGAGAATCTGCAAAATATATCTGACAAATAGGAATTGCTCTCCTTAAGTCATCTTAGGTATGACAATAACATGTATACTGTTACAAATTCAGCGGTATTTACGTTATACATATAACATATAGTAAACATAGCAGAGGTAATTCAGTCTTATCTCGACAATTGTAGCCCATTTCGGTTTTCGTCAAAGGAGCAACGAAGTGAAGAATTTCTATTTGGAGCAGCTGCGAACAGTTAATCTGTTATTGGTCAATTGTCTCACGTCTTGTTACCAGACAGTGCATTTAAACCGTTATTATTGAGTTACATTAATAGACTTCTTAATATTACATTCTTACAAACATTTTCTTATTTAATAAATATATCATTTGCTTTATTTGTAACTGTGTAAAAGATATCAAATAATTCTATTTGAACTAGACTCTACATAGGAAATTATTTTCGCTTACTTTTTACCATTAAAAAAATCCCAAAATATTTTCCAATAAAAAGCATATCATTTTTACATATATAGTATTAACTTGTTACTTTAATATTTACCAATTTTGCAACGAGATTATAATATAACTGTATATTATTAAACTATAAAACATCTAAGGCACACTCATGTTTTGCTATAAATAGACCTTCGTAGATTCCCGAAAAAAAGTAGTACAATTTTTTATTAAACTTTCTTTCAAAAACGGACTGATACAAAAATATCATAAAACATTAGCTTCAAATTTATTAATCGCTAAACGCAATATTTTTTTTATTTTACTAAACTTTCTTTTAAAAACTGACTCATATAAAAATATCATAGAAACGTCAACTTCATATTAATTAATTGTTAAACGCATGTGGCAATTTGTGGGTACCTAGCCATTTTTTCCGTGCGAGTGAGTAGGTATATAAAATGTGCGACTTCAAACAATGTTACCTTTCAGGTACATGTGTCAAATCCAACAAATGCGTTGGAAAGTGAGGATGTAGCTGAACGCCCATGGTCTAGTGAACACGACGTATGAACGTGTGGTAGATACTGAATGCCCGGGCGAGACAGTCGGAGCAGTCGTGCATTTGTCATGCTAATTTCGTGAATTTGGTTCCTAAAAACCGCAATTGCCTAGCGATTAAGGAGCTTGAATCGTCCTAAAAGTTGTGGATTCAAAACAAAATAGCCATAGAATTTATTTAGTGTAATTTATCATCATCATGTCCTTATATCACTCTCGGTAGGGTCGACATAACATGTTTTTCTTATCCGTTATTTCCTATCATTCGTTACCTCTTTTTATGTATGTCATACTTTAATATAATCTGACTGGCCCGTTGGAGCAGTGGGTAGGGACCCTGCCTACAGCTCTGCGGGTCGCGGGTTTGATTCCCGCCGAGGGCCAACATTTTCTATAAACGAATTTGTTGGTCTTTGAGCCTAGGTGTATATTTGTATTTAAGTATGTATTTAAAAAATATATAAGTATATATTCACCAGTTATCTGTCACCCATAACACAAGTATTAAGTTACTTACTTTGGCGACGGACGACCGTGTGTGTAAGTGTCTCATATATTTATTTATTTATATTTATAATCCAACCATCTCTTTTTAGGTCTCCTTCAAGTCACATATCCATCCTCATTTATACTTACCACTCGTTTGATAACATGATTTTCATTCCTTCTCATTTTATATCCTTACCACCTTATCTTGCTCTTTTTGTCTTTTTTAATGGACGCAACTTTCAGACTTCTCCTTATATACTCATTTGATTTTTTTTCAGTCTTTTCGCACAACATATCCACCTTAACATTCTTACGAGTATCTCATTTGAATGCCCTTTCTTCCTTTCTTTCAATGGCCAACATTCTGACAGGTATTATAAGCGTTTTATACTGTAATTTTTGTATAGCAATGGGCTAATTCTGCAGCTCACTGAATTAATGTTAAAAATGGAAATCACTTTTAGTGATAAGACCGCCCTTGCACTCTTAAATGTTCTTATTTCTCTTGTTTATGTGTATTATTTACCTGGTGTGCAATAAAGAGTTTTTCATTCATTCATTCATGGAAAATTTATACACGAGAACTTTTAGAACGAATGTAACTTAATCCCAATCTCTATGCCGTCAGACGTGGAAGAATAATAAACTAACAATTTTTGTTCATCATAAAAATTATAGTTTAGCTACTGGTTAATCGTTACCGTTTTTTCGATGATACACGAAGAAGTAACTCCAGTAAAAGTATACAAAAACCGATCTCATTAGTTAAAGTGCACACGCACATCAAAATGTCAACATATCATATTATCCAAGATCAAAATAAAAAAAATCATCAATCACAATACAAGCTATGGCTAGCATAACTCTAAACGAACAGTAAAAATTATCTTCAGTTCAATATCAAAGCCGACAAGTGCATTGGAAAGTGCAGCTAAAAGGATACGGTCTAGCGAGCAAGGGGAATATACGTGTGGTAGATACCAAACACCGTTCGTCCTACGATGGCACGACTGCAATTGTCATCGCTTTCATTTACTATGCTAATTGCTCACGGTACTAACTAAGGTGTACTGGTGTCATTAAAGGTCAGCAAGTATAAGAGTAAAAAATAAAACTATCAACGAATAAAACATTTTAAAAGCAGCTTATTTAATTTTGAACTACCTAGCCGCGTTGGCTTTGCCCGCGTGCATATCAGTGTGTCACAGCATTTTCCCGCGTAAATCCTGACCCACAAATATTTTACCATAATTTACTATACACCTAAACCTATCTTTTAATAAAAACAACACGAAAATCCGTTCAGTTGATTTTAAGAAAATCGATCACATACAAACAATTTTTGAGGACTTTGTTTAATATTTTATTTAAATTAAAAATGCAGTTGCTCTAGTTGTCTTAACCAGTGTTTATTAATATTACATCGTGATTAACGATATCTCTTCTCACTGACATAGCATCGTCTAGAGATCTAATCAACCTACCTTACTAACAACCTTAATCTACAAGGCATTTTAAAAGCGCCAAAATTATACGGTTAAACGAAACCACCACACTAGGTCTTCACTGTTTTTTTATAACCACTTTAGAACTTTGTCAACTCTCGACCTGACATCTCTAAAACCTGTCAACTGACCAAGACAAGGCTCAGAATCACTTAATTAGAAATTAAAAGAACGTTTTTGGGCGTTTTTACTACGTGATTAAAACAGTAATAAGTAAAAACCCAGATAACCTATTACTTATTGCGACTACACTCGTGGGCCCATAACCAGAAGATACGATAGATATTTTGGTATTCTATGGTGTCGAAATGGTAAGTAGAGGCAGCTATTATAACAACTTCACAGGGGAAAAATGACCTTAAAAAGCGTTTTCTTATTTGGTAGTAAATTAATTTTATAAACATTTACTACCAATTTTAAAATTACGATAAACGTAACTGGGATGTTTCATTAATCGGAACTAGTTATTGAACCTGCTATAACGGAACTTTTTTAACATGTATACGATAATTCGGTGTAATTTTCTTAAGTGGCAAACTGGGAATGTAATTTGATGTTAAATAATCATAGATAATTGCATTATTTATAGTTCCCGTGATGAAAATTCATTATCAGACCCCAAAGTTAATGTAAAATTAACCTCCGTTGAAAATAAAATTGGTTAGAACCTTGTTGGTGGTAATGTGTAACTTTACTTTAAGTTAACTTACATTTAACGTAGCATTTGTAGAAGATATTAATACGATTTCTAACATTTACTCAGTAAATATACATGTTATAAGAGATTTCATATTAATTGTTAAGGTTTTTTTGCTTTGCCTCTGTATATTTATAAGAAACTGGTTAAACTAATAGATAAAACTCGTAACAGAGTAGTCGATCACTTGGCGATGCTGATGTCTTATTATTTTAGTCAATTCAGGGCTATTTTTGTAAATGCAATATCTTATCTAAAAACTCAAAAATTGCATTCTAAAATAATATAATCAAGTTACAAGTTTCACTTTTTAGTAAAAAGAAAACGCTATAATAATCATAACTAGATAGACCACAGTAACGATTCACGACACAAAATTGTAGATAATAATAACAAAATAAGAAACATAAACCGCAGCGAATCGATGAGTGAAAGTCTAAATAATTTTACGGCGCCGTGAATACAGATTTAAACAATTTTACTATTATTACACATACACCATAATACGCCATTTTAGAAAGCGCCCTTTTTGTATTTTTTTATAATGGGAAGTGAAGGTAAAAAAGCGTTTAAATATCGGTGAAAATCTCCTTTCATTGTCATAGAAGCTGTGACAGCCCAGCGATAGGGCTAGACGTGAGGAAAGCTGCATACCTCTAGAGAATTCTCGAGATATGAGTAATGTACCAATCCGCATTGGAGCAGTATGATCTTTACTCGAATCCTTATCTGCAAACACGGAGAAAAGAAGCCTATGTGAAACAATGGGATAGCAAAAGACCATTACGTTACTCTTCACTTTTAATATCATAGACGAAACTTGGTAGATTACTATCTCAAAACTTTACTTATTTACCAGCAATGTAGAACGGCATTTTATGCGCTATATTCAATTTTATATAGATACACAATTTTCACAGTATTAATATCAGTATAATTGTTTTATAGTACTGGTTGAAAACAATAAGATTACACAACACAATGGCATTCATAGGAAACGCAGTATTAGATAATCTTCATTGTTACAGAAACAAACGCGTAAGTTTATGTAAAGATATCCTGACTAACATGCCACTGTTGTTTAGCACAGAATAGCAGTTTTAAAACGCATTCATTAATATAATGTATTACGAGTAACTATATACTCGTACATGTTACTTACAATATTTTTTTCGAGAATGATCTAATGCAATAGAGACTAAAATGTCTGTGTTGAACACAGTCGTAGGATAAATTCTTAATTCAAAGGAGATGGGCAAATAGCTTATACAATTTTGGCCTGAGTGGACATAAATTAATATTTAATACAAAGACCGAAAGGTACTCTTCAAGTATGTACAAGTCTTTTTTTTATATAGAACTTGGGAATTAGAAGAAATAAATTAATGACCATGACAGATTTACATAGAGTTTTGGAATTTGTTCGTACATTTTTTTAATATAATTTATTTTCATCTAAGAAAAAATACGTATCCAAAATAATGAGATTGTTTGATTGAGATTGACTCGAAATATAATATGTCAGTAGTCCAGAAATACAGCAAAGGTCGTTATAAAGTAGCACAAGAATACAAGGAATCCCCAAACTATCCTATATAGTGTATTATCTATGCCCCAATCGAATGTACGAATCGAATCGAGTGTATTATGTATGCCAGAATCGGTGATCAAATGGGCATTCCACAATCGAGAAAAAGTAGTTAACGATTATATCGAATATTAGGTGCAAATAAACATAGCCTTACTAATGTAACTGTAAATTACAAATTGGGTGTTAAAACTGATTCGATTGTAAATACAGAATTTGGGTAACGCCAGTCGAGGTCTGTATAAAAATTGCTAAGAAGAACAGAAGAAACCCTACGAATGGGAGGAAGTATGGTACTTGTGCGATGGAAAACAAATAAAATATGATGTTTTAGTAGTTCTGGCGAAAGCAAGTAAGCACTCATATAAAATTTCAAAATTATTTCACAATTAATTTAGAAAACAGATCATAACAATATTGACATTGCTTAATGGTAAATATTTTATGTCAAGGGCACTGCGTTAAATTGTAAAAATCACTACAATAAAAAAGCAAGGCTGTGCAATCAGTCTGCAATTATCAAATTCCGTCCTTAAAATTTTTGTTCAAAATAAGTATATTAAAACAGACATTAAAACAATAAGTGGAATGAAATTTTCAAGTATGTTTAACAATGTGTGGTAATTACGTATCAGCAACCTTGACTCATTATTCAGTGCTAAGAGAATAAGGTCTTTTATGCAATGTACAAATAAGTTGTGAACTGGCAACGATCCTAAATCAAGGACGCCAGAAAATATTCGGTAGAAAAAATACTTTTGATATTGTGAGTCAGTGCAACTGAGTAATATTTGTTACAATAATGTTATTGCTTGGTGAATTGTAATGCATTTATTTTCTCTATTATCTAAAATAACAGTAGAGTGTATTTAGATGTCCCTAAAACATTAAAATATATTTTAATTTATATTTAATAATTATATTATACAAGAGATCAATTTAAAAGAATCTTGAGTAATTTACTTACTAAAATAATGTATCATAAAATTTAATAAGTTTTATATTAGTAGGTCTTTAAAGGATAAGTCAGGTCGCTTTGCTAGGTCTTGCAGTCGCGCCCTATATCTATAGTTAGCCTTGAATATCGCCAACTTTGTGTTGAAAACCGCTTTTGTCTATGACAATCAAAATTCACTCTAAACGCTGTGTGGTATCCGGCTGAATAGAATAGTATCACCCTCACTCACCCCTTTCTAACCGAGGTGTCGTAAAAGGCGACTAAGGTAAGTCGACCCGCCGTGTGGTATTCGGCTGAGTAGAATAGACCAACGTCATTTCTTACCGAGGTGTCGTAAAAGGCGACTAAGGTAAGTTGACCAACCGTGTGGTATCCGGTTTAGTAGAATAGACCACCCTCTTTCGTACCGAGGTGTCGTAAAATACGACAGAGATAAGTTAACGTCAGAAAGGTGGCCGGTCGTAAAAACGCAGCCAAAACATGTGACAGCATGTTTATATCAAGTTGGCCCACCCCACTTAGAGTGGGATAAGGGCAGGAAGATGAATCAAAATTCATTCTAAATCCAAAATGTTGACTGTAATACAAAAATTGAAAATTGTTAATCAGAAAAAAAGATGAAGAAAGACGAGAGAAGGAGTCTTAAAATATATTGCAAATATGTGATTTTATTTGTATTTCTAATACAATAATATTGGATACAACATTATAAAAGAAATTATAATCATTTAGAATTTTTCATAATTTCAGAAGATAGCATGAAAGGTTATTTAATATAATATTTATAGTGTCGTTTCCAATAAAGCAAACAATTAATGAAAACAAAAGGCAGAAATAACATATAAGGAAGGATAACGTTACTGTTAGTAAAGGCGATTCATGGAACGATAAAATCAACCCCTAATAAATAGGCAAAGTACTTAGAGCCAGATTATTGGGCATCTTCTTATCGAGCAACTAACTCGGCCCCAAATTAAGTGGACGAGAATTATGGCCCAACTTTCTACTCATCACGAATAAAAGATAATGAGGATTCTGATTAGATAACTACGACAGCCTTTTGGTGCTAACCAACTATTGACTTATCAGAAAGTTAGGTAAAAGATTTAATGCTGACCACTTTATTATGAAAATGTTCAAATTCTATTATTTTTCTTTATTCAAGTTTACAAGGTCTTCCGAATTGTCAAATATTAAAGAAGATTCCACTAGTTCAGAAAAGTGCTCCTACGGAGAAGAACCAGCAAGACCTTAGCGGTCACTCTTTTCAAAAATATTTATTTAAATAATATTTAATTTTTCAAAAAATCTTAGAATCTTATTTATCTAGTGCGTAACTGATTCCACCTTTACTATTATAATTAATGTTAATTGGTAATAAATGTTTTGTTAGTTTGTTTGCATTTCATTTAAGTTAAATGAAATGCAAACAAACACAGCATCTAGTAACATTTGAAATAACTTAAATCATTTCGAAAAAAATCATTTTAGAGAAAAAGTTATAAATTTAATATATTATTATTAAATCATTTCCTTATATTAAAGAAATCATGTGTCTATTGAAATAAAATTCAATTTATATAAGATTCTCGAAACCAATGTTTGTTAAACGCTTTGAGCTAATAAAAGTAATATTAAGGGAGAAAGCAGGATCCGCCGAACGGGAGGAAATGAAAGCGCGGAGAGAATGAAATTGGAAAACTTGTTACTAAATTACTTGAGATGAAAAATAAAATAAGGCCTCGTAAAAGATAGAGCTGCTTTCTTCATTATATTAATCTTCATTTATATACATTCACTTATAGAAATGATATTTATATATTAATCTTTATCTTTCTTTAATATTTAATAAGATAATCTTGTATATATAAAAACTATTTTTGCTGTCATTTGTAAAGTCATAATAGTTCATCTTGAGAAAGGTCAGTCAGTGAAAATACCTAGGTTCGAGCCCCAACTGACCAATTTTTTTTTTCAAATTTTATCTTTTTTATCTTGTAAAAAAAATACCGAGCAAAGTTCGGTCACCCAGGTGCTACTTCCAACGTGACGTATTCTTTTTAATTCTTAAATCTGTTCAAATGTACAATATTTTGAAAGTTCTATTCTATTAAATATTTAATATTGAATACAAATCATTCTAATTTGATCGATTGATTTTAATTAATTCTAAGCTTACCTTTTGCTCCAGTTTCCGATCTCAGCATAGCGACGGCCATTAGAACATCCGCTTCTCCTCACTTCATTTCCTTTAAGCGTCAGCGAAGAGTTGCCGTTAGGCGTTAATATTCCGTTCGAAGCACTGTTATTATTTCGTTCACGATTCCTAGGAAAAGTTCCTGTGCCGGAGCGGAATGTTCCAAGATGAGGTGCTGGTTCATCAAGCGCAAATTGCTGGAGAGGCAGAGTTACGTTACCACTCCAACTCTTGCGATTAACTGAGAAAGTCTTGAAAGTTCTGTTACCATTCGTTGGCGATGGTGTGACTCCACAAAAGCTGCTTCTGTTATGGCTGTTCTTTATAAAAGCGCTGTTTTGCAGCGATATTTGGGGTTTGATGGGCACGAGTGGTGAACCCTGATCAATAGACATCGTACTTTTCTTATAAAAGTAGACGTTACGTATTTGTATCTACATTTTTGTCTGTAAAGGAAGGAAATTCAGTATATTAAAAAAAATGTTACTTTATTTAACGTTAGCCTTGAACGAAATCATCAACATAGTTGCTACAATTACCTTTACAAAAACAGCAGCGCGTGAGCCAAGCCGATAGATAATAATTTCCGATGAACATAATACACCAATTATCTTACTAGAATGCGCAAATTTTTATTTACAAGCAATTCCTGTTGATTAGGAATGTCACGAAATCAAGGCTTTATGAATATAGCGCTGAGTGGCGTTGGTTTAATTAGGGTTAATAAAGAAGAATTTCGTGTTAATTTATATTAAAATTATTTTTGTATACGGGTCATATAAGCCACTTCAGTGAGTTTACCGCTCAAAAAAGCTCTTGTATAGTGATAAGGTTTCGTTCATATACTATAAAATAAATTAAATTTGAATTGTAAGCTGAAAGTATTTATAAAATGCTGCTCCTACTAAGGGAAATTTACATAGAAATCACCTTAAATGAGACCTAGAAGGTTCGCAAGCGATTCAAACTCGAAGAAGTTATTGAAAGATTTTCTGTATGATCATTAAAATAAATCACCGCAGTAATTGTTATTAAGATTCAAATAATTTTTAGTCTAGAACTAATTCAAATAAATAATCTTATTATTACTAATATTATTACTAATATTATTATTAATACCTTTAATGTTGCTATGGAACATTACCAAAGAGGTTTACACTAAATAAGCTTATTTAAATCTTCCGTAATTATTATTCACAACTGCGTAGCTTCATTCCACTTTATTATTAATGTAGTTAATGTTAGTTATAATAATTTCGTCGCTGTATATATTCTGGTGCACAATTTATTAAAATCCTCTAACCGAACATTTAAATATATGACTACAAAAGTACTATTAAATATTAACAAAATAATATTAATTTGCTAATCATGTTATCGTGGATTATAGCTAAATTACAGTGAGTTTTGTTATATACTAGATCTCTGAAAATTGCGCTTAATTGTATATGACAAATTATATATGACAATTTTTAAAGATAGAGGAAGATGAATATTTAGAGACGTTTCTCTAATTTTTAATAAAGAATCAATTTACTGAATTAAAAGATTGCAAATATTTGCATGTAGTACATCATGCGATCCTTTGAAGGCGTATCTGCAAGGATGTTTTATAATAGCAGGACGTGGTTATTGCAGCGGGCGGTTGCAAATCGTCAATATACATTATCACTAAACATACGTTCAAACTTCCTCTTATCTTCTGAAACCACTATTGAATAAGGCGGTAGCGGATACATAACATAATAAACAGTAAAGTGGTCTCAGTTGAATGGCCATAGCGTCATCAAGAATTTATTGGCCTTGGTTGTTACTGATGAAACATAAATTGCCGTCCTGCCATTCAAAGAAACTTTATAAGATTTTTTTAAACATGATAAAATCTATACAAAAATCCTATTAATATTATAAATGCGAAAGTTTGTGAGTATGGATGTATGTTCGTTACTCTTTCACGACGAATCCGCTGAACCAATATCAATTAAATTTAGTACAATTATTGTTTAAACACCGGAAAAACATATAGGCTATAGAAATCCTGTTAATTCTACATGAATAGGATGACACTAAAAAGCGCCATCTATAATCAACTTATCACGAGACAACAAATCGTGCGAACGAAGTCGCGGCTAAATACTAGTATATCTTTAAAACAAAGTCCCGAAAGCCGTCTGTATGTACATGATCGATTTTATCAAAACTAGTGTGATTGTTACTATAACATGCAAATTTTGAGGACGGCTTAGGTTAATAATATATTCTCCGGAACAGCTAAACCGATTTTGATGTATACAGGAGATTGTGGAGAAATACACAGTTTTCTTTTTGCCCTAGTATTTTCGCGGTCTCGGGATTTACATGAGAATAACTTTGTGACACACTGATTTTTAACGGTCTTTTATCTTTTATTTAATTTAATTCAGTATCTCAGAGCTACAGCATATAATTGAAGACCGATTATTATTAAATAGATTAAAATCTTTAATATTTAAAAGCGTTAATCTTGTATGTATATATAGATCTAGGTAGGTTTTATTTTTTTTTAATTCGTTTTATTCCTGTTTTTGGGCATTGAAAATACTAAAATTTATATTGAATTAAATTTTTGCCATAAACTCTCAAGTCAGCGTAGCTAATTCGGGGAACGGTTGGTCGTGAGAAATGAATATACCTAGGATCGTCACCTATTATTTTTTTTAGAAGTTTCTTTTTTATTTTCGGTCAACCAGCTACTATTATTTAATCGCTTTATAAATTTGATTCTCACTTAAAACATAACGATTAAAGCAATCAATCATATCCGATTACTCGTGTATGCATAAAATGAACATTGTGCAACTAGTTAAATCACCTTACGCAATGCTTACATAACCGCAAAGATGGTCGAGAGCGAGTGGTCAGTGGTCCACAAATCGTTCATGTCCGCACCTTACTGGGTCACAAGAGCTTGTTGATCTTTCGTTGCCATATAAGCTATCATTACAGCTAAAGTACAACCGCATGTGAAACGTGTGAAAGTTATAGAATGTAGGCCATAGGAATAAGGCGCTAATGACTGTGATAAAAACAAACATGTTGCTCGTCAGTGTTGTAATCTTTTCCGATATTATAAATTCCCACTGATATTATAATTTTATTACCCTTGTGAAACAGCGCTGAGATTACCCTGCATTAGCTTACAGGTACCCTATTAATATATATCTTACGTAATAATATTTTGAATAATCAACAATAAAAATCGTTACTTTTGGCGGCAGTGACCTTGCTTTCAACTCCGCAGTCAGCGGGTCACGAATTTGATTACTGATATTTTCTTAATAAAATTCGATGGTTCTACGATTCTGGGTGTTTTTATTTATTTAAAATTATGATATCATTATCGTCTT
Organism: Morpho helenor; assembly: GCA_029227775.1. Classification (NCBI taxonomy): domain Eukaryota; kingdom Metazoa; phylum Arthropoda; class Insecta; order Lepidoptera; family Nymphalidae; genus Morpho; species Morpho helenor. Next base: position 10,527,767 of record JARGCU010000037.1, on the reverse strand, counting down.
CCAGCTCTTATCCCACTCTAAGTTGGGTTATAACATGTTATAAACATGATTCGGCTAGGTATTTTACGTCCAGCCGCCTGTCTAACGTCACCTTAACTTAGTCGCCTTTTACAACACCTCAGTATTCAGTAAGAATGAGGGTGGATTCTACTCAGCCGGTTACATCTCGGCGGGTCAAATTGCCTTAGTCGCCTTTTACGACACCTCGGTACGAAATGTGGGTGATGTATTCTATTGAGACGGATACTACACGGCGTATTTGAAATTATGATATATGTAAGTATCCAAAATATATATTTATCTATCAGTTGTCTGCCCATAACACTGGTATTAAGTGTTAAGTTGGGGACAGATGGCCGTGTTTGTAATTGTCCCATATAGGGTAAAGTGCCCAATTATTGACACTTTTAGAACGAGCGTATAAAACGAAATAAATAAAAACGTTCCACAGTGTTTCCAAATAACGATAAATTTAGGTAAATATAGACAACTATTTTAAGATGTTGCCAGTAAAATCAAATTCTAATTACGATATTATTAGTTATTGAATTTATGATATTTATCGAATTGCAGTGGTTTACCCAAATATTGACACAGAATTCCCTATTATCGACATATTAAATTCCAATTTATTGACACCCTTCAGTTTTCATCAAAATACTGATGAAAACTAAGTAAAGCACGTAGAATAGGTACCTTATTTATGTTTTTATGTATTAAAAGAAACGATTACATATCTAAAACAATTTCTTTATTTTGAATCCTAGTAATGATTTTTTTTGTATTGGAAAATAATATGATTTCTAAATAAAACTTTCACTAAATAATATTTTTTTTACTTCGTTGACTTTAGTGTAGTCTGTTTTTTATGTTTTGGCTTCTTTGCTTTCTTCTGGGTCTTATTTATATTTTTTTACTCGTTCATTTTCTCTCTCTCTTCTTTTGTTTGTCTTATCCCTTTATCTTTTTCTTCTTTAATTTTAATTGTTTGATATTCCTGTGCCTTCCATTTAGCTGAGGTTAAAACAAAAGGAGCTCTTTTGGAATTTTTGGTTCCTTTTTTGTGGCATCTTTGGTATTACAAGAATGTCTTGTAATTTAACAGGAGAACAAGTTAATAAAATTTTAGTAGAAAGTTGAATGGAAGGGTTTTCAGTATCTTCAAATGATTTTATTTTGTTGTAATCATGCTGTGGATCTGTTTTTAGCCCTATGTATGTTCTCTCTTATATTTATCACATCGCATCGCACCGCTTTCACGCACTAGCTGCTGTGACTTCTTCAGGAGTCCGCAAACTAAGACTAGTGTGACGCTGCAAAAATAGCTTGAACCATTTTTCGCCGTTCGTGAATCTGCCAAGTATCTTGTCAACACTAACATTGCTTATAACGTCATCTTTCCGTTTCGGAAAACCTTTTTTTGCAGCATACATTAATCCAGTCCCATCAAAATGTCCTTCTTCATCCTCGGTGAGTACTGCAGAAGGCCCTGGACGTGAATTAAATAAATGGTAAAGTAAATGGAAAGTAAATGGAAAGTCTGTAAATTAATTTTGTACGGGGCACTTGAAAAGTTTTGGCTGCTAGCTTTCGACTCATATATTGTATATTGCATCTAGGGCTTCACTTATATTATCTATCGAATATTTCTTCCTTTTCACTTTTTCCTTTTGTATATTTCTAGACGGGTTTCTAGGTTTCATGTTTCAATTCAATTCTGCAACATAAAATAATCTTAACGAAATTAATTTTAATGACCCATTTAGGCTGAACATTTATTGACATGGCAATACCCAATTATCGACACTAATGTCCATAACTGGTAATTCCAACTTGACACCAGTGTCAAAATTTGGAACAAAGTTCTATAAAAGTTATATCAGTAGTTGCATGTGTTTACAAGTCTTAGAAATAGCAATTCAAAACATTAACCATTCTGTAAAGTTAGTTTTACAAAATCCCAATTATTGACATGGATGTCAATATATTGGTATTCTTGTACTTTCAGTGAACCATATGTTGACACCATAAAAATAACTCAATTACAACCAAATTTTTAAATAAATCTGATCGATTAGTTAACTTGGACTATAAACACCACAATAACACTGTAATCGATGTATTTCAGACTGAAAACAGAATGTTTTAACAATACTTGTAAGATACTTACCTTGTCAAATTTTTAAGAAAACGATAAATTAGTACGTAATTAATTATGTACACTTTTTCATTTAGCTGTTTAGTCATCATATTATTTTTATTGCAACTTAATGTTGCCAAAGTAAGAAATTATGATTTTATCTATAAAAATTAGTACAAATGCAACTATTTAGTGTTGTTATTTTCTTATTTTTGGAAGAAAATTGCTAGGGTGTCAATTAATTGGATAGGTGTCAAGAATAGGTTAGCTTACCCTATTTATTTTAATTGCCAAAGAGTTTGGTATTATGAAATTCGGCGTAAACAATGCTTTTGTAATTTAAATTTACTCAACTTAAATTAATAAATAAATCAGATTAATGAGGTGACATAAAAACTTTACCTATCGTTTATCATTTCATTTTCTGAAAGCCAAGCCGCCGACGAAGTCTCTATCCATATCTAGAAGCATAACCGCAGACAACCCTATTTGCATGAGCAATTTCTTCAAGTAGCGTCCTTTTGCGAGGGCGTGAATATTCGAAGAGTAGAATAGTAGGGTGCACATACTTAGTACCAGACTGCGCTTAATATTGTCAAGATGAATTGATGTTATATTTTATTTAATAGTAAACTCTCTTTCTTTCTGTTCAAGTAAGTAAGAGGGTCAATTGATTGCCCAGAATTATTACAAAAAAATAACTTAAAACGCCATCTAAACTACCAAGGCAATCAAAATATTCACCATTCACAAGCTCGGCAAAAAAAATTGCATCAGGGACGGAACATTAATGAATATACAAAATTTATATTTATACTAAAGTAAACCCATACCAACATTACAAATGCGAAAGTGTATTTCTTTGTTCTTAAACATATGAACAGGGCAATGAATGTATTTTTTTGAATAAATAAAAATTCCGTACAAAAGTGGAAACAGACGAAGCCGCGGCTAAAATCTAGTGCATTATAATGGAAATACGAATTTCGTAACCATCGATTTGCAATTAAAATGACAGAATAAATTGTAGATTCAATTAATCAAATAAGCACATATCGTTTTAGGTTAGAGATCGAACACGCTTAATGCAGATTACGTATTATAATTGCCATGTCGACATGACAGTAGTAACTGTAAATTGCGAAATTTTTATTTCATTTGTCCAAAGAACTTTCCTTAAATTAAAACTTTTGTGAAGTTGTAATTTTTGGCGATTTTATCATGGAGTCTATTTCCTGATAATGCTTCGGTTACAGGACGATACGTTTGTTGAGATTGTCGCAGTGAATGTGTGCAATGCTTGTGTATTGTTGTGTTGCTGGCAGGTAGTGCATGAGTTTTTATGAATTCTGCATATGTCAGGTACGAGAACAAAACACTCATACATTAGCATTACATATATTTTCTTTTATCGTGGATTGTAGCTAAATAATATTTTCATTACTTTTGTATTATGGACTTGCGCAAAGTGTCACCTAATTCTATTTATTATATAAATTTTTAAAATCAAAAGATATTTCACCATATAAAGGGCCATAAGTAAAGCATATTTAGATGATAAATGATCACGGAAGAAATAAAAGTTATGGTTTTTTAATTACCCTTTCAGTAATATATATTCAAAATCGAAAGGTGTAGCACAATGCAAAAAAATGAACTCGCAGCATCTGCCGATCGATTTATGCAAGCAGGTGCGTCGAACAGTTTGGTTTTTTGTTAGTAACCCACAAATAGCCTGCAGGTATAGATAAAATAACAATTTCTTCCGTCCACTCATTCGCGATCTTTTCAGTTATAACATATGAATATCGATTAAAGTTAACACATTTTGTTTACAAAGCAAAATAAACAGACTATCAGTCTTAGTAAAGAAGTTAATATTACCCATTAGTATAAATTACCTTTTGATTTAAATAACAATTTATATTTATCAACAACTATTAGTATCTCTATTAATTCTCAGACTTGTCAATGCCCTCGTAATTAATATACGAGAAATGCGCTATCACAAGATGAACTCACCAAGGTTATAAATTTCATATTACTAAGAAATTATTGTTATTACTTGTTTCACAAGTAATACAACTTTATTTTATATGCATATTTTAGTAACAACGACTCTGTTATTAAGGAGAAAGAGGATTACTGATGAGGATTTCACCATCAGGATCAACAAACCATCATCATCATCGCCTGTTCCTGTCTACTGTTGGACACAAGTCTCTCCCATAGCACGCCACTAAGATCGGTCTTCAAGTCTTCGTTTTCAACCGATACCAATTTGCGAATATCGTCACTCTAACTAGCCGGAGAACGTCCTACCCTGTGTTTGCCAAGGCAGGGTCTCCACTCGAGAACAGGTCTAGCCCGTCGGTTTTTGTCCACTGCCACTTAAGCTTGCTAAGCCTTTGGGCTATGTCGATTACTTTAGTTCTCGGTCGGATCACTTCGTGAACCGGCGAAAGCGGAGCCGAAATTAGTCCTGATTTTAGTTTTATTTAATCAAAGTGCACTTTTAAATATATACCCAACGAAGGGTAATGGAATGCAACAACAATTAAACTAGGTAGCATTAAAGACAAGTGAAGTTTGAAGTTATGAAGAGAAGAAGAATTTAAGCCAACTAGAATCTTCTCCCCAATACATTTCTGATTTGCATCTAATACAAAAAAATCATTTCCTCTAGAACACTTACTTCCATTGAATAAAAACGAAATATTAAACACAGTAACTGGATATCACAAAACAAATGCAGATCTATTTCTATTACAAAAAACTTTAATATATTCATCTTACTTATTTAGCCAGTTTAACTCGTTTTATAATAAACTTAATTCCGTATAGGGTTTCATAAACGGTACATAAATTATAATAAAATGGCATCAGTTCAAAAGAAAAAAATCATTATGCTTTAATATCACAAAACTGGTTATTGTTATTCAAGGTATTACTAAATTGCGAAAGGGGTCCAACGAACCATAACAAAAAACAAATTCACCGATCAACGCGAGATTTTTTATCCGAGCGACACTTTAGTTCAACTAAAGACTAATTCAATATTCAAAACAAATAATCTCAAAAACTGCATTAGACTAACAACTATGTAGATGTTTAAAAAAACACTTCACCTAAGTGAGGAATATCAAATGAGGTGGTTGAATAGCCGATCTGTATTCAAGAAACGGTGCACGCAGGAAGGCAAAAGCCACAATGTGTCTCGGAACATCCCGACTCTTGTCCAATATTTCTATTATTGATACCGGTTACATCGTAAACTTAGTTTATTGGGTCATTGACAAGAAATATAGTTTCGTAACCGGCATCCTAAACATATTTGTGTCGCTCGCAGCGATACCATAACTTGACGAGTATATATACCTATTATAGCCAATCTTATAAACGTTTACACTTTTCTTTCAACTTCCTGCTAATATTGGTGTTTATTAAGCGGTCAACGATCACACTATTTTATTAAAGAATTGTGTTAAAATTATTATTTATAATTTTAATGATTATTAATTTAACTGATTTGCGATTACAGGTAAACTAGATGTCTAGACGTTCTACCTCTAAACCCTATTGTAATCAATTCTCTCAACAATATAAAGAAGAAATGTTATTACTAGAATAAATAGACTATAATTATTGTTTTTATCATTTTTTCGAGACAATTTATTACTAATCTGATATAAACAAAATACAAAGTAATATTACGAAGTCATTCTCCCCTGATAAGTAACCATATGTAGTTTGATAACGTACGCAACTGCTGTCAATGTGACAATCATTCTTAAGCATACTATTTCGAAAGAAACTTCAATGCTTATTGAAATTAAAAATTAAATAAATCTTGAACCAGATTAACTTGATCTCAATAAAGTCCTATTTTATAACCGCTTAATTATAATAAAGGTATATATACATGGTCCCGTTAAAGATAAAGATCGTTAGTTCATTTCACTAATAAATAAGACCGTTACGCTAAGACAAAGTTAATCAGTATGGGAACATGGGAATATCTCAGTTGCAGAACTAAGTAATGGGATTTAATCAATTTAACTCTTCAAATCAACTCTCGTGTGTTACGTAATTGGCAGCGGGATGCGGGTGACATGGTACGATGCCTGAGATTAATGATGTTGCGAATAGATAGTCACATGATAATGATGAAATACTAGTAATGATCATACTTTAAGTGAAGCTGAAGTTTGTAATTGAAATAATATATGATAATACACAAACACTATACTCATACTATTAGGACATATTTCTTATAGACACACCGAAGGCATTTCATAGTAAATCCAGTTATGTATTTATATTTACATAATTCACTATTTCTCTTTCTGATTAAAGTAAAATAGATGATGTTTATCTGGAACGAATTAGTGGGTATTCTTGCATAAACAATAATTATAATTATTTTCTTCTGCATAGATAATTATTTTCTTGGACTATAGTGCAGTAACATGTAGTAATAACCAATTTAATGTTATGCAGCTGGCACGAATGTTTGTGCAAACTATTTTTCGACCACTTTTCCGTACACAAAATTTCGCCAGACAGGTGTTGAAGTATTAAAATGATAAACAGGTGTTTTGTATAACGTTTTTTATTTTAAAGATTTTTTTAAAAGTCATTTTCTAATTGTGTTTTTATTGTATTTTAGTCTTATATTTTAAAAGCTGGTTATTGAACATCTTTGTCTTTTTTAACGTATTAACTATTATTACTATATTATTATTACCTTTCCTTTCGTCAAGTATACCAAATTATAAATTCAAGTACTAAAATTCTTCGTAAGCAAATTTAATCAAGATTCATGCACTCATAAATCACTTTTAACACTTCTAATACCCCCTTCGTAAGATAGTCTCGACCTAGTTTGCAATAGCATCAGCGTTTTATAGGGATTACATTAATTCTTGATGCATAGCAAGACTGATGGATCGAAAAAAAACTATTTGAATAATGCATAAATCTACTATAATATCAATATTTTCGGTTGCTATAGTTGGCATTTATAGGCGCTATAATACTGTTTTATATTTACAAATGTTTTATAAAATATATTTGTAAAGTTAAACTAATATCCCTCATTATATGTGTCGATAGGTTTTTTATCGGATAAAGGATTTTTCTTTCTTAAACTTACATACTTCTGTATGTATTCAGTCCTGTTCATATTTTAGGTTATATAATATGCTCTTTGATTTGAGATTTTATAAATAAATAAACCTAACTTCTTAAACACTAAATGAACCTAAGTCTAAATACGGATCTCAATAGGAACTAGAAAGATAGTTAATATCTAAATTCAAATAATCACTATTAAATAGAAAATCACAAACACAGATATCGGTCACCATTTTTATTGACTAAGGCACTGTTAAAACAACACGTTATCTAATTTTTACCCACAAAAGCTTGTTATTATGATTTTTAATAACGTAATGGTTGCCCAGTAGTCAAAATTGAGTTTTGATAACTGAATTCGTAATAACCGAGATATGGTATAAAAGGCTAATTGATTGATCTAGAAACCAATTTAACATATCTGAAACTACGAAAGTTATGAAAGTCCATGACAGCTAGAAAAGCTACGAAGGGTCGAGGGTACCAGACCGATCGATCGCCTATGCGGTGGACCAAATAGAATCTGTTGTTGCCGGTCCTCTTCAAGAATGGACCAGGAAGAAGTCAAATAGAGATAAATACTACACTAATCTACGTGACGGTCACAAATAAAAAGAAACTACGAAATTAATATATTTCCTTAAGGACATAACATCAATCCAGACTGTCCCGAATCAATAATACGGAAAAACCAAAATGGATAATGAAATGCAGGAGTCGTTCTGAGAATTTGGAATCATCGTCTCTGCAGACTGTGAAGTCGACCGCTATGTGCAATATAAGGAGCCGGTCGGGACAATGGGCCCCGTTGTGTTTTCCGGAGTGGCCGTAACTGTGCACATTAGCGAATGTTCCGCCACATACGAAGTGGCAATTAAAAAGCCATGAAACGTACAGCAAGATCGGTTAGAATCGCAATTAGAGATCCAATGATTCACGGTTATAATTTACAATGCGACATTTTTAGTGACTTTAAATTTGGATATTGCTGGTTCTATTCAACAATATTTGGTGTTATTGCCTCGACTAACACTAGAGACTGGTGATATTGCGTGGGCATTCTTTGTGGTCATATTAAATGGTCCGTTACTGATTATAAATATGATGCTATTGAATGAATTTGCCTTGTAATTTGTACAGTTTGAGAAGTAAAATTAGTTATTTTGTTTTTCTAGGCAGCTGCTCCGCCCGCTTGGAAAAATGGTTAAAAAGTGGATTAACCTTAAAAGCTCGACATATGCTGTCGGGGACTTTAATTTAGAACTTTTAGAGGGGCACTATTTTGTAATAGATGATTTTTAAATAACTTTCACCGCTTACTTAACGCACCCAAGGACAGCTTTAAATTTTGCCATTGTCGCAATATCTTTTATTACTACTGCTCTCCTATTCGTCTTAACGTGTTATATAACGATGTTATATAGTCTATAGCCTTTTTCGATAAATGGACTATCTTACAATAAAAAAAAATTCGAATCGGTCCAGTAGTTCCTGAGATTAGCGCGTTCAAACAATCAAATTCAAATTCAAAATATATATATAATAAAGTATATTCTGAGAATCGGCTACTATTTTTTTATAATACACCTATGTGATGAGGTTGATTAAACCCTAACTTTTTTTTTAAGTTTTTGGACTATTATTTTTTGTAATGTACACTAAGTTCCGTAGAAATAATTTATATAGCAAAATAACGTTTGCCAGGTCAGCTAGTTATTTATAAAATTGCTTATTAGGCTAGAAAAACACGAATGTCGATTACAGAGTCATGGCATTTCGTAACCACAATCAGATACATTCCATCGCGACGTGGAAGCCGGTGCAACGCCCTATAGAACCGACCTGTGCCGTTTACTGATTAAGGTGAAGATCGATCTATAAGTAGGCGGCACTATAAGTGGAACTGGAATGTATAAAAAAGGACCTCAAACTTGTCCGAGAAAAAGTGGACATGCCTTAAACGGATTTACAATGGCCGATTTATTTTAATTTATTTACACGTATAAAATATCCCAAATAAGAATATATTACTTTAATTATGAATATTGATTCGCAAATCTTCAAACGTCTACTCTCGTCACGATTAATAAAGCTTAATATTTTGATGCCATGAAGGTTTTGCCAATCTTGAGAGGTTTTACTCAAAAAGGTCGCGGGGTGCCGCTGAATACAAGCGGCACGAAAATCGTATGATGTGGAGATCCCATGAAGAGACCTATGTCCAGCAGTGAACATTCAATTCAAATCGTTCAAGAAGAAGAAGAGATATTTTGATTATTGATATATTTGATAAAAAAGTACCCAGTTGCGTTAAGCGTTGTATCAGACTCGACACTTTTTTCTCTATATTCATGGAGATTTAGGTCATCGAAAACAAAACATTAGTTCTTATATTTTGGTTAAAATGAGGGATTTTATTTAAGAAGAACATAATATATTGTTCTTATGATACCAATTATAAAATTGGTATCTCAAATATATTAAATACTTATTGCCTTGTTTATTTATTATTTATCGTTTACTCAGGAAACGAGTTAAAAAACGCCGGTACAATGCAATTAGGGAGTTCACACATATTCTAGGAATTCTCTAGGAATGTGTATATTGTATAATGATATTTTTCATTACCGAAAAGTGGTAGTTTAATTGTCAACATTAGAAGAGCACTTAAGTGCTTATAGTATACTTATATGTCTAAATACCTAATGAGATTAGGTAATATATATTACGGGAATCCTCTAGAGATGCAGATTTTTACGATGGTTTCCTTCGCCGAAACCGTGTGAAGTTTTATCAAAAAAAACTCTTAGACTTAGAAAGCTAATCTATTCTAAAAATAAACTAATGACCATTAAATCTAAAACATATCAAGACCGGAACCTGTTGCAAAATCATTGACAACACGTGCAAAAAGTGGAACGCTTGCGCAATACCAGTAACTTGCAAGTTATCAAAGATTATTGACCCGCTAGTTAATGCAACTCAAATAACTATCTTGTGTGCCTCTCTATAACGGTATACGCATTCTAAGCCCGCATTGTTTTTGCCAATATCTTTTAAGGGGGAACAATGAACTAGGCGCTTAATACTAACGCAGTTTATACTTGGAATTGAAAATGTCGTCTAGTAAGAAAAGCAATTTTCTCAAGTTTCTTGCTTTCTATAAAGAAATATAAAGTAGTTTTGACGCGTCAAATAAAAACTAGTAACACGGTTTTCTTAATCTCTTTTTCTTATTCACTCTTATAACAGACAAATAATATAACGCGTTTATGATATAAAATCAGTTATGAATTATATATTTTTTTTTTTTTTTATTGATTAATAGGCGAGCGCTTGACTGCAATCATGCAATATTAATACAAAAAAAATACTACAAAGACAACCTTAAGAACTTCCAAAACTTGTATTTTGATTACGAATATTCAAATTGGAATTTGAATATTCGTAATCAAAATACAAAATTGGAGGAAAAATTCATATCCATTATATAATTTTTTAAAAATCTGTTACTGTCTGTTAATAATAATCTGTTAATAGGGGACTACTTAAATATTTATTATCATCTAGCTAGCTCGATTTATATTGCGTATTAATCTAGATTACGGCAACACAAACCAATTGTCTTTAGATTATTATATTGCATATAATACAAATTCATAGTATAATTTAGAATAATGTGTTTAATTTCATACCAAAAATAAAAATAAGTGACTTTTTAAATGAGGATATAACCATAGTTACAAATTATAAACTTAAACTAAAAAGAGCTGTGATAGCCTAGAGAGGTGACTCTCTAGAGACGATCATGAGTTCAAACTCCGGCGGGCACCAAGAGTTTTTCTCTTAAAACTTATGTGTCTAATTGATAATTGCAATTTATTACACGCTTTTCAATGAAGGAAAACATCGTGAGGAAACCTGCATATTTCTAGAGAATCTAGGGATATGTGTAACCTACCAATCCGTATTAGAGCAACGTGGTAGGACTTAGCTCTAATCCTTCTCTTTAAAAAACGAAGAGAGGAGGCCTTTGTCCAGCAGTGGGATAGTAACAAGCCGTTACTTAAAGATAAAAAGGAAACATAAATTACCATGTATGTAGCAGATTAACACTACCTACGCATACAAAAAACGGATTAGTTTGAAGGCAATATATTGTCGACGCAATAATCGACAAAAAATTTGGTGCAAATCCAAAATATAATAGGGGAAGGCCAATGTCAACGACCCAAAACCGGCGGGGGCTATTGTCAAAAAAAGGGTGCCATACCATTGTGGGTCTTTATCGCTTCAATGGTCAAATATTTTTGATATGTAATAGACATATGTGACGCGTGCCTAACTGCTAATACTCTTGCTAAACCGGTTTTGATTCGGCATAGAGTAGGTTATTTATAGCATCTAAATATTTAAGACTCTGGATAACAGTAAAAATTAATGCGTGACCATTACTATCAAATGTAAGCAAATTTATTCGTTATTTAGTAAACGCAAATAATTATTAAATGTTTTATATTTTAAGGCAGTCTAAGCTAAGCATGTTTTTAGTTTATAATATAATAACTGATCATCCAACCAAATCGTTCTTGAATTTAAGGTAGATAATGAATTTCGTGCGAAAGAAAAGGAAACTTCAGATAAAAACAAAATAAATAACTGCTTATGTTCATTTGCAGCCACGCAATTTGGAAAATAAACTAATAATCAAAAATCTTACTAAGTTTGCTTGTAAATTATTGCTTTTAATATTAACATAGGTATGTATTCCTTTTTTTTAATTCACGTGAAATTTCCTAAAAACCATAGGTATTTTTAAATAAAATTGTTTTAAAATTATTTTTGTCCTCAAATTCCCATAGGAATGGACTGATCCACAATAGAAATATCCGGGAGAAGTTAGTATAATAATAACTTTTGCATAAAAACTACAAAAAGTATATAATATTTACTACAGCTTACTTTCATAATGAGATAACCTGAGTAAAGTTTTGTTGTATGTTTAATAATATAACATACGTGACAGTGCATATCTTAAACAATTCGGGTCCTTGGCCAGAAAATCAAATTTGTTCCAAATTAAGCCTACCTCTTGGTTCTCTAAGGGTTCGGTAAACCAGAGGACGGATCAGGCGATCAATTTCAAACCACCCTCATGTATTCAAATGCTTTACTTTATGAATAGAATATAGTGAATAGTCGCAAAATAATTGGGGATCTACGTCGAATATTCGATATTTGTTACGAAAAATGTAAAAAAATAATTCTTAAAAACAATTATAATTACTTTAACAAAATAAAGTATTTTAACAAACATTATACCGCAAATGTAATGCAATTTTTAGCAATACGTTTGAAACATGCTAAAAAAATGTGCATTTCTTAACAATATACGTGTCTAATGTGCAATATTGAAAACGCATACCTAACACTTTAAACAAGATAACACTTATCAGGACCGATAAAGCAACTGTGTTGATGATATCATTAAGGACGATTAAAATGGGTCTAAATACAAATAGTTTTTTTTGGTACTAACTACTAAACTATCCTTAAAAAAACTTAAAGCAGTATATAATTTACAAGCTGATACGTACTGTGTAGGAGCCGTTAAAGAATCACTTGGCAAAACAAAAACACAGCGCAAAAAAAAACGAAGCACAGAACCAAAATAAAAAAAAAATAACTTGCTGCTAAAACTTATAAAATTACCGGTCAACTCGCGAACTTTTAACCACTTCACAATTCGACGACGATATCAAATTTTCGCTGTGAAATTTGATACGTGTACGGAGTAAAACGCGCGGCACGAAACACGACGCACAGCGCGACGTCCGGGCCACAACTGCCGTTCACCCACCACTGGTCTACTAGCTCCATCCCACTCCAATACGCATGTCCGGAACTAGATCCCTTCATTTCCAGATTAATTTCTTCTTTATAAATCTTCTCAATTATCTTTAACTAAAAAAAACAACAAAGAAACTCCTTTACTAACATCTTTTATCTCGTTTATTGTCTCGTTTCTCTTATGAATAAATTTAAACAAATAGTATTCCTGTCTGTAGGTTCACAATATATCAATATGCTAGTTTTGCATTATAATTTTTTTAATTTTATTTGTATAGTAAGAATAGTGATAGGCATAACTGACAATCTTCTCTGTCACAGTTTAATATTTTAACTGCAATCAGCCTATTATTAACATTTAATCAAACGAATCCTATCATTTTTGAAGAAATATCCGTCGAGTTTTAGCTGGCTCTTCTCTGAGAAAACTACTTAATCAGTGGTACCTAGCTTATTTAATATATAAAGATCAAAGGTACTGGGAACATTCTATTTAAATAAAGATAATTTTGAATTTGAAATTATTTTTTAAGTTTTAAGTTTTTAAAATTTTTAAGTTCAGGTTTTGCACATGTTTAAATTTTATGTTAAACAGATTACAGACTGAAATTTTGTTTGATTGGCTGTTTGTGTGATACACAAATAGGCGATAAAAATAAATTGCATTTTTATTAATAACAAAATAGTTTATAGAGATAGGCGCTATTTAGCGAAAATCCATAATACGAAAGTAATAAGAAAATTTTAAGTAAAAAGAAAAATAATTTTCTTATTTCTTTTGAAGAACAATAGTTAATATTAGAATGAGAAATTCTAATTATAATACTATCATATTCATTCATCGCTTTCACCAGAATATATTATGATGAAAGTATTGTCAACGCAACACAATAGGCTTGCATTTAGACATTTGACCCGCAGTTATGTATGAATCATAATCATATTTCTGAAGCTTAACGCTTTAATAAGCATATTATAAGGAAGACAGAGTTCCAATTTTTACGTCGGTTAAAGAGACTTAGACAATGAAATATACAAAAAAAACTGTAGAGAATAGAGTTGCTAAATCGATTTGGAAGGCGTTATCAACGAAAATAGAACGCTAGAAACTCAATAGTTGCTTTTATTAGCAACCAGTCTGTAACTGAAACAGGGTCTGTTTTAACTTAATCGCCAAGCATCCTTAATTATAAAAATTACTTAAAACTAAATAAAATCATGCTCCTGATGGATATTGGCGATATTTTACATTTCCGCTACGAAACAGCAAAAGAAACCACAAATGTCATTTGACGAATACATTGCAATTAAGTGTTCACTCAAATACAAAGCAAATGACAAATGAAATTTTATATAATTTTCTCAATAGATGATTATTAGTTCATTTCATTTATATTTCAGTTATGTAAATAGTAAAAATAGACGTATCTATAATTACTCTATCAAATAGTGCCTATTTATAAGCTTAATATGAAAATGAATGAAATTTTTATTAATCCATGAAATAAATCCATAGGGAGGTATAAAATGTTCACGACCAAAGCGGATAACGTCAGTTCATAATTAAAAAGATTTCGTCTGCCACAAACAGAGATAAATATTCATTGTCCTTTTAGTCTGGCTTATTTCTATTGAATGTAAGAATTTTTAATTTGATCTTTTATGACATTTTATATGTCTTAATTTTTATGATTAAAACCTGTTTATAAAACCTGAGCTGATTAAATAGAGATAGGACTATTAGTGATAGGATAAATCTATATATTTAACCATACACGGGAACACTGGGAAAAACACATAATGCATTACTATTGAAGGTGCTTAAGCATTTAAGTTGGCATGAACAAAGTTACTCATACCGCTTGTAACTATATTTATTAGGAAATTTCATATTCACTAATTGTCCGGCTACGCATTGCTTTGGCTCAGTCAGGTTTCGAATTCCCCTCGAAACCGAACTAAATAAATATATATACAGGATCATCCGTTAGTTTATTCTAAAGATTGTTTGTAAATATAATTTAATTCGGAGTTTATAAAGAACATACAGACAAACATTCATATTTATATTTAATCGGATAACGCAAAATGCATACACATTGTCATATATTTTCTTTATATCTTCAAATCGTGACTAAGTCAACGCAATGAGGAAATGTGAATTTCCTGGAAGAAACTATTAAACGGTCCAAACCAGCGCACAACGTTGCTTTGAGTATCAAAATGTATTTATGCATTCATCTGCATTATCCGTTGTATGTCCACCATTAGGTTTACATTTATCTTTACCCATGAGTTTTTTATTAGAATCAATGGTAATAGTAACTATGCTTGGCGTCAGCGACGATGATCGCAATACTGTGTAATTAGTGCGAGTTTTTTAAAAGCGTTAGTGTAACGCTAAATTTCATGATGCTGGAACAGCTGTCACTAGATGTCGCTGTTACATCGTCATATAAATTGTCATTACGGTTACGCGATCGCGTAGATTGAAAAACGCACTTAATACACACAGCACTAATACCTCTTTGCCTACTATTAAGGATACTCTACTACTATACTATTAAGGAATACTTGGATGATAAAAATGCGTGGATGTATCTACTTTTCGGCCCTGTACAAGATAGTAATAACTAATGTAACTAGTAATAAGAATTATATTTTTAAAAGAGCAACCGCCGAGTTTCTTGCTGGCTATTCTCGCTAGGAACAGCTTTTCGAACCAGCAGTGCAGTTGACGATTCAAAAGCACTTATTTACAAGTTTATTTGAATAAAGAATATTTTAATTTTTAATTTATTGATATAAAATATATAGATAGATATTATTCAGTCGACATAGCCTTGTCGATTCATGGACAGGCTACACAGTACACCGTGAGCAAATTAGATTGGTGGTCAAGCAAAATTTATTCTGATAAGTTTACTTTAGATCACGTTTGATCTTGTTTTTTTTTTTCGAAACCGTTTTTTGAAATGTTAATATACTTTTTAATGTGTACTTATAGAAAAAAACTTAAAAATAATCTGTTATGCTCTGGAATGTGAAAATAATAATAATAAAAATACTTTATTGCACAACTCGAAAAAATGACTTAAAGCGCATTCTATAGCTTTTTAATAACTGGTGTATATATTATTCTTATGGTGCATAAACCAGGTAAACCTCCTCAGAACATAGAATCTTACCGACCAATAAGCCTTTTACCAATAATTTCCAAGTTGTTCGAGAGGGCTTTATTACATAGAATAACACCAGTACTAATTAAAAACAAAATTATACCATCACATCAGTTTGGATTTAGACAGCATCACTCTACGGTTGAGCAAGTCCATAGAGTATATGATACAATCAGAAAATCCCTGGAATCAAAGGAGTATTGTGCTGCTGCTTTTCTGGATATACAACAGGCATTTGACAAAGTGTGGCACAAAGGCCTGTTATATAAACTAAAAACCGTACTACCTCACAGCTACATACTACTTTTCGATTCTTACCTATCAGACCGAATATTTCAAACCAAAGTGGGAAATGCAACTTCAAAATTTTACAATATTAAAGCAGGAGTACCACAGGGTTCAGTACTCGGCCCCACGTTGTATTCAATATATACTGCAGATCTACCAATATCACCCAATGTTACCACAGCAACGTTTGCAGACGATATGGCTATACTTACCAGTAGCGATAATGCTGCAGCTGCCTCCTCTCAGTTACAATATGGTCTTGACCAAATTGGGATATGGTTAGAAAACTGGAGAATCAGAGCTAGTACTACTAAATCAGTCCAAGTGACCTTTACTCTGCGTCGTGGAAACTGTCCTCCAGTTAACTTATGTGGTATTAATTTGCCTAACAGTGAAACCGTAAAATACTTAGGAATACACCTTGACCGTAGATTAACCTGGAAAAAACACATCAAAGCTAAGAGAGAAGAACTTAATATTAAATACAAGCACTACAACTGGTTGTTGGGCAGAAATTCCAAGCTCTCAGTAGACAATAAACTGCTAATATACAAATCTATTTTAAAGCCAACGTGGGCTTATGGCGCTCAACTATGGGGTAGCGCGTGCAACTCCAGTATAGCTAGCCTACAAAGAGTTCAAAATATTATCTTGCGCTCTATATCTAACGTACCATGGTACGTTACAAATCAAGAAATACATCAAAACCTAAATATCACCACAATTAGGGAAGAGGTGCGAGGATTGTCACTTAAATATAAAAACCGTCTTCTCAATCATCCTAATAACTTGGCTAACCAGCTCCTGGAAGAGAAATTTCCCAGGAGGCTTAAAAAAATTTCTATCCTCGATCTAGGCAAATGAGTCTAGGCGGCAACAGATGGCGTCGAATCCTAATGTGGATCGACCAATACAAAACAATGACATTTAACAAATTTGCTCATAGTCCTATGACTGATCGCAGATGAATCTAATAAACCAAAAAAAAAAAAAAAATTTCCATCATATCATATAGTTTTTTAAGCTTTATTGTTACTCACAAAACAATATAATCTCTCAGGCAATTTAAAGTCTCGTCATGATTAAAATGACATTGAATGTGCATTATGAAGGTATTTGGTTGGATATTTTCATTCGCGGTCATTTGCTTTACAATAAAAATCATAGTTACGCGTGTTAAGATTATATTTTAATGCAACCTGTACCCGCGACGTTCACAGCAACTTTAACGTTAAAACACCCTCTATTATTATAGTTTCTTCCGGATATCGATAGAAAATCAGGTATTTTGTATGATTTTTTAATTCCAATACACAATATATAATTTATGAATTACAGGCGTACAGTAAGTAGCGGATACTTAACTATTCTCACACGGTCACCGAAAGTAGGTGCCCACTACATATTCAAAGAAAAAAAAAGTTAAACTGACATAAAGACGTGCCGAAAAACTCCACATAATCACAAGAAAGACCAAAAAAATCATTGAAACACATGAAAAACAAAACTCAGTAACGCCTGGTAGCAAGCGAACACGGTAAACCGCATACGGTCCAAGATAAAACAAAAACAAACACATCCTTTGGCCGGAAGAATGTCGTGACAGTAAACAGTCCCTAGTAACCGGACCCTAATGTCTGTACAGGTAAAGCTTACATAATCAAACAGCCCTCCAAAAAGCCATTTTCGTCATAAACCGGACATTTAACATGATCTATTCAAGGACTTATATTACAATTTTTTCGTTGCGATAAAGTATAGTCATCTCTTTTATAACAGTGGAAATGTAACGATAGTTGTAAAGTGGGCCAATTCTGTACAATTTATGGGATGGCATTCGTTGCCCTCGTTTATGGTTTTACAGCATATTTATCGTTTTATGGTGTAGTGCTAGCAGTTTATGATAATATCAGCATCTAGGGATAAGTTAGTAACTGATTATCTTGGACACCTTATAAATTATAACAAATAGGCAATAGTTTTTTGTTTTTAAGTCGATTGCGCAATGCACGCTTGTCATAATGATTATTAATAAAACTATCACTTCTACAATCTTTGAAGTTTTAATTATATTTATATACTCTGTGGTATACTTTTCTACCAGTTATTTTAGTTAAGAACTCCATAAAGCCTAAGGTTGCCTGGAGGAAATCGCTGGTTAGCGATAAGGCCGCCTTATTGTACCAATATTTGGTCCAGACTATACAGGCGTCAGCCTGTATTTTTGTGTGTACAATAAAGAGTATTCTATCTATCTGTCTAAGTCAACCTTAAGTGTAATAACACTGAGTCTGAATTATTGATCTTTAACATAAGCAAATAGATAAATGCGAAATGCTGTACATATTTTTGCACCAAAAAAGCTTAGCATATATTGATTAGTTTTCTTGAGAAATAGTTTCGACCTTAGAGAAGGTAATAGGCACAAAAAGTTATTATTTTCGGTTTTGTACTTCTATAAATGATTACTGTAGAACACACAACTGTATCGTCATCTGCAATTTTTTGAGAATCCAGATCACATTTTTTGTTGATATTTTATTTACTAGCAACCTTGGATGCAACAAATTTAGGGAGGAAGTGTTCTAATATATTCGTACAAAAACCTTCAAATAATTATGATAGATCTTCACATAAGGTAAGTTCGTTTAATCACTTATTATTTTTATCACGGGTATCACGTAGTCAGATATTTTGAAATTATTTTATCGTATTTCGGGATATTCAAGTAACGTAACTTTATCGTTATTCAGGTTCGGGGAATTTAGCTTTAGTGTTCATTGACTTAACATAATATAAAATTCATTATGATATTGGCGCGATGTTAAACTGAAGTGCCTAATTTGATGGGTTTGCTGGCGTAGTCGATACATAATTTTTCATGTCAATGCATTAATCATTGTACACAATATATATGAATACAATGATTGCTTCTTTTGTAGCGTACATTTTTAGATTACTTTTATAAAAAGTCAGCAGTGTATATCTTGTAACGTACGCATTCCTCTCAATCCAAAATATCTTATGTTTATTTAGTAGGGAGGTTGGTTGGTTATAATAACGTTTCCTTCCGCTCTTTACTTCGCTATATCGAGGCAATGCAAACGGGAGATTTTACTATGTGGGGAATCTTTTATGACTAAATATAAATTCAGATGCCAATATCCTACGATTTTATTTGAGTTTTTACCGTATGCTGTTTGTGTATAGTATTTTTAGTACGGTTAAATAAAATAACTACTCCAATTATGGAGCGCAATTTTGAAACAGATGAACTATAAAAACTATAAAAAATCTGTAGCTCTTAACTTATATTCAAATTTAAACATAATATCAATCCGTTACACTATTTGAACGAGCAAGAAAGAAAAAATAAAAATAAACAAAAAAAAATAAATAAAATTCGCTACATCATCATCAACTTCAAAGTTATCAAAAAAATTGCACTGTGTGCCAAAATAAAAGAGATAAATGTGTCATATCACACGCTTAGTATTAAAGTGACCTAATTCAAAAAAGTTGTTTTGTAGCAAATTGCAATAAAGCATAGCGTAGCGCTTACAAAACTCGTGAGTGTTTAAAAGATCCATAACTTGGAAGAGCAAGAAAATACTGAATTTTTAATAGTTCGTAGCCTCATGTCATAATGGCATCATTTTTAATTCATTTTAATACCAAGCCTGCAATATTACTTAATCCCACGTATAAAGTAGCTGAAAGTTCAAATTACAAATGGTTTAAGGTAAGTTTAGCTAGTTGAATGTAAACAGTTGATATCCCCGGGCGAATCAGGAGCGGTTTGATATATTTGCCGAACACGACTGTGTTTACTTATTTGCATTGCCTCCATTAAACAAACTTCACACACATGACTTTGTCTTGATACTTCTTGCAATAAACATCGGCGGCATCTGTTTGGCTCGACATATGCCATCACCTTGACATCAAGGCATGCAATAGTCTTGACTTGACTCTTGGGCATACACTGGTTCGTTGATAAACCACCTATTCCTATACCACAACTAAAGTACATGCCACACAGGTTTTTTAACTATATTCTGTACTCTAATTAGAAATTGTCGTAACAAGTCGTAATAAAATATTATATTAATTTTTATCTTTTTAATTAAAAATAGTTGGCTGTTGCCGAGAAAAGGCCTCCTCTTTTTTTAAGATTCGAACCACATTAAAATCACTATAAATTATATTACAGTAATCTTACTAACTAACTATCATATAAGATTAGTCTTCAAGCACTGAGGTATTTTCGATAAACAGATTTCGCGTAACTTGACCGCCGGAGTTGAGTTAAGCGATTGCATTCATCCTAAAAATTGGTCCTGCCAAGCCGGATTGTACGTCGCAGATATACTCATCTACAATTTCGAGTGTAGAGTTCCCAACAATGGCCAGGGAGAGCGGAACATGTTTTTATTTCGTGAATACTAAGAAAGGAATATAAATAGTTGAAAGTATTTAAAGATGTAATAATCAAATTTATAATTTTCATTCAATTTAATTAATTTAATCAAAAAGCTACGTAGTAATCTTATAAATTAATGACGTTAATTAAGGGGACGGAGTGTAAATTATTTTTAAGTACGAACTCCGCCTCGATATGCGCGTCCGGCATGATTATATTGATTGTACTCTTAAAATTACAGCTAAGCGGATACTTACTAATAACGATTTATGTCCTGTTTATAACTCTTAATTCAATTGTTTGCGTTCTGACGAACATTTATAAACATTTTGATCGATTCGAGTTGATCGGTTTCGTATATGCTTATTATAATTACATTATTATTATTATCTTGTTTATGAATTATAATTACATTACTTTAAAGATTTATTTTATTAAGTTATCAAAGAACTAGTTAAGATCACAACTGCATTTGCTTCAACTTTAGTGTTAAAATACCCTCTACAGTATTATAATTGTGTTTTTCATTTGCTGTGAATCTTTTTTATTCTAGCCCGGTATAAGCTTTAAATGTACCGATTTATGATAGTTGTTCAGCGATATAGTCGTAAAGTAAAGTATTTACTTACTACTATAGTCGTACAAACGTAACATATACTTCACATTTAATGATATAAAAATGATGTGTGCTAATACTCCTAATATTAGGACTTTACTAAGTAAAGAATGTTAAACTTATATTATACTGCTTAAGGACCTGACAGAGGCCTGAGACCAAGGAGATGCTAGCTAGTATGCTTATGTCCAGTAACGTCCCTTGTTAGCCCGTCCGTATGTTGCGTAGCTTGGAGATCACGTGAATTTGGTGTCTTATAGCATTTCAAAGTCCTTGTTTCTGAATCCAAAAGTACGTTTTCCCGTTGACGCCACTCCAACTTAACTTTTTCGTCCAATGTACGAAGGTACGACTATATAAGGCCAGGAAAATTTAAAAATAAATTTTATAGACGTCTAGTTTTTTTTCCTTCATAATTTAGTCTCTTTCATAGAAGTTTAATTTTCACTAACAAGATAAAAGTGTCCGAAGAAAGCGACAATTAGCTATGCGCCAGTCTGATTGTCCCGACGGCACTAGTAATAAATTGTGTTAGGACAGCGTAGAGAACATACAAGACTGTCGGAAACTTTACTTCATTAGGTATAAAGATTAATCTAGACAATCTAAAGATTATCAGATTGAATTGTAACAATACGTATATATAAATATTCAAATTAAAATGTCAATCAATATCTCTCACGACTCAACTCGACGATTAACAAAAACACTAATAAAATAATAAGATATTGTAATGAAATATATTAAAAAATATATTTCATATATTAAAAAAATTTTAATCAATTAATCAAGCATTGACTTTTCGGAATAATTTATATTATTCCGAAAAGTCAATATAATGCATTTTTTACAGATTACAGTAAAAAGGGCGCTATTTAACTGATTTTTCGAGAATACAAAAATTTCATTTATTTATTATTATTTATGTACCATGATAAATCTCTACCTAACCTCTTTCGATTCCGTTAGAAGTTCGACTGTCTTGTCTAAAATCTGAGGTGCTTAAAAACTTTGTCATTGTTAAAATAGAATACAAATACAATGAGCCCAAGTTCCCACATTGTATTGCGGTTCTTTCTTTACTGTTTTCACATTAACGCATATAAAAACGTATATCCTACATGACGACAAAGTTTTTGTGTATCCAAAGTAATTCTGACTCGACTAGACAACAAACAAATCACAAAAAAAATCACTAATAATAATAATATAAATACTCCTTTTTAAATGGGTAAATACAAGAAAATACCACTTTATTACAAGCTCAGCGGTAACACTTTGCGACTCTTTTGAGGACGTCACGGGTTCAAACCCGGGCAGAACCAACGAGTTTTTCTGTTAAAACTTGTGTGTCTAATTGATTTATAATTGCAATTTATCACACGCTTTTCGGTCAAGGAAAACATCGTGAGGAAACCTGCATATCTCGAGAGCATTCTGGAGATATGTGTAACCTACTAATCCGCATTGGAGCACCGTGGTAGGTCTTAGCTCCAATCCTTCTAAAACGGAGAGAAGAGGCCTATCCTCATCAGTGGGATAGTAACAGGCCGCTACTTACTTACTTACCACTTTATTACGATTATAAAAATGATATTATTTTGCTTTTATCCGCAAAAGAGAATCTTTTTAATATTAAATGTAGTGCACTATCCGTTAACCTACCAATCCGCATTGGAGCAGCGTGGTAGGTATTAGCTCCAATCCTTCTCTCCAAAAAAAAAAAAACGGAGCAAAGAGGCCTATGCCCAGCAGTGGGATAGTAACAGGCTTACATACTTACTACTATCCGTTTTCATAGATTATGTTTGTAGAGAATTTTTTACCATCGCCCTCCGATGATAATTAAAAAGAAATTACAGCAAACTATTTACACTATTTTAAACGGTATCATTTGTATGTCTTTTTAGCTCTTAATTAACACAATTTGGCTTTAATGAAAGCTTATAGAGGGGTGCGTCTAGAATATTCACTTAGACATCGAACATCCAAAACGGGTCTTTTGTTACCTGAGAGAACCGAGTATGAATTCATTATTAAAGTACACCCTTTCAAACTCATAAAAGTTTAAGCAATAATCACCTTAATTATTTATGAGCTATGAACTAAAATTATTTGCTCTTCTTATTGTCATGGTCGAATGTACGCTCCAGATATGGCAATTCTGAATAGAGATCTCATTTGCTTTCATGTATCTCTAGAGCAACGTGATTATAATCATTAGGAACATTTACGAATATTATGCTTCGGAGTGAATTATATAATTCAAATTTACGTAATAATTTTGTTATAATATTAAAACACTAGCTTCACATAAGACTTTGTCTGACCTGTTAATATTAGAGATATAAATTTGGAAATAAAATATTACTATATTTGTACTTACCCTGAAAAGGGCATGTCTTTACCTGAAAAATAAAAGGAATACATTATAATTTTTTAAAGAATTACGCGTTGTTTGCGGATATCTATAATACTTATTATTACTTTATTACTACTTATTAATACTATTGGATACATTATTGTCCATAGTCACAATATCATCAAGTAATTTTCACTGAAATCATACCTTATTGTTTCTAGTAACGCTTTTTGATAGCATTAAAAAAGTTAAAGTTAAAATTATAAGGCATATTAAAAATAACAAAGTTTAGATTTATAAAGATTATTTATAATGTTCAATAATTAGTCATATCATATCACAGGGAAGTTTATAAAGGAATTTTGGAAAGACAGTGTAAATTGTCCTTGTATAAATAAAAATATGCTGCATAAACTTTGCCAGAAAATTAAATTGCGTATATAAATATATAATAATATTTTGACCGGATTATAATGCAATCATAAAAAAACTTTAAGAAAAGTAATCGGTTTATTTTTTTTATTAAAAAAAAAACGCCTGTACGTTTGTTGATAGCAATCAGAAGTAATGTATATTGCTAAGAAACTACGTCAGGAGTCTATTGGGAATACAAGCGCTCGAACGAACAACTCGCTGTAAACACATAAAGATTTTAAAAAATACACACAATAATAGACTTTACTTGCTTAAACTTAAGCAATAGAATTATTTAAAATCAAATACGACTTATCACATTCTAAATATGATAAGTTTACGGTAACGTTTTTCGGACGGCCCAACAAGGGTCCGCGAAAACTTTAGACATGTCATCTAAGCGAAGTTTAGAAAGTACATTTTCACTTTTTGAAATAGCTTCTGCAATGTTTAAAATTCTTTTGATATATATGCGACATTAGAAAAGTTCAAATAAATCCATTGACGAAAACAAATAATAAATTGTTGGAAAATTATATGTATTGGAAAGTCATATGTTTTCCGCCGTGTGGTAGCCGGCTAAGTAGAATAGATCACCCTCATTTCTTACTGAGGTGTCGTATAAGGCGACTAAGGTAAGTTGACCCGCCGTGTCGTATCCGGCTTAGTAGAATAGACTACCCTCATTTCTTACCGGGGTCGTAAAAGGCCACTAAGTTAAATTGACGTCAGGCTGGTCGTAAAATAACTACCTAAAACACGTTTAAAACTTGTTGTGCCAACCCCACTCAGAATAGGATAAGGGCAGGAGAATGTATGTGTGGAAAACATATGTTTAAAAAAAATATTTTGATACGTTCATTAAAAGTATTTCTTCGACTTCAAAGAATGGATTATGTCTTTTCATTATAGCAATAAATTACTTAAAGGTTGGCGTAGCAATAATAATAACAAACCAATAAACACCATACCAATAAACTTATATTGACAAATGTTTTCAAGGTATTTATGATGGTATGCATATAATTAGAATTAAAACGAACTATTGCTAAAATGTTACTAGTATTGCTGTGATATAAATATAAACTACCAAACCGCATTAGGACAGATCTCAGCTTTAAACCTTTTTTATAGAATCAGGCTATACTTTGTGCTTATTAAAGACTCTTAGAATAAAGAATATTTGGAATTTGCAATATAAAAAAAGTAAACTATTAAGAATATTTCTAAATGCTTCTTTCGTGTCGGATGATATTTAAAATTAGTTTATAAAACAATGTGAAAATATTTTTCTACTACGATATTTTTTTTCTGTCGTTTTTTGATTATTTCTCCGCATGCGATGTTATTGCATTTTAACATATAAAATGTGAAACCTCTGTAGGTTATAGGCGAAAAGTTATGTAAATATAAAGTTAGGTATTAATAAAACTATTTTGCTATAATCACTAAATGTAGAGTGGGCAATCCGTTTTCTTACCTGACACATGCAGGATTCGTAAAAACAGAGGCACAATCCTCCACCACCGCCACCACAATACACAAGCACTACATACCTTCACTATCACAAACTCAACAATCGTTTCGTCCCGCAACTGAAGCATCATCGGGAGATAGACTCCACGACATAATCGTAAAGCGATTTTGTGATTGAGTTTGTGATAGTAAGCAAAATAATTTTATTAGTACTTTTGTATTATGGATCTCCGCAAAGTAACGCCTAATTCTATAAATTATTTATGTAAATATTATAAAACTAGTAATAAAGAATACTGAAACTAATTACTAAGTATCATTCCAAATTAACTTTACGTGTCAATTTAGGCAGCAAAAAACTGCACAGATAATCTAAAGCGATTAGAAATTAACATAAAAACAAATAATTAATATAAAGAAACCCCATCATACCGAACTTCCCAGACAATTTCTAATCTTATTATCCGGTTAAAATGTAGGCTTATAAGAAAAATCTCCGAAAGTCATTAAAGTCTTTAATTAAAGCTGTCGTAGGGCGGTCACGGGTCAAGGGGATCTTGCAGACGGAAAAATAATAATGACAAAGCTCAGGGAGTAAGATTTTTTTTTGTTTATCCTGACTTTGGTAATGTTATCGCAAAATTTTTGATATTATGTAAAGATAAGAAGTGATATATTTATTTGAATGTATGAGAAATTATTGACAACAGCTAACAGATACTCCTTTTTATTTAAGGCAAAAGTTTTCTATTCACTATGTTTTATATTTCTCTACTTTGTTTTTGAGTTTAATCTTTAAGGATTTATTATAACTTGTGGTATCCGGCTGAGTAGAATAAACCACCCTCTATCTTACCGAGGTGTCTTAAAATACGACTAAGGTAGACGTTGACGTTAGACTGCCGGCCGGTCGTAAAAACGCAGCTAAATCATGTGACACCATGTTTATAACATGTTGTGCCGACCCCACTTAGAGTGTGACAAGAGAAGAAAGATGGTGATTTTTTTATAGATGTGTTTTTTTATATGATGATTCTCTAATATTTTTATTACATTGTTTGTTTTTTTAAACGTTCAATCTCATCTTATTTACAATCAAGAGTAGCAAGATATGAAAGGCTTTAATGATATTTTAAATAAATTAGTGATACATACACTAATATATATCAATAGATGAAAATTTCATATTGTGCTTACAATATTTAATATTGTAAGCACCTGAATATCTTCGGAAAAGTCTTTGAGACAAGTTGATGGGTATAAATTCGAATTGATTTCTCAAATAATAACAGTGACTTGTACCTATCAGTAGGATATTTTGAGCAACCTTTACAATTTTTAAAATAATATTTCGCCGATCAAAAATTACTATTAAGTCAAAAATCTGTAATAAGTCGTTAAGGATTTATCATCCTCCTGCCCTTATCCCACTTTAAGTGGGGTCGGCACAACATGTTGTCACATGATTTGGCTACGTATTTTACGACTAGCGGCCTGCCTGATGTCAACTTACCTTATTCGTATTTTACGACACCTGGTAAAGAAATAAGGGCGGTCTATTCTACTCAGCATCGTTAAAGATTTAACTCAAACACAAAGTAAAGAAATATAAAATATAGCGAATGCCATAAATATAAAGGAGTATCTGTTAGTTGTTTTCAATAATTTTTCTTTACTTAATCGTATAGTGTTGCCAGTATATTATATTTGTTTCCCTAAACGAAAACTCTTATTACTTCTATATATACGGGTAAATGTCACTCTTGATAAAACGATCAGCATTTGTTTGATAGGGGAGAGCAAGATCCTTGCGGAGACTAATTGAAACAAATATTTGTGCAAGAATACTGGTCGTGGCATCTTGTGGGCTGAATAATGATCGCATTTATAGAAAAAAGGTTATTTATCCTACTCGGGAAAAATGATGGCATAACTCGAAATCAACTTTTTTATTTTCGCAATTTTACGCGTTAACGCATGTTACAAATGTTCGCAGAGTAGGATAGCCAGGATAAAATGTAACATCTATAATATTATCATCATCATCCTACTGCCCTTATCCCATTCTAAGTGGGGTCGGCACAACACATTATAAACATGTTGTCACATGATTTCGCTACGTAACGACTGGCCGCCTACCTGACGTCAACTTATCTTCGTCAAATATTTCCAAATTACTTACTTCAAAGACAATATATAAGAGTTGCGAAATTAAACTATGTATAATAAATCATATGATGGGTCAAGCTCAACACATAATCTATGGTATAAAACCTGACTTGGCGATGAAATTCAACTTCATTTCCAATCAATTTCATTGCCGTATTTAACAACGCTGAGAGATAAATCACGACCTAAATTCTTAGCAAATTGGTTTTGATTGAGTACAATCTCTGTAATAGCCCGTCATCGTCAGAATGGTACCTATTGCTTTTAGATAAAGTACTTCCTTCTAAACTTTTATTCTATTAAGTTTGGATAACACGATTTAGCTTAAAATTTCTTTACCACCATTACTATGTGTAGTGTATGCGGGTTGAGATTTGTAACTTACTTTGTATATTTATATACAAGACACATATTATATACATGAACATACACTAATACAGATGAATAATGAAACATACACGGTCTCATGATGCACCACGTTAGAAACATGAGAGCCCTTAATAATAATTAATAATTTCTTTATTGTACAAGAAAAAACATTCTTACATAAATATAAATAAACAGAAAAAATTTAAGTAAGAGTGTACTTGGTAAGAGTGTACGTGAAGTGACATGTGGTTACTTGTTAGTGCGTGTTTGAGCCTGTGCTATATTCATACAACATTAGTTTATATACACTACATTATGAATGTATTTCATAGCGAAAGAGGGCTTTTAAAGAAATATTTGAAACGTAGTTTTGTAATCGCAGTGCTTGATTTCAATTGGCCTGACCTCATTGTTACTGCTACTGAACATGTAAACATTTTGTATTAAAGATATGTGGGAAATACACGTGCACAAACTTCCACCACCGTCACCACACTAAACAAGCACTACACAAGTTCACTATAACAAACTCAACAATCGTTTTGCCCCACAACCGAAGCATCATCAGGAGATAGACTCCACGATAAAATCGAATAGTATAGGTGGGAGGGAAGGACTTACTATGCGGAACATGTATTAATATGTATCATCATCAAAGCAAGATGGTACTTGAAATAAAACTTATTTTAAATAACCACTTGGTTATATAAAAGATGATTATTTTAAGTATTGGCTTGTTGTTGCTCAGTACACGAGAATCTTTGTACGAGATATGGTATATGACGTCAGAGCGAGTCAAGCTTTTGTGATACATTCATTATTTATAAGAGAAACTACGGTTAAATGTCAGTTTCTCTCATTACGCAATAAAATAAATGAGGCTTCGATCAAACACGTGGTTTTTGATGATCTCTAAAGTTCAATAGTGTGGTCAAAAAGTAAAAGATCGCGTTTATAATTATACTAGCGGCCTGCCCCTGCTTCGCACGGGTATAAAATATATATCCCATGACAGTCAGTGTAAAAAAAATGATTAAAATTGATCCAGTTGTTTTGATTTATTCATTACTGAACGTGGCCGTAGCGTTAAATTTGGAGAAAAACAATTTCCTTTCCCTATACCAAGAAGATTTCCTGCTATCTTTGGAATATCTAAATTCATATAGTACATTATTACTTATTTCCTTTTATATTTTCCCTATGTATTTTATTTTTACAATTAATTACAGAATGTCTTTAAACAAACTCTTGAAAGAGCGACATCGCTGCTAAAGTCGAAGTGTTATAGGGCGAAGCGCGGCCTCCTCACGGCATTTTAAATCTGTAATATCTCCGAAAATGTTCACTTAAATTACATGCTGTAAACGGCCTTATTGATCTATATTAAATCAACTATTTATTTAAGGTACTTAATTGGATAAGGATTAATGCTGTATTGTATAAGAATTGCTTCAAAAATAAGGCATTATTTTTCGTAAAAAGTAAACGACAAAAAATGCTTTAGTGGGTTATCCATAAGCGATAGACATATACCATCGGGAACATTTCTGTAGACCTTTTCAATGTGTACAAATACTTAGTACATTATTTTGATAAATCTCGTAGGGTTTACAGTTTAATTATTTACAGAAACCTCAAAAATTACAGTATTTCTCTACTCCGTATTGAATGTTATTATACGTACAAACCTTCCTCTGGAATCACTCTATCTATTAAAAAAAACCGCACCAAAATCGGTTGCGTAGTTTTAAAGTTTTATGCGTACATACGGAAATATGGACTTTGTTTTATAATATGTAGTGACTATGAGAGATATAGTACTATAGACTCCAGAGTTCTTGACTAGACCCTGTGAGATATAATAATGTTATTTTAAGTTTAAGTGTTACTTGACCCAATATCAGATTATCTTATCTAGTCTTATCCGGAGAAGAATTGCTAGTTTGTTGGAGAGAACGCAGTAGTGCGGGAGTGCCAACAGTATTCTAAAAGTATTGTCGGACAAAATGGACACCAAATTGTTTGCTCATTTTGTTCGAACAATTATTCGGTAAGAGTAGTATTAGGTAATTATAAGTTACATTTAAATTGTATTTACTAACACTTAGGCTTAAGGTACTTTACTAATAACTGGACTGACTGTGCAGTCTTAAATAAAGATCATTTATTATTATTATAAGATGTACCGACCCCAATTTATAGTGGAATAAGGGCAGGAAAATGATGTCCATGCCATAGGATCTTGTTCTTGTTGATTTAATGTTGTGTCTTAAAGGTTTTTTTAAACTCTTTAAGGCCTCTTATGGTTATCTGCTAGCCCTGGTCCATGCTGGTTAAACTATGATGTACCTTGGTATCTCAATGAGAATGTCAATCGGTCAGTTGAGTTAAATATACATAGTTGTTTACAAATTTTTGCATAGTGTTACGATGCATTATATTTTAGGCTTTATTATTCCAAACTCCTCAGAAAGTATAATAATTAAGCGATGAAGTATGTATGCAAAACCCTTTATGAATTCTTGTTTATAATTGGCACAACATACGTGTCGGAGCACCTGCACCTGATTTACAAGTGTGCAAACTTTCTTCCTCGTACTCCAAAGTCCTAACAGCTGATTCTGAAATTTGTAAGTCAATTTTGGCATTCATCCATAGCTTTTATATTTTCGCGATAAGTGGACGTATAGTTAACAAGTTTACATAGTTATTTGTCGCGTATAGTCATATTTTTTCGATAAATTTTAATTTTCTTGAAGAAGCTGTTTTAAATTTTAGTCAAAGGTTCCAACTGTTTTTTTTATTTTATTTTACTCAAGAAATATATATGCGAAACATGTATATTATTACTAGTGATAAGCCACGACTTCGTTCGTGCTAACTTAAGCGTAGCGTACCTTCAAAATGCAATGTGTTTCCCTGTTTCCGAATGAAAACGGGATTTTTTTGTCCTAGTTGTTACCTTAGCCCAGCGCCAAAATCTTCAATATTAGTCCTCCCAGCCGTGAAAGTGAAACAGACAGACAAACATTCGCATTTATAAAATAACTAGCAGCCTGCACCTGCTTCGCACAGGTATAAAATATATATCCCATGTCAGTCAGTGTAAAAAAAATGATTAAAATCGATCCAGTTGTTTTGATTTATTTATTACTGCCCGTGGCCGTAGCGTTAAATTTGGTGAAAAACAATTTCCTTTCCCTATACCAAGAAGATTTCCTGCTATCTTTGGAATATCTAAATTCATATAGTACATTATTACTTATTTACTTTTATATTTTACCTTTGTATTTTATTTTTACAATTAATTACAGAATGTCTTTAAACAAACTCTTGAAAGAGCGACATCGCTGCTAAAGTCGAAGTGTTATAGGGCGAAGCGCGGCCTCCTCACGGCATTTTAAATCTGTAATATCTCCGAAAATGTTCACTTAAATTACATGCTGTAAACGGCTATATTGATCTATATTAAATCAACAATTTATTTAAGGTACTCAATTGGATAAGGATTAATGCTGTATTGTATAAGAATCGCTTCAAAAATAAGGCATTATTTTTCGTAAAAAGTGAACGACAAAAAATGCTTTAGTGGGTTATCCATAAAAATTAGACATATACCATCGCGGACTTTTCTGTAGACCTTTTCAAGATGTACCAATACTTAGTACATTATTTTGATAAATCTCGTAGGGTTTACAGTTTAATTATTTACAGAAACCTCAAAAATTACAGTATTTCTCTACTCCGTATTGAATGTTATTATACGTACAAACCTTCCTCTGGAATCACTCTATCTATTAAAAAAAACCGCATCAAAATCTGTTGCATAATTTTAAAGTTTTATGCATACATAGGGAAATATGGACTTTGTTTTATAATATGTAGTGATTGTTATTTTCCTCGCTAGAGAGCTCCGATCATAAATGCGTCCGATCGCTGCTAAATTCAAATGGTTAAAGGGCGAACCACGTTTTTTTTTTCGAATTTGACTAATGCTGTTAGCCCTACTGGCTTTGACAGCGTCACCGATAAGACGGGCGAGCGCGGAAGCATCGCCGAGAGGCGAACCGCGACCTCCGACGCGCTATTTATAGGCTCGCGGCGCGGCCCCTGCATTTTAAATCTGTAATATCTTCGAGACTGTTTATTTAAACGACATGCTGTAAAGGGTCATATTGATCAATATTAAATAAACAATATATTTAAGGTTCTTAATTGGATAAGGATTAATGCTGTATTGTATAAAAATTGCTTTGAACATAAGGCATCATTTTTCGTAAAAAGTAAATGACAAAAACTGCTATTGTGGGTTATCGCGGACTTTTCTGTAGACCTTTTCATGGTGTACAAATACTTAGTACATCATTTTGATAAATCTCGTAGGGTTTAGACGGGTTGGTCGACTGGTTGGTCGACGGGTTGGTCGACGGGTTGGCCGACGGGTTGGTCGACGGGTTGGTCGACGGTTTGGTCGACTGGTTGGTCGACGGGTTGGCCGACGGGTTGGCCGACGGGTTGGCCGACGGGATGGCCGACGGGTTGGTCGACGGGTTGGTCGACGGGTTGGTCGACGGGTTGGTCGACTGGTTGGTCGACGGGTTGGCCGACGGGTTGGTCGACGGGTTGGTCGACCGGTTGGTCGACGGGTTGGTCGACGGGCTGGTCGACGGGTTGGTCGACGGGTTGGTCGACGGGTTGGTCGATGGGTTGGTCGATTGATTGGTCGATTGGTTGATCGATTGATTGATCGTACTTCGTATTGAATGTTATTATACGTACAAACCTTCCTCTGGAATCACTCTATCTATGAAAAAAAACCGCATCAAAATCGGTTGCGTAGTTTTAAAGTTTTATGCGTACATACGGAAATATGGACTTTGTTTTATAATATGTAGTGATATTTAGACAATGCCTTTTTTTTTCAAGTCACTGATTCAAGTCGATAGGTTCTAAAGATTTTACTTCTAAGAACTAACTCATCATCCTCCTGCCCTGTTCCCACTCTAAGTGGGGATAACGGCGACGGCAACGGCAACGGTATGTTTTAAACATGCCACGTGATTTGGCTAGGTATTTACGACCGGCCGCCTCCCTGACGTCAACTTACCTTAGTCATATTTTACGGCACTTGGGTAAGAAATGAGGGTGGTCTATTCTACTCAGCCGAATAACGATGTATTTCAGTTCTTGTTATGTTACTAACTAACGAAGTACGAACGATGGGTTCGTCGACCGGTTGGTCGATGGGTTGGTCGACGGGTTGGTCGTTGGGTTGGTCGACCGGTTGGTCGACCGGTTGGTCGACCGGTTGGTCGACCGGTTGGTCGACGGGTTGGTCGACGGGTTGGTCGACGGGTTGATCGACGGGCTGGTCGACGGGCTGGTCGACGGGCTGGTCGACGGGTTGGTCGACGGGTTGGTCGACGGGCTGGTCGACGGGCTGGTCGACGGGCTGGTCGACGGGTTGGTCGACGGGTTGGTCGACGGGTTGGTCGATTGATTGGTCGATTGGTTGGTCGATTGATTGATCGTACTTCGTATTGAATGTTATTATACGTACAAACCTTCCTCTGGAATCACTCTATCTATGAAAATAATCCGCATCAAAATCGGTTGCGTAGTTTTAAAGTTTTATGCGTACATACGGAAATATGGACTTTGTTTTATAATATGTAGTGATATTTAGACAATGCCTTTTTTTTTCAAGTCACTGATTCAAGTCGATAGGTTCTAAAGATTTTACTTCTAAGAACTAACTCATCATCCTCCTGCCCTGTTCCTACTCTAAGTGGGGATAACGGCGACGGCAACGGCAACGGTATGTTTTAAACATGCCACGTGATTTGGCTAGGTATTTACGACCGGCCGCCTCCCTGACGTCAACTTACCTTAGTCATATTTTACGGCACTTGGGTAAGAAATGAGGGTGGTCTATTCTACTCAGCCGAATAACGATGTATTTCAGTTCTTGTTATGTTACTAACTAACGAAGTACGAACGACGGGTTGGTCGACGGGTTGGTCGACGGGTTGCTCGACGGGTTGCTCGACGGGTTGCTCGACGGGTTGCTCGACGGGTTGCTCGACGGGTTGCTCGACGGGTTGCTCGACGGGTTGCTCGACGGGTTGGTCGACGGGTTGGTCGACGGGTTGGTCGACGGGTTGGTCGACGGGTTGGTCGAAGGGTTGGTCGACGGGTTGGTCGACGGGTAGGTCGATGGGTTGGTCGACGGGTTGGTCGATGGGTTCGATGACCGGTTGGTCGATGGGTTGGTCGACGGGTTGGTCGACCGGTTGGTCGACCGGTTGGTCGACGGGTTGGTCGACGGGCTGGTCGACGGGCTGGTCGACGGGCTGGTCGACGGGCTGGTCGACGGGCTGGTCGACGGGTTGGTCGACGGGCTGGTCGACGGGTTGGTCGACGGGTTGGTCGATTGATTGGTCGATTGGTTGGTCGATTGGTTGATCGATTGATTGATCGTACTTCGTATTGAATGTTATTATACGTACAAACCTTCCTCTGGAATCACTCTATCTATGAAAAAAAACCGCATCAAAATCGGTTGCGTAGTTTTAAAGTTTTATGCGTACATACGGAAATATGGACTTTGTTTTATAATATGTAGTGATATATACATATGAAACTCCGTAATAAAAATTCAGCGCTTCGTACACAACAAACAAGACAGACGTCTAATTGACGAGAAAAGGTTTTTTACGATCTGCTGATGACAAGTAACTGCTATTTTAAAACGAAAAACTGTCAGAACCGCAATCTACATATGAATTAAGTAAAACGCACTATAATTACTTATTTTGTAAAAATGACAACCGCTTACTTTCTTTTATTGTTTCAGGTTTTATTCTGTAATTTTACCAGTACATTTTGGATTCGTAACATTAATATAATAT
This sequence comes from Morpho helenor, assembly GCA_029227775.1. Taxonomy (NCBI): domain Eukaryota; kingdom Metazoa; phylum Arthropoda; class Insecta; order Lepidoptera; family Nymphalidae; genus Morpho; species Morpho helenor. The sequence continues at coordinate 10,492,434 of JARGCU010000037.1, read as the reverse complement.
TGGGTAATCCGACTTTTTGTTAAACAATACGTAAAAACTGTGAGATGAAATGAAATTTCTACTACGTCAATTTGATTCTTGCTTAAGTATTTAAGTTTGCTGTAACATTGCTTTGTCAAATTTGTAAATTTGCTTTGCATTTTCATGCTTATTATTAACACGCATTGTCATCGGGACTGGACCAGAATGTAAAATTTCAGATCAATCGGATACCGGGAAGTGGGTCAAATTTAACTTCCAAGATTCCACCTTAACTTATATACATTCCAAATTGAATAAAAAAGCTTTTAAAAGTAAGAGACAGACTTTCGCATTTATAACTTAAGTGGGTGTATATAAATAGCTGCTTTGTAAATAACTTAATCACATCTTCATCTTCCTGCCCTTATCCCGCTCTAAGTGGGGTCGACACAACATGTTATAAACTTGCTGTCACATGTTTTGGCTGCGTTTTTACGACCGGCCGCCTGCCTGACGTCAACTTACGGTAAGAAAGAGGGTGGTCTATTTCTACTAAACCGGATACATAACGGTGGGTATAATCTTAGTCGCCTTTTACGACACCTCGGTAAGAAATGAGGGTGGTACTATTCTATTCAGCCGGATACCACACGGCGTTAAATTAATTGAACACATAACAGTTCATACGATAATGAAGTAATTCCACGTTAAGTATTAAGTAAAGCTTTTCTTCAATCGATTGAGTTTCTGGGTTATTAGTACTAATAACCCGCATTGTATTCACACATTTATTTTCGATCGAAAACATTTGGCCGATTATAGTAATACATGAAACAACAGTGCGTTTGTACTTTTCAATATAAACTAATATATTTTTAAAAGCGTCTTTTCACTTCGTTTGATCTGTTGTGACATGTGAAACTCAATATAACTCACAATTCCTACCCTTTTTATGGTTCATCGTTTCCGTATTTCTAATGTGATGCTTGTACGAAATGCATTTATTTATTCTTATACAGTATTTTATATTTTCCACGCCTCGGTTCGTTTAAATGTTTAACAGATTTTAATGTATTCCGCTTCATTTCAAACACGCAAGCTAGATTCAAACCACATGTTCTCCGCCATACAATATAAAAAAGATTTGTAATTTATATACAACAAGCTGTGCTTCGACCGCGTGGAAATTAGTGTAGTTAATTCAAATTTTGAACAATAAAGTGATTATTGTGAATTAACCATAAGAGATAGAGACATGCTATTGCGGACTTTTGTAGTATTTTAGTAGATCTACAATTCTCTAGTACATTAGTTAAGTGTATCTCTGTTAGTTTACGCGACGAACACGACTAAAGCTCCCAACAGGCGAGTTTTTGAAACTAGGCACAACTTTCAACACAATTTTCATCAAACCGTAATGTACTATTAACTTAAACCTTCCGGAAGAGATGTATCTATTAGTAAAAACGTACAAAAATCCGTTAAGTAGATTTTGAGAAAATCGATCACATACAGACAGACATGTTTTGGGGACTTTGTTTTATAATAAGTATAGATGTTTACGGTATAATTTAATTCACTCATTATGTATATTGCATGTTTAATCCATATTATTATATCTTTAAAGTTTTTCTTTAATTAAATTTGTTAAAGAGGTTGAAAAAGTCATCATCATCTACCTGCCCTTATCCCACTCTTAGTGGGGTCGGCACAACCACCGTGTGGTATTCGGTTGAGTAGCATAGACACATAGATCCACAAGGAAAATTGAAGAGGAGCAGCGATAAAAAATAATGGAAAACAGCAAAATTTAAAGCTTTCCTTGCATGCGCTAAGTAAACGGTAAAAGTTATTCAAAAATCTCTTATAATTAACTCACGATAACTACTTTTATGTTCAACGCCGTGTGGTATCCGGCTGAATAGAATAGTACCACCTTCATTTCTTACCGAGGTGTCGTAAAAGGCGACTAAGGTAAGTTGACTCACCGTGTGGTATTCGGTTGAGTAAAATAGACCACCCTTTTTCTTACCTTGGTGTCGTAAGATACGACTAAGGTTAGTTGACGTCAGGCAGGCGGCCGGTCGAAAAATACCAATCATGTGGGGTCGGCACAACATGTTATAAACATGTTGTGCCGACCCCACCTAGAGTATAGAATAAGGGCGCGAGGAAAAAATTATTAACCAAAGAAGTTGTTAATACATTTGTGAATCTAATACGACGTATTTGTCTATTTTAAATTCTTTAGCCAGACCTAAACCAATTCACCATATTTAGAATTTCTCTGCAATTTACAGTATCTAAGCGACCGTAAATAGTTTGGAGGAAATTCTGCGAGTTTGACGCTAAAGAACTTATTGAACGCTTAGGCACCTGTCCGAGTTGCTTCGGAGTTAATTGATGGAATAAATTGGATTATTTTCATAGTTAAACTTGTTTAAAGTACTATTACCTGAATTGTTTATAGATAAATTTAGTCTGGACAGTATGATGACAGTATTATAAATTACTAGCGGCCTGCCCCTGCTTCGCACGGGTATAAAATAAATATCCCATGTCAGTCAGTGCAAAAAAAAAAAAGATTAAAATCGATCCAGTAGTTTTCATTTATTCATTACAGCCTGTGCCCCGCAAGCGTTAAATTTGGAGAAAAACATTTTCCTATTCCTATACCAAGAAGATTTCCTGCTATATCTAATATCTAAATTCATATACTACATATTTTCATTTTTCCCCTATGTATTTTATTTTTAAAATTAATTACAGAATGTCCTTATATACTACATTCACAGCTTTCTTGTCATTAAACAAACTCTTGAAACAACGACATATAGCTGTTAAATGCGAAGTGCTATAGGGCGAAGCGCGGCCTCCTCACGGCATTTTAAATCTGTAATATCTCCGTAAATGTTCACTTAAATTACATGCTGTAAACGGCCATATTGATCTATATTAAATCAACAATTTATTTAAGGTACTTAATTGGATAAGGATTAATGCTGTATTGTATAAAAATTGCTTCAAAAATAAGGCATTATTTTTCGTAAAAAGTAAATGACAAAAAATGCTATTTTGGGTTATCCATAAGAGATAGACATACACCATCGCGGACTTTTCTGTAGACCTTTTCAAGGTGTACAAATACTTAGTACATCATTTTGTTAAATCTCGTAGGGTTTAGCCTGCGTTTGCAATGTAAGCGGAAAAAAATGTAATTATTTACAGAAACCTCAAAAATTACAGTATTTCTCTACTCCGTATTGAATGTTATTATACATACAAACCTTCCTCTTGAATTACTCTATCTATTAAAAAAAACCGCATCAAAATCTGTTGCGTAGTTTTAAAGTTTTATGCATACATAGGGATATATGGACAAACAAAGAATGCGACTTTGTTTTATAATATGTAGTGATAATAATGTAAATTTTATTGTAAATTGCATTGTTAATGTTATTGTAGAAGCCCACAACTATTTACATGATGAAATTATTGGAATATTCTTTCTTATTTTGATGTGATTATGTATTAGACGAAATTCTGTATTTAGTTGTTTTAAAGGACCCCTATGGTCCTTTGGTGGGCGGCATGTTGTGTTAAGTCAGTTCATATACTAAGTCAGTCGCAATTAAACATTGAATATAGAAACACGTCTGTTATTAAATTCCTTGTCGATCATTTTAAGTAGTGGAAAAAGTGAACCTTATTTACATCACCAGTCATATTGATCAATATTAAATAGACAATATATTTAAGGTTCTTAATTGGATAAGGATTAATGCTGTATTGTATAAAAATTGCTTTGAACATAAGGCATCATTTTTCGTAAAAAGTAAATGACAAAAATTGCTATTGTGGGTTATCCATAAGAGATATATCATCGCGGACTTTTCTGTAGACATTTTCATGGTGTAAAAATACTTAGTACATCATTTTGATAAATCTCGTAGGGTTTAGCCTGCGTTTGCAATGTAAGCGGAAAAAAATGTTATTATTTACAGAAACTTCAAAAATTACAGTATTTCTCTACTCCGTATTGAATGTTATTAGACGTGTAAACCTTCCTCTACAATCACTCTATCTATTTAAAAAAAACCGCATCAAAATCTGTTGCATAGTTTTAAAGATTGAAGCATACATAGGGATATACGGACATACGGACAGACAGAGAATGCGACTTTGTTTTATACTATGTAGTGATATTATTTATTTTTACAATTGATTAGACAATGTCTTTACATACAACATTCATAGCTTTCTTATCATTAGACAATATAAACTTGAAAGAAGGACATTTAGTTGCGCCTCCGGTCGCTGCTAAATTCGAAGTGCTTGTAGGTCGAAGCGCGGCCTCCTCGCGGGATTTTAAATCTGTAATATCTCCGAAAATGTTCACTTAAATTACATGCTGTAAACGGCAATATTGATCTATATTAAATCAACAATTTATTTAAGGTACCTAATTGGATAAGGATTAATGCTGTATTGAATAAAAATTGCTTTGAACATACGGCATCATTTTTCGTAAAAAGTAAATGACAAAAAATGCTATTTTGGGTTATCCATAAGAGATAGACATATACCATCGGGGACTTTTCTGTAGACCTTTTCATGGTTTACAAATACTTAGTACATCATTTTGATAAATCTCGTAGGGTTTAGCCTGCGTTTGCAATGTAAGCGGAAAAAAATGTAATTATTTACAGAAACCTCAAAAATTACAGTATTTCTCTGCTTCGTATTGAATGTTATAATACGTACAAACCTTCCTCTGGAATCACTCTATCTATCTATTAAAAAAAACCGCATCAAAATCGGTTGCGTAGTTTTAAAGTTTTATGCGTACATACGAAATATGTGACTTTGTTTTATAATATGTAGTGATCTATACTAATATATAAGGCTCAAGAGTTTGTTTGTTTCAATGCGCTAATCTCAGGAACTACTGGACCTATTTGAAAAATTAGTTTAGTATAAGATAGTCCATTTATCGAGGAAGGCTATAGACTATATAACATCACGAATGAATTGAAGAGGAGCAGCGATAAAAAATATTGCGAAAATGAAAAAATTTAAAGCTTTCCTTGCATGCGCTAAGTAAACGGTAAAAGTTATTGAAAAATCTCTTATTATTAACTAACGATAACTACTTTTATGTTTAACGCCTTGTGGTATCCGGCTGAATAGAATAATACCACCCTCATTTCTTACCGAGGTGTCGTAAGAGGCGACTAAGGTAAGTCGACCCGCCGTGTGGTATCCGGTTCAGTGAAATAGACCATCCTCTTTCTTACCGAGGAGTCGTAAAATACGACTAAGGTAAGTTGACGTCAGGCAGGCGGCTGGTCGTAAAATACGTAGCCAAATCATGTGACAACATGTTAGCAACATGTTGTGCCGACCCCATTTAAAGTGGGATAAGGGCAAGAGGATGATGATGATGAACTACTTTTATGTTTAAAATTTAAATTAGGAAAAAAATATGTGACAATATTAATATTCATGCGGACGAAGCTGCTGATCACAGCTAGTGATTTTATATATGTAAGTATCTTAGGTTCAAATCTTATAATCAATTTTAACTTTGCCATTACAGCAGTTTAAAAACACTATTAAGGAGAGGCTGATACAGAAAGCCTACTATACTGTTGAGGATTATTTAGACGATAAAAATGCGTGGATATAAATATTGTTCGACCCTGTATAAGATAGAAACGATTAAATGTAAGTAGCATTAAGAATTGTATTTTTTAAAAAGAGGAACCGCCGAGTTTCTTGCTGGCTCTTCTCGGTAGGAACAGCTTTCCGAACCAGCAGTAGAGTTGACGATTCAAAAGCACTTGTTTACAAGTTTATTTGAATGAAGAATATTTTTAATTTGAATTTGAATTTGAATTATACTCGTAGCTGCAATTAGCTTCTTCCATTGACATCACCTGCCTGAACTTTACTACCAAAATTAAAGCAGCTTATGTCATTTGCCCTACAACAATCGCCATTCCAAAAAGTTAGCCATCTTACCAACTATAAGTAAACCACTTTAGCATTATTTATATGAATATAAACTGTAATATAACATACAACACGATGAATAGGATGACAGTCAAAAATATTCATCATGCTGAATTATTATAGATATCTAATTGGTTTCACTAAGGTAAGATCCTCACGTTATTATAACAAACAATTTTTTTTCTAACTCTCGTATTTGTTAATATTTTGAGCCAACCACAGTAACAATTTAGAATTTAAGTTGTGACTTTAAGTAATCTATAGTATCTTAACATCATAATACGAGTCGATTCTAATGGTAAATAGCTGAACCTATTAGCCCAACTTCGACGTCACGACAGATGAGGAATCTCGCATCTAACCCTTCCCCAAGCAAAACGATCCGGACATTGATAAACTATTTAATACATGCAGGTTGTGTGGACATTTATAGCTCGAAAGGCAACTAGATCCATAAGGAAAATGAGTGATTCTGTTACAAAATAAATACGACAAACACTCTTTCTTCATGACACGATAGCTAAAAAAATAGGTACAGCTAGTAGATTTTATTTTATACTTAAGCCACTGTTCTGTATCCGTTTTAAAACCGGTATTGTATTAAAATTATTAATCTGTAATTCTATTCATAAATTGTGACATTTCAATTTAATTTGATTAATCATTTATGTTAATATTTCCCGATCTGTAACTATCAGATCTGTAATTATATCTGTTTTATTTTTAAAATATATTAAAACTAAATATTTGAGAATTTTATTTGTATCATATGATTTGGATTCTTTTATAATTACTCCATTGAATGTCACGAATTTTTAATGACCTATAATTACCACTTAAACTTTGTAGTAGCTGCCGCCATTTTATTTAACTATTTCTAAAAGTTCATTATTTAATATGCCTGTAGACACAAACACAATAAAAGCATTTGCAATGGGCATCATGCTAATTTTAAGACGCTATTTCTATTACAAATGTATAGCATAAAAAAAACATAAAGATCAATTTAGGTATCTAAACTACAGATCTTTTAATTAATATCCGCACACTTAAATAATTTATATATTCAAATTCAAATTCCTGACAACATTAACTAGTGCAGTCTAGTGCATATTCATGCATGGAGCATTTAAATTCAGATTGAATATTTAACAACTAAATGGCTAACTAGTAAGTTAAATGCCAAAATAAATTTAATCGCTTACCGCTGCATTTTTAACAATATGTTACGTGGTTTCTTTTAGAGGAGAGTTTTTATTAGTACTTGTAATAGTAATACTCTTTTCTAGAACAGATTAAAATTTGCCTTACACTAGCGCAGATTAGCGAGTTTATAGTATCCCAGTTTAGGATATCATTTTCCTTCAGGATATCGTTCTTGATGGTGAAGCATCTTAATAACTATCATTAATTTACGGATCTCGCTTATAAGATTTTCAAAGCATATTCAAGTACAAAATATAACGCCTAATTCTATTAAAATTGTACTTGTTGAACTCGTATATGTAAAATACAAAAAATGCTCAAGATACTGCGCCGTATGGTATCCGGCTGAATAGTACCACCCTCATTTCTTACCGAGGTGTCGTAAAAGATGACTAAGGTAAGTAGACTCACAATATGGTATTCGGCTGAGTAGAATAGACCACCTTCATTTCTTACCGAGGCGTCGTAAAAGGCGACTAAGGTAAGTTGACACACCGTGTGGTATCCGGTTAAGTAGAATTGACCACCTTCTTTACGCTAACACAACTAACCGAGAGCCTCGACCAACATTACAAGAGGCTCTCGCTTAGTTGTTGGGTCAAGGGCAGGATACAGAAGGCGGTGTTTCGTGAGACGGCATGCATTGTGAGGAGCTTCCACACTCTGTATTCCTAACCGCCGGAAGCTTGGGTCCTTTCTCCGCTCTCCGTGGATATCAATTTTTATATATTTTGAAATTTTTTTTTCTGTATATTTTAGAAAATATTTAAAAATGTAAATTAATTTGTAAATAAATGCATGAGCGAAATAATATTAATACTCCATTTCAAATGATTTTTTAAAATTCCCTCCATTTAAATACAAGAAAATACCACTTTATTACGATTATAAAAATGATCTTATTTTGCCATTATCCGTAAAACAGAATCTTTTTAATAGGTAAGTTGACTCAAGTGTGGTATCCGGTTTAGTAAAATAGACCACCCTCCTTCTTACCGAAGTGACGTAAAATACCACTAAAGTATATAGATGTCAGGCAGGCGGCCGGTCGTAAAATACGTAGACAAATCATGTGACAACACGTTTACAACATGTTTTGCCGACCCCACTTAGAGTGGGATAAGGGCAAGGAGAATAACATTCAAGTATAAATAAAGCGAAGCTTATGTAAATACTAAAGTATATTAACAATAGTCTATGGCATAAGTACCGAGTGTCAATAATTTCATCAGTTTATATGGCGTGGGTGATCGCATTTGCGCCATGTCCTGCCAGCTGTGCTGTCTGGTCTGAACTATCATTTACGATATATATGCTTAACTACATCGATATACCTCACCATTAAAACCCCATTCGATGTATACTAGTATTTTATTGCACAATGCTTACTCTCTGGCGACCTGAAATAATAGGGAATTATAGTTCAGGCGTCAGTTTACTTCCATAGCAAGTTTAATGTAATAGGTAACTTAATAATTATTAACAAAGAATCTGTATATTTGTTTAGTTTTCTGTCGAATTAATTGTCATTAATTGTCTCTTGTGTGTAATTGATACTTTAATTAAAAAAATAAAATAAACATAAATAAAAAAAAATTGGGCCTCGTCGTGAATCGAACCCGCGATCCGCGGAGCTGTAGTCAGGGTCACTATTCACTGCGGCAACGGGCCAGTCAGTTTACTTTTATGTATTCCACTGTAATTTAACAAAATGTTTTACGCTTATTAGAACTCCGGCTACTTTTGAAAACAGTCTCACGTATCATCCTTGCTATGGTATAGAAGTTTTTGTATACAAATCGGATAAAGTTATAGTATTTGTCGATAAGATGTGAACAGATTGTTTTTACACTACGTCATCAGGGTGAATTGGACTTGGTTAAGGACATTTTTAACCTTAATATATTACCAGTAATAACACATATAGCACATTATCAATATCTAAGACAGATAGTTTTATGTTTTTTGAGGAAGAGAATAAAAGTAATAATAAAATTATTTTGCTATAATCCGCAACAAAACAGAAGAACAAAATAGAAGGTCAAGTTACCTTAGTAACTTTTTACGTCACTTCGGTAAGAAATGAGGGTGGTCTATTCTACTCAGCCGGATACCAAACGGCCTGTATAGTATTAGCTAAAAATAATTTAATTAATCTATATGTATAATATCAATGCAAAATCTATCCGTCTATTAGCAGGGTTAACAAATAGGGTAATAAAAATAAAATTTTGTGTTCGGAAACGGTACAAAACATGGTAACATAATGTTGGGTACTCGAACATTTACCTTTAAACATGTAGGTGTATGAATAATGTTTTAGATATTTAGTAGTAATTATTGCATAACTATTTAGAATTATTATTATTATTCACTTATAACCCTCAGAATGCAACACAAAGGTCGATATATCGAGTTATCAGCATTCGTACGCAATGCATCGCATTCTTCGCTGCAATATAAATTCCTATCGGTTATCGCATGCCGCCGCATCCTCGTTCAAGGTTGCTATGTTTAAAATGCTTGTGAAATTGAATCCATGATGCATCAATACTAATATCATAAATGCGAAAGTCTGTCTATTGCGCTTTCAAACAAAACAACTTTAATAAAACAAAAACGCCGCGATTTCGTCACATTTTGGGGATCGGAAGTAGCAAATTAGTGTTGTTTTTTGGGGATAGAAAGTTACAAATGAGCTTTGTGTTTAATCGGCAAAGATTTATGTCAACAAAGTACGTTAATCTTTGTTGTTTACGATTCCGACTTAACCTATTGATTGAGCAACTTTATTGTTAATACTAAAGTTGTAAGAGTTATAGTATGCGAAACCACTATGAAATTGGTACCTATTACATAGTATTAGGGACTATTTAACGATTACTAATTGCGACCTGATATGTTCGCTTTAAGAGTTTCGCAGTTTACACGAACTTATATTTGGTCAACGCCACCTATTTACGCTTCCTTAGAAATTAGCAGAGTTTTACAAATCTTACGTAAATATATTCACGTATTATTTAAATTCAAATATATTATAGCAGCCCGACAAAAATACTATATATAAGATCATTCTTTTAGATATAATCATATATGTAAAAAATAGTAGTCTTGTTAGCTCGTTCCAAGACCTCAAAAATTTTAAACAGTTATGAAAATGATAAGATATAAAATGAGAAAAGTAATGCGCTACCGATTTATATAAAAAATTTAAGCACCGACGACGGATCTTGAAAACCTTATTTAATTTGAACATTGAGCATAATTTGAATATTATATTAATCTACATTACGTTAGGATGTTAAACACCTTAATCCATGTATGCTTAGTAGGATTTCCGGGGTTTTATTAACATTATTTTCACCCTAATCGAAGGTTATGCACTAGTGCATACCGTCCGAGTGCTTTAAAAGCATTTAAAGCTAAAAGTATATGGACGTTTATATAAAAAGACTAGTTTTAAACCGCAACTTCGTTTGCGTAGACTGTTGTCGCGTGATAGGGTGATAATAGATGTCGCTTTTCAATGTCATCCTATTCCTGTAGAAATATCTGGACTTCTATAGCTTATATGTTATTCCGGTGTATAAGGAATAATTGTGTCAAATTTCATCAATATTTGTTCAGGGGATTCGCCGTGAAAGAGTAACAAATATATATAAATACACACTAACTTTTGCATTTATAATATTACTAATTACTAATATTCTACGTAAACATCATTTGAATTGTTATGCTTATCAAATATACTTCAATATTATAAAAACAAAAAATATATAACAAAATTTAGTCCATAATAAAAAATACATTGGGATAGGTGCAAGTTGCTTAATTGTAAATCTTAACTATATTTTAATATCCACTTCAGAACCTTAAGGGAAATCTATCGCTGCAATAGTCGGTAAAAACTGTTTAACCGTCTAGTTCAGCAAGTTTTAATGGAGTGCGGGTAAAACTTGTGCTATTCGCCGCCGCCACGGTCCGACCAGAGGGTCATAATGTGGGTATTAGAGGAAAACTCATTATACTGCGTCCATCATATTATCAGTCTTTTGACAGCTCACGCTCATTAAGTTTTGTATTGCTTACGTACAAATATCATACAAATAATATTTGTACTTTATGGATGGGTACCGCCCACTTAGTGATGTCACACATAATGGGTTACTACGATTATGCCACAGATTAAAAATAATCGGTAGAAATCGATGTTACGAGTATTAAAAGACATTTAATAACATTATATAAAGTTTTACTTTCTTCTTAGTTAATACATGAATACAAATAAAACAATCAGGATATTTTAATTTATTTTATTAGCACGAGTCGTCGGAATGATAATCAACACTAGACTCCTCCGATGAGGAGTCTTCAGTAGCAGTTATTATTAGCTCTTGTGTAGATAATATATTATCAAACGCAATATCACGTTCCCAATCAGAGAATATTACTCTTTTAGTTCTTTCCACCACACTTGCCCAGTTCTCGGCCGTTACGTGGGTGCAAGCATTTTTTAGCAATTGCAACATTTTATTCGCTGTGAATGGGGGGCTTGTATTGCATCTCGCAGCATGCCCTTTTACTTGTGCCCATATAAGTTCTATTGCGTTGTACTGGCAGTGGTATGGAGGAATCCGAAGAACAGTATGGCCATATTCTGCTGCCATTTCATTGATTACATAGCGTTTTGCTCTCTTTTTGGTTTTTAATATTTTTATTAATTCAACTTTTAACATTGAGTCGTCCACATTTTCTCCATTGTCCCGAAGCCAATTAATTATTTCATGCTTTTTATTAGCCTGTGTTGGCATTTTGTCAATTTGACGGGAGTGGTAGGGCGCATTATCAATAAAAATTATTGATGGTTCTTCCAATGAAATGAGCATTTTTTTGAACCACTCTTCATACACATTTGCATTCATCTCTTCGTGGTAGTCATTTGATTTCTTCGATTTAAATGCCAACAGTGCGTCTTGTACAAATCCTTTTGCTGTACCTGCATGGCAAATGATTAGGCGCTCACCTTTTCCCATTGGTACTGAGGAAGTGGAATCAGCAGTATCATCAGTCCAGAAACGAGATAGTGTGTGGTTAGCGTTGAGCCATGTTTCATCCGTGAAAACAATATTTGCCCAATCTTGTATTTTCTTTGCCTCTCTTAAAAAATCACAACGTGCTATAGCTATATCTGTGCGTTCCATTAATAATTTTCTTTTATTTAACTTTTTATATGAAAAGCCAATTGTGTTCAAAACTTTGACCAAAGAAGATTTTTCACCATGAAATAGACCACTTCTTTTCAAAGAAACAATAAGTTTTCTCAAAGTTGGAATTTCTTTTCTCAAGTAGTAATCTAGTTTACGTAGGTTATCATTAATCGAATTACTTAGGTACGTAATTCGATTAATGATAGTAGGTACTATAATCGGAATGGTATCGCATACGAGAATCTTTAGGACATCACTATCGTCAATCTGTCAAAAGATGGTTAATATAATGGACAGTGTATAAGATAATACAAATAGAACTACGTTATATAATATTTACTTATAGTTACAGTTCCTTTAATTCAAACATCGAAGGAGTCGGATGAAAATCCGTCGAAAACTGACGAAGGTATAGAATTGTGCGGAAATCTTAATATATTTAAGTGAATTTATGTTATATCGTGTGTTATACAGCTGAGTTATTTTTTTATTATTTATTGCAGAATAGGCGAGGGCTTGACTGTAATCGTGCCTGATGGTAAGCGATGATGCAGTCTAAGATGGAGCACGCTTGCCTAGAAGACGCCTTTTCACTCATGCATGAGTTAATAGGCATAGATGAATAGCTACTCTATATGAGTAGAACAGACCACCCTCATTTCTTACTAAGGTGTCGTAAAAGGCGACTAAGGTAAGTTGACCCGCTGTGTGATATCGGGCTAAGTAGAATAGACCGCCCTCACTCCTTACCGAAGTGTCGTAAAAGGTAACTAAGGTAAGTTGACCCGCCATGCGATATGAATAATTTTCAATAAGGGCAGAAATTTTGTTACTTTGTTATATTTTGTATCTAATTGTAATATATATGATTGCACTATTATTTCTTAAAGATTAATTCAACTTAAAATTACTTACCAATAATGTAAATAATTAAACGACGTCACTTTCCAAATATTACATGTGTGCAAGTTAAGCACAATTTCAAAATGAAATAATAAAACGAGTTTTATCTTTTGTAGTATCGTAAATAAAAAAGATCTGAGCCAGATAAGCAAATATAACTGTTTGCATAATTTGACCTCTATTGTCATTTAAAATGCAACGTGCGTTTTGCAGACGGTGCCAAGTTACGGACTTGGCAAAAAGTGCAGTGCGTGACCGGTTTATGTTTGTCGGTGATTCTGGAAACAAAATAAATACTATGGCATACTGTAGACAAAATTCAAGGAATAAATTTTTGTCTATTTTAAAATTTTAAACTATCGTGAGTAGTCATCATCCTCCTGCCCTTATCCCACTCTAAGTGTGGTCGGCACACATGTTAATATGCTGTCACATGATTTGGCTGCGTGTTTACGACCGGTCGCCTGCTTGACGTCAACTTACCTTAGTCGTATTTTACGACACCTCGGTAAGAAAGAGGGTGGTCTATTCTACTAAACCGTATACCACACGATTGGTCTACTCACCTTAGTCGCCTATTACGACACTTCGGTAAGAAATGAGGGTGATCTATTCTACTCAGCCGCATACCATACGGCGGGATGACTTACATTAGTCGCCTTTTACGACACCTCGGTTAGAACTGAGGGTGGCTATTCTATTCAACCGGATACCACACGGCGGTTAAACTATCGTGAGTAGTATTCATAGTAAATGTATAGAACCCGCTATACTCACGTTTGTTGCGACTTTGCGAGTTGGGAACTGTTCCCGCCGCGATAACCTCGCGTAAAGAGCTCATGAATAAGTGCCCCGCATGAGTTCGAAACTAGTCGGGCTAACCCGATAGAATAAGACGTGAGGATAGCCGGTTCTATACGTTAATTATTTTGTCTATGTTAACATGTAGATGTTGCTGGGATAGCTGGAAAGCAAGGTCGTGTAATATTTATTAGGTGGTCCATTTTTTATCAGGAAAAAAATTCCTTATGGGCCACCCGACGGAGACGATCGGCGGGTATTTCGGACTCGCACAAACTAGAACAACCTGAGTGCTCCATCACGCTGGTAGTGGCGGGGACAGGGTACTATTGTACACTTTGCCTCTATCCTCGCCAGCAGCAACTCTGAATCCCAGAGTGCGCCACCTCTGGGTCGAGGTCTCTCTAAACAGTGGCCCCTCCCTCCGCTAATCGATGCATCGGAAGCACCAGATGCATCGACCGCCTCGGGGACCTATTCATGTAGGCGTCCGACAAACCCCGTTCGGAACAACAGTCCAAGCCCCAAGGTCCCCTTCAGGGCGACAAACGATGGGCGAGCAAGGCCTTTATAAAAAAAACCATGTACTTGATATTGAAGGTAAATATCGTAACCAAACGTGCATATCGTGCAGAATCGTGGGTGCAATCTCTCTTTCTTATCATCATTCTCCTGCCTTTATCCCACTCTAAGTGAGGTCGGCACAAAATGTTGTAACATCATTTGGCTAGATATTTCACGATCGGTCGCCTGCCTAACGTCAACTTACTTTAGTAGCCTTTTATGACACCTCTGTAAGAAACGATGGTGGTATATCCTACGAGGCGACTTACAAGTTAATTTCCGAATTAAACGAATACAATTCTTGACAAACGATTTTTATATGTATGTAAGTCGTGTATTTTGTGCCAAGTCGCGAACTTGGCAAAAAATATAGTGCGTGACTTGATTGTGAGCAAATAACAGGGGACTGGCCCTCTTTATATACGGTTTGCTGCACGCCTAATTATTGTAGACTGACTTACTACAGCTTAAACAATAATTTAGAATCAAGGTTTTTTTGCTACATACGAAGGCAAGATTTTAAATTGTGCAACACGACCGTGAAAAAGACGTATGTAAAAGGGAACATATTTGTAAACTTTAATTACCTTTTGAAGTAAGCAATATAATCGATAAGATGAAAGTAACAAACTTCATACGATTTTAAAGATATCATTTTTGATAGGAAAGAGCCGGATAAAGATGTCAGGGACATCATGGTAAAAAGCATGGCGATAAGCATGAAATTGAAAAGGTGAGAAAAACGTAAAAAAAGCCATCATACGGACCTACGTTTAAAGTAACTGTTATTATACCACTGGTGGGCATATGCCTCCTCCTATATGCCTCATGTATTTGGAGAGAGTGGTTGGAGCTAGCACGCTGCTTCAATGCTAATAGTCCAGAATTTTCTACATATAAGGTCTCCTTCACAGAAACAGAAAATTTGAATGAAAGGATAGTTGCCGATAGATTGAACTCGTTACCCCCTCGGAAGAGTCGGTCTCACCAGTGGACTATTACGCGACCTTTGTTAATTACTTTGAACATAAAATGGACTTTATAATGGTATTAACTAGCTGTACCTGCAGCTTCACCCGCGTGGAAATCGATGTATCACAATAATTTTCTCGCATAAATCCCGATTGGGAATTCTAATGTAACGTTAACTTAAACCTTCCTCAAGAATCGGACCATCTTTTTATCATTATCATTATTTTTAGCTATTTTGTGTCCATTCCCGGACGTTTGGCCTCCGCCAAGCCTTGTGCCTTTACGAGTAACATCCTTTTTTTACCTATCTTTTAGCAAAAATTATACAAAAACCCGTTTAGTAGAAATTAGATAATCGATCACAAACAGACGGACAGCTTTTGGTGACTTTATTTTATAATATGTATAGATAATACTTCTACAAGCTATTTACCATATAACACATTGAAGATTACGTAAGCACCTTACTAAGAGTCAATAAATTCATAACTGTTTTCTAACCCTATACAAAATAATCGTTCCGGGCCAAACGTAATTGATAGAACCAGTTGTCAAATTGATTCAGACGAATGAAGGCACGTAAATGATTGAGGATGTTACCAATTTATTAGTGACTGAGACGGAGGTGAACGATCTTTGTTCTTTACACAAATTTACTACTTAAAGAATGCAAGTTGGTGTGAATAATATGAAGCTATAAAACAAAGAGATATAATATATATTGATGACATACCTACTTTATTCATGCAGCCATTTTATAACAATGGAATACGCAATTGTTTGATCAGATGTAATTTCAATGTATGAAATCTATAACATCCATTTATTTTTCACCAAATGGAGATTCAGTAAATTGTAAGTCGTCGATCACGTGATCCAAATAAAAATCAAGGGTTGGCAACCCCAGCCCCAAAAACCTTAGGGAAAAACTAACGAGTTATATTAAATTTTATAATTCAACATGCCATTTATGATAAAAGAAAACTTCGTAATGGAACCTTATACTGCAAAAGCATGGATGCAATATGCATAGACTTTATGAATTATACACAATTCGCAACGGAATATTTAATTAAGTCAAAGCTAAATCCTGTTTTAAAGGATTCTAGATTTTAGAAAACTAGGTGAAGCCTAAGAATTTTTTTAAATAATAGACATTGTACGTCACACTCATAAACCCAGCTATTTTTACTAAATCAATACAGGTTTAATAGTGGAGGTATCCAAAAGCGGATGCCGCTACCCCATCCAGAGCTGATTTTAGCAAAAAATGGCGTTTCTCGGCAGTGCAATACAAAAACCCATGCCGAGTAACATTCAAAAAAAATTAGTCGCAAACCTTTCTACATATTTCTAACTCTATAAATTGAATAATATAGAAAGCACTTTTTGTATCTAAGAATTATACAGTCTTGTTTATTATTACTAATACCTATATACATACTTTATTTACATTTAAACTTAAAATTAAACACAAAGCATTGTCAATGTGTGAGGTCACAATAAAAATGCAATTCTCGTATTGCATTCAGTTAGAACCCTTTATTGCTAACCATTGCGGTATCCGATGAATATACAATGATTAAATTATTCAAATTCATGTTTGTTTATTCAAATTCTTGAATCAGTTTGCGGAAAAGAATAGGAAGAAACGCATCTCTTTGTCATTATAATAACTACCTGTGTCTGAGGCTTCCGCCACGTGGAAATCAATGTTACACAAAGTTTTCCCGTGTAATTTCTGACCTGGCAGGACTTCTAGGTAACCTATATGTTACACTACAACATCCTCTATCTTCTAGTGAAAGTCCTATCAAAATTGGTTAAGCAATTTCGAAAAATATACTATTAACCCAAATCTTTCTCAAGAATTGCATAAATAAAATCTCGTAAATACCGGTGAACAATCCGTTAAAAAAAATCATTAGATTTTGAGAAAATCGATGACTCGGACAGACAGTTTAAGGGGACTTTTTTTATAATAAGTATTGATAATATATAATTAATTATAAAAACACTTATATTATGAATGTGAAATTGTGGTTATGTTTCTATGTTATTCTTTAGGTGTCGATTGGATCGATTGATTTTCGTTATGCAAGTACGAGTTTTTTTAATTAAATCAATTAAAATAAAATTAAAATCATGTCAATCAATCTGAGAGTTATCCACACAAATCAAGTGATAATATCTGAATATATTAGAGGACAGTATTTTAATTATAACCGAATAGATACAAAACTAAGTATAAAATTATTTTGCTATAATCCACGAAGATCATTCATCATGATGATTATTCATCGCGGATTATAGCAAAAGAATTTTATTATTACTTTTGTATTATTGATCTCCGCAAAGTAACGCCTATTTCTTTAAATTAACAAATAGCTGTAAGAATGATTGTAACGGACTAGGCTTTCGTTCAAAAAACCGAACTAGAATCGGCTTAACCGTTTGAAAGCTATGATGTCACAGACAAACATATAGATGTATACATAGACAAAGAAATACGTCCAAACCATTTTACGTACAGTATTACAAAGTACAAGAGGTCGATTACTCAAATTCTTTAGGTAACATGTTACTTGTCAACTGAAAAAGTAAACTAAGTAATAGTAGGTCTGAAAATGAACTGTATGGACATTCTGAAATATTGATTTACTAGTTATTTCAACAGTCGCACCTGCTGCGGTCACGATCTAGCGGTGTGATTTGGCAAATTGCAAATATCGCAACACTAGTACTAATTGTGTCCATCATTTCACAACAATCTTACTTTTTGCAGATATACTGGTGAATAAAATAGAAATTTACATTCGAAACAATACTAATTAAATATAAAATAACAAAAAAAATATAACAAGATATAAAAGCTGTACACTCCTGCTCTTATCCCACTCTAAGTGGGGTCGGTTATAATTTGGACAACATGTTATAATTTTTTTTTACATTTTACGATCGGCCACCTGCCCGTCAACTTACCTTAATCATATTTTACGACTACTCGGTAAGAAAAAGGGTGGTCTATTCTGCTTAACCGGATACCACACGGTGAGTCAACTTACCTTAATCGCCTTTGACGATAGCTCGGTAAGAAATGAGGGTGGTCAATTCTACTCAGCTGGATAACAATCAGCGGGTGAATTTATTTTAATCGCCTTAGACGACAGCTCGGTAAGGAATGAGGGTGACCTATTCTACTCAACCGGATACCACATTGCGTGTCAATTCACTTTAACCGCCTTTTCGACACCTCGGTTAGAAATGTAAGTGGTCTATTCTACTCAGCCTGATAACACTCGGCAGGTGAATTAGTCGCCTATTACGACACCTCGGTGAGAAATGGTCTTACTTAGCGGCTATTGTACAATTCGAACTTATATGTCAAAAAGTGCAAGACTCAATCAAAATTTTACTACAATATTTACTTAACAAATGAATACCAACCTGTAAGATATATGTCGTCTTCTTAACACTCGTCGTCTATTAGGAACGCTTTCCACCGAAGAAGACCAATCAGCACCCACTACACCACGTTCAACATTTCTCGATAAAGCATTCCTTGCTTCCACACTCTTAGCACTTTCCAATAGAATCGCCGTGTACTTCGTTATTAACATTATTACACAATTACACTCGATTTTGTCACATTCACTTCAATAAATGCGTACGATAAGTATTTAATCTGTATAAACTCTTGTTTTCGATCACAATTTCACTTATCATATTACGTTATGTTGTTACAAATTATGCTTCACTTATCATAAATGACAGATAAGTGATATAAAATACTGTTTCTTTTGCAATATCGGTGCTGCATTTCATATATGATATAAAATTACATACCAATTAATTTTTAGTACCTGGTTGGTAATTTTTTACGAATTAAAAAAAAAACTTAAAAAAAAAAAGAAAATTATGTAGTTGGAGATCGATTCTAGGTATTTACATTTCTTGAGATTTCCCGTTCCCCGAATAAGCTACGCTGAGTTGACAGTTAGCAAAAATTCAATTCAATATAAATTTTAGTATTTTTAATGCCCAAAAACAAGGATAAAATGATTTTTTTTTAAATAAAACCTAGCTAGATCGATTTTTGTCACCCAAAACCCTCTACATGCTTAATTTCTGGAAAATCAAAAATAAAATATAACTATTTGAAGAAAATAAATAATATTAAAGAACATCAATTAAAATAGAAAAAGGATTTACAAAAGTAATAATAAAATTATTTTTCTATAATCTGCGATGTAGTAAAATAGTAAATATATATAATGCTAAATGTAGAGTGGACGATCCGTTTTCCTTGATACATGCAGCATTCGTAAAAACACATAAAAACACATGCACAAACCTCCACTGCCGCAACCACAATACACAAGCTCTACAGACGTTCACTATCACAAACTCAACAATCGTTTAGCCCCACCGAAGCATCATCAGGAGATAACCTCCACGACTCCACGACGTAATGCCTGAGTCTATAAATTATTTGAAAAGGATTTAATTTTCGTCTGACAAATAGCTCGTGCACTTTGTTGGAATGTTTTCGTTTTAAAATAATACAAAATGTCGAGTGAAATTACGGACAGTGGCATGTGAACTGAGTCGTTGCATCGAAGTCACGGTAGGCTGACCACCGCCATAATATCTCCCTAACAACGGGATATGGTGAATTATGCTGCCCTCCCACATGTGACATGGGCTGTACTAGCAATGCACATTAACTTATTCTATTCGTAATCATTCGAAAGTTTTCAAATTTAAACTATCGTGAGTAGTATTCATAGTTAATGTATAGAAACCGGCTATACTCACGTCTTATTCTAGCGGGTTAGCCCGACTAGTTTCGAACCCATCCGGGGCACTTCATGAGCTCTTTAATAATAAGACGTGAGAATAGCCGGTTTCTATACATTCGAAAGTTGTTAGACGTTCCACGCTCTATCATTTTATAGGTTAGCAATTGCGTACAATTTAATCCCCTATTTCTTATGTCTAGAACACACATAATTTAATCAATTTTATTACTTCTAACTGCGGCTTTTATTTCATTTGACTGGACCGTTGAGACAGTTGGCAGTGGTACAATGCTTTCAGATCCGCAGGTCACGGGTTCGATTCCCGCCCAGGGCAAACATTTTCTATGTTGTTGTTTTTGGAGTCTGTGTGTATATTCATGTTTTAAGTATGTATTTAAGATTATATATTTACCAGTTGTGTTATGTCGTGGAATCTGTTTGCTGACGATGCTTGGTTAAGGGGCAAAATTATTGTTGAGAATGTGATGGTCAATGTGTGCAGTGCTTGTGTGTTTTGTGTTATTTGTGGCAGGGAGTACATGAGTTTTTACAAATTCTGCATGTATCGTATAACATATATTTTCTTTAATCGTGAATTATAGCAAAATAATATTTTCATTACCTTTTCTATTATTGACCTCCGCAAAGTAACGCCTAATTCTATTAATTATTTCGATATTTATATTTTCCTAACAGCTTAATGCACTTTCAAGAGAATTGGTAGTGACTGTTGATATCATAAAAAATATTCATATACGAGTTTCCATGTTTCTTTACAACGTTTCTGTTAAACATAATGATACATAAATAATTAATTGAATCTATTTTAATGAGATACTCAGAAGTAACTGTCCATATTAGAACATTCATATCCTTGGTAAGGATCTCATAAACATTGCCGCTTCTATACCTATAAATCAAAACATACGTGATCCAAAATATTAAATAACACGTATATAATTTACTATTGAATGAATCCATAATTAGAGTTCATCGTGACTGGCAGGATTCAAGACTGTAAACTACCCTAACAAGGAGCGTATACAATTATAATCAACTAGCTTTTACGCGCAACTTTGTTCGCGTGAACTGTTGTCGCGTGATAGGTTGATAATAGATGGCGCTTTTTAATGTCATTCTATTCCTATAGAGTTAACATGATTTCCATAGCCTATATATTACCTCGGTTTATAAGAATAATTGTACCAAATTTCATCGATATAGGTTCAGCGAATTCGCCGTGAAAGAGTAAGAAACATACATCCATACTTACAAACTTTCGCATTTAAATATTAGTAGGACTAGCTGTGCCAGTGGCTTCGCCCGCGTGGAAATTAGTGTCACAAAATTATTCCGGAATCGATATTTTGAACATAAAAGTAGTTATTGTGAGTTTACCATAAGAGATAGAGGCATGCTATCGTGGACTTTTTTGTAGTATTTTGGTAAACAAAATTATCTTGTAAATTTCTTTAGTATATCTCATCTAGATTACGCGGCACACGCAAGTAAAGCTCCCAGCAATCGAGTTTTTTCACAGCCGCGTCACTTCTTCAACATAATTTACATAAAACGGTAATGTACTATTAATTTAAAGCTTCCGGAAGAATTACACTACCTTTTAGTAAAAACACTACAAAAATACGTTCAGTAGATTTTGAAAAATTGATCCCATACAAACAGTCAGTTTTTGGGACTTTGTTTTATAATATGTATAGATTTTCTGTTTCAAAGTATAAAAAATCGTAAAGGTCAGATTGTTCATGCCAATCGTTTCGTATTAAATTGGCATTCAACTCTATGTTAGATAATTGATGTGACTTGAGCAATAATATTTATGTTTAACTCAACCTTGACATCAAAAGCATCCAATGAACGCAAAATGAAAAAAAATACATTCCGACACACAGGAAATAGAATCAGTCTCGATGTTCGATTTCTTTTATTTGTTTCTTTATTTTATTTTTATTAAACATTTCTTATCCCTATAGAAACAGAAAGATGAAATCTTTATATCGTGTCTCGATACTAAGAAATTCGATTAATATTTTTGGATTTTAACGATGGGTTTTTACTACTCCTAAAGGGAGAGGAGAAACTTTAGGACATTTCTCAGCAGTGTGATCTCAACATTCAAGTACTATATATACTATTGAGATATTGGCAATAAAGCGATACATTTCTGTATATCTTTTATTAGTATATAAAAATTTTTTTTTGATAATATTACTAGGTAGCACTCATAGTTTTTCCCCTAGAAATATTATTACATATACCTCATCGAATATGTATTAAGCACGTAAATAATTAATTTAATACTGATAAATAAACTTGTCTTTATGTAATTTATATTATAAAATAATAGCTCGATGTTCGGTATTTACTAATGAGTTATAAATAAACTAGTAGTACCTGGGTATCGAGTCTTGGTCGGAATTTTTTATTAAAATATATTAAAAAATACAATTAAAAAAATAAATATGAAAGAAATGCTGGGTGACATGTGACAATTGAACCCGGGTATTTTAACATATTTAAAATCTGGCCATTTACCATGGCGCTATTACAAATGACAGCTAATTTAAGCTTTACAATCTATTTTTATTTTAGCAGTTTTTTCAATACCGGAAACTAGGGATAGCAAAACATTTTTTTAAATAAACCTATATAGATCGATTTTTCCACCCTAAAAGCCCCTACATGCTGAATTTCATAAAAATCGTTGGAGCCGTTTTCAAAAATTTTAAAGGCATACAAGATTAACTCATTTAAATATCTATACTTAATATATAAAGCTGAAGTTTGTTTGGTTGTTTGAACGCGTTAATCTCAGAAACTACTGGACCGATTTGAAAAATTCTTTGAGCGTAAGATATAAATAGTGAAAGTTGTTCAATAATCATGTACTACAAAATTGTTACCCTCTAAAAGGTCAGCGAGAGCATATGTTTAGCTTTCAAAGTTAACTCAGTTTAATCATTTTTGTGTTTAAATTTTGTGTTAAAATGTGTGTAAAACACAACAAAAAAATAATTCAAAGACAATGACATAAAATTGTATGTAAAAAATTAACAAATTAAAATATTAATAAAATAGGTATTTATAAAATTAGTGTCGTTGACCGGAGTGCAATATTTCACTGAAAATAATTCTACGCAGTAAAACTTCGAGTGGCAGTAGATCTTAAATAGCTCAAGGCTGATATAAGCTTTATTGCGATCTGGTCATTACACTAATAAAAGTAGCCTCAAATGCTTTTTCAACGTATTATTTATGACCAGTCTCGACTTAATCTTTATCAGATTTCATAATTGTTGAGTAACTTTAAATGTGATAAAAGTTGCTAACTTGCTTGAAGTTTTAATATACGAGTATCAAGAATGTCTGAAACAAGAAAAAGTTTTCTTCTGCACTCCAGACTGCAAATCGATCTGGCTAGGTTTCATTTTAAAAAAATGTCTTTTATCCCTGTTTTTGGCCGCTGAAAAAATGCTAAAATGTAGAATGGAATGCAAATGATCTTTTAGCTGTCAATTATTAAGTTGTCATAGTGGTTCGCCCAGTCCAATAAAAGAACGCGACAGCATATGTCTAGCTTTTAAGGTTAAACCACTTTAACCATTTTTGTGGTTTTATCGCGGACATGGCAAAACAAAATTTTTATTAGTTTTGTGTTCTGGACCTCCGCAAAGTAACGCCTAATCCTATAAATAACGTATCCATATTAATCCAAAATTGACAGCAATTGACTTGTTTGTGGATAAAATTCTCCTAACATATTATAAAATCATGACGGCCTGTGCCATAATGTAAACAAAGGATGCGACGCTTGGAAAAAAAATTACGAATAAACTGGTCGTAAAAACATAGCAAGTTACCCGAGCGTGCTGCAGAAACGAGTCGTTTGCTGGTAACGGACTATCTTCAATCTGCCGGAGGTAATTGCGAGACATCATCTCGTGTCAGCGATTATAATTTATAAACGACAATATCTCAAGTTTATCGCCAGTATAGCCAAGCTTATTTCCCGTAAATGTCAATTCCTACGACCTGTTGACATCAAAACAGATGGGAGCCCTACTAACGATTTGATATCTGATTTAATACATTATAGAGTCAACCACTATATATTATGATTTTGATATTATTTTATCTAAATGCTTAAGATCATTCTTAATCCTTTGGAGGACTTCCATGATTAAAAATTTGGAAATGAAGCGAATACACAAATTTTTTTCTTTTTTCTGTTTATTTTAACAAGGACCATTGTCAAATAAAATTTGCTAAACTCCAGACTTGTCGATAACTTAATCTTAGATAAGTAAAAGGTATATATAATGTATTAGCATATAACGTACACGTCAATTTGTTCACGAAATTTTAGGTTTTAAAATGCCCCTTTATTATGTTGTTTTCAAGACCAGGAAACCAAGTCCAGACCATATTAAGACCAGGATTTTTTATCCTATGAAGTATATAACTTTAAATAATTGACTGATTAATATATATTTTAACTCGGAATATAAGCTTTAACTGTTCAAAATTCAAGTTTTTCCTTCGGGATCAATATAAAAACAAATAGTGCATAATTCAGGGTATTTTAATATTTATGCAGACGCGCAAGAACTTGCGGATACAGCTGCTTCTTGTCGCTTATATGTATGATAGTATTTAAAAATAGCGCATAGGTATACTAAAATAGTATAAAAGCTATTAGAAACATTAATGTTTCGAACATAGTTTTTTTGCGTCTAAGTTACAAAAAAGGATTAATAGCGATAAATATGCGTTATAGCGTTGGTCATTTAATTCTATGACATTAACTCAAGCTGTGATCCTCAAGTTCGAGGACAGATCACTTGGAATCGACTCTGCTCTTATAAGGTAAAGGCTAGTTTGTAGCGCTCTCTATATGGGCAGCATTAATTACTATAGATGAATATTACGCGTTAACTTGTTAAGATATTGCTCATCATTTAGAAATCCTTAGGGCGTACACGCATGGAAAATGTTTGGAGAGGTGTTATTCAATAACAGAAAAATGTATGTTTATAGTTTTTTTGGGACTGGTTTGCTCTAACATTTACCATCGGGATAGAGCGTTATAGCGGATCGTTGTGAGTGAGTGTGTACATAGGTTCAAAGTACCAGAATGAGATTAAATAAAAACCATTGGCCCCTTAACAGTGAATGGAATCTTCGCGCGTAATTTTGAATATTATCAGATAATGCATATGTACTTATTCTGCATTGGAACAGCGTAAATCATTGTTTGCCAGAAGACAGGTTCTATACCCTACAGTTGATTAGAAACAGATAGTTCTACTTTTCAACCATTTTTGAACTTATTAGGCAACCTAGTATGAAGTCTTGATTTGGATCGAAAGTTTAGCGTAGCTTACCTGAAATTATTGTTATTAATTATTAGGTATTCTTACAATAAATCAGCAGAAAAATCGTTTTTTATTATTGCTATTCAGCGTCCCCTACGAGAAAATCGTTGATTAATATATAGAATTTCCCGTTATCTTGCAAATTTTTTCGTTATCTGTACCCTTAAAATCCTATTTAAATCGGTCAAGCTGTTTTAAAGATGAAAAGGAGAAATGGAAAGATAAATAGACAAGGATTAAAAAAAATACAAAGTATGTTATTGTTCTAATCGTTTATGAATATGAATGTGACAAATCTATGACATTCCCGCTTTAAATATGCATAAACAAATAAGTGATGCTATCAGTTCTTTCAACGAATGCTGACATCGTAAATATACCGCTATTCTACAGTATAGGTAATTAAAGGCAGAATATTATGTCTGCATGAATTTAAATATTAACATAACCAAATAGCTTATGTATACAATTTAGTAACAATGTAATATCTATTTATTTACAAGCTGTTATCCATGGTTTGACTATCGGTGCAAAAGTTATGTAAAAAAATTATGTCTGTCGGTTTCTGACAAAAAACTTTTATTAAAGTATCATGTACCTACTGGTAACCTTTGCGGAGTTCCCTTATCTGCTTTGAATTTGAATATACTTATAAGGTTATCTATATCAACATTTCGAAGTCATGATTTTCTAGACTACTTTAACGTTTATAACTTTTTAATATACATTTCCCATAAAAAAAAGTAATAACAGTATTTTGCAATAAACCCCGATATAAGCCGTGGCAAAAAAAAAAAAAAGTTTATCGCATAAAAGTAATAAACTTTTGTAAGTAATATGGATCTGCGCAAATTAACGCCTGGTCCTTAAATTGTTTCCATTAATTAATATTTATTAATTTTTAAATTTAAAATATATAGCTAAAAGCACTTTAAAAATTAAATTAAAATTCATTACATTTTTATATACAGAGAATGTTATAACCTCTTATAATAATGTTCGTTGTTCTCATAATAACTGGGAAATGAATGCAACATACGAGCAAGTACGGATGTAAGGTATGTGACACGACAAATATCGCCAACGTTGAATATAATGGCAACGTGCCAGCGAGTGCCATACTCGTAAACTGTCTTGTCAGGTCTTAGAGCAAAACCGAAACATACTACACATTCCGATACCTTACAATTAAGCGATTGCATATACCGCCGTCATCACAAACGATTACTGCCCACTATAGAATGCAGTTCGCTTCAAAGGATTTCCAAGCTTTGTGCGTGCTGTTATACTATACGGGTTCCTTAAGTCATTTTTGAGGTCATCTATTATTTAATGATCTTTAGAACCAGTACGTCGATACTTCGAACTATATGCTCCATGCTTTCACTTCGCAACGTCATAACCTATACAATGCCTACTTTATTAACATCAAAAATTTTAAATGTGACAAATTTAAACAGATAGCCGTGTGGTATCCGACTGAGTTGATCACCCTCATTTCTTACCGGGGTGTCGTGAAAGGGGACTAAATTAAGTTGACCCACTAGTTGAGTATAATAGGCCACCCTCTTTCTTACCGAGATGTAAAATACGACTAAGGTAAGTTGAAGTCAGGATCGTGAAATACGTAACGAAATTATGTCACAACATGTTTATAACATGTTGTGCCGACCCTACTTAGGGTGAGATAAGGTTAGGAGGATGACTGAAAGTGTCTCTACATGTTTACAGGTAGAGACACTTTTAGATTTTTTAACGCTCTTTGGTTTATGTATGGGATCTCCAACTACTTACTTAATAAAAAAAACTCTACTTTATATAAATATATGACTATTATATACTTATATATTATATATGATACTATATATGATAATATTTTATTAATATGATATACTTTTTACTAACAATGTAAGTTTATGTGTATACACAAACTTACATGGTCGAAAATCAAGTTTATGACGAAGCCATTCCATTTTTTTCTACTCCCATTTTTTCTTTCTCTACATATTTTCCGGTAATGTATAAGGGTCTTATTATATTAAAATAAAGAAGTATTTTTCGATTCCAAGGTAATCTACTCATATTGTAATACACTGATTGCACCAATACAATGATGAAACACGTCATTTTACTTCGAATCCATTTGTCATCGATTATTATTCGTTATGATTTCAAAATATATATCTGCGTGTAAATGTTATGATTTTATGCGTATTTTAGGCCTGCTTATATATAGCTCATTGGCCACAATAGTGGCATAACCCAATAAACATGTATTTATGATAAACGGGTTTAAAGTTTTCATTGCTAAGGAAAACGAACATCAATGAACGAACTAATAATGAATGAACAACGAACGGACTAATATTGAATTATGAATTTTGCTTTTATTTATGTTGAATAGAATGTGCGTTTAACATTTATACTTATTCATAGACCAAAACAAATGTTCTTTGAGTTGTGCGGCGATTGCAGCCATATCATGTCAATGTGCAAAGAGTAGTTCAATGAACGCAATAATTCATCAGATGTAACCAAACAATAAACTGCACGAATAAAACTAAACGAAAAACTGGGTAACGTTTAAAAAGTATTTGTTACTTTTTACTATCACTTAAAGGTTTAAACGCAAATCTTGAATAGGTGCCAGACGTTTTTAAAGACGTTATGAATGTCACGGCACTTTATTGAACACCTGAACTTTGTGTTGTTGTTTCGAAAATGGTCTTTACATTTTAAATTTATACTACCGTATTAAATATTTATAGTTTTTATAACACTGTTCAGAAAACTACCAAAATCCTGGCTGAGTTTCAAATTAAATTATACTTCTAAAGTATACCAAGATATAATAAGTATAAATAAATAAACATTTTTTGAATTTAATTTTATTTCCTACAATCTGTAACCGCAACTTTATTTGCGTCAACCTCAATGTTCAAATACTCTCAAATTTCGTCAATATAACTCAAACGAATTAGCAATTAAAGCTTAATAAACACTTTCGCAAAGGCATATCGCATTTGTATATATGAATTTAATTATATACACAACCTGTAGGATTTTAGATAACACGTTACTTTTTGCTATCTTTTCTTGAAATTAGCGATAAGAAATCTTTGTTCTTGCAACATATTTATATGCGTATTGGAAACTACGTGATTATTTTAGCACAGGTTTGTACAAGATTCGTTTGAAGATAACTTATTAGGTAATCAACAATTGTTTTGGTACATTTTTATTTCAATTGTTATATGTTAATGAATATATAAAAAAAATTACATTTAATTTCCTAGAAATAACCTACATCCGGAACATGTTTTGACCTGTGTTAACATGTGACCTTTTAAATAAATGCCATTACCGAATGTTACTCCGTCTTAGGTATGATGAGTTGTATCAAATAACAATGAACTTAAGGCTTACGACCTTAAAGATGTTACAAGTAAATACAAACTTACATAATAAAACGCACCGGCTATAGGTATTTAAATACCATAATAAACTAAATTTAATAAACTTTACGGTCATAGGCTTATACATGGCCAATATCATTAGTAGACCATGACGAATTTATAACAACAATAAGTAGTGGGTGATGATTAGGTCAGCAGCTGTTCATTTAGTTAAATGGAAGTTTAACGTGAATCACATTTTTTTAACTTTAATATACTTTTGTATGTGCATTAATAGCTCAATGAAATCAGTAAAAAGTGCAATTTTTATCTACAAATAGAAACCTTGTAACATTTCGATTCGCAGTTCAAGCGAAATAGAGATTCCTTTTTATCTAATATATAAAAAGGAATATCTATTTCGCTTGGTTATCGCATCGCAAGTAAACATATGGGACAATTTTGTTCATTATTTTTTATTGTATTAATTATTATCAGAAGGTTCTTATGAAAAAAAAATTGAAAGTAACGGAACATTAGAAAATTAAAAAAACAAACACGATTTTCTTTAATCTACTTACTCAATACGTATTATCGGCGCAGTTAGTAGTATGTTTAAACTAAATGTTATTAAAGTAAAACAAAATCATACGACTAGAAATACAGCACGCGATAGTAAAATTTTAAGTTCAAAGAACACTAAATTAGCACATTAAAAACTCGACTTTGTTGTGAGGTATGTAAAAGCTTTTCACTTGAACTGGACCAAAGCACTATAACGTTGGCACGGTTACGTATTCCACCAAAGCACTGTGTAAACACGGTCACGGTTTACGGTATTTCGCAACGATCGCTCCGATCGTCCGTACCGATTCAGCGGCGCTAGCGCACTAACTTTGAGACCGAGGAATGAGGTACGCGTACGCCCTGCAGGACGAGAAATAAACTTACACGAATGCATTTTGGATTTCTTATTGGGGACGCGTCAATTAATGATTTCGAATACCGCAAAAGGTGGATGGCCTTTCTTGAAAACATTCTAGTACAAATACATCTGTTACTGTATGTCCTACAATTGAACACTGAATGTAAATAAAGTGACAAGGAAATAATTGATTTTTAGGACATTTCAAAGTATGACTGTGTAAATTATGAAATGGTTAACCAGTTATTTGTTCATATTCATAAGTTGTTGTTATTGCTGAAATTTACTCAATGTCAATTTGTCAGATATTTTGAGTTTACATTATCGTATTTGTTATTCCATTATGCAATTAAATTTCAATGTTTAAATTTACTTTTTTATTACCGTATGCGATATTGCCTAGTTCAAGGTTGTTATTATGTAATATAATAAAATTAAATTACAATATCATAATAATCATTTAATTAACATTTAATATTCATTTAATTAACTGTTGAATAATAAGATTATTTTGCTGTAATCCGCGTTTGTACAAAATAATTTTATTGTAACTTCTGTAGTTCTGGAGTTCCGCAAACGTCTGCTTTTATAAATAATGTTGAATAATGGTTATTTTTAGAAAATATTTTTATTCTATCACAATATATTTACGTAAACAAAAATAAGCAATCAGGCAATACGAGTATCGTAATTTCAATTTAATATTAGTTACTTGTTTATAATACAATTCACAAAATATAAGGATGAGAACAAAATTTCAGTATTAAGTAAATTTATGCTAAGCTGATACGAGATAGACCATAGGAATACAAAAAACTATTGTGTGTTAATACACAAGCTGTTATCCTTGGTATTTTCTTATCTTTAAATATCTAATGCACTGGATGCCCACAAGAATTCTAATATAAGCTAACTATAACATTCCTAATATTGTTTAAAATAGTTTATTTAATCTTAATAAGAAAACCAAATTTACACGTGACATTTTTCGCTGGGACATCTAAATTTTATCTATGGCGTTTAATAATTTGTGCAATGTATTTAATGTATTATTTATTTTTTCAAAGAGAAAACGGAAAAATTTATTAATCCTTTTATGTTCGCACGGTACAAAAGCCTTAAAAATAAAAATCTTTACCCTCCTGCCCGTATCGCACTCCAAGTTGGCACATGTCTTAAACATGTTGTTACATGTTTTAGCTAGTTATTTTACGACCGGCCTCCTGCCTGAAGTCAACTTACTTTAGTCGCCTGTTACGAATCCTTGGTAAGAAATGAAGTTGGTGTATTCTTCTTAGCCGGATACCACATGGCAAACATTCTAAAAACTCTCACCATAATATACTCTTATCTGTACACATGTGCATTCTCAAAATATTAGGACATTACTGTGTAAAAGATTGTAGAACTTGTACTTTGGTCAAGATCTGATAGAAATCCACTGCTTGACAAAGATCTTTTCAAGGGATTTATGTAAAAAGTTAATAATTAATAATAAGATGAATTTAAACTATTGTGAGTGTTATTCATAATTAAAGTATACAAACCGGCTATACTCGCGTCCTATTTTATCGGATGAGCCCGAAGATAAAATAAAACCTGAGTATAGCCGGTTTCTATACATTAATTAATAATAAGTTATTAATATTAAACCAACAGTTAGTAATATTATTATATTAGTATTATCATAGCATTAAATTAGGTGATACAATTAATTACTTGTAAAAGATTTTACTATTAATCTATCGAAAAAGATTAAAAAATAGACAGATTCTAGCCACTAAATATTTACAACCAATTTACACAAAACATATAAAAGTTACTATGAGGTCTACAGCTTGATAAAGCCGCTGATGCTCTCTTACTTTCGGATGTTGCAATAAAATCAGCATCCTTAAAAGGGAAGCGCCCACAAAAAATGTTATACAACTTTCCTCTTCGAAGGGTTGGGGACGCATAATATGGAATAATGTTTTATGGACATATCCTTTTATAGTCATCCTCGCATCCTCGAGTCGAAGCGCAAAAACGGTTAAACGAAACCAGTTGGCCATATAACTGAATAGCTCACTAACGTCCCAATGAAAGTAAAATTTATCTTCCGCAGTAAAGGTGTTTTATGGCAGCATTAGATTAGTATATATACGATGATGAACTTGTTGAATGACATCGATAGCTAATAGTAGCTGTGTTTGCGACTTCGGCCGCGTGGAAATAAGTATTTAATTTTGAACATAAAAGTGCTTATTGTGAGTGATTCCTCTTATAGAATAATATAAGAGTAAAGTAAGAATATTTATAAGAATAAAGTTAATTGAGATTTGTTTTAACATTTTTTTAATTTTCGGGTTTTTGTAGTACTTTGTTTAATTATTATATTTCTTATTTTTTACTTTCAGTTTTAGTTCTCAAATATTTTAAAATTTCACTTTTTTACTTTTACTGTGTACAGTAACCAATGTTTATTTTTACTATTTTTGAATGTTGTATATGCCTGTAAAAGTAGTTTAAATAGATTAAGGCTGTATGAATTATATGTAAAAAAACAAAAATGTATGTTAATAATACTGTTGGCATATCTTACGAAATAAACAAACAAACAATTAATGAAAGATAGAGACATGCTGTAGCGGATTTTTTTGCAGTATTTTTGTAGATCTACAATTCTCAAGTACATTGTTTTAGTGTATAGATGGTTTACGCGGCGCACACGACTATAGTTCCCAGCGGGTTTTTTTTTACTACTGCGCGGCCCCTTAACACAATCTACCGTAAAATTGTAATGCACTACCAATTTAAATCTTCCGGAATAAATTTATTAACTTTTAGTAAAAACCCTACAAAAATCGGTTCAGTAGATTTTGTGAAAATCGATCACATACAGACAGACAGCTTTTAGGACTTAATTTTATTATAAGTACTCATACTAATATATGTACAATTATTTTTTTAAACAAATGAATTCTTATACCGTTTCTACATAAATGAAATTGACTAAAAAGAAAAAAAACTACTTATAAAGTCATGAATACCAAACGGTAATAGAGCTTGATCCTTGCCAAGATTTTGTGGTTTCAAAAAAATATTATAGATAACAATAAACTAATATAATAGATGCAAAAATATGTCTATCTGCTACGTTTTCACGACTAGTCAACAACATTAATGAAATTAGGTTCAAAAGTAATAATACAAAAGTAATAATAAAATTATTTTGCTATAATCCGCGATGAAATTGATTCATCCGCGATGAAATTGATGAGATTGATTCATCGCGGATTATAGCAAAATAATTTTATTATTACTTTTGTATTATGGATCTCCGCAAAGTAACGCCTAATTCTATAAATTATTGAAATTAGGTTCATTAAAAATTTATACATTGAGTTCAGATCAGTCAAGAGATCAGTTATGCCTTTGGAAAGTAGAAAGAAAACATAGTACCTAGGTACATTTAATGATTAAGATTCATTTACGGATTCGTCAACATCGTGATGAAACTTGCATTTCTGGGATATGCGTATTCAGGTTTCAAATTTGAATATACATAAATTTCAAAACACTTTAACTACTTAACTACTTATTTCATTCATAATTTTTAAAGAATAAAAAATACATTAAAATAATTGTGTTTGACCAAGTTAGTGCTCAGACCAGTTTTTAGATTGCTATTTCGTTGGCTAACCAATTATATTATAAAAAGACGGTGTCACAACTAGGTATTAGACCGTATTACTTTCAATTGTATTTTTCTGGTGTCCAAACTCGATCTGCAGTGACTTCTTGAAATCAGTATGCTTAGTGCAAGTATGCTTTTTACCAGTATGTTTTTTAACCTACTCAATTACGTCAGCGTCACGCCGATTTGTATGAGACTGCAACGGCGACATCTAGTGACCGTTATTCCAGCGCCTTACAATTTGGCGTTACGCTAATACGATCGAGTAAGTTCATAAAACTCGGACTAAGCACACTGACGGCATGATGATTAGCTTACTTTGCTCACCTTTTACTTTATTAAATTAGGAAATTAGGGTGTTCTGTTCTACTTAGCCCGATACCACATGGCAGTTCAACTTAATTTAGTCGCCTTTTACGGCATCTTGGTACGAAATGAGGGTGTTTTATTCTATCCAGTCGGATTACACATGGCATACATTCCAAAAACTCTCGCCATAAAATACCTGTACACCGTAAATTTATACAAATGGGAGCATCATTAATATGAGCCCATAAAAATGTTTACTTTTGTTATTTGCGGGTTACACTTTTTTACTTTCACCTTAAGACAAATTTTATGTTTTTTCAATAAATTGCACGAAAGTCGCGTAGTGACAGAATGCACTTACTGACAAATGAGCGTGCCTTTATTACTTCACCTTTTACGAGGTTTATTAAGGCTGTGAAATAAAATAAACACCTTTTATCGCAATATGCCCTCGAATCCATAACTACAAACACGGACGTTAAAAACCTTTATTTAATTATGCAGCGATAAAGTTGTCAGATTTATTAATGTGTAACCGCACTTTATTGTTAGCTTAACGTTTACAAGTAAATGATCTTAAATGGCCTTAATCTTAAATAATTTTTTGCCTTTTTCAGTAGCCAATTGTTTATATAAGTTTATTAAAATAATTTTTCACTTTATAAGTAAAGTTTTAAGATTTATAAAACTAATAATTAAAATATTTTTAACTCTTCATTCGATAGTAAAATAAAGCTAAAAATTAAAATAAAGCTAAAAAATATATTGTCTAAATTTTTTTAAATTATACCTAATTAAAATTTTGTGTAAGATTTGAATTTGTAAATGTTTATTGTTAATGTTTGCAAATAAATGTTTTTTCTTTCTTTCAATTTAGAAAACTTAATTGGGTTCGAAAAGCAATGAATATCTTCGCGCCTCCAAAATTACACCACCTTTTGATTCTGTAAAAGCTCTTACAAGTTTTGCACCTTAGGGATCCTGACTGACTAATGAAGGCTATGAATACATATTGGTGCATTACAGTGTACCAATGATACTGCATAATTAATAACAACAGCGCTCTTTACTCGAGCGGCGAGACAATTCTCAGAGAGCAAGGAATATATAGAATTGCCATTTATTTTTAGAGCGATACGGTAAGCCAAAGTAAATCATTATTCTCCTGCCCATATCCCACTCTAAGTAGTGTCAGCACAACATGTTATAACATGTAATATATTTTGGCTAGGTATTTTATGACCGGCCGTCTGCCTGACGTCACCTTATCTTATTCGTCGTTTACGACACCTCGGTAAGAAATGAGGGTGGTCTATACTACTCAGCCGGATACCACACGGTGGGTCAATTGACCTTAGTCGCCTTTTACAACACCTCGGTAAGAAATGAGGGTGGACTATTCAACTTAACCGGATACCAAACGGGGTAAGCCAAAGTACTTAAATATTTTTAAAAATTAAGAGATGTTTTAATGTAAATAAAGAATAATAGAGCCATTTTTATAAAGTCACGGTTTTTGTTACATTGATAGATAAAATATATTAAACGATTTTTTGGCGAAGGAAAACAGCGTGGTATATATAATTTTTGGAACATATACAATTTTCTTACACTGACTGGCATATCATGAGTAATACAAGACATGTAAACCTCAATCAAGATCAATAAGTTATGGAAAATAAAAGAAATATACATGCTTATGAAACTTTTTGCTTACTTTTTTATAGCTCTCTTTTAAGCTTAGTAATCCTATAAGCCGAAAGAATGATTGATATAAAAGATCTATAATATAATTTAATAAATAAATATATTCGACAAATACACATTCGGTCTTCCGTCACCAAAGTAACTTAATACTTTTGTTATTTGACTGGATACTTAATATATGCCTAATACATATATAATTCTAAATAAATAAATGCATAAAATCACACAGACTAGAATAACTAAGAAACTATTTTTATGTTGGCACTCGATGGGAATCGAACCCGTGACCCCATGAGCTTGAAGTACGGTCTCTACAACACACACCAACCTGCCAGTCTATATAATTTGATTGGCTATGATCTATATGAGTATTATAAGTAATAAAGTCATCATCATCCTCCTCCTGCCCTTATCCCTCTAAGTGGGGTTGGCACAACATGTTATAAACATGTTGACACCTCGATACGAAAGAGGGTGGTCTATTCTACTAAACCGGATACCGCACGGTGGGTTAACTTACCTTAGTCGCCTTTTACGACATCTCGGTAATAAATGAGGTTGGTCTATTCAACTCAGCCGGATACCACTCGACGGGTGGACTTACCTTAGTCGCCTTTTACGACACCTCGGTAAGAAATGAGGGTGGTACTATTCTATTCAGCCGGATACCACACGGCAATATTATAAGTATTAAAGTAACTTAGTAAATTACATGTGCGTGACTATATTCATTTACATGTACTTTTTACTTACAAGAGCTTTATCTAAACAATTCTTAAGTCTACATCGCGTTCTTAATTAATTTAGCATCGGGAGAGGCGTGAAATCGCTAAAACCTTGTAATTGCGCGAGATGCCTCTAACCGATTTCAAAAACACCCGTGTTACTGAACGGAATCCATTTAATACTGGAAAATTTTAATTTCGCCTCGACAATTATAAATGTTATTTGCTCGGTATTTAAGTTACAGCATAAAAGTATAGCCGTGAAACGCTATAATTTCCAGCCGTAGTTAAAAGTTTTATAAAAAGTTATTTACAATGAACGTTACAAAATTTCAGTAATCATCCTTACCTGTGTATGACATATTCTACTAACAATACATAGCGATTATATCATTTATACTAGTAGTAAATTGACTCACCGTATGGTATCCGGCTGAGTAGAATAGACCATCCTCATTTCTTACCGAGGTGTCGTAAAATACGACTAAGGTAAGTTGACGTCAGGCAGGCGGCCGGTCGTAAAATACGTAGCCATGTAAATCATGTGACAATATGTTTGTAATATGTTGTGTCGACACCACTTAGAGTGGGATAAGGGCAAGAGGAAGAAGTCATATAGTTTGACAAAAGCAAAAGCAAAAAGCGTTTTGTAATATAATTAAAATAATGTACATACTAATATAATGCGAAACGGTAACGAATTTCCACATTAATGAGTTCATTAAGCCCATAATTTCCATCGCGTATTAACATATCAATAATGCTCGCTCGCTCCCTTTCGCGTAGGTATCGCGTTATATTACCGTTTTCAATAGACATTGTTTCGTAGCGTATGTAATGGTACCATCACACTACACAGGGATTATATACAATCAATGCGACAGTCTGTCTATCTATATGTCAGTATGTCTATCTATATGTCAGTCTGTCTATCTAAATGTCAGTCTGTCTACTGTTTTTTGTCCATCTGTCAGTAAAAATGTTGCGCTTTGCAACTAACCCGTTTGTATAAAGCAGATCCAGCCATCGAGAAATGTATATAATAAATATTAAAGTCAATAATAGATATGTTAGCGCACACTATATACAATAACACGATATAATAGAAATACCACAATAATTTAACATAAAATAACATAAAATACAAAGCGGAAGTTAATGGCGACAACAGATACTAATACGAACTTTTTTATTTTTAGTACAGTTGCGGCCTTTTACTATATCACTGCTATACAAAAGCCACCTTTCTCTCTAAGAAGAAAAAGATCAAAGATTAGACCCACCATTGTACTCGTGTATATCCCAAAAACAGTACATGATATTTTCCTTTACAGTAAAGTGCATACAGCGACCCCGCTCTAACGTCATTTGACCAATTTATTAAAATAAGTTTTAGTCAGG
Organism: Morpho helenor; assembly: GCA_029227775.1. NCBI lineage: Eukaryota > Metazoa > Arthropoda > Insecta > Lepidoptera > Nymphalidae > Morpho > Morpho helenor. Next base: position 10,454,469 of record JARGCU010000037.1, on the reverse strand, counting down.
TAAATAAATCATAGGGATTTTGGATTTGGACTATTTAGAGCAAAAATTATACCATAACATTTAAAGAAGTACCTACATAATTCTTTTAATAAACGACATTTGAACGATGGGGGATCGATGATGAATTTAATGAATATGAATGGAAAACTTTTAAGAAAAATTTTCGTTCTGATAATGATATTCGTGTGCCTTGAAATATTAAAAAATTGGATATTTTACTTGCTATTCTAATTTTTTTTTAAACAGGTTTGTGTTTCTCTTTTATGAGAATTGTCTTTGGTCAGATATAACTTCGTGTGATAGCACCATTAGGTGATAGATAGGGGGAACACACATGAGTAATTACGTGATTAATTACTCCGTTTTCAATAGGCTCTATTATTATAAAGACAGGATGACTGTACGAGTGCTATTACCATAAACAAGTTAACGTTTACTTTTATTTATTGACATGTTTTTTTAAATCTTATGAGATTCTCACATTAGTACACATCACATAATTGCTATAAAATCTCCTCGTACAACTTTTCGAAACACTAAATTTTCTAAGATATTTTTGTTAAAAGTGTAATAACTAAAGTGATCTTTGGATTTCAGGACTTAGCTTGTAACTTGCAACAGATATTATTTAAATACCTGTTATGATTATAACAAAATTAATTCTAAACAGAATGTGATGTAATTAATCAGTTAATTTTTTTGTGCAATATAACTTGTATGTAAAAATTGTAGATTTAAATTCTAAAATAAAAATTTCTAGTAAAAATTCTAGACTGGCGCGACCGAATTTTGTGTTAAAATATAGGAAAACTAATAATTTGTTTCCACAATTCAAGTTGAAAATATTATTTTTGTGTAGCATATGCTTTAATCACATCTCATACTCAACTTTGTATCGAACTTGGAAAGAGAGAAAGGTCATTATTTATGACGAAACTTTCTTGTTTGACTTACTATTTGAGATAAAATTATATTGTTTCTGCAACTGCTTTTATAAACAACTTATCTCTACATTGGATTTATTGATTCATATATTATGAAGACTATATTCAGAAGCTCCTGATCCTGTGGCAAGTTTATAAGTTTATATCACATAGTTAGTTAGTGACCTGTTTTTATCTACATTAGTCATTGACTCATTAGTTTATGTCTAACTGAAATTAGTGACCTGTTATTATCTACATCAGAGCAAATGAATCCATTCGCCTTTTGGAGAGAATATTTGCAATTTCCGAAACTTAAGTCTGATTCAGTGCAAATTTCCAGGAGACATATATCTTGAGAATTCTTCAATTTCTTTCACGATGTTTGCATTATAGTAAACGCAAGATGAATCGTAAAATATCTACCTAAGTGTTTGTATAACACTTCGAGTATGATTCCAAGATTTTCTAGTATAAGCCGCCTGTGCTTACCAATCGACCATCACGCCTTCATTAAAATGGTTAATCCATATAACAACATTTTTATTGTTTAACTTACTGTCCGGCCTCGCGTTGTCATGGCTCAGTCTATTTCCAAATAACCCTGACACCAGAACTCAACAGTTAAAAAATGCTCCGATCCACTTCCACCCTTTACAGGATCATCCGCTAGGCTTTTCTAAAAATTTCATTAAAATTGGTCCAGCCGTTTCGGAGTCTATAAATGAAATACAAACATTATTTTTTTATATAGGCTGCGTGGTAATAAGTTTGTTTCATACTACAAGTACATTTTTAGGACTGGCCCGTTGGGGCAGTGGGTAGTGACCCTGCCCCCCCTGGACCCTTCGGCTCCGCGAGTCGCGGGTTCGATTCCCGCCGAGGGCCAACATTTTCTATAAATGAATTTGTTGGTCTTTGAGCCTGGGTGTATATTTGTATTTAAGTATGTATTTAAAAAATATATAAGTATATATTCACCAGTTGTCTGTCCATAACACAAGTATTAAGTTACTTGGGGTGCCAAAGTGGTCGGCCTCCTCGTGGCGCACCCTGGGCAAGCTTAGTCTTGGCGAACGGACCACTGAGGGGTGGCCAATCCAGATGTCCCTCTGATTAGCAGAGGGCAATCTGGACGAGCCGGGGACTTCAGGGGGGTTGGGGTGAAGTCCCTAATGAGCGACGGGTCCAGTTGGGCTTACTCTAAGTCTGGCTGGACATGGTTACGACCACCGTCGGCGAAACCCGGAAGCCCAGCAATGGGAACGGGGACCTTCGGGTTGCGAGGAAGAAAACCTCTATAAAAAATTACCCGGTGGGGGCGGAAACGCCCACTAAGGCGTTGGGGCCCCTACTTTGGGCGCGATCTCTCCCTGTCGACCGTGACATAGCAAACACGGTGGGCAGGGAGCGATCGTGGGCAGCGATGGCCTCCCTTTGCTCTGCGGAGGGGGCGGAGGGAGGCGGCGGAGCGGTTCCATGAACTGTTGTTCTGGATCCAATCTGCTGCTGGTGAGTCCAGGTGTTAGTGACTCGCCCAAGCCCATCGTCTGCCGCCCTAACAGGGGACCTTCGGGTGTTCCAAACAGGGTACATCGGACGCCTGGCTTACAGGTCCCCGAGGCGGTCGGTGCATCTGGTGCTCCCGATGCACCGGTTGACGAAGGGGGGGCTTCTCTTTCGAGTGGCCCCTACCTGGAGGTGTTTATTCTCTGGGATCAGAGCTGTCGGCGGGATGGGGGCAATATGTACAATGATACCCTGTCCTTGCCATCGGCAGCGTGGTGGAGCATACAGGTCGTTTTAGTCGGTGCGAGTCCGACATAACCGCCGCCTGTCCCCGTCGGGCGGCGGTACCCATAAGGGGTTTTTTCCTGTATCAAAAAAAAAAAAAAAGTATTAAGTTACTTACTTTGGGGACAAACGACCGTGTGTGTAAGTGTCTAATATATTTATATTATATTTATTTTGTTATCCTACGTGAAATAAATCGGTTACATATGTTCCAGGTCAAAACTTATTCTGTAACTTTCGTATCGGGCCTGAATGAGAAGGAAGGGCATTATTTATGAACAAAATGTATTACGATAACACAATATAGTTTCGTGCTCTGCCAACTAATTGACATTGTTTGTTATTGCGGCCTAAATGCGGAAGTTATTTTGAGTTATTTGCACTATATGTTCTATAACTTACTTTTCCTAAAATATATGTGGAACATATTTGAAATCTTCAGAAGTAGCCGGTGTGGTATCCGGCTGTGTAGAATAGACCACCCTCATTTCTTACCGAGGTGTCGTAAAAGGCGACTAAGGTAAGTCGATCCGCCGTGTGGTCTCCGGCTGATTAGAATAGATCATCCTCATTTCTTACCGAGGTGTCGTAAAAGGCAACGAAAGTAAGTTGACGTCAGGCAGGTGCCCGGTCGTAAAATACCTAGCCAAATCATGTGATAACATGTTGTGCTGACCCCACTTAGAGCGAATGAGGATAGGAGAATGATGATTTGAAATCTTCAAAAGATATTAGTATTTACAAAACATCTCAAATAATCTATTGAAACTAAATTTTATACTATATACGTATACAGAAGTTAACGAGTCACGTTGTCATTACTATTTTAGTATTTTTTAGTTGTGGCTGCTGTATGGTATCCGGCTGAATAGAGTAGACCACCCTGATTTCTTACCCGAGGTCGTAAAAGGCGACTAAGGTAAGCGTCCCTCCCTATTTTAACTGTAGCTTACCCTTCTGATTCTGATTTATAGAAACAGGCGTTACTGTACGAAATTCCGGAGTACAGGAGTTACAATAGAACTAATCATTATGATTTTGTCGTGAAGCCTATCCTCCTGATGATACTTCGGTTTCGGGGCTAAAAGATCGTAGAGTTTGTTGTGCTGAGTATGTGTAGTGTTTGTATGGAGTACTGGTGTTGTCGGCGTTTGTGATGCGTGTGGTGACTTGTCCTGCATGTATAAGGTATGCGAATGTTGCTTATTTTATACACTTATCATTATATAGATTCTCATAACAAACGCGGATTACAGCAAAATAATTCTATTGCAACTTCTACAGATTCTTTTGTTTTTCTTTTTTGTAATATAAGATTGTTAAGAAAACCATCTTATTTCACCATTAGATGTGCTATGCATTTCTCACAAACTAATGTTGCTTCAAGACCAATAAAATCTCAGCGGACCTCCCTCGATGTGATTAATATCCTCGACAATAAGTTTGGACATTTGACGGACGTTGCTTTGCTTTCCGTAGGGTTGGAAACTTGTTTCCGTCGATTGAGCGTTTGATATTTTTCAGTGCAATGTTGATCTACTAAGTTTATAATAGATAAATGCTACCTTTATTGTTAGCTAGCTTTTGCCCGTGACTTTGATCACGAAGGTCGTGGAATAAACAGTAGCTTCTGTCATTCACCAACCCTGCGAATATCTCCATCACGAAAATCAAATAGATCCGTGGGGTTAAATTGCAATTACTGTTACAATGATTCCGCTACCAGAAACGTAAACATTTAATACGGTTTCCTTTAGAGCATTACTGCTATAAAGATTTAAAGATAATTTTCTCTGGAAATAATTGTAACAAAACCATCAGAAAAATTAACAAACTTTTCTTATCCTTCGTTCGCTATATCTGGTAATGTGAGAAACCATTGGGTCCTCTATATAAAACCTTTATCTTTAACTTTGACACATCGTGAATAAAAAACCTTGATATAAGGTAAGGGCACTAGTAATTGACCATGTACTAGTAGTTTATAATAATTAATAATTTATAATAATTTTATTTCATTTCATTCCATAAAGTACAAATAGTTATGCTTAAATTTAATAAATTAAACTAATACATTGTCGTAAATTGTGGCAGATATCTATTGATACTCGCACTAGGTCGCCCTGTATCGCGAGTATCAACCTTCCAAAAATAGAACAATATAGAAAATCATTATTCCAATTTTTTTTTTTTTTTGTCTATTTATAGCAGATTTTTTTGTAATGGATTTGTGTAAAAGGTTTATCTCATCTGCAGTGCTTGCGGATGCCACATCGTCATAGAGTATTCTGATCACAAATTTAGATCGATATAGACTTAAACATTTCTTTATGTAATATAGAATTTTGTTTTATTCTTAGCTCCTAAAACTACGGGGCTGACTCAGAGGTATTGAACCGTTCCGCCCTTTTGTCGTGCGATAATTGAAAAGCTGTAAGGTTCACATATAAGTTTACGCGCTCTGCGTGGGAAATTACAAAAGTTACAACGTATTGTTACAGGATGAAACATGTTCATCAAGTTTTAATAAGAAAAGCCGTTGTAAGTTTAATTAACACGTATTTAGTATTTTACATATTATAAGTGAATTTATTTCGTCTTATTTGACGCTCATTACTTTAGTTTAGAACCCCCTACTTCTTTCAATTGGAGCGGGTACAACTTACCTTAGTCGTCTTTTATGACACCTCGGCAATAAATGATAGTGGTATATTTTAATTAGCCGGATACCACACAGCGGGTCAACTTACCTTAGTCGCCATTAATGACGCCTCGTTAACAAAGTCGCCTTTTACGACACCTCGGTAAGAAATGAGGGTTGTTTATTCCACTCCGGATACCACACGGTTTAAGCTTTTCATTCAAGGCAAGGCATTGATAGAATAGTTCTGCTAAATTAAAAAATAACTTTATTTCGATTTCTCGTTTGTGAATTATGTTTATCACTATTTTTATTATAAAGATGTATACTTTAAATAATATATAGTACGAAGATACAGTAAATACTACTAATTATTTAATAAATTTCCCTCGAGGCCAAGTATCACTATAAACGATAACCTCCTACTCCTTCTGCCTCATTATTTAAAACAAACTACCTTATTTAGAAACTTCTTACCTTAAAGACATAAAGCGTTTAAGTAAGCTCAAGAGACTAATAAAAGATCCGACAATGTCGCAGATGCCTCTCTTACGTTATAAGTTATTACAGTGAAGCAATATCAACGACACAGCATATTTGCGGTATACCGCAACAGTCTTGTATTAAAGTTTAAAATCACATATTCCTTACTAATATTATAAAGGCGAAAATATATCTGTCTATTTGTGTGTTGATAACGCTTTCTCTGTCAATCTCCTGGAGCAATAGTGAAGAAATTTGATACGATTAAAAGCTAGTATATTGTAGGTACTCGTATATAAAAGTTCCCGTTTTTTCTTTGGGAACGGAAAAAACATATTAAATAATATAAAACGAAGTCCCCAAAATCTGTCAATCTGTAGATATGTGGTCGATTTTATTAAAATCAAATCTACTAGACGGACTTTTGTACGGTTTATACTAAAAGATACAATTTTTCTGAAGTTTTTAGGTTAATAGTTAATATTATAAAAAAAAATAAGAGGTCGCATGGTCGTAAAAAAACATTAACTAATTTTATGACACACTTATTTCAACGCAAGCAAAGCCGTTGGGACAGCTAGTATTAAATAATTAACGTTATTTTAGCACTAGTTTGATGCGACTATAAATGCCAAATAAACTATGTTTATACATAGTTTATTTGGCACACACATAATATGCGACGCCCAAATCGCTTAACTCATTTTGTTTCAACTCAAAATAATTAATATCGAATCATGCGTATTAATTCTGTGGATAGATTTGTAAATAGATTATTAGTACTATTTTTTTATTTTATTTATTTAATTTAATTTAAAAAGACATCTTAGTCCATATATAATGTTAGTAATATTACTTAATGACTATGTTAGTACTTAATAACTAAGAATGACCTAGTCCTCTGAATGAGTTTCCACACCAGAGGACTATCATACTTATTAGCTATATTGTGTAATTTAATAAATAGTACTATAAACTTTTCTAGGATTTAGCAAGCATACTTGCAATTAATTTTAGTTTTCAGACTACACTATTTAAATAAATATTTTAAATATAATATATCGATACCAAGAATATCGCAGTATTTTCTTTGTGAATACATTATAACTATATAAAGTGTCTCAAAATTTTTATCGTCTTAAATGCGCTAGAAGTGTATTGTTAAGTGTAAAGTTTAAGTTTTGTAAGAAGGAAATAAAAGCATAGAATAACATGTAAAATATATGGATTAGATATTTAGCAAAATAGCACTAAATATATAATATGAGATAATCTTCGTCGGTAACTTTATGGCATCCCATCTACGTATGTATCAAGATTTCGGTGACGCCGTAAAAAGGGATGTAAAGTGAAAGAGAAATGACTCCGCCATTTGCGTCTCATTTTATATCTTATGATACGTTTATTCTTTAGTATATGACACTTAGGTGTAGGTAAGAAATGTTTACTTTTATAACGTTGACTTTCAAGTGAATAAAAAGTAAATTTCGAATTTCACAACTCATAAGACAAGATAAAGAATTATATTTCTGAATAGAAAACATAAAAACGTTATGTCTGTAATGAATAATGTATCTCACATTATTCATTACAGACGAATATTATAGGCGTAAGAGCTGATTGTTTGGACAACATTATTAAATAACGCATTTGCGAACTTTACTTCATGGCAACTTAATTTGGAGATAAAAAACTTCTAATAACCTTAATATATTACCTTATGATAAAACCACATAGAGTTCATACAAAACACTGGTATCATCGCTAAAATCGCTGATACAAAACGTTGCCACATGATTATAAGATTATCAGTAATTGCTACATCATATTGTTCTGTACTAATATTGATTGGACAATGTTCTTTATACAAAAGAGAGATCCCTTATGTACAAAGGACCTAAAAACGTCGCTCAAGTTACTGGAACTATAAAAACAATAACTAACGCTGTATGATCTTGTTCTGTCTGGGGCAGAACAAAATCATATAGCGTGGAAATCCTGTGGACCAATGTTGAACCGTGTCGATTAATTGAAGAGACATAAAGAGAACCTAGTAGTCCAACCTAACTTTACTTCGAGCACGAAACATTTCGTAAATAAAAATAAAATCAATTTATTTTGCAACGTTACAAATAAATATTCAGCCTTTACTAAATAAAATTAGCAAATTAGTGAGGCGTCGGTTTTGTAACGAAACTCGCTGTTGCGGGCTGCGGAGGTTTTCCAACTATTTAAGTTATTTAGGGGCTGCGCAGTTGTAAATCTTAATTGTTGCCGAAGAGTTGGAGCAATGACTCGTGAAGAGGGCTTGGGTTCCTCTCATAAATCTTGGTCAACCGAGGTTTTTTTTCGTACAAAACATTAAGTTTCTTGTTCTAAGTTCTAACCGAGGTATATTATTTAACGTTTTAATTATTTTGCTCTATCTAATTTTAAGATATAAAAATCGACACAGAGTTAACTCGACTGATTCAAATAATATTTTCAATATCTAGTGTTATTGTTATTTATCCTATAAAGAAAATTAAATTTTTTTGAAATAGGTACTTATTGTCCATAAAAAGATAAATGGTTATATCAATATTGCATGTAGTAGAAGGTGAACTCAGTGACTAGCATGCTAGATTAAGTTATACTACTTTTTCTATAAGTTAAGTTATACTTCTTTTTTTTCAGCGAAGCGAAAGCAAAGATGTATGTTCAAAGCCTCCTCTCCGTTAACTTAAATTAAAAAAAGGAAATAAATAATGTTGACTCAATTCGACATGGTACAGAATTAAAATAAAAGTAAAAAAATATAATTTATTTTTTCTTCTTTTTTTTATCTTTTTAGGTAGCACCGCCTCTGATCCCGGATTACATTGACCAAATAATCAAGCATCCAATATAGGTTACATCTAATAAATAAAGTACTTTAAACACGAATACGTTAAACTGAAAATATTTCCGATTACATTATGTTGAAACCGTTTTAAATATATTTTTATTTTATACACTAAGAAAAACTTAAATCTACATTACTGTATTGCCTATGTCATAAATGTTACAGACAATATAGGTTTTGGAATGGGAAATAGTCAAATGACAGTATGTGTAATTGTTTAATACCGGAAAGGAGTTTTCCGAGTGATCAATAGAGAAGGAAGGGACTTTTTATCTGAGTAGGTAAAATGGTGAGTGGTCTTAAATAGTGAAACTTCACGCAATTATGTTAGTCTGTCGATTTTCGTCGTTAAAGTTATTTCTAGTAAAAAAGAATTTGTGAGTCGATATAAGTTAGTCAATGTGAAGTGTATAATGTAAGTGTGTTTTTTTTTGCCGTGTGAGTAGAATAGACCACCCTCTTGTTTACCAAGGTATCATAAAAGGCGACTAAGTTAAGTGACCCGCCGTGTGTTATCCGTCTGAGTAGAATAGACCACCCTCTTTAAGTAAGTTGACGTCAGGCAGGTGGCTGTTCGTAGAATACGTAGCCAAATCATGTGACATGTTTATAACATGTTTTGCCGAACCTTCTTAGAGTGGGATGAGGGCAGGAGAATAATGAGTGAGAAAGTTAAGTTCGACCCAAGTTCTTCTTGGTTAGATTTATAAACAACTTCGATAAAATTACGCAGCATGACATTTTACGAAGTTAATCTCGTTCTGACTATAAGCAAAACTGTGCTAAACTAAACCAACACAGACGATATCAACGTCGTCACAGAGAAGTAACTTAGAAGTTTGTTGTTTTAATTAATTAACCCTACAGTTACCAAAGCACACCTAGCTTGTTCGCGGGTCGGAGGATAAACGAAGACGCTAATTGAATTGAATTGGGGTGAATCTTCTGTGAAATGTATATTTAAAGTGTAAATCTGGAGTTTTGGTCTTTATTTGAAAATATAAATATATGGGACATTTACACACACGGTCTTCCGTCCCCAAAGTAACTTAATATTTGTGTTATGGTAGACTGACAACTGGTGAATATATACTTGTATATTTTTTAAATACATGCTTAAATACAAATATACACCCAGGCTCAAAGCACAACAAATTCATTTTTAAAAAATGTTGGCCCTCGGCGGGAATCGAACCCGCGACCCGCGGACTGAAGGCAGGGTCACTACCCACTGCGCCAACGGGCCAGTCAAATTTATTTTATAACCTATAGAATTAGTCGTTACTTTGCGGAGGTCCATAATACAAAAGTAATGAAAATATTATTTTGCTATAATACATAAACTCCACAAGTCTATCTCCTGACGATGCTTCAGTTACAGGCCAAACAATTGTTGAGATTGTGGTGGTGAGTATGTGCAGTGCTTGTGTATTGTTGTGTTATCGGTGGCGGGTAGTGCATAACTTTTTACAAATTCTGCATGTATCAGATATGAGAACGAATAGTACACTCTTTATTTAGCATTACATATATTTTCTTGTATCGCGATATTAAATAATATTTTCTTTATATAATCTTTTTTGTTTGTTATAATATTTGGTATCCAAATTAGGGGAAAGGTAAGAAAATGATTTAGACCGTATATGACCTAAAGCTTGAATATTAACTGCGTTTTAGAACGAACTGTGATTCAAAAATTTACCAACATGTCTGCAATTTAATGCACTTATTGTTTCCTGCAAGCATATTAGTACTTCGCTTACTGATTTATTGAGAGAATCAGATATATCCGTTATTTCAAGAACCAATATATGGGGGGTAGCTTTATAATGTTGTAGCGTTTGTAGCGTTATGTACCATTTCAAACATCATAAATTATAAATTGATGCTGTCCAAAACCTAATATCGTAAAAATCGACTAAAGTAAGTTGACCCACCGTGTGTCATCCGGCTGAGTAGAATAGACTACCCTCATTACTTCCTGAAGTGTCGTAAAAGGCGAATAAGGAAAGTTGACATCAGGGAGGCGACCGGTAGCAAAATGACTAGCCAAAACATGTAATAACATATTATTTTGTTTCAAATATGTTGTGCCGACCCCACTTAGAGTGGGATAAGGGCAGGAGAATGATGCTGTTTAACACCTAACTGAGTAAAGATATTGAATTATGAAGATGATGAAAGCGTTATTACTTTATACATATAAACACACACCCATAGTGGACAATGCACACACATATACGTGAGACAAATTTAATTATAATTTTATTAAATAAAACTATTACGAATATAATATATATATTTATCGATTCAAAGCATAAAGAGGTAAACAACAATGTCTCGAAATGGTCACAACAAATGTTGATTGATAGTCCCATATCGTTTAATGTGTCATAGAATTTCCGTAGTTTGCATCCTATGATTGAACGTGAGATTAAATAAACTATTTCTGTAAGTCATTGAGTTATAAACTACGAAGTGTATAAACATCGATGTACTTATATAATATTTTTAAATATTGCTAGTGGTACACGCGATATTGTTTACACGATAAACGTAAGCGTTTCAGTACCATCGAAAATGCAATATGTACTCCACATATTGCAATATCCCGGTCGCAAAAAAAAGGGTTTTTTTCAAGGGATAAATCTCATTAAAAGTAATCCAACGGATTTTCCATACAAGAATAAAAGACAGATACTTAGAAATCTCACGATTAGTGTTAAAGTGACCTAATTCAAAAAAGTTTTGAAGTAAATTGCAATAAAGTGTAGCTTGTAGCGCATACAAAACTCGTGACTGGATTTTATAATTCCATGTGTAAAAGTCAAGTAAGTGCGTAAAAACTATGGCGGATCCGGGAAGTCTTTGGATCCGATCCACCGCAGGCGAGCGGGGCGCAGACGACTCGCCGAAGCCCGTCGTATGCCGCCCTAACGGGTCTCCGTCTCGAACGGAGTTCATCAGACGCCCATCTGAAAAGTTCCCCGAGGCGGTCGATGCATCTGATGCTCCCGTTGCATGGATTAGCGATGGGAGGGGCCACTTTTAGAGGGGCCCCGACCCAGAGGTGGCGCACTCTGGGGTTCAGAGTTGCTGCTGGCGGGGATTGGGGCAATGTGTACAACGATACCCTGTCCCCGCCACCAGCAGCGTGGTGGAGCACTGTCAGGTTTTAGTCGGTGCGAGTCCGACATACCCTCCGCTCGTCCCCGTTGGGCGGTGATGACCCATAATGGGTTTTCCTGAGATAATAAACAATTATGTTCGAGTAGTGTTAGTATCCTCGGTAGTCAAAAATTTAAATAGTCTACGTTTATACAGCACAGGAGTTTGGTTACAAAAATATCAGAATAGTAAGTTACGCGGATCACGTGCTGTAAACAAACACACCGCAGCAGATCAAATAACCGCTGCCCGGAATACAGGAGTGTGCGGAATAGTAATGAATTAACACGTTTACCAACATGTACGCTTTAAATTAGACATAAAACTAACAATTTTATATCTTCCCATTTACAAAGTCTACTTATTCTATTATATTTACACTAGCTTTTATTCACACCTTTGTTGGCGTGGACTGTTATATCTTTTTAAAATATTTCAATAATTTAAAAGTCCATAAAAACGATTAAGTCCTTAAATACTTAAAATATGATTATACAAATTGATATAAGACGATTTTTAAAACTTTGAATCATTTTTTTATTTACCTTTTTTCTATTTTATTTATTGTTTTTTCGGAATTTCAACTATTATTAAATGATATAAAAAATGCACATAGTAGAAATAGAATATTTTTAATATTTTTAATTCTGCATGAACTACATATTTATGTGAAATTTCTTAAACTAATAAAGAAAAGAAAATATCTCGGGTCCCGATTAAACAACAAATCACTAGACAGCGGGTTGCGTGCCAGCTCTATTAACAATGAATCAATAGTGAGATAAAAGAAGCGCTTTCAGGTGCCGAGGGTCTGCCGATATTGAGACATAATTCACACGCCGAAAATAATATCATCTCTATGGGATATTCTGTACACTAGACACAAATGTACATGTACAATAGACATTTATAAAATATACATATGTATGGTTATGTATAAGTCGTGTGGTAACCGGCATAGTAAATTAGATCACTCTCATTTCTTACCGAGGTGTCGTAAAATGCAACTAAGGTAAGATGACCCACCGTGTGGTATCCGGTTGAATCGAATAGACCACCGTCTTTCTTACCGAGATGTCGTAAAATACGACTATGGCAAGTTGACTTCAGGCAGGCGGCCGGTCGTAAAATACGAAGCCAAATCATGTGACATGTTTGTAACATGTTGTGCCGACCACACTTAGAGTGGGATAAGGGCGGGAGGATGATGATGATGGGATATGGTTGTGTATATACGAATTAGCGTGTTATTATTAAAATTTACCTTTTTCATATCATAAATTTTTTATACGGTTTCTTGCGTTCGTCTTTAGTTTAACTCTTTAGTCAGTAAGGAGTTGCTTTAAGAAATCGAAATAAAGCCGCGTTTGTACTATTTATTAGTAAAATTGTTTTTTGTCCCTTTTGTGCAATAAATTAATTTTATTATCATTACAATTATATCAAAATAACTAGAGAGGAATATCTATTCATTTCTATGTTAAGTATCCCAAAATAGGAACAAATAATAAGTATATTTGATGAAATTAAAAGTTTAAACCCAGAATCTTATAGTATTATAATAAATAATAATAAATAAATAAATATATGGGACACTTACACACACGGTCGTCCGTCCCCACAGTAAGTAACTTAATACTTGTGTTATGGGTGACAGACAACTGGTGAATATATACTTATATATTATTAAATACATACGTAAATACAAATAAACACCCAGGCTCAAAGACAAATAAATTCATTTATAGAATATGTTGGCCCTCGGCGGGAATCGAACCCGCGAACCGCGGAGCTGAAGGCAGGGTCACTACCCACTGCGCCAACGGGCCAGTCAAAACATCTTACCGTAGTAGTATTTTGTATTTTTCGTTTATGTAATAATTAAGTTATTTTCTTTACTTTCTAAATTTACCTTTTTAAGCACTGTTCTTATTTTTTTATAATAACACTAGCGGCCTGCCCTTGCTTCGCACGGGTATAAAATATATATCCCATGTCATTCAGTGTAAAAAAATGATTAAAACCGATCCAGTAGTTTTGATTTATTCATTACTGCCCGTGGCCCGCAAGCGTTAAATTTGGAGAAAAACAATTTCCTTTCCCTATACCAAGAAGATTTCCTGCTATCTTTGGAATATCTAAATTCATATAGTACATTTTTACTTTTTTTTTTTTTTTTTTTTTTTTTTTTCGAATATGACTAATGCTGTTAGCCCTAATGGCTTTGACAGCGTCACCGATAAGACGGGCGAGCGCTGAAGCATCGCCGAGAAGAAATGGGTGATACATGCGGGTGCATTACAAGCACCCGCGCTACAGGGGGGCGTCGCCTTAAGGGTGTCTCCTGCGAGACCGAACCTCGGCTTAAGGCGGCGCGTTTTGGAGGGCTGCATCTAATAAATGTCTTGGAAGAAGTCTGCGTCACGGCGGCCGCGGCAGAGGGCTGCGGCCGCTTGACACAAGCAAGCGGGGACCTCGTCTTCGCCGGCGAAGACGCTGTTTGTGTAGATGTAATGTGTGTATCTTGTTGGATGCCGTGATAGCATCGTCGGGGTCGTTAAGGACGCTCTTCGGGCGCCTGTGAATCTTATTGGGGTGCCTGAACACCTTATAGTTGGACGCGGCCACTATAAGGGGGTTTGGGTGGATGGACGCTTTCTCGAAGTAAGTCGTCGAGAATCGTCTGAAAAGATCGGCTATCGTGGGTAGGTCGAGATCTCTATGGAGGTTCACGTTGCGCACGAACCACGGACAGCCAGTGGCTGTACGCATGAATCGATTTTGAAGTGTCTGCAACGGACACAGTCGTGATTTCGGGACGTGCGCGAACGTGATGCTCGCATACGTCATGATGGGTCTGATGCAAGTTTTGTAAAGTGTCACTTTGTTGCGAAGTGACAGTTTACTTGCCTTGCACAGTATCGGATTGAGGCGTCCCATGGCGAACGCTGCCCGGTTACGGACAACGCGGATGTGTCGGATAAAGGATAGGGTAGGTTCGAGGATGACACCTAAGTATTTGACTTCCTTTTGCCAATCTATGTATTTGTTGTAAATAGAAACTCTAGGAGGCGTCCGGATGAAGTCCATGGCTCTCCTAGATCTCGCAAAGAACATTGCTGCGCTTTTATCGGGATTTATTTCGATTCTCCACCGGCGGAACCAGCTTCCGAGCTGGTTGGTTGCTCTTTGGAGCCTATCATTAATAGTTATGGGATCTCTACAAGTGGTATAGATTGCGGTATCGTCCGCGAACATGGCTAAGTGGGTGACTGCACTAGTTTTGGTGGAGAATCGTGGGATGTCACTCGTATAGAGCGAGTAGAGGAACGGTGCGAGTACCGAACCTTGGGGGACTCCGGCGCGTAAGGTACGTCTTGAGGAGAGCGCACAATCAATACGAATCTAAATGAGCGATTAGTAAGATAATCGCGAATGATAAGAATGAGTCTATCGGGGATTCCTAGGTTTGCGAGTTTGTATATTAAACCCGCATGCCATACCTTATCGAAGGCTTTGGCGACATCGAAGAAGACAGTACCGGTGTACCGTTTTTTGGCGAAGCCATTTAGGATGGCTTCGGTAAGTCGGTGTACTTGTTGTACCGCGGTGTGTTTGGCGCGGAAGCCGAATTGCTCATCCGGTATGAGCTTCATCGACTCCATGAACGTTTTGAGTCTAGCGAGGATTACTCGCTCGTAGACTTTCCCTAAGCTGTTGAGCAGACTGATGGGTCGATAGCTGCTCGGGAGATTACTGGGTTTTCCCGGTTTACGAATACCTATTACTATTGCTTCCTTCCATTCGTCGGGGAAGGAGCAACCTAACAGGAGGGCATTGAAAATCAATACTAATAGGTTTATGAGTTGGTCGGGGAGGCACTTGAGTGCTTTGTTGGATATGGAGTCGGGGCCTGGGGACTTGCGGGTCTTCAGGTTTTGGATAATGGAACGGACTTCCTCTCCGGTGGTGGGAGTGAGCGGCTCGCTTTCGGGAGCCTTCGTGGATATCCTAGCCGCCGCCATTTCCACTTCCGAGTGGAATTCGGCGTGTTCGGGATGACTGGGATTGTTAGTACATTGTCCCTCAAGACTGTCAGCCAAGCATTCGGCCTTATCGATGTCGTCAAATGCGACCGGACGGTTTGAACGTATTAATGGAGGTGTAGCTGCACACTGGTCTCCTCTCAGGGATTTCGCCAGTTTCCAGAAAGCCAGGTGACTCGGCGAGATCTCTGAGAGTTTGTTGTCCCAGGCGGACTGACGGTTGAGGCTGAGTTTTTCTCTAACCTCTCTTTGAAGTCGCCGGAGTGTTCTCCGGTTATCGTCTGTCGGGTATGCGTCATGGGCCCTAGTGGCGGCACGTTTACGTCTAAGTAGGTCGCGCAGGTCGTCCGGTAGTCTCCCACGACCGCGGTCGTCGGGGACTTCCTTGGAGCAGCGCTCGAGTGAGTCTGTTATATGTTTCGTAAGGTGGGTAACAGCGAACTTGGCACTATCCACGGAGTCTATCTTGTCAGGAATTTGATCTAGGTGGTCTGAGTTTAGGGACTGGAGTTTCCCGCCTAATTTACTCCAGTCGATTATCGTTTTCGTGGGAGGGGTCGTGGAGGTAGATTGCCCTAACTGAATTAGAACCGGACGGTGGTCCGAGTCTAATTCATGCAGGACTTCTATAGAATGTAACTAGAGAGCTACATTTTTGAAAATGTATATATCTAACACATCTGCTCTGTTTGGATCCCCGTTAGGCGGGTATCTGGTGGGCTCGTTAGGGGCTATCACCTCAAAAACGAGGTTTGGAAGGCCGTTGAGGCCTTGGAGTATTGTGCCGTTCCGGTTGGTTCGGCGAGAGTTCCATTGGCCATGTTTGGAGTTGAAGTCTCCGGCCAGTATTACAGAGTCGCCTAGTGCGAGAAGGGTGCGGACGTCTCTTTCGAGTACCCGTTTGGTCGGACTGAGGTATACTGATGCTAGTATGATCGACTGATGGCCGGTCATACCCACCTGACAGACTGAAGCCTCCATGTTAGTGAGCTTTGGGGAATCAAGGGGGGAGCATAAGAGGGCTCTTTTATAGTAAATGAGCGTGCCGCCTTTTTTGGATGACAGACGGTCATTTCTAATCAAACTGTAATTCGCAATATTGGGATTGCGAAATTGGGGTTTTAAGAAGGATTCTTGTATTAGAAGAATATCTATATCGTGTGCAACTACGAAATCGCGGACTTCGTCCATGTGTCTGATAAGCCCGTCTGCGTTGTACGTGACGAGCTTGAGGGAGTGGGGCTTGGCCCTACCCAGTGAGGGTTTAAGCTTAAAGCCTAGAGATGGCCTGCACCAAACTAGAGTGTTCGAGCAAGGCCATTAATCTGTTTTGAGGATTACTCCTCAGCTTGTTTGCCAAAATTGACAGCTCCGTAGTGTCAATTTTGGTTACTATATCGCAAACGAGTTTCATGTCGTCCATGAAACTCGTTGCTGGAGGGGCGGCTGTCGCTTTAGGAGCGGCAGCTCTTGTATTGGAGCTCAAGATGGCGGCGGCGGGTTTCGCTACCGTCTCCTGAGCCGGTTTTACTGGCACAGCCGGCTCGGATGCCGGTTTCCTGTGCCACGGGTTTGAGGTGGGGAGAGGCGCGGGGACGAACCTCTCAGCTGGTTTGGGGGCGGTACGGTCCGCCTTTTTACGGGTGGCCCTTCTGCCCCCTCGTTTTGCCCTAAGCGGGACTTTCGGGCAGCCGCGATAGCTCGCGGGGTGCCCTTGGGTCCTGCAGAGGACACAGCTGGGAGGTTCCTCGGACGGAACCGCTCTGGGGCAATCGGCAGTGCCATGATCGCCCAGGCACTTAACGCACCTTGGTCGTGCGGTGCAGTTTCGCTGCGAGTGGCCGTAAAGTTGGCAGCGATGGCACTGCCCCATTACCCCACGCGTACGCGGCGTTTCAATACGCAGACCCGACAGTCTGCATATTGTTTGGACGTTGAAGACACGTTTGCCTTCAGGACTGAGGTCGAGGACCGCGAGACAAAGTTCATATGGAACTTTGGTTCTGTGGTGGTACATGCGGTGTACCTGTCTTACGGGAAGGCCCTGGCTGAGGAGGTCCTTCTTAATAAGGTCGCAATCTATCTCTACGGGAAGCCCGCGGATGACGACGCGAAGTTCGCGCTCGTCTTCTAGGGCGTATGTGTGGTAGCCGATCTTTTCGGCATCCAGGAGCGTCGTGAGGCGACGGTGGTCCGTTGAAGACGGACATTGCACCATTATGCCCTGGCTTGTGGACCGGGCAGAGGTGAAAGGAATGGACGAGCTGTCCATGCGCGGGATTAAGCGATTCCACGCGTCTTTTTCCCTAACAAATAGGGGCGGCACCTTCTCCTTCCTCTCCGTCATAGGCGAGTCCTGTGAGTCGGGTACGTCTTGTTTGCGGGCGGCCTGTGAGGCAGGCTGGGGTTTGAGGATGGGACGCGGGGCAGGTGCACCTGCGTCGTTAGTGGCCCTTTTGGGCGGGACGGTCTTGGGAGCCTTCAGCTTACGCTTCTGGCTCTTGGATAGGACGGCGGTGAAGCCGTCGTCCTCGTCTGAGGCGGATGACGCCGAGCGGGACGGGGACTGCGAAGCATCGGATGCTTCGGCTTCCTCTCCGGACTCTGAGGGAGTCTCGGATTCCGAGTCGGATGCTTCCTCTACTTCCATGCCAGGAGACACGGAGCGGGAGCGATCTTTGGCCTTTTCCGCAGAGGGGGGAGAAGGTGCTGCCGGGCTGCCACTCTGGCCCTGAGGGGGCGGGAGGGCCTTGGTGAGCTCCACCAAAATGGCGGGGTGGTGCGCCTGAAGGAACGCGAATATCGCGTCCAGTATCGGTTGCCCCGTGGGGCGCAGGGGTGGGGCCATATTGGCCCGCTAGTGTGGGGGTGGCCTCCCTGCCGGAGGGCAGGGAGGTGTGTACCTAAGAAAAAATCTAGATCTTAGTCTCTCTCCCTTCGGGGGAAAGAGTTGAGTACCTAAATTAAAAATTAGTGTACTTACGCACGGACGGAACCACCTACGGCAAGTGTTATGCGTGAAGCACCACACTACCTAGTCGAATCACAATATCACTATCACAACCACTTGCACGGGAACGAACGAGACACTAACAGTCCAATGTCTTTATTCACTCGGGCACAAGCTAACGCGGCAGGGGCGTGAGTCAGGCGGGGGGAGCGGCAACCGGATTGCGCTCGACCCAGACATCCGCACGCTACGGCGGCGATCGATGGAATGGACATTTTTACTTATTTACTTTTACATTTTCCCTATGTATTTAATTTTTACAATTAATTACAGAATGTCTTTATATACAACATTCACAGCTTCCTTGTCGTTAAACAAACTCTGGAAAGAACGATATAGCTGCTGGATTCGAAGTGCTATAGGGTGAAGCGCGGCCTCCGCATGGCATTTTAAATCTGTAATATCTCCGAAATTGTTCACTTAAATTACATGCTGTAAACGGCCATATTGATCTATATTAAATCAACAATTTATTTAAGGTACTTAATTGGATAAGGATTAATGCTGTAGTGTATAAAAATTGCTTCAAAAATAAGGCATTATTTTTCGTAAAAAGTAAATGACAAAAAATGCTATTGTGGGTTATTCATAAGAGATAGACATATACCATCGCAGACTTTTCTGTAGACCTTTTCAAGGTGTACAAATACTTAGTACATCATTTTGATAAATCTCGTAGGGTTAAGCCTGCGTTTGCAATGTAAGCGGAAAAAATGTAATTATTTACAGAAACCTCAAAAATTACAGTATTTCTCTACTATGTATAGAATTTTATTATACGTACAAACCTTCCTCTAGAATCACTCTATCTTTAAAAAAAAAACCGCATCAATATCTGTTGTGTAGTTTTAAAGATTAAAGCATACATAGGGATATACGGACATAGGGACAGACAGAGAATGCGACTTTGTTTTATACTATGTAGTGATATTATTTATTTTTACAATTGATTAGACAATGTCTTTACATACAACATTCATAGCTTTTTTATCATTAGACAATATAAACTTAAAAGAAGGACATTTAGTTGCGCCTCCGGTCGCTGCTAAATTCGAAGCGCTTATAGGTCGAAGCGCGGCCTCCTCGCGGGATTTTAAGTCTGTAATATCTCCGAAAATGTTCACTTAAATTACATGCTGTAAACGGCAATATTGATCTATATTAAATCAACAATTTATTTAAGGTACTCAATTGGATAAGGATTAATGCTGTATTGTATAAAAATTGCTTTGAACATAAGGCATCATTTTTCGTAAAAAGTAAATGAAAAAAACTGCTATTGTGGGTTATCCATAAGAGATAGGCATATACCATCGCGGACTTTTCTGTAGACCTTTTCAAGATGTACAAATACTTAGTACATTATTTTGATAAATCTCGTAGGGTTTAGCCTGCGTTTGCAATGTAAGCGGAAAAAATGTAATTATTTACAGAAACCTCAAAAATTACAGTATTTCTCTACTTCGTATTGAATGTTATTATACGTACAAACCTTCCTTTTGAATCACTCTATCTATTAAAAAAACCGCATCAAAATCGGTTGCGTAGTTTTAAAGTTTTATGCGTACATACGGAAATATGGACTTTGTTTTATAATATGTAGTGATGTTGAGTTAGCCTATAAGTGTGATGTACGGGGTAGCAATACTAAGATTGAAGAAATGTTAAAAATTTAAATGTTATATTGTATACCCCGTACACTGTTGGCTTCCTATTTTAATAAATAAAAAATAAAATAAATAAAATAAAAATTTTGAACTTGATAACTGAACAGGTTTCAGAATATCAAGCTTTTGCACCACCTCGGTTTTATGCAGCACTAGTAGGATTTTCAATTTCGCAAGATTCGCGAAACCACATCTTGTTCGATGGCGTGTGATTTATGTTCTCAATTATATAGGATCCTGCTGCGCGCCATATTCGACTACCGTGAATGTCTTAAGATGGCAAGAAGGATTTAGAATGAATAAATTAAGGCGAAGTTCGTATATGGTTATAAAAAGAAAAAATAATCCTAGCTACAGATTCTTAACCATTTGGTCTGTTCATTTGCTTATAGAATATAAAATTAAGTAGACAAATAGAATCCATATAAATGACGCATGATGTTACTAGAAAACTGTGATACCCCAGCAGTCAGACCGTGTGACTCTTTCGAGAGGGCCACGGGTTCAAATCCCTGTCAAGCAATGTAGTTGCTGCTATAACTCGATTATGATTCGCAGAATAGTACTTATAAAAGGTTGAACAGGCAGATTACATTTATTTCTCTAGAGGTGTATAGGTTTGGACGTCTACTGCTGGACATTGTAAGTCTCTTAAAGATATTTAAATATATGGGACAGTTGGAGGCTTATCCGTCACGAAAATAGTAACTTAATACTTGTGTTAAGGGTGACAGACAATTGGTTAATATATTCATATATAATTTTAAATACATAGTTAAATACAAAGTACCTACCTAGTTGACCTAGCTTTGCTCGGTAATTTGTTTTAAAGAAATAAATGCAATTAAAAAATTAAAATGAAAGAGACTGGTAATATATTTGGGACTCTATCCCGGTTGTTTTCACTTCTTTAGTTCACCGGTTACCCACTTAACTATCACAAGTTTTTAAATGACAGCACAAATGACCTTTTTATTGTATTTCTATTTTAGCAGTTTTTCCATGACAAAAAGAGATTTTTTTAATGAAATCTAGCTCGATCGATTTATCGCCCCTAAAACCCCTTGCGTGCTAAATTTCATGATATATCTAAAATTGAAGATAATATGTCTAATTAATAATTGCAATTTCATCATTGTGAGGCAACCTTTATAATTGTCTCTAAAGAAATCTGGGGATATGTCTATTGTGTAACCTATATGAGCAGCATGGTTTGTCTTAGCTCCAACCTTTCTCTTTAAAAACAGTAACAGGCCATTACTTTACTCATTTATGTTACCAAATTTGACATAATCGATAAATATATTAGTAGGTGTAAAAAAGTATTATCTACGGTAATGACTAAGCCTGTATCGGGTGACTCAACGAAATGAGTTGGATGTTTGTTTCCCTTCGCCCTATCAGTCCTCAGTTAGGTATTTTGTGTATCGGTATATAGGTTTCCGCTAATTTATATTTGCACAAAATTATAGGTTTATAAAAATCAAGTGTCACTATGTTCGTTTACGATAATATCCGTAACCAATCAAACGATTTTAATAGTCTATATTTAACATTTTAGTGTATATTTATTCAATTTAGTCTATATTTTGTTCACTTTATTCTATATTTTCCGATTTGAATGTAATTTTTTTTATCGGTGATATTGTTACAGAAATATGTTAATTGTTTTGCTGCACACTATGGTTGAATATGACACAATAGTATAATATATTCAAGACTAATAATACTCGAAATAAAAAATATATTTAAGGTTAGGGCACTAGTAATTAACCATGTACTAGTAGTTGACCGTTTTGTATGAAATTTTAAATAATAAGCGTTTTGTTTGTTGTAGCAAATAAAAAATATTATTTTTTAATATTAAACAATGGCCTACAGTTTTGAGCTTTTGGGCAATTGAAAGTAATAGATGGCAACAGGTACTTATAAATTTATATTTTTATTTAAATGTAAAAAAAAAAAGTAAACATATGCTCAAGTTATATAATTTAGGGACACTTTAGAATTCTATATAAGTAATACACATAATTTCTACAGGCAGACGTACGCATTCGCGTGATGCTTTAATCTTTACAGATTTTTATAACGAGTCTTATGTAATAAACAAAATTAGATTGTTAAATTTATATTGAATAAATAAATTTTAAAAAACCAAGCTAAAACATACATCTTAGAAAGAAGCCCCTTTGAGATTCTAAACTTAGAAAAGTGTTTCTCTAAGTTCACTAAGTCGACTCAATAAAACTTTGCTCAGAGTATTTGTATTTACTGAAACATTCGAACTGTTTATTTCGATTTGTTCGTACGGTGTTTGGAGCTTAAGCGATTTCAAATAAAACTTCTTAAATGTCATCATTCTCCTACCCTTATCCCACTCTAAGTGGGGTCGGCATTACATGTTTTGAACAGGTTGTTAGTTATTTTGGCTAGTTATTTTAAGACTAGCCGCCTGCCTGACGTCAACTTACGATAGTAGCCATTGCACGATAACTGGGTAAGAAATGAGGAAGGTCTATTCTACTCAGCTGGATACCATACGGCATTCAAAATGGATTCATCTAAATTGTATTAATTTAAGTTTAAAGTGGAATAGTAATGATCACAAGTTGAGACACTAACGTGCAAGTATTGAAAAAAATACTCGAGCCAATTTCCAAACTTCACTAAAATATTTAGCTGTTGAAAAGTTAGACTGGACTTCTTTCAACAGGTACTTCATTTCCACTGGCAATAACGATCTCACTAGGGATGTGACTTGTAGCGGAAAAATCTAAAGAAACTACCGATTTTTGTCCCTTCGAAATAAACCGATGTGTGAAATATCAATTAACTTGAATCATAAATCTGACTATTTGAAAAGTTGCCTATTTTAATATTCATAATTAATTAAAATAAAGACTAATTAAAGTGGACAAGTACGTTTGGCTAAGTTGGTTTCATCCAACAACGCACATTTTATCTTAAAAACCAAGAAAATGGGAGTAAAAAAAGAGGATATTAATATAATAGAATTATAATGTTTAGAAAATCGATTAATAAAATCTATATTGACTATAAAACAATAGAGTAAAATATAAAAATCGATTATGTTTTTCACATCCTTAGACCTCGCCAAGTAAATTCTCAAGTTCTAAATGTCTTCCCGCGTAATACCACAGTCCATATTTTAGCGGTTTCAAAACTAACAAGAACCAGAATATGGTTACATATTATATTATGATAGATAGCAATAGTAGTTGAAAACACATGAATAAAATATAAATGAATCATACTTTAAGCCAATAAATATTCTTATAAACTGTTTCTGAATAGGTGAATATACATCTGTACATTTTAATAAAAGTAAGTATAATAAAGTTTTTTTATTATTTACAGCAAAAATGTACAAGTTATATCTATCTTAAACTACTAACACGCTAGGACTATACAAATCATGCCCTCGTGGAATGGTACCAAGAATGCTTGCAGCGTTTCCGCGCTGAATCGCTAAGCTGATTCTTTTTATTAAAGTTATAAGTTAAATATCATAATTTCGGAAAAATGCAATTAGTAAGTATTTAGTTTAACAACAATTGTTCATGGTATCTACCTGTTTATTTTTTCTAAATTTTTTGCTTTAACTCAAAATTCCATATTTAATATTTTTAATAAGCTAAATATATAAATTTAAAAAAGGTCGATACAAACCGTAGCTAGTTAAGTTAATGTTAGTTTCATTTTCAATCAAGTATTGATATGTTAGGTCTGAATGGTTAAAACCATTGAGTATATCTAAACCTCGTACAATAGATAGAATAGTTATGCACTTTTGTTAAATAAAAATATTGTGCAGAGCCCAAAGCTCACTTAAATGCTTTAAGAATTAATATGATATTTTTAGGAACAAAACAGCGATTCAAAATACTGCTCAGTATACATGAAAAAAATGTTATTAAAGCGTTTTCCATAACTTTTTTAATCGCGCCACGAAGGGTGAGGGACCAAAGCACATCAAAGTGCACATAACTTTGGCGGCAAAATGTAGCTCTCTATTCACGAACCAGTGTTTTAGGTGGTAAGAGGAAAAGCGAAAACTTTCCATTGTTGATCGTAAAGACCTCTTATTGTGTCGAAGTACTTTCACGCCTGAAAAGAAAGCAAAATTTCGTATTCATTTATAACTTGTGAAGATTTCACCCCTTCGAGGGACCGACTGATTTTCAATTCAATTGAAATTTAGTCGTTGTAATGAAAAGGTAAAGGAGCAATAAGTAGCTCAATCAAATTGCATTATCGCTTAGAAGCCACTCCCCCAGAGAGGGTAGACGCAATAAATTGAATTACGGCACTCACAACCTCCACAGGTCCATAAAAAATCGCCTTTGAGGCAACCCGCGGACGTTAGCTTCAAGAGATGATCGAAATTCTTCTTTGGGCTATTACATATTTGAACGTCTAGGAATGGGGCACAAGAAAGCAATTGTCATTTTTCTGAAAGAAAATTTCCTTTCATATATAACGAATAAATTTTCTTACATATATCAATTTGGTTTTTAAATATAACTTTTCAGATATAACTCTGCACGCTTCAGGAGTCTATTTTATCTAAAAAAACAACATTATAAAGCTTACTAAACATATTACATTCGTCCTATTATAACCATAATGTTATAGTGGTACAAAAAAGTTTTAAATACCCTATTTTCATATATAAGGTTATAACCTTAGTATGTGTGTGTGATTTTTAAGCGCACAGTAGCAGAATGGTTTTTTAAGCCAAAAATATCACCTTTAATTGTACTATAAACAGACTATATTTAAAGAACCTCAGTTTTTTTATTCGAGATTAAAATTATGTCTCATCACTATCCATATAAATTATAATATTATTTATGTGAAACTGTATGTGCATCTGTTTTCACGGATATATCGTATTTTCACGCAGTTTTCACCAACATACGAAGTGATTGATAAGGTTTTAAAGTAATTCGGTCCGATTTATTTGTAAAATGATAATGCTAGAGGGATTTATGTTGAATGGTATACAAAGTTGCAGATATATCCGAGTTCAAAATTATCCACGTATCATCATCATCTTCCTGGCCATATCCCACTCTAAGTGGGGTCGGCATAATATGTTATAAACATGCTGTCACATGATTTGGCTGCGTTTTTACGACCGGCCGCCTGCCTGACGTCAACTTAGTCGTATTTTACGACACCTCGGTAAGAAAGAGGGTGGTCTATTCTACTAAACCGGATACCACACGGTGGGTCAACTTACCTTAGTCGCCTTTAACGACACCTCGGTAAGAAATGAGGTTGGTCTATTCTACTCAGCCGGATACCACACGGCGGGTCGACTTACCTGGGTCGCCTTTTACGACACCTCGGTAAGAAATGAGGGCGGTACTATTTAGCCGGTATTCTATTCAGCCGGATACCACACGGCGGTATCCACGTATCATATATTATCTATTATGTAGTACTAATGAATACTCGATCGCAACAATACCCGGTGATTGCACGGAGGCTGCGGTTAAACCCCCAACCGCGGCGGCGGTAATTAGTTAACGATTAAACATTCCCATTCGATCGACATGTCTATGAGATATAAGCTTACGTATTACATTAGTAACTAGGAAATATAATAATACAAATCAACTGTAACTGTAATTAGAGATATTATTGATTAATTTCATAGTCCGGAACGTTTTCAAAAATGTTTGTATAGTGCAATTCTTTTTTTCAAAAGAGTGATCGCCGTAATTGTATGACTATAATATATTTAATATCAGAATATTTCCGAACCATTGTTTATTTTATTATAATTAACAATCTCCTCTTGGATATAAAACAACTAGATATGAAGTTGACGCCATCCTCTAATTCAGTTATTTTAGATTCCAAGCAATATAAAACTTCTTGCAATATCATGGGGGGGCACCTACAATAACGTAATTTTGTACACGTTTAACAATATAAAAATTTTAATATAGCATATTACTGAAATCTATTCCTGCTTCTTTAAATATCAAATTATTCAATATTCTATAACACGGGATAAATGGCCAAATATTTAGTGTTGACATTGACAGGACAAACATAAATAATTATTATTTGAGGTATGGACACTGGCTATACTTTCGTCATAAATATCTGGTTCGCTCGACTTATCTCAAACCTACTCATCTCCAAGCTCTTTAGCAACATTATTTTTTCACTATGACGAAAGAACGATAAATATATATAAAACTATACCTTTTGGTACCTGATTTAAACAAATTTATTCAGCTTTAAATTTTCACAGGGCAGCTAAGGTGAACGACCTCCTAAAGCACACAAGCCACATACATTTTCTGCCACAAATTCACGTATGAAAATGAATTCTCAAAACTCAAAAAATGACAATTCGGCCTTATATTACGAAAGTCTAGGATATAGGATTCGTACATAGGTAGTTTAAGACACAAAATAAAAACTTACTTTAAACAAGACGACTCAAATTTAAACACAATTTATTGTAGTAGTTATAATTAGTGATTATAAGTGTTCACACTTTTTGTAATATAACATTCACTCGCATACGTTATTTTCCGTAACAAATTGTAAACCGTAATAAACAGTATAAAAAGCTATACATTATTTCCCCGGCAAATCTCAACATATTCTGCCGAGAGCAGGAAAAAAGAATAAAAGAATGTCTGAAAATTAAAATTTTCCACAAATAAAAAATGTTCAAAGTTCTCCACATTCAGTACCATGAATCATTTAAAATCTCCCTTAGTCTTTATCTTCACGCCCCATTAAACTATGGTTGAGCTGTCTAATTAAATCCCCTCAGGCTTAGCGACGCGTTGTCGACGATTTTTGTACAAAATATTATAAGACGAAACGCACACTAAATTAAAGTGTAAGTAAGCGTTTAAGTTTGTATTGGTGTTTAAGATTTATTTAGAAAACTGTAGTTGTTTCGACACTAATGGTAGCTAAACATATCGCTGATTAAAATGAAAGTGTATAAAAGTCAAGGTACCGACTTTTTTGTTACATTAGTTTCTGTCGCGCGAACCAAGTAAGCAATCTGTTTGTGTTTCGGCGACTAAGGTAAGTCGACCCGCCGTGTGGTATCCGGCTGAGTAGAATAGACCAACTTCATTTCTTACCGAGGTGTCGTAAAAGGCGACTAAGGTAAGTTAACGTCAAAGGCAGGCGGCCGGTAGTAAAATACGTAGCCAAATCATATGACAACATGTTTGTAACATGTTGTGCCGGCCCCACTTAGAGTGGGATAAGGGAAGGAGGATGATTGGATTAATTCAATACAGATAAATTTTCTAATACCAAGTTGAAATACAGAATACTTGATAATGTACTAGAAAGTGGCAATATGCGTATCGGAAGTATATATAATGGTTTATTTTCACTCGTTTCAATATACGTTTCGCTTATAAAGGCTATACGCTAAGACAATAAAAAATATTCAGCGCAGTGGGAGCGCCCAGATGCATCTGAACACCTCCTGAATAATTATTGCGACACCTCGAGGCGCATAAGGCGAGGTACAGGGCGATGTCTTTATCCTTAGTACAAATAAACGATATTTCAAACACAAAGTGCCGTGGTAAGATGTTGAATTAATAACTTACTCGGTGCTAAATGTATTTCACCTCTCTTGCCGCCTAAGGTATCTATTAATTACAATTCACAAGTTGTAGTTTTGGTTGATATTTCTTTAAAGGTTACTGATATAGAAATACCAAAATACAGTGATAGCTTGTAGGCTGTATCACATAATTTTCTAAGTTGTCTTAAGTTTTCTAGCTTATTTATTTATTTATTTATTTATGTACCATAAAATATGTTGGAAAAAAAACATTATTGGTAAATAAAAGTGTACAAAGGTCAACTTATTCCTATGACAAAGATCTCTGCCAGCTAACCTACGAAGTGAGACAATTTATATTAAAGAAAAAGTTGGTACGCAAATATCAAACATTATGAATTAGAATTACCTACTAATAATTTCCTAATTTAACAATAAAAATAAAAGAAATTTATAATATATTTATATATAAAAAAATATATATATACACATTGCTTATCGTTTGTCCTAATTGATTGAAAATAATATGTATAACTGCTTCTTTCAACTTATTACTATATTTAAAGTGGCATTGCATGAGATACTATTGATATTTGTATTATTTTTTTTAAACCCATTTTATTAAGAAAGCTCAATATATATTGTGTGTGAAGCGGTTTTAATTACAGTCTTTTAATATTTGATGAATTAGTTGTTATTGGTAAAAGCTACGTATAATCAAGTATTATATAAATAAAAATATAAATAAATCCTTAGTGATAAATCATGCAGACATTATAAAAGCACCTTTACAGAGCAAGCTTTATGTATTTTCTTACATGTTTTTTTTTACATACCATTTAAAACGAAATGTTTCGCAAAGTAATATTTCAGCTTTAGTAGTAATAGTAACGGCCTGTTACAATCCCACTGCTGGGCATAGGCCTCCTCTCTCCGTTCCTGGAGAGTAGGGTTGGAGCTAAGGCCTACCACGCTGCTCCAATGCGAATTGGTAGGTTACACATATCCCTAGATTTCTCTAGAGATATGCAGGTTTTCTAACGATGTTATCCTTCACCGAAAAGCGTGTGATAAATTGCAATTATCAATTAGACTAACAGCCCGAAAAATTAAAATAAGATCGATATAGGTATAGATTAGTATCGATAAAGTGCCGAAATGGTCGGTCAATATTGGTAAATCCTCACTTAAAAGATATTATTACTGAATCCGAAGACTTTATTCAACATTAATGTACGTGTTTAAAATTATATATGTGTATATTTACGAGTTATCTGTCATCGATAACACCGACATAAATTGTCCTATATATTTGTTCGTTTTATTTATTGATAAGAGATCTATTTCCAGCTTACGTTCATTTACGATGACAAGAACAGGATATCAAAATGATGACTTAAAAATAGAATATAGGAATATTCAATGCCCGGAAAAACAAATTTGTCTTGAAGCTAATAAAGATATGCTTACAAGACAATACAACACAACACACAAGGTTAAATGAAGCGTAGAAGATTCAAATGTTTGAAAGCATCTCAACTTGCAGTACAAGTTAGGCGTCGAAGTGTAATAAGTTTGTCGTAAGTTGCCAGGCTGATGACAAACAACGATCTGCACTTACGAGTAAAGTTATCGCAATATAACTAATTTATACGAAACAAAGATGGTGCATATCTGTGTATATTTATAGCTTTTTTTTATTAAATTATACTGCTTAATATTCTGTTAAACGATTTTGTTTAGTAGCAAGTGCCGCGTGGCAAGATTAAAACCGTAATATAGTATTTTGATAACTATAAAAATGGTTAAAGTGGGTTAACCTTAGAAGCTACACATATGCTGTAGAGGAATTTTATTTAGATCTTTTAGAGGGTAACAATTTTGTAGTTAATGATTTCGAATAACATTCACGGTTAACTTGGTGCACGCAAGGAAAGCTTTAAATTTTGCCATGTTCGTTAAAAAAAATTTTGCTCCTCCTCTCCTATTCATCATAGCATGATGTTATATGTATATGTTATAGCCTTGATAAATATTATAGATATAGCCTTCATATAGATAAATGAACTATAAGACATTTAAATAATTTTTCAAATCGGATCAGTAGTTCAAACAACGTTCAAACAATCAAACAAACAAACTCTTCAGCTTTATATATTAAATAGTATAGATATCCAGGATATACGAGCATAATAGACGAAGAAAATTCCGAATCAATGGTAGCGTCTTTAAAAATATTTGACGTTTTAAAGTACTGAAAACAGTATATTTGAATAAACAATATTTTGAATTTAAATTTAAAAATAAAGGTAATCAACACCTTCAAATTCAAAAATTAAAATGATTTGAACTTCTACAATAAGTTCAACGTACGAACTAAGTTGGTCGTATACAGGGAAATAAGCAAGTCTTACGTCAAACAAGGATATGCTCTTAAGGGACCCGAATACAACTAGTCTAATCCAGAAACTTTGAGTCATGTTGACTTTACAATTGTTTGGAAATTTCGCAACAGTGCAACTTTATTCATCCGAATTACTTGCGAATATTGTAAATGAATAATTGAGAATCTCATGAATGTATTTATGAGTTAGATTACTTTTGTTAATCTTATTATGAAAAGTATAATAATTACGAATGTTCGCCATAGGTTTCAGGATATCTACACCACACGATCTTGCGCTTCACGCGACCTTTTTGAGGTAGTCAGTCCATCTCGTAGGGGTATGCCTACGCTGGGTTTTCTAGTGCGGATTCGCCATTTCAATACCTTAAGACCTCAACGGCCATTGGTTCACCACACTATGTGCCCCACCCATCGCCACTTCAGCTTCGTAAAACGCTAAGTTATATCGATGACTTTGTTTCTTTTGTACTCCTCATTTGGTCACGTAGAGATATTGCAAGCATAGCTCGCTCCGTTATCATTCATACTATTAATCCATTTTAATATAATTGACGCGTGATTGCAGAGTCTCTTCTGATCGTAGGAAATATACAATACTATCTTTTACCCGCGACTTCGTTTGTATAAACAGTTGCCGTGTGCCTATATATTCCGGTGTATAAGGAATAATGGTTCAGCGGATTTGCCGTGAAAGAGTAACAAACTGACATTAATACTCACAAAGATAATAAACACAAACAAAAAAAAATCGTTAAATTCACATTACAAGATTTTATATATTTTATATCTTTATGTTATTTATACAAATAGGTTTTCTGTTACAGTTCTATATCGAGCGATGTTACAGAAGCTAGCTAATTTCTATTTATACGTAAGGGCCTTAGGCTTGCGGTCAGCTACATGCTTCACGCATCAAGCCCTAAACGCGATTAACGACCGCCGCCAGCCATCTGTCTCAATTTCAACCAACTCTACATACAAACTTTTACTTTCGCATTTGCGTTGAGTGAGTTTATCCATAATAATATTTTAAATACGTAAATCTGTCTGTTCCGCCTATATATCTCCTTCCTTTCCTGGGATTTTTATCATTTGCCTATCCATATTGGAGCAAAATTGTAGGTTTAAACTCAAATCCTTCTCTACCAAAAGGAAAAAGAAGTGGTTGTATAGTATTTAGATTTTAGTATTTTAGTATTTAGTATTTAGTAATAAGCTTTACAGTACACAGCGTAAGTATATTATCATTATCTATACATATATATAAAGCTAAAGAGTTTGTTTGTTTGAACGCGCTAATCTTAGGAACTACAAGGTCAATTTGAAAAATTTATTCTGTGTAAGATACTTCATTTATTGAGGAAGGCTATATATAGGCTATATAACATCACGCTAAGATGAATAGGAGAGGAGCAGCAATAACAAATAGTACGAAAACGGCAAAATTTAGCTTTCCTTACGTGCGCTTAGTAAATGGTGAATGTTATTCAAAAATCATGTATTACAAAATTGTTCCCCTCTAAAACGAGTCCGCGAAAGCATATGTGTAACTTTAAGGGTTAAACCACTTTAACCATTTTTATGGTTACCAAAAGACTATTCGATATTAATCTTTCCCCGTGAGTGGAGCTGCTGGCGATTGCTAGTCATATATACCTAAACATATAAATCATTCACACTAAGCTACCAAAAAAGCTTTCTTTATTTCCTTATAAGTGATATTAAAATAATCACTTATAATATAAAAAATAAAGCCAAGAAAACAAATAACCGCACGTTAATATTAATAATAGCCCAAGCATAAGTTTTAACCGTACAAGCGTAGGAAGCCCACATACTTGTCTGACTAAAGTTTACATGGAAGCTTACAGAAGCTGTGCGCAAGGTAAGAGGATTCAAGTTTCCGTATTTTATTACATCATACCGGTAAGGCATTAGCATAAAATATACGAGTGCACTTGGTAAAATTGAAACAGAACTTTCTATACGATCTTCAGACTAGTGGGTTGTAATGTCTTGTGATGTAGAGCGGAATTATTGATAAGAAACTTAGGAGCGATAGAGATTATTTTTCCTATTTTTAGTGGGTCTCAGTTTTGTTCTTTTGCTCCACTGGCGAGAAACACCCAACTTGTGGCCAAACTCGCTACAGATACACATATACGCCATTATATTATATAGATCTTTATATTTATCTATACTAATATATAAAGCTGAAGAGTTTGTTTGTTTGATTGGTTGTTTAAACGCGCTAATCTCAGGAACTGGCTCGATTTGAAAAATTCATCCAGTGTAAAATAGTCCATTTATTGCGGAAGGCTATAGGCTATATAACAACACGCTAAGAAGAACAGGAGAGAAACAGCCATGAAAAATATTACGAAAACGGCAAAATTTTAATCTTTCCTGGAGTGCGCTAAGTAAACGGTGATAGTAATTCATAAATCATGTATCACAAAATTATTCCCCTCTAAAAGTTCTAAATAAAAGTCGGCGAAAGCATATTTCTAGCTTTTAAGGTTAGCCCACTTTAACCATTTTTATGGTTATCAAAAGACTATATTACGGTTTTCTTCCACATTCCAATCTTTCAACGCGGGCGAAGCTGCTGGCGATTACTAGTATATAATAATCGTTTACAAATATTAGACGTACCTTCTCATCTCAAAACTAAAAACTTAAAAACATAAGTCGTTGTTTTTTATCTTTATCTATTCAGAATAAGTTGCAATGTAAAATGTTATCCGCTCTTGAAAGAATCTCTTATATAGCCTCAAAAACAACTTTTAAGGCACATCTGCGGTACAAAATGAAGCGCCATACTTCATAAAGAGGGTTCATTTAGATTAGGGATTCCACCGTATTTATGTTAACATACCCTTAATATTTTACCGAGAAAAGTTAAGTGTATTTTTATATTAGAGTTTACACGAAAGTAATAAACATCTTTTATTTCCAGCAACTTTTATAATTAAGATTTTCTTAGTTTTGGATTCTAACTCATATAACCTAATATTCACATATTTGGTAAAATAATGTATTACATCCATATTTGTTTGCGGATAAAATAACTACAGTTATTACAAAGAAATATATAGCCTTATCCGAAGAAAAAATTACATGTCCCATGTATAAGCATAAATAAAAATAAACATACAAAAAATAAGCATATGAAATGATTTTATTCTTTGAATATTCAAAAATATTTTTAATAATTAAAACCAGAAAACTCTGTTTTGAATTCAAAATTCTTTCACTATCTAATATTTAACTACAAAAATTTTGCATTCACACAAAAAAAAACTTACCTTTAACCTCAGGCTGTAAGTAGCAAAATTGAAATGAAGCTAAGACCTGAACTGCAAATATAAAGTTGTCTCAGTACTATATAAGACTAGGCATTATTTAGGGTTGCCAATCTGGAGACATTCTAGAACTGAAATTATTTTTCATCCATATCAAATTAAGAGAAAAATCCAATTAAATAATATATCCTTCATTCTTCATATAAAAAATTAATAGTCATTATTCAGACGTTTTGAATTTAGGAGGAAATTTGAAAAAATTAAAATGTAATTGCTAAACGCACTTGTTTGCCCTATTTAAGCTTCAAATGTTACTTTCGGATCACAAGTGCTACGAGTACATCTGATATTTCCTTTATCAAATTTTCACCACATTATCTCAACTTTAGTAATTCATGTTACTGTATATTAATATAGCTATTTTAATAAAGTATCTGCGTGACTGAGCCTTGCTCGGTAATTTTTTTTTAAATATAAATAATGTAATTATGCGCCGAGTGACATGTGGGAATCGATCCCAGGTTTTTTAGTACTTTTCTAGTCCGCCCGTTACCATTAGGCTATCACAACTTTACAACTCACAGCTAAAAATATCAAATACATTTAATTCAACATTTTAGAATTTTTCAATGCCCTAAAACAGGGATAACTCGATATTTTTTTATTAACATACTAGATATTCTAGTTTTCTTCCCGATGTTCCCGTTAAAATAGTTAACAATATATTTTATTGTTACAATTAAGTCTTTCAAATTGACTTTTTACTGGATTGACTGTACTACTAATAAGTATTATAATGTTCTTTCCATAGACAATACATTAAAATTTTAAAACCATAGAATTCAAAAAGAGAGGATTGAATGAATGAAATTCCGAAATGGTAGCCCTACTGGCAAAGCAGTTAACAAACGAAGGCGAAGAAACGTTATTGTTATAGTTATTACTCTGTTGTCTTTGTCGCTACCAAGTAATGGCTGGCAACACTTTACTTGGTTTTACAGAGTTGTTTATGGATACTATTGTTCATGATATTTTCCAAAAACGATGTTTTTATATTGGAAAAACAATCGATTTATAATATTTTTTCAATGTGTAGTATTTTTAGCACGTTTGCTCCGGTCCGAATTTTGTTTTGATAGTATTTGACGGAAAAAACCTCCTCAAGCCAAAATCAATCAATACACAGCATCTTGGTAGGAGTATGTGAACATAATAGTTAATAAGCTTTACATTACGCTATTATGCTGAGAATAGGCCACTTCTCTCCGTTTTTAGAGAGAAGGTTTGAAGTTAAGGCCTACCACGCTGTTCCAATGCGGATTGGTAGGTTACACATATCTCCGGAATTCTCGGGAGATATGGAGGTTTCCCCACCATGTTTTCCTTCACCGAAAAGCATTTGAGAAATTGCAATTATCAAAATTAGACACATAAGTTTTAACAGAAAAAACTCATTGGTGTTTGCCGGGGTTTGAACCCGTGACCTCCTTGAAAGAGTCATAGGGTGTTACCGCTGGGCTACCACAGCTTATTTATTAAAAATATTTATTATTTGTTCAAAAGACTCAAATAAACTTTAAGTGCAAACGTTAAGGACTTTTAGCAAAGCTTCATAACAATCATCACGATATATCTCATCATTACGCGGTATAACGACTCTTCAGCGGCCATTTGCAACACATTTTTGCCGTAGATTTTGATGACGCCATTATGTAGGGTAAACGGTCCGGTCGTTGTCCGTCCAGTGCTGTCGTTCGATTTAATTTAGCACACCCGGCGGTTACCCTAGCACGGTTAATTTGGAAATAATTATTGCCTACAGTCACCCCTCGAGTAAGCAAAAACTCGACGGGTGATGCAACGCGTTCTAATGCTATCTTGATGGGATGTATTTTTTATCTGCATCATTTCCTCGTTCGTTCTACCCTAAACACACACTACACTTTTTATTACAGTAGTTGTTGCCACTTGTTCTAGTAATATAGTGATCTGAAGACGTGTTTTATAGCAAATTATAAGGAAGCTTATATCTCCAGACCTTCAGATTGTTCAATACCAAAAACGAAATCTATCCGTTGCTCGGTATGAATTTAAGAACAGAACATGCACACACTTTCGCATTTAAAACATTTATATACTTATGTATATTTTTTTTATTACATATACATACATTTTCGTCATTATCAGAAACGTTATGAATGCACTTTTTGCAAAACTAATGAATTCGTAAAAATTCGTCGCTAACAACCATCAATAATACAACAATACACAAGCATCGCACAAATGCATTATCAAAATTTCAACAATCGTTCTGGTAGCGCATGATTTTTTACCAATTCTCCATGTATATAATGTATATAATATAAGAACGGATAGTACACTCTATATTTAGCATTACATATACTTTCTTTTATCGCGGATCATAGCAAAGTAACGCCTAATTTACAAATTATTAAACATACGTTTATTTTATTAACCTTTATTTAAGTTAATATTTGAAAATAATCATGATTCGATGAAATAATTTTACGTAGCAAGTATTATAAAATCGCTGCATGTATGTAAAAAAATTAAACATTGGCAAACATTTATTCTCAATAGAGTAAGTTTACTGCAATAAAGAAAGCCACTTGTAGCTTTTATCAGTTACAAAATCGACACAAACTTTGTCGACTTTGAACGGAAAATCTCGAATCGATACATAACGTTATTCCATGCAAACATTGAAAGGCGGAACAATATTCCGGAATACATGTATCAGTACATTGTAGTAACAGAGATTGACTCGGCAGGCATTGTTTGTGGAGCTCACTCGCAATCACTCAAAAGTACTGTCGACTAGTGATGTAGCTGAACGATAATATCGATAAATTTTTAAGAGTAAAAAAGTTTTTTTTACTCTATATACATATAGACTTAAGTAGCACCGCAATATATTGTCCACTTAATGTCGCAACCTCAATGATGACTATTTGCTCCTCTCTCATGTTGATCGATGAAGTTAAACTAAAGCTTATTATGCTGCTTCAATGATTATTAACAGATTATACTTAAACTAAAACTTAACAGATATTACTTCTTTTTGAATAACTAAGTTAACTAAGTTATTAAAAAAAGATAATGTGTGATGACTGGCTGAGTAGTATAGACCACCCTCTTACCGAGGTGTCGTAGAATACGACTAAGGTAAGGCGTCAGGTATACGTCAGGCAGGCGGCCGTTCGTAAAATACGTAGCCAAATCCCACTTTAGAGTGGGATAACGGCAACAGGTTGATGATGATGGTCACATGCATTATAAATATCGATAATTCATTCATAAGCTTTATTTAATGTTGTATGTGAAGGTGGAATCTTGTAAGTTAATTTTGAGTCACTTTCTGGTTTCCGATTGAGCTGAAATTCTACATACTAGTCAAGTCCTGATGACAATGCATGTTGGCTCCAAACACCTCAATGTATAAGGTAGGGACATGCAATTTTTGTCAAAATATTTTTTAATATGATTTGTTGTAATTAACTTAAAGGCTTCTTCCCGCTGTTTGGAACCGCAACATTATTGATTTGCTTTGATGACTACAGGTAAAAGTATATTAAAAAAATATATATAAAAATAAAAATATATAGTCCGTATCGATAAAGCTGTTACATCACGTTTAGAACTACTAAGGACATGGGGTGGTTTAAGAACTAAAAGCACAGCGAACCCAGATACGCAGCCCACAAAAGCTTGCCTCTATAACGGTATACAATGGTAGACTACGAGCATTGTTACCCTGGTTTTTAATAACGAAAGAATACCATAATAACAGATTCTGCTATTGAAAATATGCATTACATTTTCATTTCGCATTCAGAGTGGCAGCGACTGTGTTTCATTTTTATTATCTTTTCTTTAAACATTTTCATATTCAACTATCAACATTTAAAAAAGAATTTAAAACATTTCCATTCTTATGCTACATAAATGTGAAAATTTTATCATTAATGAAATTTTGAATATAGAACTATAATAATAATAATAATAATAATAATCTTTATTAGACACCTTAATTTAATAACAGTTTACAGATTTACACTACCTTCTGTACTAGGCAAACCCTGTATCACAGAAGGTAGTTCCTTCCATTATTACAATGCATTTCCGTTCGTGTCTGTTTGAATGCAAGACAATGTGTAGTGAGTTGTTTATTAGTGAGTACGCATGTGTATGTTGTGTTAGTGTGCTTGTGTGTCTGCGTGTGTGTCTTAATGTGTGTACGTGTATGTCTTAATGTGCGTGCGTGTTTGCATGAAAGTGTATGCAGTTTGTGAAGTTGTTTGATTGTGAGTTGCGTGTGTATGTATGTGTTAATATATATACCTTTTAGAATTATATTATCTTGTTATTTTTAGTAAATTCTCAGTGTCTTCATATGTGTAAGCTAGAAGCCAATTTGTGATAAGTTTTTTTAGGTTAAATTTATTTAATTTGTATATTTCCTTATGGCTTTTACTAAAAGTGTTGTATATTTGTGGAGCTTTAAATTCAAATTGGAATTGACCGAAACATGTATTTTTTTTAGGTATGGGATATTTATTTGTCCTTTTATTTTTTGGACTTAGGTAGGGTACGTTGTGGGAGTGATAACGTTGCATTAGTAAATTTAGATAATGTTGACGGACATTGAGTAGGTTCGTTTCATTATATAAATTATTTGATGAGTATCTAAACGGTTTTCTAAAGATAGTTTTTAAGAGTGTTCTATTGGCTCGTTCGAGGTGCATTAAGTGTGTTTTGGCCGCACCACCCCATACACTAATACAGTAAGTCAAAATTGGCAAGCAAAGGGACTTGTAAACCATTAGAGAAGTCTTAATTGTTCCAAAATCTCTTAAATTTCTGAATATCGGTATTAGCTTCTTGATTCTACTAGAATTTTTATGTATATTTGCTGACCAATTAAGGCGATCGTCTATAGTTACGCCTAAGTATTTTACAGTTTCCTCTCTAGACAAAGTACTACAATGACAGTTTATAATGTTATGATTCCTATTACAGGGGTAAGTATGAATGGGTAGATTAAAGTTACATGGGGGGGTCTGTTTTTTTGTAATGCTAAAACATACATATTTTGTTTTGTTGATGTTTACTGTCAGTAAATTATCCTCGAGCCATGATGTAATTAGACTAACGCCAGTTTCAGCAAATACCTTTACTTCATTCCAATCGAGACCTTCAAAAATGACTGCAGTATCATCCGCAAAACAAAATACGCGTCCGGCTGGCAGGGTTAGGCTACAAAGAGGGTTAATGTAGGCTAAGAATAGGGTGGGGCCAAGAACACTGCCTTGGGGAACGCCATAAGAAATGTTGCTAAATTGGCTAGTTACGTTATTTATTCGAATGCATTGTTTCCTTTCAATTAGGTAATCCTTAAACCAGTCTAGTGCGATACCTCTCACACCTAATCCAAAAAGTCTGTTGAGCAAAATGGGAATGGACACTGTATCGAACGCTTTTTGTAAGTCTAAGAAGACGCCGATACACTTTTTACCATTATCAAGCACATTTGTAATAGTATTGGTCAATTCCAATACAGCATCCAAAGTCGACTTTTTAGCTCTAAAACCAAATTGGTTTTTTGCAAGAAGTGTTTTTTGCTCAAAATATTTTACTAGCCTACTGTTAACGACTTTTTCTAAAATCTTACTGAAAACACTCAGAAGTGAAATAGGCCTGTAATTTGAAACCAAGTTTTTATCTCCAGTTTTATATATTGGAATTACAACGGCCGTTTTGAATACATAAGGAAATACACCTGTTGATAAACTTAAATTAACCAAGTGAACTATGGGGTCTAAAAGAAGGCTATTAAATCTTTTAACGAAGGATGGACATATATTATCATAGCCCGGCGCGCTATTGCTTTTAAGTTGTAGAATAATGTTTAAAATTTCCAATCGATCAGTAGGATACAGCATAAATGATTGGAGTGGTACGTTAGTTGTGTTACTATGATCAACTAGTTTGGTCCCTCCGAGTTTATTGCTAACGGAAGTTGCAAGATCACGTCCTACATTTGTGAAGTAATTGTTAACACACGATAAAGACTCTTCAGGTGTAGATTTAATGTTAAGTAAATCAATAGGCGGTCCGTTTGAGGAAGGTAAGTCACAAATTTCTTTTATAGTGTCCCAAGTGCCTTTAGAGCTACCAGCATTACGCACAAGTTTTTCTTGAAAATACTGACGCTTTAGATATTTTAGTAATGAGTTACAAATGTTTCTATATTTAGTGTATGTAAATTTATTTAAATCTGTAGGATTTTTCCTAAAAGCTATGTGTAGGCGATCACGTTTTTTCATGCATTTTATAATACTAGCAGTGATCCAAGGCTTCCTAGGTATAAGTTTTTTAGGAGAACTATTAATAAATGTGTTATTTACTATTATGTCTCTTATACTGTTAATCAAAAAATCAGCTGAAGCGTTAGTATCTTCGATTTTGTAAAATCTATTCCAATCTATTAATTTCAAACTGTCTTCCATTCCTAAATAGTTATATGTATATCTAATTTGATTATTTATGGTTTTATTTACATTTTTAGAGTCTATTGTTAGGGACAGCAAAATTGGTGCATGGTCGGTAACGATGCAGTCAAATACAAATGTTTGCAAGTTTTTAATATTCTTGATAACAAAGTGGTCAAGACAGCGTAATTGTCTTGTTGGGCGGTTAATAGCTGGTATTAATGCATTCAATGCAAGGATATTTTGGTATTCTTGACTGTAAGAGCAAAGGCTGTTTGGTAATAAATCAAGGTTTAGATCACCCGTCAAAATAATTTTGTTAAATTTGTTATCTTCCAAGTATGTACTAAAAGAATCTAAAAATCGTTGCGGATTACGAAAGCCGGCTGGCCTGTATATAGCTAAAATATGGATGTCATTTAAATTAATAACTAGACAGTTTGCCTCCGACAATGTGGGCTCTGAAACAGATGCACTAAGGTTATTTTTAATATAGACGATAACGCCATCGTTTTGATTGTGATTATTTTTTGTATAGAAGCTTGAATAACCATTAATTCGTGGGGGAGTAATTACATATTGGATCCAACATTCTGTAAAAACCAACACGTCTGGACTTATTTTAAGACGTGCTATAAAACAAAGAAAGTCATCTAAATTCTTATTTATGCTTCTTATGTTCATCGTTAATATATTTAAGTATTGTGAAGAATCATATTTATACGCTGAGTGATAGCTACAAAAAGTATCAGGATTAGACACATAAGAACAGTTTATATAGTTAGAGCGGTCAATATCAGGTGTAATATTATCTTGTAAAGGATTGAATGTAAAAACGTTTCATTAGTCGCGATAGGAACATAGGTATGCGAGTTTTTGTAACTAATGTATCTTTTATAAAAGTGACGAAGAAATCATAACTACGGTGTAACTGTTTCCTTGTTATTATTGACATGTACTCTTGTAATAATAGGGAACAACGTTTTATGAAGATGCACTGGTTATTTTTTTGTGTTAATATAATGTAAATGTAATGTAAATAATGTAAATATCTCTTAGCGGTGAAAGTGTATAGTCTGTTATGTATAGTATCTAGCTTACAAATAATCAAAAAATTACTCTTTAAAAAATTAATGCTAGTACAAAGTTCAAGTAAACACGGATAAAATATGCTATAATGACATAAATTACTTTTTAAAGAGTTAATAGTAATACAAAGTTCAAGCAAAAAAGGATTAAATATGCTATAGCTACACTGTAGTCATATATTCGTAGATATGATTGCTTGTCGCGCCATCTCCGAGTCCGCGGAGTCCGCCGTGGTGAGTGGAGCGGGGGCGAAAGGCGCGCCTGACTGCTGCGATCTTATAAGCTCTGTCAGTTGTAGTTCGCTACGAATAGGTATAGCTGGTTCATTTTGTTGCTTGCGCAAGTAAATTCTGCCGTTTTTTACCCAACAGTATTCAAATTTATGTATTTTAGCGAACTGTCGACTCTTAAAGAATATGTATTTTTGCTTTTGACTGAGAAGCTCCGATATGTAAACATTCCTTTTTTCACCAGGAATACCGAAATGCTTAGTGTTTAATTTCTCATTGTTTTTGGTATTATACTGTTTTACGGCGGACAGAATGTTTTGCTTGTAATTATTATGACTAAACTCAATTAAAATATGTTGGGTGTCCAGCTTGTATGTTCGCTTACGAAAAATGTTAGATATATTATTTTCCTGAAAATCAATTTGCAGCGTACTACATAGATTACTTATATAATCGAAGAGATTTTCTCCTGCTTTTAGTGGAATGTTTCGAATCTCGATAAATTTGGACGAGATATAACTTTGCGCATCATCAATTTGTTGTTCCAACTCACTTGAGTTCTTTACTAATGCAGCAACTTGTTTTTTTAGAGAATTATTTTCCACAATTAGATTCTTATTTTGCTGATTTAGCTGATCATAAAACCCCGACAGATTACATAAAGAAGTTTCAATACTTTCTTGTTTTTTCTCAATTGCTCCAACCTTAGTAGTAATGTTGATTAACTCCTTACTTAATTCTTTTTGTGACGCAGACATTTTTTCTAGAATCTCTTCCTTAACCAAATTTATGTTCGTCTTAACTTTTTGTAATAAACTATTAAATAAACCCTTCAGTGAATCAGTGGTTATGGTTGTTTGTTGCGAGCAGAATTCCTCGATCAGCACCTCATCGTCACTAGACTGCACGTCAAGGTCCAATAAACCCGAAGAAATGGGGGTATCATCTCCCCGCTTCCCCCGTGGATTTATACATTTCGCACATTTCCATGTCGACTTATTCTTTATTTTATTGAATCCGGCAAGAGAAATATTCATACATTTGCAATGGAATGATAGTTTGCAATTACTACACGTAAGAACATTATCTTTTAAGTTTCTGTTACAACATTCCATATTAAAATAATGTGTGACGAAGGTAGTTTGATACTATTTTACTACTTTAAACAAGTAACATACCAGGCGTACAGCTATTATAATCCAGCGGCGTACCACTGCGTTAATGAATGCATCAATGTGTGTTATCTTTGTAAGGC
The DNA here is from genome assembly GCA_029227775.1 of Morpho helenor. Classification (NCBI taxonomy): domain Eukaryota; kingdom Metazoa; phylum Arthropoda; class Insecta; order Lepidoptera; family Nymphalidae; genus Morpho; species Morpho helenor. Next base: position 10,411,467 of record JARGCU010000037.1, on the reverse strand, counting down.
GCTTGAATGTATGGGTAACACTCACTTTGACACAATGCACTCCAGCAGCCGAACACACTGTTGCCGACTTATACACTCCTAGTACTTCATGTGATTGAATAGTTATAAATATAGTGTAATTTTTAAAAATTAATTGACATTAAAATAAAAACACGACACGTCCACTTCAGTTGAGAGCTCGAAGGGAAGGGGTAAACTAATAAAATTATTTAATCTTCTAATATATTAAAATGAATGGTTGTCTGTATGTCATTTATAGACTCCGAAACAGCTGAACCGATTTTTATAAAATTTTCAGGCAATCTTTAGAACGACCCAGCGAATGATCCTGTGAAGTTATTATAGACGTAATTATATCTTTTTAATATCTTTTAATAAAGTTCAGGCGGACGAAGTTGCTGAAGGAACCTAGTTTACTATTAATTCACGAAACTAGGTCGTAGACGTTACATCATGAAACAAATATTCACCGATTTCCACAAAATTACTAGGAAATGCTTTGTAAAGCTAAACAATAGGTACCGCCTCCATTGTCCTATGATATGTCATTTCCATTCTAACGTCCAGTAATCTAGCATGGTTCCTGATCAATTTAAGTGTTTCATTTTAAAAATAAAACGAAAATATTTTTTAAATCATTTTAAGGATAAGAATGACTATCATATAATTTGCGGTTAATGTGGATTCCGTAATGGTTAATTGTATCACTTAAGCTCAAGCTTTAGAGAAAACTCAACGTTTTGCGAGTTTGAAACGAGGAGATCCCTGGTAGGGCACATATGCTGTAGTAACTCTTTAGCTATCATAGCTGTTGTATAAATATCCCTTCATAATATATACAATATACTATGAAGGGATATTTATTGGACAGTTGGGTATTATGTAAAACTTAAATAAAAACTGTTAGTAATAGAACTTGACTTATAAATATATCACTTATTTATATAGGTACAAGAAACTTTAGTAAAAGTAGTAACGGCCTCTTACTTCCCAACGCTGAGCATAAGCCTTCTCTCTCCGTTTTTGGAGAGAAGGATTGGATCTAAGACCTACCATGCTGCTCCTATGCGAATTGGTAGCTTACATATACCCCCAGAATTACCTAGAGATATACAGGTTTCCTCACGATGTTTTTTCCCTAAAAAGAGTGTTATAAATTGCAATTATCAATTAGACACAAATTTTTGCCAGAACTTGTATCTAATTGATAATTAATAAATTGATAAACCCAGCTCTGGTTTTGAACCTATGACCCCCTCGAAAGAATCGCACAGTCTCGTCGCTGGGCTATCACAGCTGGAAAAAACTTGAAACTTTATTACTGCATTGAAAATATATAACAATTCAATCTTTATAAATTACGAAAGGCAAATATAAAACTCTCGTCTACAACACTGTTGCTGACTGCTCTCATTCGCGTCTTTTAATTTATCATTTCCACACCGGATCGCTAAAACTTCCATATCTGTGGGTCGGGGGACCTTTGCGAGTGTCTTTTGGGAAATTCACGCTAAAGTTTCGCTTTAAATATTTTAATAAACTCGTATTAAAGCCGTAAAAAACACTTTGAGCTCCCGTTTTTTACTTGCGACGACCCCACCGACGATCTCACCGCAAATTTTAAAGTACACGCTCTGTATGTACTCGGTGTAGGGAGCCCTGCTTTATAGGGCGTATTTCATTATTCATAATGCTTTGTTCCGAACTTTGGGTCTCTGTTTTGGACGGGTTCTGTTGTTTTTGACAAGACGGGTTTATGTTTCAGTGTAATTTACAGTTGGGTTGAAGCTATATTTTCTACCTCTGTTTATTATACAACTTTTGTCATAAAGAACAGGAGCCGATATAGTAGAATTGTGAGTCAATGTGTCTCTTAATAGATGGACACAGATTTAATTCCGGACCTGGATTAAATAGAAACTTCTTCTTTTGACGGGCTATTTTCCGCACTTAGTCCCATTTTTAACAACCATTGTATTTGAGGATGAAAGGACTGGTTAATCCAACCAGCCATGCTCCTTCCAGTAGCAGAGGTCCATATACGGGACCCAGAAGACTCTTTGCAATATTTTTGGTGAGCCAATAATGTTCACCAGACGTTCTGCTACCTCTGTGCAGTGCAGCATGACGTGAGATGGTGTTTCCGGGTTCTTCTGCAAACTAGACACCTAGGACTACTATGTAGAATAAATTTTTATTTAGCAGACAATGATCAATTTTAATGCATATAATTCTTCCCAAGTTGGCGTTATTCGTGCGAAGAAGACTGTTCGTTAAGCGAAGATTCAGAGATGACATTGCTTCCCTGGAATGCCTACAGTTAGTCCGGTTTGTCTAGAATAGTCGAGTTAAAAGAAACTACATTAGTTTCTTAATTACTGAATAGAATAGACCACCCTTATTTCTTACCAAGATGTAGTAAAAGGCGACTACGGTAAGTTGACATCAGGGAGATGGTTGGTCGTAAAATCACTAGCCAAAATATGTAACAACATGTTTAAAATATGTTATGCAGACCCCACTTTGGGATAAGGGCAGGAGAATGATGATCAGAGGTCCTTACTCAGCAGTAACTGGCCACTATATATGGATCTTGTAGAGAATATGAAGCTTGAAATAGATTTAAGTAAAAATAACTTTTGTTATAATTCCCTTTTCAATAATCCGTGGTAGCTGGTGGTGCTTCATACTTTAAATATATTCGCTAGAAAAGAAAGCAAGCACAAAAGAACACTCAAGAGTACGGTTTACCTTCGCGTGATATTACTCGTTTATGGTAATTCACATCGAGCGCATAATGTTATGGTATGTGTGGAGTATTTTCGAAGATTTTTATTCGAAAAAATTGTGATCTACGCCAGATTTTTATGTAAAAATATGAGTAATGCCGTTTACAGTAATACGCTATATTGTTTTGTTATATTTACGCACATTGCCGAGTCGAAACAGTGTGAATTTTGCAAAAGCATACACTATAGATAACACATTTTTATTTACAGCAAAAATGTACAAAATGTATATCTATCTTAAATGACTTACACGCTAGGATTATATATATCATGCCCACGTGGAATGGTTCCAAGAATGCTGGCAGCGTTTCCGCGCTGAATCGCTAACCTGATTGTCTTGTCATCTGAAGATGCAATTAACCGAAGCACTATAGATTATAATATTATTCAAATGTGTGCAATTGATACCTCTCAGCATTGAGAGGACTACGTTTGAAGGTGTGTGATATTAATTAAATCAAGTACTAATCTCGTGGAACATTTACACATATTATATTGTTTATATATATCGGAGATAAAATTATAAATAGTATGCAAATACTAAATATACCTTATAACAAGGCCATAATTAATACTGGTATAAAGTTTTATTCCTTCTTTAAAAAAACCATCTCTACAGCATCGAAAAGGCCTGGTGAATGAATCGATTAAATCAGGCGCTTCCTTAAAACAGCATCAATATTATAATTAAACTCAATTTATATTATATCATTTACCATTTTGCCGACGTTTCAGACACGTTTTTATGGTAGTATAATCAAAAATTATTTACTTAAAAATAAGCTACCTTACTAATTTCAAGTAAGTATAAAATAATGTTTATTTACATTTACATGAATCATGTCTAAATCATCTAAATCATTTAGGTTGCCTTGGTAGATTAAATCTAATATTGCTTTAAATTAAAATTTTGTTTCAAACCAGAGCTTCTTAAACTATGGCCCCAAATGGGGTCGCGTAGTAAAATTCTGCGGTCGCGAGAGATTTTAATGTCAAATATTTATATATACCATTTTATAACACCACTAGAGTTGACGGAATACATGGGATATTGGGATTTTTATAGGTTTGAAAACGAATCCTAAAACTATTTATTTTCATATGTATATTGTTACCTAATAGATAAATCGTCAAATAATAATAATTTATTTTTGTTTTATATTTGTATGGGGTCGTTAAGAAACTCGCAATCATAAATAGGGTCGTGAATGACAAAAGTTTAAGAAGCCCTGTTTTAAACTGATCATTTTAATGACTGTACTTTTTTGAATTTAAACTATCGTGAGTGGAATTCATAATTAATGTATAGAAACCGGCTATACTCACGTGTTATTTTATCGAATGAGACCGACTAGTAGCTCCTTACGCGGCGTTATCGCGGCGGGAACTGTTCAGTTCCCGCCGCGATAACGCAGCGTAAAGAGCTCATGAATAAGAGCCCCGTATGGGCTTGAAACTAGTCGGGCTCATCCGATAAAATAACACGTGAGTATAGCCGGTTTCTATACATTAATTAGTTAATTATGACTGTACTTGTTTTATATCATTAATCTACATTATTAATGATGTATATATTGCTTTCCCTGCTGTCTGTAACTTTACTTTCAGACACATAATATAAGTTCTCGGTATAAATTTCCTTCATAATTGCTTAGTTCACTAACTCAAATTATCCGAAGAGTTGACGTATCAAAGGCTTTCGAATGACATCGTTCAAGATCGTCTGTAACTCAATTTCTGAGCCGACGATGCGCACCACTACCTATAATTATACACTAATGATAATATATAATACCTATATTTTTATATATTTCTACTTGAGGAATAACATAATATCTCTTGAAAATTTAATTCCACAGCTTTGCAGCATATAGCTACCAGCTATTTGTGTGTTTTAAGTCAAATAAGTTTAATAAATAAGTAATATGTTTTACTTTATCCTATCTAGATAAAAACAACTTTATTGAAGCAAACAGAGTTCTTTTCGTATCGTTAAAATTCCTAAATAAACTTTTTTAACATGCAATCCTTAGAAAGTCGAAGAATAGAACTTGATTTGATATTTTTATTTAAAATTTTTAATAATAAAGTTGACTGCTCTGCACTCCTCGAATACTTTAAATTACGAGTGCCAATGCGATACCCAAGAACACCGTTAAATAACCTTTTATATTTTCCCCATCGTTCTACAGCTTTGGGCGCTAACTCACCAATCCCTAGAATAACAAAAGTTTATAACCATATTAATTCCCCTGATATATTCCATGTATCCCTCCATCATTTTAGAAAAAAAAATCCAAAAAAATCTTAGTCATCTTAGTTAATCTTATTTACTTAGCTTAGTTTGAATTCTAAACTTCAGTTTCATAATTATTATAGTATTGTTTTGAGTTATATTTGCATGTGGTGTTTACCTTTAAGTAGTTTTACATTTAGACCTAGTGTAATAGTATAATAGAATATGTGTTAGAATTAAGTGTTAAAGCTGTTGGTAAACCTAATAAATTAAAAAAAAATCCTAGAAAAAAAAATCTTCAAGAAATACTGAGAAAAAAAAATTCTTTGACTACGAGTATATCTATAAAAGTATGTTCTATTATTCATTACTGTTTCATAGCTTTATTTAGTATATAAATTAATGTGAGCTTGCCAGATTAAGGCTATATCTCAATTTCTAGTAATATCTTAACGCTAGAAGGTTTAATATATAATTCAGGAAGACCCAACGTCGGACCCAAGGTATATTTACTTGTTTTATAGACCTCTTAAATAAGAAATATATTTAGGTTACTCATTTCACTGTATTAGAACAACACTGTATCGAAGTATTTTACTTAACCAAAAATGTTATTATATACTGCTTCGTTCGGCAGATAATCAGGTTAAATATAGAACTTTACTTGACTTCAGCTAACTGAAAATAATTTTAACTTACTTATTATCCTGTAATAATCCGCAAATATTTAATACTTTTTAAGTATGAAGGAATTGCATAGTTGATTCGCAATTTACACCCTTTAAGTAAAAGCTTAAAGTTATGGTTATAAGTAAAAAAAAATTGTTTCGAAACTCATAATTCCTGCGACGGGTTTGAAATTGGTACAACTAACACGAAAACTTTATATTTATAAGGTCCGCTTTAAATCTCAATGAATTTTAAGAAAATTTTTATCCTTTGATAATATAGAAAGGAAACTTTAATAATCTCTGTATTTTTCGTTATAGTAAGAACTTACCTGGCAATATTTTCATCATCGTATATTTCGCCGAGCATTTCATCTAAATCCGTAGACAGTGAACTCAGCAGCTGAAAAGAAAATTCACTATTAATATTGTCCTGGTCAATTAACGGAACACAGATAATATATTTTCTTAGTCATACACTCCTGGTAGGTAGGTGGTCATGAATTGTATAGAATATAGTATAGAAGTGATAGAACACATAACAGCATATTCAATATTTTAGAACATAAAATGTCTTTATATTCTTTTTTAATGTATGGGACAACTAGACACACGGTTTTCCATCCCCATAGTAACTAAATAAGCTGTGGTAGCTCAGCGGTAACACCGTGCGATTCTTTCGAGAAGGTCACGGGTTCGAACCCGGGCAGACACCAATGAGTTTTTCTGTTAAAACTTATGTGTGTAATTGATAATTGTAATTTATTACACGCTTTACGGTGAAGGAAAACATCGTGAGGAAACCTGCATATCTTTAGAGAATTCTGGAAATATGTGTAACCTTCCAATCCGCATTGGAGCAGCCTGGTAGGTCTTAGCTCCAAAACCTTATCTCGAAAAAGGAGAGAAGAGGCCTATACCCAGCAGTGGGATAGTAATAGGCTGCTACTTACTACTTACTACTATAGTAACTTAATACTTCTGTTATGAGTGATATTTAATAAATATATAAATATCCCCAGACCCGAATAACCAACAAATTGTTTTTAGAAAATGGTGGCCATCGGTGGGTTTCGAACCCGCGACCCACGTAGCTGTAAGCAGGATCACTTCAAACTGCACTAATGCACCAGTCGAATTATGCCGAATTATGTAAGGTATTAAGAAAACTAATAATTAAATTACTTAACTATAATCCACGATAAATTAATCGCAGAATATTATTACTTTTTTATTATGGATCTCCGCCTAATTCTATAAATTATTTAAGGTATTAACGTTAGGGTAACCTATATTAATAGAAACAATAGAAACGAAAATCTTATTTGTCGAGTGCTTGAAATGTAATTAAAACAAACGAATAGAGTGCGATATGAAAATTTTCCGGTAATTGTGCATAATCCCCGTGATCCCCGAGCAACTTCGATTTTCTATTCACCCCCGAGCACATATTGGAATCGTACGGGAAATGAGTTAAACCTTGTTCACCACAGTCGCAGGTTTAGTTTGTTTGCATTTAACGTCGGGACTCATATACTTTGGAAATCACAATCAGAATTACTTAGTTGTGTTAAGAAAATCGATCCATTGTACATCATTATATACCTAAGGACATCCCTTATCCCGCTCTAAGAGGGTGGTCTTTCTACTCAACCGGATACCTAACTAACCGGCTTACCTAAGTATATCTCAGCATCGACCAAAATATGTATATTAAAGGTTTATTCTTTTATTTATAAATGCATTGTTCTGCATTGTTAATAAGAAAAATATTATTTTTCTATCGCGGATTACAGCAAAATAATAATATTATTTTTCTTTTATAGTGGATTATAGTAAAATAATATTATATGACGCGTGGTATCCTCCTGAGTAGAATAGACTACTACTCTCATTTCTTACCGAGGTGTCGTAAAAGGCGACAAAAGTAAGTCGACTCGCCGTGTGGTATCAGACTGAGTAGAATAAACCACCCTCATTTCTTATCGAGGTGTCGTAAAAGGCGACTAAGGTAAGATAACGTAAGGTAAGATAATGAGTATTATACTCTTAAGAGTATAAATACTTAGTATAAAAAGAAGAGACAGTTGTATAATTGAGTTTTTTCAAGTCGCTTTGTGAAAATCTAATTATATATATATAATTAGATTTTCTAGGACGAAATAATATTCTAGGACGAAAAGAAAATAAAAAGTGGAAAAGAAGTAGTAGATTCGTTTGCACTAATTAAGTTACTTGAGTTAGTCAAGAAAATATTTCAAGCGAAGATGTAGCCTTTTGTCCTATATCTTAAGGGATCATTAAATAATACGGGATAAAAGTAAATTGCAATAAGATTCTTTAACAGATAAACTTATTTCATTTAAGCTATTACAAAACATAAATGAATAAAGATAGAAGCAAAATCTATACATTCTTTCGAACTGTGTGTAACGAACTTAGTTATTTGCTTAGTTCAGACGAGGCTTGCCGCAGGAATAAAAAGTTTTTCAAATAAAAATCCAAGCGGCCATCAACGCCCCACGTGTTTCGTCCTTTATTAGCACACCCCTCCACTTGTAGAACAAATTACCATAATTTCGGCTTATGTTGATACGTGCCAAATGAATCTGCAGATATAAAATATTTTGACATACCAACATCCTCCATTTCTTGTTACGGCAGAGACTAATGTAATGAAATTTGTCTGTCTATATATTTATTTTAAAAAAATTGGTATTACTTCAATAACCCTACTTGAGTCAGGTAGAAGTAAATACATAAACAGTATATGTATAGTTTATAACGCAATAGATCTATTTATTTTTATTATTATTATCTTGCTTTATGGCCGGTACAGCGCTTCTATTTATTTACTTTTAAATGTCTAATAAGAAATATTTTTATGGGTCGACGTTATGTTTGTATATGGTACAATGCAATTTGATTAATTTTATGTTAATTTATAATTCTTTACTGCTTACTCTATGGCACACTTTGATTTTTTTTGTGTGATGAACCAAAAATTATTGTCAACCAAATTTCAGCTTCAATACCTCGAAAAGGTTTAGCTTTGTTTAGAAAATACCGCGATTCGCAGCCAAATAGAATATTCTATCATTAAAGTAGGTGAATGACCTTAATGTATACACACCGTTGCTAAGAAACAGAAACAATAACAAAGCCTGTAACAACAAGAAAATACACTTAAAATTATGATGTAGTTTTGTAAGTATGCGTTTACCTCTTCGAAACACTGTTTAATTCACAACTAACACATGTAAGAGTAATTTAAGTAACGGAGATAACAAAAGACAAACAAAAAATTTTTTTGTTACAATAAGCTACAAAATAAATCACTGGAATGGATATGGAAAGCATACTACTTACTACTATTTGCACACACATGAGACTGATAAGCCAACATGTTGAGTGTTGCAACTGATCTCACACCTGAAAACGTACCACTGTTACCCGCCACTAACGACAATTTTTTGATTATTCTATGGTTGCAGGAATCTATTATAGGTATCAATTGTAAAAACCTGTATACAAAAGTAGATGTCTATGTTGAACAGAAGATAACAACGACATTCCACGGTCGAGTGAAATTAAAATCAGTTATAAAATCTTAACATAAATAATCATCATCATCATATTCCTTCACTCTAAGTGCGTTCGGCATGACACGTTATAAACATGTTGTCACATGATTTGGCTACGTATTTTACGACCGGTCATCTTTGTGAAGTCAACTTACCTTAATCGCCTTTTACGACACCTCGGTAAGAAATAAAGGTGGTCTATACTACTCAGTCGGACACCACACGGTGGGTCAACTTACCTTAGTCGCTTTTTACGACACCTCTGTAAGAAATGAGGGTGGTCTATTCTACTCAGTCGGATACCACGACGCATAAAATAAGTAATATAAAACGGCTTAAATTTTTAAATGTAATTTTAATATATATTTACTGATAAATAATCTAACTCTAATAATTCTAATCGAAAGCGGCATTTCTTTTGTGATGATCTTCAGATCTACTGTCCCCTAAATTCAGTTCACTCGGCAAATAATTATCCACTTTTTTAAGAACTCATAAAGTGCATAGAAGTCGAAAGAGTGCTTCAAAATTCGCATAAAGCTAACGAGGCTCGTCTAATTGTTTGGAAGTGTCCCATAATGTCGCTACCGAGACGGTTGACGCTCAACTTATTATTTCTTTTCAGCGTTTAATGTTATGAGACGATATTTTATCCTGCTAAGTATATGGAAAATATACCGATAAATTTCAAATAAATCCATTTTTTCAATTATATTGTTTCGGAAGGAAATGAGGAGAGCGGAAGTCGTGGTATAGAGACGTGACTCGACGTGTGGCGAGGTGTCCTGACAGGCGGAAAGGTGTGGTGCAGAGAGGAGCGGAGCGGCGTGGAGAGGAGAGTGGTAGCGCCATTTATAAGAGTTAGCCGTGATGGACGAACGGTTAATGAAGGGGTTCAAGGTATTAAACATCGATTAAACATAGGAGTTTTTAATAGAACCTTATCAGCTTAACTCTTATAGACGATTCATTACTTGTTTCACGACGGAAGAAAACTTCTTAATCGGAAAATTCAATTAGAGCAGACTGGGTAGAATTCTTTAAAGAGTAAGAAATTCAATCCAAGGAGAAAGAACGCTTTCATCCAAGATCAATTTTATCTAATAAATCGTACGTATCTCGTTTTATAAAGTACAAACAATAGAAGTAAAATCAATATTATTTTAATATGAGAAATATCATTAATTCACTGTTTATATCTATTCCAATTAACTATGACATTATTATTATAATATTTTTATCTACTACTTCTGTTAAATATGCATATACAATGATATGCAAATGTCGACATTAAACTGCGCGTCCCTCGAGACCGGTTGAACACCCGCGCGTTTATGAATAATGCTTTTCGTTACAGCTCGAAGTGTCATTTTTCTATACAGGCCTATAAGTATCTACATATATTTAATCTGTTTAAGTGATCTTCTATAAAATGTTGGTTGTATATCATACCAGATTTAGCTTTGATTTATGAATATGGTTATATTTTTATTACAATATTTTTTTTGCAAATAAATAAATGTATAACACAAACAGTACAATACAGACCAATGTAAAAAGCCTCATCACTTAAAAGGGACTGAATTCCATTAATGTAATTACGTTTAGGTTGTTAAATAATATCCAAGATTCTTCTTAATTATGTTGAAAAAAAATGTTGTTACCTAACAAAAATAACATGAGTATGTGCACACAAAGTTCTATTGATAATAAAGCAACCAAATCTAGATAAAAGCCTCTAAATTTAAGCGACTTGCATTTTGAAAGTTTAAATTTATGCATACTAATATTAGAAGTCCGAAAATCTTTCTGTCTATCTGTTACACTTGAACATCTAATCTACAAACCAAAAGTGATTATAGGTAAGCCATAAGATTAAAAAAAAGGATCAAAATGCTGTTTTTCTTTTACGAACAGCGCAAAATTACATATTGCATTATTGGGTGTACATATGTACTTAAGTTGTACTACAACCACCACTAGTACTAGTAATATAATAAACTAGCTTTTACCCGCGACTTCGTTCGCGTGAACTGTTGTTGCGTGATAGATTGATACTAGATGGCGCTTTTCAATGCCATACTATACCTGTAGAATTAACAGGATTTGTATAGCCAATATGTTATTCCGGTGTATAAGGAATAATTGTGCCAAATTTCATCGATATTGGTTCAGCTGATTCGCCGTGAAAGAGTAACAAACATACATCCATACTCACAAACTTTCGCATTTATAATATTAGTAGAATATTTTAAAAATATATTTATTCAAGTAGGAAAAATTAATAAACGTCGTATCGTCTTGCCTTGTCACTTGCGCGTTACAAATGATACCCTTTACTTAGTATTATTGGGAGACCGAAGTTATTACAGCCGTTTGTCGGAACCTGTCAAGGTACGTGAAATTGCGATCGCGTTTTATTATCACCATCAATAACACTGTCCTATTAAAAGAAACGTTTGAACTTTGAAATGTTTGTTTCGATTCATTGTAAGCTTTTTTGTTGTAAATGCCTAGCTTTCAAAGCTACGAGTTTAAGTTTATAAAAAATGATTATATAATACCAATTATATAAATACAATACAAATCAAATAGTCACCGCCATATATTGGATTACAACATTAAGCTTAAGGAAAATTAATAAGACTGTACTCTATTGTTCGATAGATCAAAATCAAATCAAATTATATTATTAAAATTATATTGTGCTACGAAGATAATTTGTTGATACATAAAGTTTTAAAATTTTTTTTTCAAATAAATCGATTTGTTGTTCACTACAGGTCGCTCTATTAAAATTACAACTGACAGTTTACGACGAATACTGAATTTATCCCAATTTATATTACATCAAGTAGTTCCATGTCTTATCTTTGTTATTTAAAAAGCTAACTTAAATATTTAATATTACCAGTAAATTTATTTAAATTTGTATGAAAATTGATCGTCGACGTAATAAAATTTCTGCTGCCTCCCCTATTATAGAAGCTATCTAAAGTAGTAACTCATTTTACTGTGTAAGGAAGCTACAAAATTTTCAACTCCCAATACTGAACTATGGAACATCTTTCACCTGTGTTGTTTATTGAAAAGGCGATAAGGTCGTGTTCAGAGAATTGTTTTCAGTTGAAATCATAACTTACAACTAAAATCATCAACAATATATAGTTTATGTGGAAAACATGTAAGTAACGAAAGTAAGCCTATATTTGTACATGTTTGAAATTGTATAAAAAACGTTTACTTTCCATATTTTTGAATTATCATAACCCTTTTTTTAATTTTTAATTGTTAGAAAATAAGCTTTATCTATCATATTATTTGCAATCTTTCTAATTTAACTGATTTGCGAGAATTTCTCTTAGATAGACATTAAACGCTCGCAAAAAAACTTTTGCAAGATTTTCTACGAAATTCTTTGAAAGTTTTCTACATGTCAAATTCGTCATCTCAATTTAACTGAATTTCGTTTTATCCCTGTTTTTGGGAATAAAAAAATGTAGAATTTTAAGCAAAGGATTTTTTTAGTTGCTAAACGTAATGTTGCGATAGATGGGTAACGGACGGACCGAAAATATTCAAAATCCGGGTTCGAATACCACATGTCATCGGCGCTTTCTTTTTTTTTATTATTTTTTACATCTTTTAAAAAATTACCGAGCAAGGCCCGGTTACCCAGGTACTATCATTTAATACGAATGAATAGAATGTTTCGTTTATATCTACGATACTGGCTATGTAGTATATGTCTGCACTTCGCGTGTACAATACCGCTTTGTGTGTAGCGGAAATTGAATGGCACCGCAACTGCACGATTTCCGATCAAACATTGCAAACATGGCTTTCAGGGGTTTGAAATCTATTGGCACTACGAACTTTTATTGAGCCGTCATAGCGCTAAATATTTTGTAGAAACAATGTGTACAACAATGCATAAAAAATAAAAATGAATTTATAGAAGCAGGTGTTACTTGACTTAGCTGTGGTAGCCCAGCGGTAACACCGTGCGACTCTTTCGAGGAGGTCGCAGGTTCAAACCCGGGCAGACACCAATGAGTTTTTCCGTTAAAACTTATGTGTCTAATTGATAATTGCAATTTATCACACGCCTTTCGGTGAAGGAAAACATCGTGAGGAAACCTACATATCTCTAGAAAATTCTGGAGATATGTGTAACCTACCAATTCGCATTGAAGCAGCGTGTTCGGTCTTAGCTCCAATCCTTCTCTCCATAGACGAGAAAAGGCCTATTCTCAGCTGTGGGAGAGTAACAGGCCGCTACTTACTTACTTACTTACTAGGTGTTACTTTGCGGAATTCCATAGTACGGAAATTATAGTTAAGTATGTGAATGTCCCTGCTTCCTACACTTAGAATAACGAAGCTTCTCTTAAAAAACGCGGAACATAGCAAAATAATTCAATCATAACTTCTGCGAAATAAAAATTAGTATAATATTTATAATTTAGAATTTTGGTAGAAGTACTTAATCTAAATGATTATATTAGATATAAAACATATAACTCAGTTTTTCATGGCTCTTACATAGATTTTCATCATTTTACTCGAACTTTTATATATGTATATAGAAAAGCAAAAAATAGCTCTGCAAAGTAGAGCCTAAGTCTGTGAATTATATAATATAAATTCTCTATTAATATTATATAATCTAAAACGTTATTTTCTTTGGCTATTCTTCTATCCACAGGATAGTCCAGATAGATCTATATTAAATGATCAAACTCTTGACGACAGTTTAATTAAAAAAAAAAAGATTGTCCACTCTACAGTTAGCATTATATATATTTTCTATTTTACTTCATATCGGATTATAGCAAACTAATTTTATTATTACTTTTGTATTATGGATCTCCGCAAAGTATCGCCTAATTCTATAAATTATTTACAGTTTAGTTTCTTTAAGGTGAAAGTATGTCTTTCTAAAATGCTTTATTAAAGCCTACCAACCTTTTTTACCTGCATTTGTATTAGGTTTACAATCCTGGAATGGGTAAATCATTATTGCTTTATCAACCAACATCACGTATTACAACTCTACACTAAACTATCAGACATAAATAAAACCAGTATGTTAGTTTTTTAGAAAATAAAAACAACATTGTACACTTAGGGTCTGTTTCACAAGTTACCAATAAACTGTCAGTTAGCTTATTCGGAACATATCTTATACATATCTCGGAATTTTGCGTTTCTCAGGTGTCTGATAGGCTTAAAGTCCCTAATAAGTAAACAGGTAGATCAATCAGGTGACTGTTATTTTGTTTATCTGCTGGATAGCAAATACGTACTTCAAAATGGCCGCGACTTTTTTTTTAATTTTTCACTTTTTAGAGACATTTATCTGCTAGTTTATTTGTCGGTTAACTATCCAACACTTTATCAGTAACTAGTGAAACAGGCCCTTAATATGTGCAGTATTAGTTAGTACGCCCGGCGCCGTTCTTTGTGATTGCGGAAATTGGAACTCACCACAACTGCACGCTTTTCACTACCAGCGCCATTGTTTCTTATAGTAATATCCAAGGCCCCTTACCAATTCAAAATTTGTTCTTGAAATTTCTCGGCGTTGCATGGGAATTATAGTTTATCTTAACATGAAACTTTCTTAAAATCAAGCAAATAGCAAAACTAGCGAATAAAAAAACTAATATCTATACATATTATAAAACAAAGTCCCCGAAAGCTGTCTATATAAGATTGATTTTATCAAAATCTACTAAACGGAATTATGTACGGTTTAACTAAAAGATTCTTGCTGACGGTTTAAGGTTCATTGGGTTATATTTAAATTGATTGAAATAATTATTTGTGGTACAACAATTTACACGCTGGCGGTTCTAAATGTATTAATCTCACCAAGATAGAGAAAAAAAAGCCAAATATTAAAGAGACATCTGTATTGTGTACTCATAAATAAATATATCCATCTAGCTGTGTGGTATCCGGCTGAGTAGAATAGTACCACCCTCATTTCTTACCGAGGTGTCGTAAAAGGCGACTAAGATAAGTCGACCCACCGTGTGGTATCCGGCTGTATAGAATAGACCAACCTCTTTTCTTACCGAGGTGTCGTAAAAGGCGACTAAGGTATGTTGACGTCAGGCAGGCGGCCGGTCATAAAAACGCAGCTAAATCATGTTACAACATGTTTATAACATGTTGTGCCGACCCCACTTAGAGTGGGATAAGGGCAGGAGGATGATGAAATAAATATATCCATCTCTAAAAATGATTGAAAAGACTGCTTTGAACAGCGAACAGCGCCATATTATAATTATCATAGTAATTTATCCTTAAGGAAAAACCTCTTCGCCGCAAAAAACTGATAGTTCCAAAAAAAAAGTGGGCATTCATATCGTTGCCATTTACGACAACCTCAAAATAATAAATAAACAACCATATTCATCCCTTCTATACCGATTACACTGGTCGACAAAATTTAATTTTTTTTTTGTCACACGAAATCTGATGTCAAATTTTAAATATACTAGGGCCTCCAAGCAATAATATATCAAGGGAAAAAAATGACACGTCAGGTATCCTTGTGATATTGATAGACATATTTATTAATTTGTATGTATATGTAAATAGAAAAATTAGCTACACTTAAAGAAGTTATTGTTTAATGTACAATAGATAAATTTAATTTTTGGGAATATTTAGCTTCTGGTAGATCTCTTTTAACATTCCAACAATAAATTGCTAGCATTCGTGGACTCCATTTTCATTGGTAGTGCTTCTCCATTAAGAAAATGTCCTGATGAAACTTCTCGCCTTTTTCATCACTCACAAGTTCCCAAGTTTGTAGGAAAGAAATCCAAATAAGAGTGCAGCATGTGTATTTTTAAGGACATGTGATATCCCAAAGCTTTATATGACATTAGAATTTCATTTATTAAATCTTTGTAATCTTTCACTCTATAGTTTCCTAAAAAATTTGGACAACTTTCACAAAACTTTTGCAGGCAACTTTTTTTTAGATCATTCAATTTCTTTTCAAAATCTTAATCCTTTATCAGTTTCCGTATAATTAAATTGTATATTATAATATAATTTACAAAATATAAAAGTTACGAGAAGTTTATTTTGCCTCGCTGAGTTTGGGGAATTTTTGTTTTAGGTATTAAAATCCATTGAAAGACGTTTAGGCATAACCTTTACAAAATTTTTCATTAAGCCAAGTTTTATATGCATCGGTGGTGAAAGTATGTCATCAGGGTTCACTAAAGGATCATTTTTAACATTTTTATGGCCACACTGTCTTTATGTAGTGACTATTTTAGACTCGTTACAAATGCATTTATAGCTGTCACTAAAAAACTGGACGTGACTGGAACGAAACTATAGGTTTTTTTTAATGAAGGGTTGCCAACCTAAACAAAAATGACCACCAAGTTCATGTGACAAAAACAGTGTTGACCAGTGTTATGTAAAGGCTTTTTAAATACCACTAATTAAAATCATGGCCCTTGGTCTGTTTGTATAGAAAATTGGTCCCGTCACTAATGGACAATTTTCGTGATTGTAAGTCAAAGTTTTAATGATCATTTCAGAAGTTCGCCGAAACGCTTTTAAACTTTGATGTGATTGGATTTATGAGTATCTTAGGATCTTTAAAACTTGGCTAATGGCGTTGTATTTATGATTTAAGATTAAAAACACGCATAAAAATTTAAAAGATGATAATAATATTTTAAGTACCTACTTTACAAATGAGGATAATTTACAACTAATAACTGATTTGTTATGACACGGATTTGAGTATAGAAATAAATTCAAGAATTTATTACCAATAAAGCAATCTCAAATTATTTTACAATGGAATAAGAGTAAATGTACGTCGTGTGGTATCCGGTTGAATAGAATAGACCAACCTCTTTCTTACCAAGGTGTTGTAAGGCGACTAAGGTAAGTTGATCCGCCGTGTGGTATCCGGCTGAGTAGAACTTAAAAAAAAACAATAAATAAAAAAAATGTTAGGGTTGGACAACCCTTATCAATTAGGGGTATGAAAAATAGATAGTAACCAATTCTCAGAGCTACCGAATATACATATAAAATTTCATAAAAATCGGTCAAGCCGTTAATGTTAACTAATATTGTGATACGTGAATTTATTTATAAGTCATCTCTATGGTTTACAATACTTTACTGTGGTGAATAAAATACTTGATCGATGTTATGATACTATGCTATCAATGAATCATCAGGCGTTTATTACAAAATATTAGAAATTTCTTTCTTCTGCATAAAACAGAATGGTACTCGGTTTATATATAATAATATGTCTTATTTTAAGTTAAATACAAACAAGGTTTTTGTCTATAACGATAACTCAAACTGCCATTTTTCTAGTTGTTGGGTTTGATTATTATCGCATGTGGTAAAATAGGTTTAATTTTTCACATTCTGGCAAAACGTACGTTAATAACAAATTAATATTTTAAAAACATCAATAGCAATCACTATTAACAAACTGCAAAACTAGCACTGACTGTTTTTATTATGGATTTTGCTCCTTATAACAAGTGAGATATGTCTCGAAGGACCGAACCAAAGTTCTTTATTGTACATTGAAATTACAATGTTAGAGATATAAAATCATTATGAACTTACGAAATTACGAACAACACTCAGTATAGTACCAAAATAAAACTAAAGTATGACAGACCTATTAATAGGGCAGGGTTATTAAAATGTCGAAACCATACTCGATTTCAAACTCATTACAAGGATGTTCGGGGTATTGTTCTTGCTTTTATATGGACGTTATAAACATGCATATTTTAACAGAAAACTGTGACTTAAATTTGAAATCATTATTAAATTTAAATTCTCCTCAATAAAAATTGGTGGTCTATTCTACTCAGCCGAATCACGGAGGGTCAACTTTCCTTAGTCACCTTTCACGACACCTCGGTAATAAATGAGAGTGGCTGAGTAGAATATATTCTACTCAGCCGAATACCACTCGGCATTTAACTAACTTTTACGTTTATTATAAGTTGTTCATATTGTGCTTCTTAACGTTTATTTATTGTATAATTTTGTCTGTTATTTTAAGTTTTGAGAACGTTTTATCTTAGATCTATCCTTTAATGAAATCTTTATTCATAATTAAAAATGTTGAGAAAAAAATCTAACCTGATGATACACAATTAAAGAGTGCATGAGAGCATCCTTAAATTCAACTATAAAATTATACGTTACTAGTAATATACCGCAGTTTCACCCGCGTACATACCGCTCTCATGGCAGTGCAAAGTCTACTAAGTCGGACTATAGATTTATTTTTGTTAACATAAAAGATTTAATTCTTATTTAATTACACTAACATTCATAATCTAATGCATATACAAATTTTATGACAAATTTTTTACACCTTATTACGGATCCCTATTTTTTTAAATATAATATAGCCTTTGTTGCTCAGTAAAGATGCAGGTTTCCAATGGTGAAAGAATTTTTGAAATCAGTCCACAAAAACTTGTGTGAAAACATTACAAACATACATACAAATTTTTCCTCTTTATAATATTAGTATAGATAGGTGAAGATAGATTTTTTTTTAAACCTGACTAAGTAATAGATGCACTGGAGTTTGTTTGTTGTGTGTATATCAAGCAAAGCCGGACTATCATTTAAAACAAGTATAACATACATTATAGCTCCATTTAAAGATATAAGTAAAGGTAGATCGGAACATAAGCCGGCGTTACCGCATCTAGTCACGCAACGTCTAAATAATTTATTGTACGAATGTTAATAGCGATATTTATCACGTTTGTATTCTTACATTTACTTCAAGTTGTACATATTACACTTAGTACAAGTAGATTACTATAAGTATAATTAAAATGTTTAGAAATTAAAGCTAACGCGCTTAATTACGCTAAATTCAAACTAACGCGCGCCAAAATAGCTAGAGATAAATAGAGTCAAAGCAATGAATGCGTGGCCGGGTCTACTAATCTATATATAAAAGTATGCCTAGTAAAAAAAAAGCGGCCTATCCCACTGCTGGGAATAGGCCTCTTCTCGCCGTTTTTGGATGGAAGGATTGGAGCTAAGACCTACCACGCTGCTCCAATGCGGTTTGGTAGGTTACACATATCTCCAGAATTCTCTAGAGATATGCAGGTTTCCTCATGATGTTTTCACCGAAAAGCGTGTGATAAATTGCAATTATCAATTAAACACATAAATTTTAACAAAAAAACTCATTGGTGTCTGCCCGGGTTCGTACCCGTGACCTCCTCGAAATAGTCGCAGGGAATTACCGCTGGGCTACCACAGCCACAAAGTATTTATATAAAAAGTATTAATATATAAAGTATGCCTGTTCATTATAAAATCCGAAACGGCTGGACCGATTTTAATGAAATTTTTAAATAATCTTTAGATTTACCCAGCGGATAATCCCGTAAACTTTGGTAACAATCGAAGCATTTTCTTTGAACTGTCAATAGGTTTTGTTTCGAAGGTAAGTCGAAACCAGACTAGCCACAGCAACGCATTTCGGGACTAGTAGTATAATATAAATTGCAAGTTTTTATATTAATCTAACTGGCAATTATCCCAGGACGTTCAACTTTAATTACTTTAACAGTACGAGTCATCATTCATCATTCTCCTGCCCTTATCCCACTCTAAGTGGGGTCGGCACAACATGTTAAACACTTGTTGTCACATGATTTGGCTACGTATTTTACGACCGGCCACCTGCCTGACGTCAACTTAACTAAGTCGTATTTTACGACACCTCGGTAAGGAAGAGGTTGGTCTATTCTACTGAGCCGGATACAACACGTCGATTTAACTTGCCTTAGTCACCTTTTACGACACCTCGGTAAGAAACGAGGGTGGTCTACTCTATTCAGCCGGATACCACACGGCGTTTTAAACAGTACGAGTGGCTACTACTTATTGTTCTAAATCTTACCTTCATGTAGGAGCCGCCATTCTTTTCGTCGCAATGCCTCTTAATATATCGTTGGCAAATATTAGACATTTTGCAATCCAAATAATCTGGAACAATAAATGAATTTAAGAAAGTTATATTTAATCATCAAAAATCATTATCATATTTATCATCATCATTCATCATTCTCTTTTCCTTATTCCACTCTAAGTGGGGTCGGCACAACATATTATAAACATGTTATCACATGATTTGGTTAGGTATTTTACGACCAGCCGTCTGCCTGACGTAAACTTACCTTATTCGTGTAAGAAAGACGTTCGTCTATTCTACTTAACCGGATAACACACAGGGGATCAACTTACTTTAGTCGCCTTTTACGACACTTCGTTAAGAAAGGAGGGGGGTCTATTCTACTCAGCCGGATACCACACGACGGGTCTGAATATATTTATAGTCTAAATAAAATTTATGAACTCAAAAACATAAAATCTTAACTAAGTAGCGATACTTAGATAAGACATATAAAATCCGACATATAAAATCCGCGAAGATTTTATATGTCAATATAACTCATTATTAAAATATCACAAATTTCATTTCATATGTCAAGATAAGCAACGACAGTAAATATGTTCTTGGAAAGAACGAACAATAAGTTAAAACAGAATAACTTGAGCGTGGCTCAGATTTCTTTCAATCTATTCTTGCATTTCATTTCTCGCTAACCACAACAAAATGAATTCCACACGGTGCAAGATTGTACAAACATTTGTCGAGACCGGGCTGCATTTAAAAACCTATGTATATTGTTTGAAAGTAATTTAAACTGACTAGAAGTGACTATAACTACTACAACTTATAACTACTAAAAGTATGCTTTACATTGCGAAATCCCATAGTACAAAAATTATAATAGAATTATTTTGCTATAACTTATATAAATTTAAGTAACGGCCAGTTACTTTCCCACTGTTGGGTATAGGCAACCTCTCTTCGTTTTTATAGAGAAGGATTGGAGCTATGACCTACCTCGCTGCTCCAATGCTGATTGGTAGGTTACACATATCCCTAGAAATCTCTAAAAATATGCAGGTTTCCTCACGATATTTTCCTTCACTGAAAAGCGTGTGATAAATTGCAATTATCAATTAGACACAAAAGTTGTAACGGTTATAAGTTTTTATTAAGCCTTTATTAACAAAATCTATGTAATGCTAAGTGCAGGAAACAATAACCGTTTTCATACCTTATATATATATATATATATATATATATATATATATATATATATATATATATATATATATACTATTATAACTCTTGTACTAACGCCGTGTGGTATCCGGCTGAATAGAATAGTACCACCCTCTTTTCTTACCGAGGTGTCGTAAAAGGCGACTAAGGTAAGTCGACCCGCCGTTTGGTATCCGGCTGAGTAGAATAGACCAACCTCATTTCTTACCGAGGTGTCGTAAAAGGCGACTAAGGTAAGTTGACCCACCGTGTGGTATCCGGTTTAGTAGAATAGACCACCCTCATTCTTACCGAGGTGTCGTAAAATACGACAGAGGTAAGTTGACGTCAGGCAGGCGGCCGGTCGTATAAACGCAGCCAAATCATGTAACAGCGTGTTTATAACATGTTGTGCCGACCCCATTTAGAGTGGGATAAGGGCAGGAGGATGATATAACTCTTGTACTACTATTTCAGTACCAAACCGTCAAAAAGTTTTATGTGTGGAATAAATAATATTGATATTATTAATGTCGAAGTTTGTGTCTTTAAATATTAGGTCCTTACATATGAAATTGGCGTTTTTTCCGTACTGGCCACTTTGATCTCAAATATTACCTTTATGGTTAGAAATTCCAAATTCAAATTCATACAGCTATTTACTCATGCATTTGTGTTTCAAACCTCCTAATTCATTTGTTTTTTCTTCTTTTGTTTTTTCTTTGTGTCACTCTGTTTACAAAATGGAAAACATGAAATATCGCGTTATTTACGAGTATGATTTCCACCGTGGCACCAGTGCTGCAGAAACGGCTCGAAGGATTAATGACGTGTATGGTGACGGTGTCGCAAAAGAAAACACAGTGCGTTTTTGATTCCAGCGTTTCCGTTCTGGAAATTTCGACCTGCAGAACAAGCCTCGTGGACGGCCGGAGACCAAAGTTGATAATGAAGAATTGAAGGCTATTGTGGAAGCGAATCCATCGCAAACCACGTCTGAGTTTGCTGCAGGCTCCGGTGTTAGTGATAAAACTATTCTAATCCGCTTGAAGCAAATTGGGAAGGTGAAAAAGCTTGAATGGTGGGTACCTCATGAATTGAGTGAAGCAAACCGACAAACGCGCGTCGACTGCTGCGTTACGTTACTCAACCGGCACAATAATGAAGGAATTTTAAATTGAATCATTACCTGTGATGAAAAGTGGATCCTCTACGATAATCGGAAGCGCTCATCGCAATGGCTGAACCCTGGCGAACCAGCCAAATCCTGCCCTAAGCGAAAATTGACTAAAAAAAAGTTGCTGTGTGTTTGGTGGACTAGTGCCGGTGTCGTTCACTACAGCTTTCTTAAATCTGGCCAGACGATTACGGCAGATATCTATTGTCAGCAACTGCAAACCATGATGGAAAAGCTAGCTGCTAAACAACCGAGGCTGGTCAATCGCTCTAGGCCACTGCTGCTTCAGGACAACGCTAGACCACACACTGCACAACAGACGGCTACCAAATCAGAGGAGCTTCAATTAGAATGTCTTAGACATCCACCGTACTCTCCGGACCTTGCTCAAACAGATTACCATTTTTTTCGCAATTTGGATAACTACTTGCAAGGAAAAAAATTCAACTCCGATGGGGCAGTCCAAACCGCCTTCAAAGATTTTATTACTTCCTGCCCGAATGGTTTTTTAGTAAGGGGATCAATGAACTACCTATGAGATGGCAAAAGTGCATACTTAGCAATGGTACATACTTTGATTAATTAAATATATTTCATTTAAAAAAAACGACTTTATGTTCCTCCCATAGAAAACGCCAATTTCATATGTAAGGACCTAATATATGCATGTCTACTTGACAGGAAGACACGTTAGAACCAGGATTTAATACCTTTGCAGTAAACACAGTCACAGGCAAAAACTGATAATAAAAATATATCCCGAATTTCCTCTCCAGAGAAGTAATAAACGAAATTATTATCGGTATTTGTAGCCAAAATTTTAATAATCTCCAAGACAATATTTAATTATTATACTTATTTGTTAAATAATCTTGCAAAGTATCACTGATATTTGATTGTAATCACCAACACAAATAAAAAATTCTGGTGTTTCACTTTTTTTTTTATCAATTGAAATATTTTTATTTTAAGTCACATCTAGTAATGAATATATTTTGTATCGCGGTAGTAAACAACGGTCCGGCGTCGACAAATTTAATTCACGCGCATCCGGAATGTGTAATCGAAGAAGCATTATACACAAAATCATAAGTATGTACGTAGGGGATATTATTATACAGGAAATAAGACTTGAGATTATACATTTATTTTTTCAAAAGCTCCACTTACAATTTGTTTATATTTTCTATAATAAATATATGAGATAATCTATTAACTTTTAAATAAATACTTAAATACATAAATATAATCAAACTCGAAGAAACAACAATTTTTTTCAAAAGTTTTGGCTCTCGACGAGAATTGAACTCCCGATTCTCGGAGCTGAAAGCAGGGTTACTGACACCTGCGCCAACGGGCCAATACATTTAAATAAACATAGGCTTTAAGATTTTAGAACTTCTCTTTAATCTTGTCTTTAGTTCTTTTAAGAACTTACTGTTACATTTGGGCAGATTATTTTGTACTCATAAAATCCGAGAAAAGACACAGGCCCCCAACAAAGAAAATATACTGAGCATAGTGCACCTTATATACAGACTAGCATTAGATAAATACAAGTTGAATAATAAAAAATTATATTCATTTTAAGTCATTTATTTATCAAATTTTTACAGTATTCAAACAGAGTTACAATTAAAATATGTACCTTCCCCTAAATACAAAAACACTTGCATACTATGTTCTACAGATAACACAAACTTTCTTTTAGTTTAAAATAACGAAAATTTGTATGAGTAATGTATGTATCTTTGCTTATGTGCACTTGTACACGTGTGTGTGAATATTTGTCATGCAAGAACGGAAACAAAATAAATATCTAGCAATTAAAAAACAATTTCTTTTTGATACCAAGCAACAATTACAAAGGTATATTTAAGTTTTTACTTTACTTATTCTGCTTCTTTTTCTGATATTGCTATCTTTAATATTTAAATGAGTTAATCTTGTATGTATAATACATATTTTTCTGAATTTTGGAAACGGCACCAATTTTCAAACGGAATTTTCATGAAATTCACCATGTGTTAGTTTTTTTGGAATCGATCTAGCTATGTTGATTTATCCCTGTTTGTGTTCTGATTGTAAAGCATAAATTTGCTATCATGTGTCAAGTGATAATAGCGCAATGATAAACGGGCGTATTAAATATGGGAAAATACCCGGGTTCGCGTCCCAAATGTCAGCGACCCTTTCTTTTTTAATTGCATTTTTTTCTATCATTTAATAAAATTACCGATCAAGGCTCCGGTCTCCCAGTTACTGTGTATTAATTATTATCAAATAGTAAGTCAGTAGTGCAGTGTGGACATTTCGTGAAATAAACTATGTCCAGCAGTGAACGTCTTTCGTTTAAAGAAGAAGAAATAGAGAAGTAATTCGCAAAATATAAATCATACTCCTCAATCGTCAATAGAAATTCGTGCAGCAATTTGTTTATTTGCTGAAATGAAACATTGCCCTAAACTTGACACGTCCCCCACGTTTAACAAAATTGCTCCCAACTCAGTTTAAGTCTCATAGTTAAATGTAAGCAATTTCCTGGTTACCAAAAATAAGTGCCGTTTCACAAAAAGGGCGATTGTCAACATTTCACGCCACTCGTGCGTATGTTTCTTGTTTTAGTGTTTTAGAAATTTAGATGAAGTTTTCATCCCATTGCATATAACATCCATACTAATATTACAAATGCGAAAATAAGTCTGTATATCTGCTAACAGTTCACGGCTCATCCGCTGGAGCAATACTGATGAAATTTAGTACTTTTAAAGCAAATATACCAGGCTAATATTTAGGACCATAAAAATCCCGTTTTTTTATCGGCAACAGTAAAAAAGACAGGTCATAATTGAGAGTACTTTAACGCTGAAA
Organism: Morpho helenor; assembly: GCA_029227775.1. NCBI lineage: Eukaryota > Metazoa > Arthropoda > Insecta > Lepidoptera > Nymphalidae > Morpho > Morpho helenor. Next base: position 10,385,964 of record JARGCU010000037.1, on the reverse strand, counting down.
TTGACGTGTATGAAGTCGCGAGTACACGTTGTATTTAATAAATGCAATTCGCAAACTAAGGAGTAGTCAAAAAATAAAGTAGTAATATTTGGAACTTTTTTGTACTGATATGATCTCTTCGACGCATTATACGATCAAAACGTCCAAGTAAAAATATGAAAATACGAAACTTTATTTCAATTACTACATCAGTCGTTTTATTAATTTAAAATTATTTATATATAATCACTAACAGATATAACTAACAGAATAGATATCACTAACATATATCTTCAGAAAATAATTTGTAAGTGTGGGAAGTTTCTTACCCAATATTTACCATATATATATATATACCCAATATTTATATTGATTCCAAATTATTTGTATTTGTTATGTTTCATAACGAGATAAATATAGATATATTCTCAACAGAATTCTTTAATGAAAAATGTACCAAAACGTCCACAATAGTATGTGTTGGTGGATTACAAAGGTGTACGGAACGTGCCGATTCAGTTATAATAGAGAGGATGATCCCGTTCCCTGTTTTGCAAATGAAACAACCTGTATTTTCAATGTAAGTTAAAATGCTGCATCAGAAAACTTTCTTGCGAGTATTCAATAGAAGCTTGTTCACAATAAATGTTAGGATTAACTAAATATAGATAAGTATTTTTTTTACACTAGTTACATTTATTGTTACCATTGGACAGAAGTTACAATAGAATTGTTTTGTTGTAATCCGCGTTTGTTAAGAGAATCTATGTAATGCTAAGTGTGTGAAGCAGGCAACGTTCACGTACATTATACATGCAGGGCAAGTCACCATATGTAGCAAAAAAAGGCCGCCATCGCCAACACTATGCACACTCACTACCGCTACCTCTACCATCGTTTCGCCTCGAAACAGAAACATCATAACAGTAGGATAGGCTCCACGAACAAAATCATAATGCATTACGGATTACAGTAAAATAAAACAACGCCTGTTTCTATAAATCATTTAATGAGGTACCGCTTCAATTGTGTTCCTACAACCTACTTCGTTATTTATATAAGATTAGTTCAACCCCCACCATACCATTGATTTCCCCTACAAACACTTGTGCCAAACCGAAATTTACTTACTCGTTAGTTAGGTTTACCACCTAACTCTTTTAACAAACGCGGACAACACCAAAGTAATTCTATTGTAACTTCTGTACTATGGAATGCCACAAAGTAACGCCTCCTTCTATAAATCATTTCAATTAAAAGACAGTGACATTTTAGCGGCCACGACGCGACCAAATAAACGGTAGGCAGCCCAGATTATAGGATTGTTGGGGCGTTTTGTACCCACAATTTATTTGATTTTAACCAACCGCCGTTTCTATAAATACATTTTATGCACTGGCCATACAAATAATCAGTAAACGCCACGATTGTACAACGGCATCCGCCTCTTAATGAAAAAAGGGATATCGCTCTGCTCCAATATTAGACTAAAAAATTCCTTTCATCATCATCGTCCTGCCGTCCCACTCTAAGTGGAGTCGGCACATCTTGTTATAAACATGTTCTTACATGATTTGGCTACGTATTTTACGACCGGCCGCCTGCCTTACATCAAATTACCTTAGTAGTATTTTACGACACCTCGGTAAGAAATAGGGTGATCTATTCTACTTGACCGGATACCACACGGTGGATCACTTTCCTTAGTCGCGTTTTACGACATTTCGGTAAGAAATGAGGGTGGTCTATTCTACTCTGCCGGATACCACACGGCAGGTCGACTAACCTTAGTCGCCTAAACGACACATCGGTAAGAAATGAGATTGGTACCGTTCTATTCAACCGGATACCACATGGCGTATTAGACCCGATTTCCCTTATGCTTACATTAAATACAATAGAATTGTTTTTACACAAGCACTACACACATTCACTACGACAATCTCAACGATCGTTTCGGCCCGTAACCGAATAATCAGTAGAAAGGCTCCTCGACAAAATCACAACCCATTGCAATTATAAGGTACTGGTAATATCCCCTGGTTTCACCCGCGTACATACCGATCTCATGGCAGTGGAAAGTCCACTAAAAGTAGTTATATTGGCATAACTATAGTAGTTGGATATATGGAATCGCGGACTTTTTTGTAGATATTGATACATTCTATAATTCTGTAGAATATTGTTTTGTCCTATCATCAATAGTTTTCGCAGCGCACGCGATGATAGATTTTTATGTTGCTCAGTAAAGATGCAGCTTTCAAATGGTGAAAATTTTTTTGAAATCGGTCCAGTTTTTGTATGAAAACATTAAAAACGTACGTACAAATTTTTCCTCTTTATAATATTAGTATAGATGAATGATGAGCTGATGAATGATGAATGCTTAGCATTACATACATTTTCGTAACAAAGCGGATTATATCTACGTATTACAAATACAAAATACAAATTTTGAAAAATATCGTTGCATACGCATTAAATATGGTTTAAAAAATGAACAATATAAAAAATAATTAGATCCATTAAAATTTATATCCTTGGCGCCCTTCTTTTTATTCAGAGGAAATGAAGGGTGAACTTCGTCTGACAATCATTAATTTACTTCCTTCAGGTTCATTAATTTTACAATAAAGATTTCAAACAATTCTAAAAGTGTTGTCACTTGAAAAAATGTTCCGCAATATTATGATTTTTTTTTTAATTAAACGATCCGACTTGGATCCGTTTGGCATAATAAATATGCATGTTCAACTTGTTTAAAAGCAGTTATATCACTGTATCTATTTAATATAATTATACTTATTCATTGGTACTTCTATTACTTTACACTTGGTATTCTAAATTTGGCTACTTTTCTTCAATGTTTAACATTAATTAGTTTTTTTATTTATTTTGAAAAGCTTTCATAATAACTTAAATTCTTAGAGCTGACGATTTACAAGCATTTTACTACATCAGATTTTATAAAGTTGAAAGTTACTAAAATAATTACATCATAAAGAAAAGTATTAGTAGGTAAAAAATAAAGTTAAAAAGATCCTGACGACTCTAAAATTGTATAAAAGTTTCTCCAAACTTCGTTTACTTTAGAAAGTTTAGTAATATGTTATAATAAGTATGTAATATAAGGCAAATGTCTGCAAGCAGCTATAATATTTTCTAAGTATTCTTTGCAAACTATCTCAGGTAAATTTAATACTTAAAGTTCATTATACAAACAATTTTGCATGCAATTTCAATTATCAAAGCTAACTAAACAATGTTAAGTTATGATGGGATATTTATGATAAAGTGGAGGTTTTTGTTCGATAAATATGTTCAAGTTACTACATCAAGTAAGTTCAGTTTAAGTTTAATCGTAGAGAACAGCAATTATCATTCTATAAGTGCAAAAACGGTTAATAGGTGAAACACGCTCATTTTCCAGAAACAGGCGTCACATTCAATCACCATTTCAGGTATAATTACTTGAGTAAGAACTACGAGCTATTAGAAGCGTCTATGTCTTTAACTGCATCAATTTTCTAATATCTTTTTCTTATCCTATTTAACATTAGCTCCAGAATGATTCTATGTTTGATATTTTTTATCCTCGTTCGTCAAGTTCTTGACATATTATTTGTAATATCTGGGTGGCCGAGCCTTGCTCGGTATTTTTTCACAAAATAAAAAAAGAAACTTAAAAAAAAAAGATAGAAAAAAGAAAAAAAAAAGATAATAGGGTAGGTAGGGCTCGATCCTAGGTATTTTCATTTCTCGCGACCACCCGTTCCCCGAATAAGCTACGCTGACTTGTTAATGGCAAAATTTCATTTTAATAGAAATTTTTAGTATTTTTTAATGCCCAAAAACAGGGATAAAATGTTTTTTTTGACATGACAACGTCTTAAATTAGGTTGCGGCTTGGAGTCACTCATGAAAAAGTGTAACGCCCGCTCACGTCTGTTACGATGAGTCACCGAACGAATGAGAGGCCCGCCGGACTGGCGAATGCCTTCCATCTCTCTCCCACTCCAATCCATCACATTTAAAAAGACGTTGTCACGTAAAATCTTTGCCCGTAAAACCGACTTTACAGGCAACCGTTTTTTTAAAATAAATCCTAGCTAGATCGATTTTTCTCTCCCAAAACCCGCTACATGCTGAATTTCAGGAAAATCGTTGGAGCCGTTTGCGAGATTCCGAATATATATATATATATACACAGATGAGTATCGATGTTTAATCTTCTCATTATCTTTTTTATTTGAGTTTCATAGATTCTCTTAACCAACGCGGATTACAGCAAAATAATTATATTGTAACTTCTGTACAATGGTAACAATAAATGGAAGTAGTGTGAAAAAAATATGATTATTACATATCTATATTTATTTAATCCTAATATTTATTGGAATTGCTTGCTTGCTTGTATAACTAACGATATAGGTTGTAGGAACACAATCCTACCATTCATGCGAACCAGGTACGTCAGTGCTCAGCGGTACCTCATTAGGCAACCAGCCCGCTCGTTTGTCAGCGCTCGTTTCCGAATAACGTCGAGCTTTTTTATTAACGCCAATTCCTCGAGCCTTAACGAGAGTAATTTTTATTCGCCGGCTTTTGGGTTTGCGACGTGTGTTTTCGTTAGGTTAGATTTATTACTGAGATGTATCACCACAGCGTTTACGGTTTTATATGTATTACACATACAACATTTAAAAATAATCATTTGACACGAATTAATGTTAATGAATGAATAATGAATGTAGTAAAAAAAAACGGTTGCCTGTAAAATCGGTTTTACGGGCAAAGATTTTACGTGACAATGTCTTTTTAAATGTGATGGATTGGAGTGGGAGAGAGACGCAAGGCATTCGCCAGTCCGGCGGGGCTCTCTTTCGTTCGAAGACTCATCGTAACAGACGTGAGCGGGCGTTACACTTTTTCATGAGTGACTCCAAGCCGCAACCTAATTTAAGACTTTGTCACGTCAATAATAAAATTTATTCGAAAGTAATGCATTATGTTGCTACAATCTGCGATTAAGATGAAAATGCACTATTCGTGTGCACAATACATTCCGATTTGCGTTTTAGATTTTTCTGTTGATTAAGCTGTGATAGACCAGCAGTATAACACCGTGCGACTCTTTTGAGGATGTCGCAGGTTCAAACCCAGTATAGGCCCCACTGAGTTTCTATTAAAAACTTGTGTCTAATTGATAATTGCAATTTATCATACGCCTTTCGGTGGTGGAAAACGTCGTGAGGAAATCTACATATCTCTGGGGATATGTGTAACCTACCAATCTACCTACCAACCAACCGATGGAAATATTTGCAAGATTGGAAATTGACAGAAGCTACTGTTTTGTTCAAAGATTACAGTCCACGCGAACGGGTAAAAGCTAGTCCTACTTCCTACTAATATTGTAAATGTCAAAGTTTGTGAGTATGGATTTATGTTTGTTACTCTTTTACGGCGAACATGCTGAACCAATATCGATGAAATTTGGCACAAATTTTTGACACTGGGGTAACATATAATAGAAATCCTGTCAATTCTACAGGAATAGGATGACATAGAAAAGTGCCATCTATTGTCAACCTATAACTTGACAACAGTCCACGCGAATGAAATTGCGGGTAAAAGCTAATTGTCAATATATGCAAATAAATACGATAAATTCTATTCTATTAAATAAAATAAAATAAAATCCATGACAGTAGGTAAGTTTTTACATCGTGCATGATATATTGTTGAGGACTTCTCTTAAGCTTAATAAAGCCTGTTTCAGAAGTCCTCACTCTTCCGTAACACCTGAGTTAAATATATATTTTTTGTTTAAATTAATAGCATATATAGATTTATATAATAAACTAAATAAATATGTGTTATAGCATTAGGTAATATAATATTAATAAAAATAGGTACTAGTATTAATAAAACACTCATACAATTTTGAAAATTTATACGCGACGTCTTAAAGTCACCCCACATTCTATTTTGAATCCCCATACGTCTGCACATTTGCACCCTCCGCATATTCAGCTGCATTAACACGGTACACCGACACCACCGCATTTTTCATACGTCACTTTCATGTCCCGCCACGGAGAAACTGTCATTTCCAACGCACATATATGTATATCTTTTATATAACGCATCCTTTTAGCTATGGCGCATGTAGCAATCGCGCGACTAGTTTTTAAGGTATATATTATGTAAGGATATTAGCTAATATAATAATAATTGCAGATCTAAAAAATAATGAGTGCCATAATATACAGATTTAAAATAATTTTGCTAATTATGCTCTCAGGTAAGTCCAGGTAATATACCGATACACAAAACTAATACATATCCATATCTTGGAATAGATTTAAAAAGATGGCGCTTTTACTACTATTTTAATATATTTATTTATATCTATTTGTAGAGTTAATCGCCATTTTGAATTATATGGACTGGACAATATTATTATATAATGTAACAAATCATTGAAAAATAGGAACCTCTGCGTATTTTGCCAGCATTAGTAAGTACTAAGTACTCGTAGCATAAAATCCTACAAACATTTATTTACTAAAAAATCGTTAATATATCTTTCTAAATAAAAAAATGATACTATTTAAATATATATTCAAGGTATAATGTCGTGTGGTATCCGGCTGAGTAAATTAGACAACCCTCATTTACTACCAAGGTGTCGTAAAAGGCGACTAAGTCGAGTTGAGTCGGCCAGTTGTAAAATACCTAGCCATAACATGTTACAACATATTTAAAGTGTTTGTTGTGTGTTTGTATTGTTTTGCCAACCCCACTTAGAGTGGAATAAGGGCAGAAGGATGATGATAATGTTGATATGAGAATTAATAAATTGCTCTCAAATGTCACGACAATAGTTATAAAATCGCGTAACGAAGATCATAATGTTGCAAGTGTGCGTAGTTTCTAACTACCCTCGTGTATCAGCGGCAGATGCATTTGAAGCAGTTTTGAGCATCCAAGTGTTTGACATAAACATCAAATTAAAAACACTTGAAGGCTATTTTAAGATGCAAGTAAACGGTAAAAGTTGTAATCAAAGTGAATGAGATCCTCTTGTTACTTTTTATATTCTAGATTATTCTCTCTATGTTCTCTATTTTAATTTTGGCACTATGTTGATTAGAGCAATGACTATGGAAGAAATTCTATAATTTATAGCAGTAGGCTTAACTGTGCGGTATTGCGAAAACTACGCAAGCACTACACACATTCACTAAGACAATCTCAACGGTCGTTTCGCGCCGTTGACACAATCGCAAAGCTTTGTCATGTGTGTTCTTGTGTAATGTGCCGTTTGTGGTAGTGTCTTGTGATGTCTTAACTAATGCTGCATGCCTAAGGTATGAGAACGGTTTTGCTTCCTATACAAAATAATTATAGCAAAATAATTCTATCATAACTTTTGCAGTGTATTTAACTGATTTGATAATTTCTTTAGCTCGATTTTAGTATAAAACAGACAAAAAAAATAGATGAAGATGTTCGTAGTCCTCATTACATGACTGGATTACCGGTTGCAATGGAGCCATTTCAACATAGTTGGTATACTTAATATACCCAGTTACTCATAAAACTTTCAATCTCTCTTTTATAAACATCCGATACTTTACATAACTAATTATTGCAGACCTAGGATATGTATTTTATGTAATATATATGTGGAATATTGGTCTCGTCATTGTCGGTTGAGGGAATAGAACTTTTCAATAATGGTTAAATCACACATACATACATGTGTGATTTAACCATTATTGAAAAGTTCTATTCCCTCAACCGACAATGACGAGACCAATATTCCACCACGATAAATATTACACAACGACCAATCAACCGAATTTCGACCCATTAGTAAACATGTACCAGTTACTTATAGGTATGCAAAAAACTTCTTTAGCGCGGCAGAACTCAGTACAGCGCCATCTAGTGGAAATAGCAAAAACGGCGCCGACAATTATTAATTTATCGACCACTTTAAGGATTAAAGGTCAAAGTTCACACAATATGTATCGGGTGTATTAGGCGAGATAGTTATGCTGATACAGATATATATAAGGACTAACCAGACCAAGTTTGCGTTGGCAAATTCAAGGGCATTGGGCAATTTACAGTACAAGCTTTGTACCCATGAGAATTATAATGAAGGGATATATATTTCCGAGAAACCAAACGTAATAGCTAAATATCAAGGTCTACTACTGTAAATTGTATTTGCATTATAAATTATCCTAGCATTTAATTTGTTTAAACTACATACATAAAATTATAATTTAGTTATCTGCATCGATCCAAAAATGTCCTTCCTTTTTCCAAATGCCCATGCATTTTTAAATCGACTATTTTAGTACATAGAAAAGTAACGGCTTGTTAATATCTGCTAATACTGCTAGACATAGGTCTCCACTATCCATTTTAAAGGAGAGAAGTTTTGGAGCTAAGACCTACCACGCTGCTCCAATGCGGATCGGTAGGCTACACATATCTCTAGAATTCTCTAGAGATATGAAGATTTCCACGCGATGTTTTCCTTCACCGAAAAGAATTGTGATAAATTGCAATTATCAATTAGACACATAAGTAGGTGCGGATTTTTTACAAATAAATAAATCACAGCTTTATACCTATTCAGTTCGAAATTAGTAGTTTTATCAAAATCGATCATTTCTTACGAAAAATAAAGAACCTTTATCAAACATCTGCAAGCCATCAGTCAAGTCGGGAAATCGAGCGCAATCTGTAATATTATTTCTATTGGTAGTCGATTACCCGATCTATCTACCTTGACACCTGCTTTACCTTTAAATTCTCTTTGACAGCCCTAAACGTTGATCGATGCTTGCTCGTAATGGTACGAAATTCGATTTTAACACAGTTTTGATTTAAAAGGAAATGCCGTGTAGTATCCGGCTGAGTAGAATAGATCACCCTCCTTTATTACCGAGGTGTCGTAAAAAGCGACTGAGGTAAGTTGACCCACCGTGTCAGTTGAGTAGAATAGACCACCCTCTTTCTTACCTAGACTTCAGTTCTAGTTATTAAGTTGACGTCAGGCTGACTGCCGGTCGTAAAACACGTAGTCAAATCATGTGACAACATGTTTATAACATGTTGTGCCGACCCCACTTAATGTGATATAAGATCTGGAGGATGATGATGATTTTAAAAGGAAATGAAAAGAGGATTAGCTACTTATTCATATAATTTTAATTATAAATATATGGGACACTTACACACACGGTTGTCCGTCCCCAAAGTAAGTAACTTAATACTTGTGTTATGGGTGAGAGACAACTGGTGAATATATACTTATATATTTTTTAAATACAAATATACACCCATATAAAAAACTTACAGTAATATAGAAAAAAATTTAAGGCCTTATTAAAGACTACAGTTGTTAATACTAAAAAGTAACTTCGGCTATATGACCTATATATCTAAAAGGTAATTTATTACAGCCCCTCTCTAATTTCTATCTTATTCTATGGGGTTGCAATTGAAAAAGCAACCGATATTTTTTCCACCTATGGGTCTACTAAAGAATTTAACATCGACAAATAAAGAGGGGTCGAACGCGGTCTACAAATGCCAAGGACACCGATTAAGTAGAATCAAGTATGGAAGAGGCAAGCAAAAACTAATATAAGTTTTTTGTCTGTTTTAGTTTCTACACTATTAACTGTTAAATTATACAGTGTAAGACCAGAACGTTTAATACAGCTACCATAAATGGCAACACTATAATAATAAACACAAAATGGAACTTGTACAACAATTAAAAAACGTCTATACGCGTTTGTTGAATGGTGTATACTTTAAAAATAAAAAAAGAACTGTTAATGGTGTCGCAAAACACATTTTTCTTTAAATATTTATATTGAACGAGTAGAACTCATCTTTTTCCAGGCCTTATCCTATTCTAAATGGGGTTGGCACAACATGTTATAAACATGTTGTAAGATGATTTGGCTAGATATTTAACGATCGGCCGCCTGCCTGACGTGAACTTACTTTAGCCGTATTTCACGACACCTCGGTAAGAAATGAGGGTGGTCTATTCTACTCAACCGGATACCACACCGCGAGTCAACTTCCTTAGTCGCTCTTTACGACACCTTGGTAAGAAATGAGGGTGGTCTTTTCTACTTAGCCGGATACTACACAGCGGGTCAACTTACCTTAGTAGTAGAACGAGTAGAACTAACTTCTTTTTATTAAACAGCTACAACACGTTGATAAAATAATTCTTGCAATTATGTGTTCATCTGAATACAGATATAGTTCTAAGAAATGAAATGCTTGAAGAGAAATATAAAATGAAAATTCTCCGAAACTTGTATTGTACTTCTGGTACAGTACTTTCTGATGCGTTCATATTTATTCAAGATTGCTTTAATCAACCAGCGTGGCGGAACATTCAGAAGACCAAATTGTAAACTCCAAGGTTTAATAATATAAGGCTGGATGCTTCTGCGGTTAAATGTCCTACCCGGTAGGTATGAGTGGTAACAGCGTATATCAGATAGATAACAAAATATAACAATAAAAGTATTTGTAATGTAAATAATGTTACCACATTAATAAACTTTATATCTATGTGGTGAGAATTTTATTGGCCGCCTCCTGATATATTGTGGACCGCGGCGGCAATCGTAAATCTGGGTGGAAAATAAATAATTTAAAGTAATAAAACCCGGGTGCCGTACGTTTCGTGTCGAAATGGTGCAATTTGTACTTTTATTTTATTTAAATTAATTAAATTGTTCAAGATATTGAAATAGGTTATCCCGGAAGCAATTAAATGTAATTAGTAGAAATGTTTATAAGTCCCCGGTCCCGTGGGAATTTCATAACAAAAAGTCTCATACTAATTTTTTCATACAATGTTGTATAAAATTTTAAGTCATTTGTTGCTTATTTTAATTTTTTGTCTGAGTCCTTTGTTACAAATTTGTATACTCTCATGTAAATACGTATTTTCTTCGGATCTTTTTTATTAAGTAAGTAAGTAAGTTTATTCAGCCTAAGCTGTATAGAGAGTAACAGAAATGTATGGACATTTCTATAATAAACATCATGGTCACCTCTTTATCAAAGTTTGGCCTTATATCTCAATCTAAAATACTACTTTAGCTTGAAGCATTGTCATAAGGTTTTCTTACCTACAATATTCTAATTCCATCTCAGATATTACAGATTTCACAGATAAATTAATTAAGTTGAAATCGTTATATTAGTATTTATGTACAAATCACTGCGCAAGATGACCGCGCCTATAAACCTGTTATAAACTATTACTTATCTTCTAAATATATGTAATCTTTAGTTTAAACGTTATTATATTACAAATTTATCAAAATGATGAAATTTATTCATATTACGTCATGTAGGTGTATAATTCCTAAGACTACACTTTTCTTGATATGAAAAAATAATGCATTACTGTTTTTTATTACAAAATAACGTGTCAACCTAATTGTTGCTAGCAGGAAGGTATAACATTTATTACAAAATTTGTGATGTAAATTAAACTTTAATTCCATAATAATAACAACGATTATTGTCTGTATAAAAATGATTATAACTAGAACGCAGAATATAAATTACGAGGAAGTGTATGGCTTTCTCGCTTTCGTTCTTTTTCTAAGGTTTTTTATGCCGAAGTACGATATAAAACAGCCAATGCATGATTATCTCTAACGGTTGGAATTTATTTGATTTTAATAATATTCGTGAATTAAAATACATATCAATATCTTCTAACACTTAAGCTTCATTGATTTCTATAATTCATCATGCAATTAACAGTGAAAGAAACAACAAAAATGGAACCTACATATAAAGAACTACATAGCCCATAACAGTTTCTGGTATATATGAAAACTATCAATCCATATTTCGTCAATCCAAGGTTGGTAATCTTTACACTAGGAGAAGAACAGTAATAAGTAACCTGGGAAGTTCAATTTGAACCACTTTCCGGTGTCCGATTAAACTGAAATTTTACATACTGATCCAATTCTAATCACAATGCATGTTTATGACAAGCATAACCTGATGCTGCTGTCAGGATTGCCTACAGACTCAACTCCTCAACGAGTAACAGTAGGGACTGAAATTTTGTTAAAATCTTTTTTAACTTGAGTTGTTTTTGTGTAATCACACATAAAAACAGAAGTTAGCCTCATTTGCTTTCTCTTTTTTTTTCGATGAAGACATTTCAGACTGGCTGCTCAAGTATAATCTATGTCATTCATAGGGTTCAGAATATATATACTTGTATTTCATCTTATGATTTCAAAATCAATTTGTGTCTACTTAAAGTGGAGTATAGAGCAATTTGTCAAATAGCCGAGATAATGTGGGTATGTAACAATTTGCAATATCGTGACCATAGTTATGATTAGAAACAATGAAATGAGTGCGCAATGAAGTCAACAGGGCGTAACTCATCTTGTTCACCATTGTTTCATACCTCTCAAATTGTCATCCAAGCCGCCCCTCTTCAAACGCAATTTTTATAAAGTATACCGTTACAACCTTCACTCTTTTAATGTAACATGAGCTCTATGCGACATTTCATGTGCTTAAGTGTTTGTGTTTATACCATCTGTTTACATTATGCGGTTGCATTCTTTTAGTATGTTATAGAAGTAACAATGGTGCTCTATAGTTGTGTTATAATAAATAATGGGTCCATGCGGATATTTACATCATCGGCGTAACTGGACCATAGGACGCCGTCACCGGGCGGCAAATCATTGTAATCGGATATGTTGCCGCCAGCCCTTAGGAATAGCTATTTAATTTAATCATTCTGTCCTTAGCATCGAGCTAGGATAGACACTTTTAGTTATAGTTAGAATGTAATTATTATAATAAAATAAATTAGTTTAGAATATTCTTTCCTTAGCATCGTGCTAGAAAAGATGCCTTTTAATTTGTAATTAGTTTGTAGTTTTTGTATAAAATAAATTAGTTTTAGTAATCTGGGTTTTCTTGAATCGTCCGACACCGACTTCTGTAATTGGCGCAGTCGGTAAAGGATGCTTTAAGCCGTTTTGGGGTAGATTTTGGTTAGGAATTCCAAAATTGAAGACCTAAATTTTCAAATTTCTACCACGAGCGACGGAGCATTAAAAGAACCAGAAGTTTGGAGCGGAGGATAATCCGAAAATCGATATTCCCGAGTACCAGATTCTTGCCCAGTAAGTACACAAAAATCTTTTCTGTGTCTTGCCTTTTATCCTTAGTCCTTACCTATAAGCTACCAAAATTTTTTATCCTAAGCAAAGTACCTCTGTGGGGTTTTCGCGTGCTAAAATCGCCCGGAGCCTTCAGTTGGACAATAATAGAGACATTAGTTTAAATTTAGTTAGTAATTCTAGTATTTTTAAACGTTTTTTAGATAATTTAGATAATTATAGACATAGATGTATTATGTAAGTCTAAATCCTGATAATGAACTATCGAAGCTTTGTCTCATTAACGGGATCTTAATAAAATCACAGGGCAAGCCGCGCGTATAATGAACTCGAATGGGATATCTGAGGATTGGGATAGTATAAAGAAAATTTTAGTAAATAATTTTTCAGACCGCTTTATATTATGACCTTATGCTAGCCACGCAGGGAAATAATTCGCCGCAAGAATTTTATGACCGTTGTTTAAATTTATTTAGCACTATCATGACATAGGTTACGTTACATGAAAATATTACAATCACTATAAAGGCATAAAGGACTCTATATAGAAAGTTAACACTGCAAGCTTTTGTCCGGGGATTAAAAGAACCACTGGGCTCACGGATTAGATGCATGCGTCCTGATAGGGTAGAAAAGGCTCTCGAGTTCGTACAAGCGGAGTTACATGTCATATACTTACAGAATTGTAACGATTATGTTTATAAAACGTCAATGATTCAGATCAATGATACAGGTCAATGATAAACGCATTTTGCATGAGTTCGATATGTTAATCTAATTAAGTACGTTTAATTAAGTTTCAATATGTTAGTCTAATTAAGTACGCAAAATTTGCGCAGTATCTAACTATAATAACCGAAAATATTGAAGATATCTCGATGAACTTATAAGAATAAAAAATATGCTAGTGTTTATTCGTACCTCGAGTATTCATCATCTAATGTTAAGTATTACAGTTTTAATAATATGATTAAATTTACGGCAAAGACCAATTAATATATTTAGAGATTAGAAAATATTGAGATTTTATTAAGCCTGGCTATTATTACTCTGAAAATAAAATAGTAATTATATTTATTTTTTTAAAAACCCGTTAGCTAGCCGTAAAAAGATAGCTGCTAGGTACACTAAAGATAAAGTATTAGCAAACTTATCCATACATATTTATACATCCCGCAAACGTGCACCAGTTGCTAAAAATAGACTAAAAAGAGTGCCTAAAAGTGAAAATTGTTACAGGGTAATTCTTATCCTGATCGTTCTTCTAGTATGAGTCCACGGGACAAAACTTAAATTACTTTATTTTAATCTTAAAAAAAAATAGTATATATTTAAAATAGAATTATAATATAAAGTAGTATTATACTTAAGTTTCCAATATTTAGCAAAAGAAAATTTGACTTTTATAAATTATCAATAGCCCCAAATAAATTTAATTAAGTCCTAATCCTTCCCTGCTAAACCTTCCCTGGCAACATATGGAGAAGGATATGTGTACATTGAGGCTGAATGCCCGAAGTTCGATACCTTGTACATCTGCATCGAGAAACTGGACCACCAACTTCGAAAGCTACCAGACTGGACAAGAACTCTCATCGTAAATCAATCCAACGGGAAGGGCTGCAAGATGACTACAGTAACCTTGTCAAAAATTGCACTGGAAATACTCAACGAGAAACACTGTGTGATGTCATTACCAAATATCACCATAGTACATATTGTAAGGATACCGTTGAGAAGAAATCATTTGAACTGAATCTTCAAACCATTGATCTCAGAAAATTACGTCATCATAATCATAAGCTTATATCTCAGCCGAAGTTGAACCTTAAGAATACCCCAAAGGAGTTCATCTGCCATACGACAATCAACTATACATCTTATTATGTGCACTTGCACTCAGTATATTCATCGCGATGACGATATTTGGCGCATAAAGAGCAAATTAAGACAGAACCACTGCAGATGAAGGCAGTCAGAATCAGAGGCCAGGAACAGCTTCTCCTAACTATACCAGCAATATTTTCTCATATTTTATTTCTCAAAAATAATTGCCCAACTGAGGGTGGAGGTGTTATAGAAGTAACAATGGTGCTCTATAGTTGTGTTATAATAAATAATGGGTCCATGCGGATATTTACATCATCGGCGTAACTGGACCATAGGACGCCGTCACCGGGCGGCAAATCATTGTAATCGGATATGTTGCCGCCAGCCCTTAGGAATAGCTATTTAATTTAATCATTCTGTCCTTAGCATCGAGCTAGGATAGACACTTTTAGTTATAGTTAGAATGTAATTATTATAATAAAATAAATTAGTTTAGAATATTCTTTCCTTAGCATCGTGCTAGAAAAGATGCCTTTTAATTTGTAATTAGTTTGTAGTTTTTGTATAAAATAAATTAGTTTTAGTAATCTGGGTTTTCTTGAATCGTCCGACACCGACTTCTATAATTAGTACTTCATATAGCGTCAATGTTTTATTTGGAATACTCTTGTCGTCTGGAACGGAATTTGGGACATGCAATCCTATTACAAATTCTAATTTTAATAAGAATATCAGGGAATTTGCTTCGAAGGACGATGATATTGTAAGTAGTATTCAATTAGATTAAGAGAGAGTGATAGATTATCTTTTAGCTAAGGTCTACCACCTCACATGATGATAAACGATTATTATGATGCGCTTCTCTATGTGCTATCAATAAAGTAAGGCCGAAGAAGTCCAGAAGAAGAATTTCAGAATGTATTAGATTTGAATCATTGTCTTTACAATTCGTCTCGATCCAAATGAGAATTTGCAATAACTTTTAAACTATTAATTACTTGTTACTGACTGGCTTCAATCTGTGATGTGGCAATCCCTTAGAGACTTACGTCCAGCAGCGGACGTTTATCAATTGAAAAAGAGAAGAAGAAAAACCAACATCTATCGCGTCAACTTATGCATTGATTTACCCTCGATCATGCTATTTACATATTTTCTTGTTCCCGAAATAAAATTTAAGTTATGGTAGCTGTATGCGCTTGCGTTAAGCCTTTATAGGAGGCTTCGTTTGGTTAATTATCAGATACATCAGACATCAGAAGTTGAGAGTCTTTGATATGGCGTTCAGTGATATAAAGAGGAGAAGTATGCACAACGAACATACTAATTGTAAAATTACAGATTTGTCTTACGAAAGAAATATCCAATTTCGAATCAATGTAAATAAATTCCTATTGAAATAAATCCAGTCTCTTAAGCCAACCTAACGGATATCAAATATCATCAATCTTGTTTGCAAGGCTAGTTACGATTACGCATTAAGTTTATTTAAATAGAAAAGTTACTTAGTTAGCTAGTAAGTATTTAAATAGAGCCGTTGGAATCAAACGGCACAATATCGTGGCGTGTGAAGATCCCTTAAAGAGATCTTTGCCTAGCAGTAAATATTCATAGGTTGAAAAAGAAGAAGAAGAAGAGAAATAGAAAGAATGCTCATAAATAGTCAAAATCTTGATTTGAAAATTATATTTTATTTGTAATCACAATTTCATATTTATTATTACACATTTGTTCCAGAATAGTACAAAAGTAACGACGTTACAGAAGGAGGATCCTAAGCGACACAACGATGTAGTGCCATACAGGCCAGTATTTTTTAAGGTAATTTAGACTAAAATCAGCGAGGATTATATCTATTTAGTATCTTAGTGATATTTTACATAAGGTAAATGTGATAACATCATCATTTTCTTGTCCTAATCCCACTTTAAAGGGGGATCGTAAGTAAATGTGATAACATGTATCACATTTATTGGTATGTTGGAGTCAGCATTGGATTCACAAACCAGCATCTTATGAAATTATGATTGTATTTGACTTCACGGAGAGATCAACAAAAAAAATTATGTATATATATTTTTCCCACCTGCACATAGCACGTAAGCCGTTTTCACACAGGCTATGCAAGTATATAGGTTGATGTTTTCTTAGAGAGAACGAGAAGTGATACTAGGTCCAATAATTATAATCCAAATATCGATCTCCCATCTAATTAATCAACATAATTTGATCTGACTTTATTTCGACTGAAAATATTTTCTTAACCCTCCTGCCCTTATCCCAATCTAAGTGAGACGGCACAAATGTTATAAACAAGTTGTCACATGATTTTGCTACGTATTACTTACCTTAGTCGTATTTTACAACACCTCGGTAAGAAAGAGGGTGGTCTATTCTACTCAACCGGATACCACACGGTTGGTCAACTTACCTTAGTCGCCTTTTACGACAACTCGGTAAGAAATGAGGCGAAGTCTATTGTATTCAGCCGGATACCACACGGCATAATAATTTCTTTACCCTAAGAGCGTTATAGTGACATCAAACATCGTTGAGGGTGCAAAATGCGCATAATACATAATACAGAAGCTCGACTAGCGTAATGGAACATTGTCCCAAGGATTTAATACCTTATAACCAGAACATATCCTAATTAAAATTTGTTCTCCGATATGTATATCTACTCGTAAACAAACGGTATAAAAATATTATATAAAATAAATTGCCATACGATACTTCAGCAGACATTTTGAAATGTAGAAATACTGGCTTAGGCTGTGAGAATATCGCTACTATGCCCTACATACTTGATAACTTGTCGGAGCGGAAACGTGACTCAGTACCGATATATTTTACATTATTTTTATTTCATAGGCTATTAAATGATAAAATAATGTTCCCGGCATAATTAGCTGCTGCGTACTTGTATTGTAACATGTAATTTACAAACGAAACTCTGGCTGCATAACTCGAAACTTTTCCCGTGACGACCTTAAATAGTACCTGTGATTGTAAAGACACTTGCGCACTTTCCTGTTCCTCTGATTTAGTCTTTGTTCTATTATTTAATTAGCTATGCTTGCGTAGTGTAGTGCAATTTCAATTCAGTGTCTTGAATTGAAACTGAATTGAACATAAAAGCTAATGAAATAACCGTAAGAAATTGAGGAGATGCTGTCGTAGATTTGTTTGTAGTATTTTTGTAGATCTACAGTTCTCTACTACATTACTTTAGTATATCTCTGCGCGACCTCTTCAACATAATTGACATAAAACCTTAACTATTAAAAGGTAGTGAAGAATTTCACTACCTTTTAATAGAAACCGTACAAATATCAGTCCATCAGATATTGAGAAAAATGATTACATACAGACAGACAGCTTTTGGGGACTTTGTTTTTTTATAATAAGTACATATAGATGTTACCGTAGTTTTAAACTTACTATAACCGTCCACGCTAAAAAATACGTAATAAATAAAAACGAATTAATATTTATGGTAAAATTACTACCAACTACTAAACAAAAAAGTTGCCCAAAAAAATAAAAAAAAATATGAGTGGACAACACTTATCACTTATGAATAGTAGCCGATTCTCAGATCTACTGAATATGGATATAAAATTTCATAAAAACCGTTGAAGCCGTTTATGAGGAATATGGTAACTAATATTTTGACACACGACTTTTATTTATTTATTTATACGAGTTATATACGAGTATAAGATTTATAGTAAAATGTTTATATTCGTAGAAATTCAATTTAGTTATAAGATGAATTATCCAAGCAAATTAATAAATTGAGAGGCGAAACCCTTTTTCATGACCTCTCCTACTAATGTTTCGATCTCCAAAATAAATGAGACCACAAAAAGCAACTGATAAATGTCATGCTATTAGTTAATAAGGTCCGTACAAAGTCACTATTTGTTTGGCAAATAATCCTTATTGGAATTAATTTTTAGGGATACCATAAAAAACCATGGCTAAATCCTCACCATCAAGGTTGAGTTAGTCTCAAAATTATTTACTATTTCGAGCACATCGTTAAGTTCGTTTACGTAAAGAGGCATTTATAATTTTATATAGAAACCAGTTATACTCATTTCGTAAATATCCGGTTTGCTCATTTCGTTTTAAGCCCATCCGGAATTAGTATTCATTAGATCTTAATGTGGCGTTATCGCACCGAATGTGACATAAGATTCAAACCAGTTACATACAAATGCGATAAATATTATTAGAAATATAATATGTAGTTACATTTCAATCGTCTCAAGTTCTATCAGTCATCGTATGACGATGTTTGCACAAATATGTTTTTCTAACAAGATTGTTAACTAAATAAATCATTGAGTAAAATTTATGTATGTACATCGATTATTTATTACTTATTTATAATATATTTTTCAGTACTAAAATCTATATCTTTACTTATATATAAAGCTGAAGAGTTTGTTAGTTTGAACGCGCTAATCTCAGGAACTACTGGACAGATTTGAAAAATTCTTTGAATGTAAGATAGTCCATTTATCGAGAAAGGCCATGAACTATATACAACACGCTAAGATGAATAGGAGAAGAGCAGTAATAAAAAATATTACGAAAACGAGAAAATTTAGTTTTCCTTGGGTGCGCCAAGTAAATGGTGAAAGTTCTTCATAAATCATGTATTAAAACATTGTTCTCCTCTAAAACTTCTAAATAAAAGTCCACGACTGCATATGTGTAGTTTTTAAGGTAACCCACTTTAACCATTTTTATGGTTATCAAAATACTATATTACGGTTTTAATGTTTAATTTTTCCACGCGGGCGAATGCTAGTATATTATAAGATTAATACTAAGACCACTAAATAATTATACCAAATCGTATCAAACTAAAGTTTTTACATCATAATGTAACATAATAAAATGTAATTCAATAAAAATATTAGTTTACATCATACAAGATAACGCGTGCCCGTGTTTATATATGCTTGTGTTTGCTTGCATGTAGGTGTTTAAGTAGATAAGTTTATTCAGTATAGTTTCTTTATTTTATTTAAATAAGTTTATTTAAATGAAATATAACGAAATATAAATTATTGTACGTTCGACATAAATATTAAAATGTATTTAAAGGCGGATCTTAATAGGTTCCGTTTTCATCAAATATAAATATTTTGGTACAGTAATAATAATATTCATAATAGCATTAATAGAATTATACGATAGTACAATTATATCACAAGTCTTAAATTATTATATAAACATACGGGTCACATCGCGTTATAATCGATTACCTTTGTATAAGGTTCAACGTTTCGGCAGAGTTGCATCCACCGTGGTCACGAACTGACTGGAGCGCCGCGGCGTCTTCGTTCCCGAGTACTACAGTCATTATTTTGTTCATCTACCCGCACTTGAACCGCACAATCCATGTAAAGTCTGTTGCACACCACACTGATATTATCCGCACGCGATATAGCTTGCAACGATTTCTTTCGCGAGTTATATTTATTGATCACTGGATCCCAAGTCGTTGACAATCTGAAGCCCTCTTCTCTGTTGAATGTGTGATGCTTTTTTATCTCAACAACGTATGTTTATATAATAATCAGTATGAATCGCGAAAGTTTAAAGTCTTAAATTATTTTTTTTTAAATATTTAAATAAAATATGCAAGTGTACATACACCTTTTTGTTAGTCAGATACGAGATCGCTTCTCGGTAATATCTCGTGAATAATGCATTCGGATAAAAAAGTCCATCCTACTTGACTCACTTTTCCAAAGTAGGAGTAAAGAATTCTTATCGTTTTATTCTTACATTTTGTTCTATAGCAGTCCTACTATTTATATGTCCTACATTAGTATTGAATACTTGCTTTGTTTATATTTTCTCTGAACTACCTTTGAATATTTTTAGTTTCATCCAGTGATAATGATAGTTCTATCCAAGCTTGCTAGGTAGTTATCAGCATAACAATTGTATAAAGAACTGAAATGTCCCTTATCCCACTCTAAGTGGGGGTCGACACATCATGTTATAAACATGTTGTCACATGATTTGGCTACGTATTTAACGACCGGCTACCTAACCACAACTTCCCTTAGTCGCCATTGTGACACCTTCGTAAGAAAGAGAGGGTGTTCTATTCTTCTCAGCCGGATACTACACGACGAGTCAACTTACCTAAGTCGCCTTTTACGACACCTCGGTAAGAAATTAAGGGTGGTTTGTTCTACTCAGCCGGATACCACACGGCGCATCTAAGCTTGTTAGGTTGTTATCAGTATAAAGATTTGTATAAAGAACTGCAATGTTAATGTATAGAAAGAGACCGGCTATCTCTCTATCTCTCCCCCCCCCTCTCTCTCTCTATCTCCTACAAACGATCGACGTTCACTGCTGGACAAAGGTCTCTTCACGGGATCTTCACACCACCGAGTATCCTCACGAATGAGCCCGGCTAGTTTCAAGCATATCTGGGACTCTTATTCATGAGCTCTTTATACGAACATCGTCCCGGAAACTGTTGCTTACTTGTTGGAAATCAGTTGGGCTCACCAGATAGAATATCAGGTAGAGTTAGCCGATTTCTATACATTAACTATGAATACAACTCACAACAGTTTAAATTCAAAACTACAGTATTCATATATGATAGATTTAATTATTACTGCAGCAATACAAAATGACGATAGGTTACATTTCTATAGAAGTTGAATCTAATTTGATTCTACTATTTAATTGAGAGGGTCCAATCGGAAAAGAAACATTAAGAACCGTGTGAAAAGAGCGCAGCGACGGTCATCCAAGCGTGCTTGAACGGTGCTTGCCGGCGTGATTGGATTTAATTATTTTACTCTGGAATAACATCTTATTATATTACTATTTGAATTAGACCTTTTGAAATTTGATTATTACATACTTTAAAATATTTGCTTATAAGAGCTTATTTATGTATTACTAGCTTTTAGTAACTTCGTTCGCGTGGACTGTTGCCGCTTTATAGATTAATAGTGATGATGGCGCTTTTAAATGTCCTCCTATTCTAGTAGAATTAACAGGATGTCTATAGCCTGTTTAAGGAATAATTGTGCCAAATTACATCGATATTAGTTCAGCGGATTTGGCGTGAATAGTAACAAACATACATCCATACTCACAAACTTTCGCATTTATAATATTAAATAAATTAGTAGGATAGTAGGGTAGGATATTGAAAGATGTAGTTACTCGACTGTTGTGATATCTAAATTGGTTATGTATGTAATAAGCAAAGGAAAACTGTCACTAAGCTTGCGACTCCTGCTTAGAGCCTTAAATAAGTAAGTTCGTTTTTTGTGGATTTTGGCACAAAATTGTATAACGAAGTTCCACATGCAATTTTAGCTTTGACGGAAGTTTGAAATAAATATTATTAAAAAGATTAATTATTAAATACTCGTAGAGGCCTATTCAAAAAGTTTACTGTTATATTCAAGAATTATTAAAATCATAAAATCTTCATCGTATTAAATACTTCACTATTTTACACATGATAACAATGACAAAATCTCAATAGTAATTAGAATTTCTTCTAGGTAATAAAAAAATTTCCATTGCCATTCCTTCTTTCCGAGGAGAGGAAGACTTTACTAAACAGTAGGATACTAACGAGACGTTATTTATTTTAAACACTGTCACATCATTTCTATCATTTCATCATCCTAGAGATTATGACGATTATCATACACACAGTTTTATTTTGTTTATTTTAAGGACGTTCCAGATAACAAGTTATCAAGCACTAGTATTGGCCGAGGCATCGTTAGCAGAGAACATCCAGGTATATCTTATAGATAGATAGATATATTGTATATCCATTAACTGATTACAAAAGAAGAAATTGTCATTTCTTTTGACCATATGTTAACGAATTTAAGCGTTGTTTAAATAGAATAATCCAGATACTTCAAGCATAAGCACGGACTAGCTTTAGGATTTTTCTTGTAAAATGTAAATTCTTATAAAGTTCTGGTTATACTCCTTAAAAATAAGGGAGCTCTAAACGTCCTATGTAACCCTGATCTCACTAATTCAAAGTGAAAAATAAAAAGAATGAATATATTAAAATAAATGCTGTTTTCGATATACATGAACTTTTTTATGGTCGAGTATCAACTTCAACTAAAACAGTTGTTAATAGTAGACTTCATGAAACGACGCTTTGTGTAACTAACATATTGTATGTACCTAACCCTTTACCCTACAACTACCTACCCTACCCTACCCTAATTTAACACGAAATAACAAGTATCATCATTTAGGTAATATCTTTAAAGTCTGAGCGACCTCACAAATGTCCCATATGGGTTTATAAAAACTTAAGAATTTTATTCTTAATTTTTTTTACTCTACCTAATCTATGAAGGAAGGATTGGCTTTATAAGGCTTTGAAAACCATGCCGACTTAATGCGAGTTACACAAAATTGCATCATTCCTGCACTTTTCATTTTTCATTTAGGTAATATCTTCAATGTCTGAGTGATCTCACACAAATCCCATATGGGTTTATAAAGCCTTAAGAATTTTATTCATCATTTTTTTAACTCTACCTAATTTATGAAGGAAGGATTGGCTGTATAAGGCTTTGAAAAGAATGTCGACTCAATGCGGGTTACACGAAATTGCATCATTACTGCACTTTTAATTTTTCTCATTGCTTTGTAGTTATACATTATACACTGAAAAATATTATTTTCTAAATAAGACAAGTCGTAGACAAGAGTCAGATCTTTTGTCTATAATGTCATATTGTCACAGGTTATGCACTACACGATTACGAAGAATACCCACATGTAAGCTACGGCTATGATTATCATCTCCCGGAACCTGATCATTACCATGGATACGAACATCATGGTTTCGATCATCAGTTTGGACATCATGAAGGACACTATGTGGGTCATCACAAGCAATACAATCATGTAAGTTATCTTTGTCTTTTCCTTTATTATTGACGAAATTAAAGATAATTTTGCTACCTTTATAGTGTACCAGTTTGTATCTGCAACTTCGTTTGCGTCAACTTTGATAATTTTGTCAATGCTTTAATTTTTGTTGGAACTTTAATAGTTATGTTTTGTGTTAGTCCGGTATACAAGCTTTAATTTTAATTTTACCAAAAATTCATCAATATTGCTCCAACGAAAGGGTAAAGTACAGATAGACACACTTTCGCATGTACAATATTAGTATGGATTCTTCATTTATTCAATTTTGCTCTATACAGATCTTACCATCACATATGAGGTACTGATGTTTATAGAACTATAGTTATATATTATATTGAGCTCCACAATATTCAGCATCTTAACTTACTGGTATATATTTTTTTAATTTAAACTATCGTGAGTAGTATTTATAGTTAATGTATAGAACCGGCTATACTCACGTCTTATTCGATCGGTTTAGGCCGTCTAATTTCTAATATTGTATAACTGCCAATTATTTTTCAATTTTCAAATAACAACTCAAATAAACAAAACATGGGAATATATACGTTTGTAATCGTCTGCTTACTTTTGTAGTCTATATGTATATCGATTTTAGTCGATTTTGAGGACTTTAAGTGGATACGTTAATTTTATGAATTGCCTGCGTTAACAACATTGTTGAATATGAATATTATTCTCTATTCATATTTTGGCAGATTGCATTATTTCATTAGTGAGTGAAAATTATTTGATTCTATCTTATAATCGTTCGGCCAAACAAGTCACAATTATTATGCTCTGATTATTATCAGTACCGTCTAATATGGTTAACTAAGGTAGAGTTTTAGGTTACTACAATCTATTACTAGAGCTAACTATCGCACACTAACGGGTTTTAAAAGTTACATGGCCTGAAAACTATCAGCGTGTCATCATCATCCTGCCTTTATCCTACTCCAAGTGGGGTCGGCACAGCATATAAACATGCTGTAACATGATTTGGCTGCGTTTTACGACCGGCCGCCTGCCTGACGTCAACTTACCTTAATCGTTATTTTACAACACCTCGGTAAGAAGGAGGGTGGTCTATTCTACTAAACCGGATACCACACGGTGGGTCAACTTACCTTAGTCACCTTTTACGACACCCTTGGTAAGAAATGAGGGTGGTTTATTCTACTCAGACGGATACCACACGGCGGGTCGACTTACCTTAGTTGCCTTTTACGACACGACGAAGAAATGAGACACGGCTAATTAGCGTGTATTGTATATATTTGAATTATAAACAGATTTTGGTTAAACTAAAAAGAATGTCGTATTCATAAATTATCTTCCCCAGTAGACAAACTTATAAGGTGATAGTAAACACAACAATGTTTACATTTTAGAAGCGCCACTCACTATACAGAACAGTGATAACGAAAGTCTATTTGCATACAAAACATTAACGTAATAAATGCTAGCCGGTATGATAAAAATAGCATGGTAGAATCCAGTAAAAATCTTCTTCTTTCTCCTGCTTTTATCCCACTATAAGTGGGGCACAACATGTTATAACATGTTGTAACGTGATTTGTCTACGTATTTTATCACCGGCTGCCTGCCTGACATCAACTTACGTCTGTCGCCTTTTATCGGTAAGAAATGAGGGTGGTCTATTCTACTCAGCCGGATACCACACGGTGGGTTAACTTACCTTAGTCGCCTTTTAAGACACCTCGGTAACAAATGATGGGGTATATTCTACTCAGCCGGATACCACACGGTGGGTTAACTTACCTTAGTCGCTTTTCACGACACCTCGATAAGAAATGAGGTTGGTCTATTCTAATCAGCCAGATACCACACGGTGGTTCGACTTAACCTAGTCGCCTTTTACGTAACTTCGGTAAGAATTGAGGGGGGTCTATTCTAATCAGCCAGATACCACAAGATGATTCGACCTAACTTAGTCGCCTTTTACGTAACTTCGGTAAGAAATAAGGATGGTCTATTCTACTCAGCCGGATACCAAATGGCTTAGAATTCAATATCAATCATTACATTAAAAACCGTTAAATTTTTTAAGATCAGAATAATAAGTAGACCTTGAGACAACAGGAAATAATGCCGTGAGAATATGTTATGCTTTGAAATTATAGGTCCTAATGGAAAAAGCAATGATTAGTTATCGGTAATAAAGAACTAATACGTAAAAGAAGTGGATAATAGATTAAGTTAAACAAGTCAAATTAACGAACAAGATTAACAAGTTATCATACCTAAGGTTCTTTATATACTATGTACTGAAAGAGACCCTGTGAGATTAGTTTGTTAGAATTACGAAAACGATAATATTTATATCAACTTTAAGCCGTTAAGCTAATTGGGAAAGTTATTTATCATTATTTCATTCAAACATTGCATAATACAACAAAGATAAAAATATCTTTTATATTTAAATGAGTTAATCTTGTATGTATATATATATGTACCTATATATTTTCGGAATCTCGCATACGGCTACGATTTTCCTGAAATTAATTTAAAAAATAATTAAATTGGGGTTTTGAGTGAGAAAAATCGATCTAGTTAAATTTAAAAAAAATTTAAATTTTATCCCTGTTTTTGGACATTAAAAAATACTAAAATTTATATTGAATTGAATTTTTGCCATAAACAGTCAGCGTAGTTTATTCGGACAGTCTCGAGAAATGTAAATGCCTATTTTTTTTTTAAGTTTCTTTTTTAATTTCGTTAGAAATTACCGAGCAAGGCTCGATCAATCAGGTACTCAATATTATATACAGAAATTTTTATAATTTCAAAATACTAATTGTAATCCTATCACAATGTAATAACGATTTAATTTAGTGAACTTTGCGCTAAGAAAACGTGGATATAGAACTACCCACGTAGTACAGTATACTCGCTATTTTACATAAAATAGGAAAAAGATTTAAAAAATATATCATAAAAGTTATTTCTGGCACTTCTATTAGGTTTAAAAATTAAATTGTTACATTATTATACATTACATTGTTTTATATGGAAGTGTATTAAGTTACAATAACATTCAAGTGATGATCAAAGTTCAATGTATAATTAATAAGTTTGATTTTTAATTTAGCATTCTTCGGACACCATTATATGCTAATAACAAATATCTTTTATGCAATATACATATAATATGATATAAATCTGAGTGTACCGAAGATTGATTGACCTGACGTTGACCCGATGTTTTTGGCTCATATTAAGAGCAATTTTAAAGATCTTATTGTATCGGTATTGCCGATTACATAGGGGTTTTACTCTACATAATCGACAACGCAGGTTTACCTACCAAGTCGTTTAATTCCTTGATTTTCACACGCTAAGCGTGGATACTATATATTTGTAATTCACGCGACGGATACAGGTATCTTTATAACAAATTTACATGAATGTTTTCTAAGCAAACGTTATCATAATGACAACTATAAAATGAGAATGGTTTGCTGGTTAAGATCAAAAAGTTTTTTCAATGTAAATTCAAATAATTCTTTATTCAAATTGGTTTTAACAAGCACTTTCGAATCGTCAAATTACAATGAAGTTACGTTAACTATAATTATCAATTTGTCAATGAATTGTTAATTCAAATTCATATTTTGCAGGCATTAGCGGCCAAAGCGATATTGTGGCCGATTGCAGGAATCGCGCTCCTCGGCGCCGCTGCCGCTTTGGTTACAAATCCAATTCTTTTGCAACTCGGAGTTGCGACCGGAAAACGGAAACGTAGAAACACTGAAGAAATTTCCGGACCCGAATTAAGTGCGGAAATTACGGCATGGAGACCGCAAGTGAAACGGAATGACGCTCTCAAAACTGCAATGAATCATTCAAAGTCAACCAAATGGCATAGAAATGAAAAAACAAACAAACGCATTTCTAGCTCATCGGAACGGAGACCGCACAAAATAATTTCCAAACCACAATCACACATTGAAAATTCGAATACATATCCCATAATTGAAGAATCGGATGAACTAGAATTTATACCAATACCGAATAAAGTAAAACATGATTAAATATTAACGTCTCAATAAATTAAATGTTATTATTATTATTCTAGTATTGCTTTACAAATGTCTGTAAATATAAAGTTTAATCAACCATACCTATATCATACCATTAAGAAAATTATAGAATACCATTAATAGTAGTTGCTTACTAACCGGTAGTTCAGGTTCACGGTGTTTTAATCATCATATGTCAACACAAGAAAGTTCACAATAACATAAATGAACCACCAAATTCACAAGAAACTACACAATAATCAACACGTAAATGCAAACACTACACATCCACTAACACAACAGTTATACCGATGTATTGACAAAACAAAACGCCGATACATAATAATGTTTGTTTCGAACGTCATCAATGAGACCGATTCGATTTTTAAACGAGTGAAGTTGGAACTACACGAATGGGTCGAACACAGAGACTACTTTGAATGAAGTTGGTCGCCTGCCTGACGCCTACTGAAGTTTCTCTGTGTGCGTATGCTCTTACGCAGGCCGCAGGGGTAAAAGATCTGGTTCGATGAATGTGTGTGAACAGTGAATGCCTAAATCTTTATAGATTATCTATCAGAATTGTGTATCATCATGTATGGACATGTTAAACTACAAAAAATTCATTCATACCTTTAAATACATAATAAGTTTAACTGTTAAGTCATAAAATGATTATAATAAAAATTAAGCTTATGTTAATAAAATATAACCAAACGCGCATTTTTCTTTTATAAAATGTTCATATTCTTATATTAGGTAATGTTCATATGTAAGTAGAAGTCGTAATAGTTTAATATGATATTTAATTAATCTTTAAATGCTTTTATATTTATGTAACACTGTTATTTTCATCTATAAAAGTATTTATAAATCATAAAAACTTATTATATTATTGCATAAATGTTTTAAAATTTAAATTCTAACACGTCCATAAAATAAATATTCGCTTAGATTTTTATTCAAAGTGAAAATCAATGAAAATTTTCAGAATTTTATATATTATCTCAAATAACATTATATTGTTATATAAATAAGCGTCACCTATAATCTTTTTCTGAACTTATTCGAGACATTGATGCAGTATTTAGCTTACACCACATGAGTAACCAGTTCTTATAATCTCCAACAGATGGCGTTAATATAAAAACATGAATGAATTCCAATTTCAATATTTACTTTATCACTTGAAACTTTATTTTATACTTTTACTAAAGTTGTGGTATTTAATAATAAGATTTAACTTTCTAGATTCTATTTGCATACCAAAAAATATTTCGATCTGTTGGATTAGATGTGAAAGCGTGACATACAGACGGACGAACAGACTTTCGCGTTTATAATATTAGTATAGATATTATAATATTTACATTAGAGTTCCATATTCTTGCGCACGTTTTGCAGGATTTATTTTCGTTTCTCAGCATTAATTATGACTATAATAAAAAATAGGTGGCCTGAATTAAAAAAAGTTAAATATGCAATAACCTTTTTATTATTTATACCTTAACCATTAAGTATACGTGGATCGCGTGTTGATAGGTTAAATGAGAGCAAACGTAGACAGTTTTTTCTTTAACTTCATCATATTCTGAAGCCGAACTGAAAAAATAAAAAATCACATATAATTCTTTTGCGGAACATAACAGAGGTCCACACTCCTTGTAATTATAAGATTGTTAGTAAGAAATCACGGACACCAACTGGTCTTGTGAGCCTGGTGATTAATAGCAATTGGTTATTAATAACAAAAAATCAATACAAGATTGAGATAGCTACCTATTATTTCAAAGAAACTTAAATTAAACTTAGTTCTTATTTAGAAGATACTTAGAATTATATTTAAAATATTTTTGCCACAAATTGAATCTAAGAAACTATATGGAACAAATGAAGCAGCAGCAGTAGCATTTTTTGTTTTTTTTAATAAAATAATAAAAACATAATACATATAAGAATTAATCGAACATATTAGTCTTTTATTTTAATGTTTCATTTTACTATTTATTTATAATATACTCTTTAAATCTACTAATACTTTCTAGAATCTCTTTAAGAAGACGTTAATATTAACTTAAGTTAAACAGAAACTACATTGAACGCTTATTTTCAAATAAAATCGAATGAAAATAATCTTTATACAAATAAGCTCTTTCAAGCACTTTTTAATTGTCAATGATCAATATGATTAATGAAGCTACAACAAGCTACTTTTTCATCACTCTTTCAGCCATTGTGTTTTTATACACGTCCTAGTTTAAAATTCGAGAAAGCCATGCTATTATTATCAAAAACATCGAATCCTACAAAATTTCGCCCAGTTGTACAAGGGTACTATATCATATGAATTCCCTTGAAGAATTAAATAAATTGCATTGATACGTTAGCCTCGTCCCATATCACGGAAACAGTGTCAAGACCTGAAGCTGCCGCGGACATATGTATCTCTTATCGAGAGTTATATATTTGTGCCGTTTGCAGACCCTATGGCCATGGAGTCAAAATACAAAAAAAAATCCGTTTTAACACCTCGTTCAACTGCCTCTTCAGGTAACAAGAGGGCTGGCTCCTTTTTCGTACAAAGAACCAAGTTAGTGATTCAGCGCGAAAACGCTGCCAGTATTCTTGAGACTATTCCACGTGGGCATAATTTGTATAGTCCAAGCATGTAAGTAATTTAAGATAGATATAACTTGTACACTTTCGTGTTATTAATACAGATTATTATTAAATAATAATATTAAAATTGTTGCATTCACCTTTGAAGCATTGTTTACAACGCACTGAAACATCAATGCTGCCCTGTCACATCCTTTGTCTCCATCCGACACTGTTTCGTCGTTAACTAAAAAAATGGAGTTTATATAATAATAAAATGTCTTTGATATAGTAGGGTTGGAACAAAATGTTATTAACATGTCACATGATTTGGCTAGGTATTTTACAAACTGCCGCCTGCCTCTCGTCAAGTTACTTTAGTCGCCTTTTACGACACCTCAGCAAGAAATTCTAGAAGTCTATTCTACTTAGCCGGATACCACACGGCGGGTCAACTCACGACTCCATAATGATTAACATTAAGCAAAGAATAACTCATTCAAATGACGTATTCACCAAAAAATTAGAGCTATCCCTTGGCTATTCGATTGTCCGCTTTTTCTTCAAAAGGATTTCTTTTTTTATTTCTACTAAATCTCTAAACCTTATTGACAAAGTTTTTTACCTCTATTATCAGAAATTCTCATATCAACCTAAAAATTTCTAGAGAAACCATGATTGATCTTTGATATTAAGAATAGGTTTACTACAGAACTTTTGAACGTTCGAACTACGTAACCATACTAAGCTTTCAGTCAAAAGTTTTAACTTAAACTAACATCCAAATATAATAAAATTCGTACCTTTGATGCAAACATCACCCATTTTCTTTCCATTTTGTATAGCTGTCTCATCGCCTTTTTTTAATGATTCGGTAAGCTTATACATTTCTTCAATATTAAATTTTCCATCGTCCTTTAACTACGAAAATTGTAAACTGTTAGTATTGTTCATTGTAATTTAGATAACGTTCGATATAATTAGGAATTTTTTTTTTTAATACCATGATTCGATAATCGTACAATTTCATCAATATTGGCTCAGCAGATTCACCGTAAAAGAGTAACAAACATACATACATACTCATAAACTTTCTCATTTATAATATTAGTGGGATAGGATAGGATACGGTTTCATTTGTTTGAATATTATAATTCGAAGAAAAATGGAAAAAAAATAGTATTGAATTTAATTCTGCCTATGTATAATTTTTTATCCTACTTCGTATATAAGGATTTAATACATAATTACTATTATATTAGATAAACCTCCACTACCACAATACTTCAACCAAAGTTGCAAAGACACTTTTACAGCATCTTCACCTCACTGGCACCCTACGCCTTAAACAAAATAATATTATCATATCTCCTACTAATAGCCAAAGCCAAATAAGTAATATATACAATACAATGTAATAGTATCGTCGGTACTTACTGTTCCCATTTTTTTGTAACCACAAGCTAAAAGACATTTCGTCGCATAGTCAGTAGGTGTTTTCAATTGCTCCAGTTTCACCAATTCTGACATATCCACAGGATGGTCTTTGACGCAAGAGGTCAGGACCTTTACGAATTGCATTTTCACCTCTTCGTCAGACATAGCCTATAAGGATAAATATATCAAACTTATTTTTATATTTTAAATTATATCTAAATACATACAATAAGTTTGTAGGAAAAGGACACATAGGTAATTAATGTGTAATATGCTTATGTATATACTTATGTACTAAAAAAATTTAAAATAATCTTACCGACTTCAATAAATCATGTCGCTAAACGAGTGTTAAATATGAATGTGGATGATGATATGACTAGAGGGAGGTATATTAAGACATGGTCCAACTGTGTGAAGTATGACATACATATAAAAGGAGTAGCGCCACAGTTGAGAGAATGAAAGGGATAAACATATTTTGCCGACCACACTCAGAGTGCCATAAAAGCAACAGAATTATGGTAGGCTTTGACTTAGTAAATCAAAACACTAAAATAATAGAGTGTGGTTAGCGCGAGTTTTTCTAACCTACTCCAATACGTTAGGGCACCGCGAATCGCTGCGACGCTCTAACAGCGACATCTAGTGACCGCTATTCCAGCGCCATAAAATTGACGTTACGCTAACGGGGTCGAGTAGGTTAAAAAAACGTGCACTAAGCACACCGATATCTAACGCGTAATTGTGAAACATATCTCATCGGATTAGTAACGACCCATCATGACTGTAGGTATCTTGATTGAACCGCAAAAACACTAAAAAATAGTTGGCACGATCTGGATGCTTGGCATCAAATAATGGAATGAGTCTACGTTCAGATCGAGTCAAATTTCAACATGAGAACATACGCTATTGTAAAAGAAAATATCTTACTTAAGAACTTCATTTCGGTTAGTACAATTAATGGCTTAAGGAAAGACAAATGACATTTGACTTTTGGGATTCTATGAAAATTATACAAAATAACTATAAAATTTAGACTCAGTTTATTTTATTCGACGAAACAAGATTTTCAGCATTTTTATCTTTATATAATCAACTTACACATAATGCATATCCGCACATTGTTAACAAAACACAAATAATTTTCATAGAAAACATTTTCTCTCCCGGTTAGAGAATGTATTTTATTCTGATTTAATGCTTGGTTTTGATTTGTAAATTATTACTACACTACAAGTAAAGCGAGCAAGCGGTGATTTATATAGGCCTAAACGAGTCTATAGTAAATTTAAACTCATTAAATAAAACTTCCATTGTATTCTTCTATTTTAATCAAAAGAAATCCAAAATAATATAATTCAATGAAATTGGTGTACAAAATATTATAAATTGATATAATTATAAACAAAAATTACAACATATTTAATATCGGTGGCCTGTCATGATAGTACGTATAATATGGACAATTTAAAAATAATTTAAGCAATTACTTTTATTATTTTACATTATCATTATCTCAATCTGTAATGTAATATTTTTAGGTTCTGTACTATAATAATATTTTTGAATATATGAGAAACGTGTCTTAACTGTCTTGTAAAATTAATTATTAATGATATTTTGCAACTACTACATATATACTTTTCAGTTACCTGTGCTTAGTGCGAGTTTTTTTTAAGATTCTCGATCGCGATAGTTTACTAAACAGTAAACAGTAACAACGACATCTAGTGACCTCTATTTGAGCGCTATTCAAAATGGCGTTACGCTAACGCGATCGAGTAATTTAAAAAACCTTGCACAAAACGCACTTTTTACCAACAAAGAAACAGCAAAAAATACGATTATAAACAACTACATTTTGAAAATAATAATTCCAGTATTGCCAACAATACACCAATAATACGCCAATAAAATTTAATAGTTATTTGTTTAAATTTAATTTTTTTATTTTAAATATAGTCATATCCATTTTTAATAATTCTGCTCATACGAAAATTTTTCATCACACCTTAAATAAAGTTACCTAGTTCGCTGCTGCTCCCTTAAGATTATTGACGTTGCTACATTATTTCTATTTCTATTATTATTAATATTACTTTAAGCTTAATATAACTTTCATCTTCATTTTTCACATCTCTTATTTGTGATTTTAACTATATTTGTATCCGTTTACAGCCCGAAGCCAAACTGTAAAAAAAATTAACAAGACGTTTATCACATTATATCTCAATTGTACAGTATATTGCTATATGATTTATAATCTGTATGACATAATCCTCCAAACACGTTAAGCTATTAAAATAGATAAATAGATGCATTGCAATAAATATTGTGCATTATTATCACTATTTTCAAAATGAGCTATTAAAATCGACCATCATTAGCAAGCTAAAATTATCGTATCGGAGATTTATGAAAATACAAACCTGAGAAGCTTTATCGACACTGCATTTGAAAATAAGAGCAGCTCTTTCGCAACCTTGGCTACCATCGGCTACCTCGACATCGTTAACTAAAATTAAATTATAGTCGAGATTAACAAATTGAAAAAGTAGTTACAATGGATAATTAACAGATTGCATCTGAATTTAGTCGCGTTAATGCGAGATTATTTGATAATAGATTATATTAATTGATAAAAGTAATTAAAAACATCCAAGGTATCAATTTTCAAAAGTAGTATCTACATTTGATCTTATTTTCGTTGTTGTAATTACAGTCTAGTCCAGGTAATGAAGAACTAATAATGAAGAGCTGACTCTTTAGCAAAACGAAGATGTCCAGGAGGAAATTGAATTCATGATTAATTATTCGGAAGTATTGCCACAATATAAAAAATATGTCAACAGAATTGGAAAGAACACTTCAACTTATATTTTATATATTTGGAGAAAGGGATTTGGTATAGAAAACTGCAGTATTAGCCTCCTTATATACCGTGGTAGTACAAATGTAATATTAATAGGATATAACAGAATTGGAAAGAACACTTCAACTTATATTTTATATATTTGGAGAAAGGGATTTGGTATAGAAAACTGCAGTATTAGCCTCCTTATATACCGTGGTAGTACAAATGTAATATTAAAAGGATATTATTAGTATTTACCCACCGTGTCAGGTCGGGACAGTTTCCAAGAAAAAAAAATTATGTTTTTGATGCGGAAACTCCTTACGCCATGTATGATGTATGTCATCTAATCAATGACATCATTGGTTAATGGAATGTTCCCGATTTTACTCGTCTAGGAATTTTATGTTTAATCCAGTGAGCTTGAACAAATTGCACCAACTTTCATAGTGTATTGTCAAAACCTGATTCGGAGGAAGTATGCAATTTGTTCAAACTCTCCTTGATGAGCTCTTTAGAAAAGTTTATCAGATTAGTTTCATAAAGTTTTAGGATATAATAATTTTGGCATGCACATGTAGTGCACAAGCCCTTTAATTACAGAATAAAAACGAATAACAAATCACGATTACGCACATATATCACTCAAATGTGCCTAGTTGCTTTCCTGATTGTTTACTTTCGGTAAATAATTTTGCTTACCACTTTTGCACGCTTCAATAAACTCTTTCGCTTTAGCTAACTTTTCTGCATCATTTGATAAATATAACTGAGCTTGATTATTAAGACTTTCGACTGACAGCTTTCCTTGATTATCCATCTGTAAAATTATCATTGAAGTACTTCATTAAAATCTTCAAAGCTTTATGAAATCCAACTTTAGTCGGACCCGGACACCAATCCAAATAATAAAGCCTCATACCTTCTGTTAAGAGAAAGAAAAGTCGTTACTGAATATTTTAAAAGCTTAACTTTATATTATACCTTGTTTTAAAATACCTTGTTACGTTTTATCTCGACAATTACAAAAGTTCATTTTACACACAAAATTACAACATTTTAACTTAGACACCATGTAGTATCCGGCTGAATAGAATAGACCACCCCCATTTCTGACCGAAGTGTCGTAAAAGGCGACTGGGGTAAGTTAACATCAGGCAGGCGGCCTGTCATAAACTACCTAGCCAAATCATCTTATAACATGTGCCAGCTCTAATGATGTTGGTAAAGGGTAACACAGCAATGATTTTAACTTCGATACCAAAGTATTACCTACTTTTCTAAAATGTAACGAAACTAATAATATCATAGAGGAACCCAAAAACACTTTTCCGGGAAATACATATCCATAAGTCTCATTGTTGTCAAAGTCAAACCGTGTAATTGCCGTCATTTGCTCTGACCTTGCTAGAGTCACATCAGATTCATATCAACGATCAAATTTTTATATTTTAAAACTAATGCTAGTATTTTCCGCAATTTTACGATATCACAACATCTTAATAAAAATACTACAAATAATATACCGTAATTATTTTACAGAAATCTTTTTTCCCCACATAATTTAAAAAAAACATTAATTGTTTGATTGTTAATGCTACTAATATTATAAATGCGAAAGTTCGTGAATATTGATATATGTTTGTTGCTCTTTCACGGCGAATCCACTGAACCAATATCGATGGAATTTGGCACAATTATTCCTTAAACACCGGAATAACATATAGGCTATAGAAATTCTGCTAATTCTACAGGAACAGGATGACATTGAAAAGCGTCTTCTATTATCGACCTATCATGCGACAACAATACACGCAAACGAAGTTGCGGGTAAATTAATATATTTTATAATATCATTTATTTTTTCTCTATTCTAACTTCTTATATTTTTAAATATTTTTAATTACAAAAAACAAAATAATTTAAAAAACATTAAAAAATAGCCGTCTGCCGGGAGCGGGGCAATATCCCAAGCTATCGGTGGTCAGGGATCCAAAGTGAGGAACTTCCTCAAATTATACGCCGTTTCAAGCAATACTGCCTCCTGCATCCGACTCTTGATCTAACTATTAAGCAAAAGCCTCTGAAGATCTTAGTCGAGGCTCTTCGCAGTCAGACCATTAACCGAAACAACAATAGGAACAATTACTATTGTGTCAACATTCCATTATATAATATTATTATTATAATTTAACAAAAAAAAAGATTTTAGATAATAATTATATGTAATTTATTAGCGTAGTAAATAAATCTAATTTTGAATTCACGCCTATTGGTGGCAGTAGTCGATCATATCTAATACCTGTATTTTAAACTTCAAAGCAATAGAGCAATTCTTGATGATACTTCTTTACAACAGCTAGATTCAAAATCAATTGTTTTTAGTTTTCATAATATCTAAAGTTTTTTCACAGGTTCTACTATGACTTGGTATCTTTGGTCTTTATGGTGTTATGTCATTATATCTTCTTAAATACTTACAACATCGGAAGCCTTATAAGCGCAGGCGAAAAGGCATTTAATTTTCTCGTTCTCGGGCATCTGTTGGTTTTTTAATTGCTCTAAATCATCCGCTGATATTGGAAAATCTTTAGCACAACCCATGATCGTATCGACAAATTTCTTTACGGATTCTTCTGAACTCTTTACCTAAAATGTCACTTATTAAATCTCGAAAATGTTATTCAAATATATTATTTTAATTTTAATAAAAATACTTACATGTATGCTTAAATTTAAAAATAAAATGCTCATAAATAGTGTTTTTTCCGTAAACATAATGTACAGAATCCTACCTCAATGATACACGAAGTGAAAATGTGTTAAATTGCCTGAATAATGATTTATATATACTAATAGCAGTATTTGTAGGCTTTAAGTACAATAGGAGCAATTTTCAAAAGAGTATAGAAATGTGGGCCTTATTTTTATAGCCATATTCGTTTTAGTTATCGAATGATACATCTATAATGAATGTGCGTTAACAAAACAATATTGCAATAACGTTTTTCATCGACAGTTTAAATAAATATAGTAATTTTATCGCATTATCTAAAAATTTTGCAACCAAATTCCCAAATCGTCCATAGTTGTTCATCCATCCATTCCCTCTAGCGCTGTCTGTAAGGCCATAGCTTTAAGAACATGTTGTCAATTTAGAAACAAATTCCTCTTAAGTGTAATTATAGCAAGCGAACCAAGGAAGTTATATTGCATTATTTCTTGTAAATATTGACCTAACAGTTAAAATTTTACCTATTCTTATCGCGTAAAGCAAAGTCTCCAGGCATTATAGGGTAAACTAAGTCTGGCATAAAACGTACAAATATGAAATATATTTCATTATGTTATTTAATGCTATAATTAATGGTGATGCTGCAGGGATGTTATCATAATGTAATCTTCCTAATGTTCTTTTAATAATACCATTTAAAATTTATGTACATCACATACACAATGTACTTATGAAGGTGGAAGTAATAAGGTTTATTGTAAGCGATTGTACTGCTTAATTTATCATCAAAATTGAACAGTTCTTATTAAAACTGATTGCAAAGTTGTTATTATTTTTAATGTCATTTCAATATTTCCGGATTATTTTGTTCCGGAAGTATTTTGATTACTTCATATAAGCGGCAAGATCTCTCATAAGATCAACGAAAACTGCGAAATATATCTCTCATAGTTTAACATTTTCTAGCTTTTCCAGAAGACATGCTAAATACGCATCGCAGTTGATAAGCAGAATAAAAACATTTGAGCAATCTGATTTAATGTGTCAACGATGAATTTAGTCTAGTCCAGTATAGGACAGACTTAAGCAAAAAATGAAATAGTAGATTCAGTGAACATTCATGAATATACTATACTGAGAGAAGTAGCCTTCATTTCTTTCCAAGCATGTAATTAAATTACGCTTTACCAAATCTAAAGTTACATAATATTATCATTATAAAATAAAATCCATTTCAAATACAAATTTGCTTTATTTCCATAACAATACTAAGGAACAATTCCAGTCAAAGTAATAACGAAGCGAAGACGAGGTAAGTTCGTGATATCGCCGAGAATAACGAAAGTCTATTTAACGGCGAGAACTGAAGAACTGCAACAAATAACGTATATAAAACTAATGTACAATCAACAACTTATGTATAACATCGCAGTAGAAATAAGATACTCTATGTATGTATTAAGCAGGCATGAAAACTTTATAAACAGGCCAAACATAGATGTGGATGAAAATACAACTATAAAAGACCTTAAAAGAATCTTAACCCAGATTGTTAAATAATGTGAGTGAATTTATGAGAATATGTAAGGATGAAAGGCGGAGGTGACGTAAAATAAGAAAAATTTAGATGTAAAATGGGAACAAAACGCTGTGGTAAATTGTTATTGTGGTATTGTGTAAGGAAAGAAAATAGTAATGACTGGAAGATTCTTAAGTATGAAAATAACTGTCACCTACCTCTTTTTTTAAAAGCATAGAGCAGTCTACTATAAGCTTGGCTCTTTGACAACCTTCTTCTGCATCACTTACATTTTCATCGTTAACTGAAAGTTTTGCTTTTTTAGATAATGGCATCTTTGGTATTAAGCATGAAAATTAATTTTAAAATTGTAATATTCGGTAACCATTCCATACCAATGTATTTAGATTATACATAATCCATAGTTATAAAAGTCAATTAATAGAATCATTAAGGTAATAATCGGCGATTGATAAATAAATAAATAAATATATGGGACACTTACACACACGGTCGTCCGTCCCCAAAGTAAGTAACTTAATACTTGTGTTATGGATGACAGACAACTGGTGAATATATATGTACATATATAATTGTTAAATACATACTTAAATACAAATATACACCCAGGCTCAAAGACCAACAAATTCATTTATAGAAAATGTTGGCCCTCGGCGGGAATCGAACCCGCGACCCGCGGAGCTGAAGGCAGGGTCACTACCCACTGCTCCAACGAGCCAGTCAGATACAGTATGATGTTTTTGATCCAGATGATTTCAAGTAGTATTCGAGTTTTTTATGTAACTACATACTAAATTTTATTATTCTTATCAACGACTGTAATATTGTCTGTTGATTTAAATGTACAAAAAGATTCAATTGAATTAATTTTGACTGTCATCAGCAATTTCGAAATAGTATGTATTTGCCTTAAAAGATATAGAACTGTAATTGCTACGAATCAATATATGATCTGTCTGAACATATTTCAATTCAATAATAAAAAAATAAGGCTTAGATACCTGTTTTGCAACGTTGAGCGATCTCCGTAAGTTTCTTTTGACCGTCTTCATTGGAAACATATTTTTTAACTAACGTATCAACTTTGTCAGTATCAAATAAACCTTTTGCATCGATCTGAAAATTACGATTTAAATATTAGTAAAGTCTCTTGTTTAAAAAAATCTGCACAAAATTCAAATTCTTTATCAACTGACAAACTATATTCTTTATAAACTGACAAATCCTGCAATATAATGTTGTGTCGACCCCACTTAGAGTGGGATAAGGACAGAAGATGACGTTTTATTTTGGCGTTAACAAAGCGCAATCAATTTCCGCGACATTGTATTATAATTTTTTTAATTTTTTTATATTTATATTTTTTAAATTATGTAAACTTAATAATTTGAACTTACTATTCCTATTTTTTTAAAAAGACACGCTATCATACATGGATCAATGGTATCCAGTTTTCCGGCAGCTTTAGCTGCTTTGATCTCGTCCTCAGAAACTTCGTGGGCTTTGCTACACTCCGCTATAATAGGAATTAGAGCTGTATGGATATTGTTTTTGTCTTCATCTGAAAAGTTCTGCAAGATTTCATACAAAATTAAACGCTACATCAAACAGTTTTAAATTATATAATCACATGTAAAAGGAACCTTATTAAAGAAAACAGTATTAAATAAAACAGAAATAATGCGTTACAAATTATTAAACCATTGCTTTTTTAGTTCAATTCAACATTGTTTACAGAGGGAACTATAAATACTATGTGATTCCTTCTAGATCACAGGATGTAAGCAATGTATGCAAGTCTTATTTCCAAAGTTAGCACTCCCGTGTTTGAGACGAAAAATTATAGTAGCGAACAAAAATTAAAAACATACATCTGTACCAGGATTGAATATGTTGATAAGTCGACTTACACTTTTTTATATGTTTAATCATAATAGGCATTAGTTTTGCCTAATTTATATGGTGAATATTTCGGTACAGTCGATAAATCTTTTATATTACAAATTTGTGAATATCCGAATAACTCTCCTTAACGTATAACTAGTAATATCCCGCGGTTTCACACGCATAATATTATTTTTTTACACCTTATTACTTTTTATAACGGATCTCTTTTTTTGAAAATGTAATATAGCCATGTTGCTTAGCAAAGATGCAGCTTTCCAATGGTGAAAGAATTTTTGAAATCAGTTCAGTAGTTTTTGTGTGAAAATATTACAAACATACATACAAATTTTTCGTCTTTATATTATTAGTATAGACGTAAAACTATTTATGGCTGCCCTGAAAATTGTGCGTTTTTAGACTTGTTAAGTTATTCACGTCTGATACGGATATATGTTCTGTTTAATGGCTAATGATTGATACGATTTTGTTTGTGTAATAAACCGTGAATTTCACCTTGTATGTCTGATTGAAAAACTCTGATTGAGCTCTGGAATAAACTTTGAATAATATTTCCGGAATAACACGAGTTTAAATTCTGTTACGGTTTTTTCGAATTCATAATTATGCTCTATTCTGAAAGGGTCTCATAGTGCCTGGGTGAGCCCAGAAACATCCTCAATGGTACAAATACGAAAAGTAGAGCGCAAAAGCTCTAACAGTTTTGGAGAACGTTATTTTAAGAATACCTCTTGTAAGGCTGGACCAAGGCTTAGGGTGTTATTTGGTAGAGGGCTGTTAGTATGACTTTACCCGGTTACTACTCCAGGGGAAATACAGTGAGAAGCCTTGACTATTAAAGATACAAAAGTGGAATTTGATTTTCCCCGGTGAATTTTTCTATGGTTATTTCACTGTTATTTTATCGTTCAACACGAATCCAAGGGAATCGCTGGATGTTACTTACGATCGTATGTTCACAATATCATACGAACAATCGCGTTGACACTTGGACGGTGATCAGGCCGATCAAAGATGATCACACGATTGGGGGTCGATGAATATGATCATCGACCCAAATAGTAAAGAGCAGGAGTGAGCATTTATTATCAGATAACCGCAATAACTTCCCCAAAAAAACTTTTATAAAGCTTTCAGTTTAAGTCATAATTTTTTTTTTGTATTGTTTATTCGTAAATGTGATGTATGTATATATGAACATCAAGCAATTGTAACTTAAAAAATGTATTAAAACAAAAAATTGAAATGAATTAAATAAGTAAATATGTTACATAAATCAACAAAAATGTAATAATGTCTAAACTTTATACTTACATCAGCATCGCTTAAGCTTATAGCCAGTAGTCCAAAAACAAAAACTACGAATTTCAATGAAAACGACATTTTTATTATCTTTTTATATATGACACAACCCACGACAACACAGCTTCCTAACTTTGTGTTCTCTTGTCCTCTCTACACATCTTATATATACTAAAAGACCAAGCAATTTTTAAAGATGATTATCTAAATTTAACATTATCCGTACAATTAATCCCTACATAAAAAACGTGTTTACGTTAGCAAGTATGTTTTTCCTCAAATCGCATAATTCCTCACGGTACATTAATTCGAACTATAATTTCAGCATTCATTTCATATCACTATATTTTTTGTAGAACTGAAACCTGAACTGGATTTAAATTCCTTTTAAGTCTCGGGATAATAGTGTTAATATATAGTGTATTTCAATGATTAAAAAATGCTACGAAGTAGGTAAGATAATATGACGTTTACCTATCGCTTTTTGCATATAATAATATTTATGAAGTTTCAGTAAATTAACTGAAACTTCATAAATATTCTTGAT
Organism: Morpho helenor; assembly: GCA_029227775.1. Lineage (NCBI taxonomy): Eukaryota > Metazoa > Arthropoda > Insecta > Lepidoptera > Nymphalidae > Morpho > Morpho helenor. The sequence continues at coordinate 10,342,984 of JARGCU010000037.1, read as the reverse complement.
TAAGGCTGCGCAAATTATATAAAAAAATAAAAATCAATTTATTTAAAACTTATTATTAATATTACATATTCAAATTCAAATTCAAAATATTCTTTATTCAAATAAACTTGTAAACAAGTGCTTTTGAATCGTCAACTCTACTGCTGGTTCGGAAAGCTGTTCCTACCGAGAAAAGCCAGCAAGAAACTCGGCGGTTGCTCTTTTAAAAATATAATTCTTAATACTATTTACATTATGTCGTTACTGTCTTGTACAGGCTCAAAGAGAGCTATATCCACACATTCTTATCTTCTAAATAATACTCAAGAGTATAGTAGGCTTTCTGTATCAGCCTCTTTTTAACAGTGTTTTTAAACTGCTGTAATGGTAAAGATGAAATTGATTGCGGAATTTTATTATAGAATCTTATACCAAAACCCACAAACGAATTACGTACTTTTGCAAGGCGCAAATACCTATATGTTCAGATCTTCGATAATTGGGCTTTCCATTTAGCTTTCAGACAACTTTAATATCAAAAGTACCACTTAAAAGCCTAATTATGGACTTTAAAAACAACACATATTACCAAATTATTCGTGACTTATCGGATTTTATTAATTTCATCATAATAATCAAACTTAATCCATTTCCACTGAAACTTTATCTGTTGTACTATTGTTGTACTAATTGTACTGTAGTATACACTTGTTTTACTAATATAGACTTGTATTAATATAGATGGCAATAAATTGTGTCTAATAATTATTTTTTAATAGATCAATGTAGTATTAAGGTATTAAAACTTAAAGCTTAAAACATATCAAAACTGAAAACTTAAAACATATTAAAACTGCTTTACATATTTCGTACTGCTAAACTATTTTCTACTGATTAATTAGCTTCAACAAATACCACTATTTTAAATCATTATTGTATATATGATATTTTATTTGAGGGGTGTTCCACCCAAACAACATGCTAGAGATTCAAATACCACAAATTACCTCTACTCTTTTTTTTTTATTTTACTGCCGAGCATATTGTATCTTGGAGCCAAAATGTTTTTTTTTAATGGGTCATTAATGGTTATGACACATAATGTGTGCATTTTTAGACTTTGATATAATAATTACCGCTACATTAAAGTAGTAGTAAATTACGAAAAATAAACTTGAGGAAACATGACTACGAAGTTTTGACGCTATAAGTTATATGCACATTAAGAGACGCAAAGGAGCTCGCGACCTCCAAGTTTACGTGATTTGTACAAAGGATTACTTTAATAATTAAATTCTAAAATCCTTGTCAGTAATAACATAAGTAAGGTTAATTCATAATGTTTAATATTTGCATACCAACTTTTTCTTTTCTATAAATTGTCTCACTTCAAAGGTTAGCTGGCAGAGATCTCTGTCTTAGGGATAAGTTAACCTTTGTACACTTTTCTTTACCAAAAATGTTTTTCCGACATTTTTTTATGGTATATAAATAAATAAACATTAACCAGAGTAGATTAAAGTTATAAGGCTATAGTGTCACTAGAAATCAGAGGACTTTGAATTGGTAACCTAACGCAGCATTATTCAGCAGCTCATTCATTCAGCATTATTCGGCTTAATGCAGCATTATTCAGCAGTAAATATTAATCGATGGAGTTTAAGGAAGACCCGAACAGAATTTTATAGTTGGAATTAACATTCCAAGACAACAGTCCACGCAAAGGCGGATAAAAGTTAGTATTTTCAATAAATAGATTAATATAAAATCTCGCCCAAATATTTTCACAAAAATGATCACAAGCTCCCGGATTTTAGCATTTTGTTCGTTCTAGTTTAACCTTCAAAACTTTAGGTATAATGATACCTAAGCAATGGCTTAAACGTAACTTCGTAAATCAGTGCTCATTATTTTTTTTTGTAGTGCATTAATGCTGTTAATGGGAGGTTATAAAAGAGATTAGGTTATACAACTAGGAATCAATTTTTATTCTAGAAACGGAATACTTTATTTGAATTCCTTCACATACAATGAAACTAGTGCTAAATATTTGGGTTTTCGCGAATATACATTATTCAACTAATTTTTACAGTACCGTATTTCATTTCATATTTCATCATATACTCGTATTATTGACCAACATATGAAGGAGTTTTTGAATTTAATCGATCATGAGCGGTATTCATAATTAATGTATAGAAACGTGAGTATAGACGGTTTCTATACGGTAATTATATGAAGGAGGTTGCCTTTGAAACATGTTATAACAATACTCTTTTAAATTAGAGTACCTAGGTGAGCGAGCCATGTTTGGTAATTTTTTTTTAAAAATTAAAAACAAATAGAAAAAAAAGGTTTGTTGATACAGGGGCTTAATGCCGGGTATTTTCACTTCTTTAGTCCGCCCTATCACCATTGAGCTATCACAACTTTACAAATTTCATTTACATTTTTCCAATGCTCGAAAACAGTGATTAAACAACTTTTTTTAAAATGAAACCTAGCCGGTTTTTCTCCCGCAAAACCTTTATACTATATAATAGAGTTTATTACAGGAAGAATTTTAAGGGAAGGGATGTAACAAAGAAAGAAATGAATCAAACAAAGCGTTTCATCAGTAATATATTTTTTTAATGATAAAAATCCATGTTATTCGTATATGCTAAATTAAGCAAATATAAAATTTTTCGGGTTGTCTTCATAAATACATTTTGCCGACCAGTACGAAGCCTCACACACATCTTTGTACTTCTTGGCTGTAAAAAACAGATTTTTGATGACCAAAGAAGACTATTTTTAACGGCCAAATTTGTCGTGTATAACCTCTCAAATATACCTACTGATACAAAATTTTCATAATTAATATATAGAAACCGGCTATTCTCACGTCTTATTTTATCAGATGAGCCCGACTAGTTTCAAGTCCATACGGGGCTCTTATTCATGAGCTCTTTACGATAAAACGTGACTATAGCCAGTTTCTATACATTAATTTTGAAAAGAGTACTTTTAAAATATTGCTTGAAAACAGTACCCGCAAACGGATTATTATTTTTATTTCAGCGTCGTTTTTAACTAAATTTAAAAACAAATTACGAACGATAAGATTTTTAAAGGCACTAATCCAACTATAAAATAAATGCTACTTACAAATGTCTTTACATTTCTCAATCGATGCTTTCATTGCGTCTTTCATTTCTGGTGGATACATAACATCAACCTGTTTTATTGAAGCCTCATAGTTAAGTTTATTATTTTTTATCTGAAAATAGGAATTAACTTACATTACTAAAAGTTTGTTTACAACTGTGATTAAGGTAAGTTGACCCGCCGTGTGATATCTGGTTGAGTAGAATAGACTACCCTCTTTCTTACCGAGGTGTCGTAAAATACGACTAAGGTAAGTTGACGTCAGGCAGCCGGCCGACCGTAAAATACGTAGCAAAATCATGTGATAGTATTTTTATAACAACAATAAACAATAATATTTATTTGATAATAACAATAACACACAGTTTTGTTTATAACATGTTGTGCCGATCCAGCTTAGAGTGGCATTAGGGATTGTTTACTACTATTACAAATGCATGTAGAATGATATTACTGTATCAAGGAAACTAATAATTTTGCGAAACGAAAGCGTGATCTCGAAAAGTACAAAAATATTTCCAGGAAAAGAAAAATACGGATTTAAAATCCATATTAAGCAAAAAACAAATGGTTTTACACGCGCGTTTTTCGCAAACATTAAAATTAATTGCCAAAGTATTAAGGACTCAGTGGCGCACAAGTACAAAAAACTTCTTTTGGCATAACATTGAACACATATTTGAAAACAGTATGTTATTTACGCTTATACTTGCAACTTATACTGGCTAAATTATAAATTTAAACAAATTTAATAGCAAAGTGTTCATTCCACACAATAAATATTTTTAATATTAATTTGGAAATGGAACTTTATCGTTTAATCTAGTGCAAACGAACGTTTCTAAAATTTGCCCAATTATAATTTAAGGGGCAGTTTTATTCTTTGTTTTTAGCCGTGTGGTATCTGGCTGAGTAGAATAGACCACCCTTATTTCTTACCGAGGTGCCATAAGAGGCGACTAAGGTAAGTTAACCCAACGTGTGGTATCCGCCTGAGTAGAATGGACCATCCTCGTTCCTTACCGAGGTGTCGAAAAAGCGACTAACGTAAGTTGACCCGCCGTGTTGTGTTCGGTTGAGTAGAATGGACCACCCTCTTTCTTGTCAAGGTGTCGTGGAATCGACTAAGTTAACTTAGGGACTTCAAGCAGGCGGCCGGTCGTAAAATACGAAGCTAAATTATGTGACAACATGTTTTTAACGTATTGAGCCGACCCCACTTAGAGCGGGATAAAGGCAGGAGAATGATGATTTTTATGAGCTTTTAATGTCTAAGAAATTGGCTACTAATGAGGAGAATTAATAAGGCATAGGATATGAGGAGGTATGTTTAAATGGTTTACTTTAAAAATAAGGAACATAATATGTCAAGGATTGACATGGGTTTTAAAAATATTAGGAACGATATCGCGGAAAAAGGCGTGATTGAAATCTGTGACGAGAAACGAAATTTCGAATTCGAGAGAATTGAGATTAAAAGGAGATAAAAAGTTAATGTTGAAATCAAAAGGAAACACAAACAATAATGTAGTGTGAGTTTCATCCACGGCAATGTTATTTTAAAAATTACCTATCGAATATAACAAAAGCACGAAAATAAATACAAAGCATAGTCTATGCATATACGGAATATTTAACAATATTGTACGTACGATTTGCGACATTTGATAAATGCAAGCTATATAGCACATCACGTTTCTTTCTTCTATAAATTGTCCTTTTTCAATGTTGCCAATTAAATCTGCAAACGACAACAAAATTTACTTTGAACTAAAATATAGAATTCCTACTTATTTATTTTAGTGGTTCATCGATTAAGGATTGCGGAAATCACAAAGCAATTAAAAAAACTTTTATGGGTAAGGTTATTAATATATTTCTCAGGTTTGCATCAAGCTAGTTATGTTATAAGGATCTGCTTCTTACGAGTGAAAAAGGTATTTAAGAGAAAACAGAGTCTTTTCTTGAGTAGCCCCTGTCTCAAATAATGACACCTATACAACACGTATATATATTTTATCCTTACCCTCAGTTACATCGTTTTTTGACATACAACTCTTTTTCAACATTTTCGAAGAGTTTTTTAATTGCTGCCTTGTCATCTGTAATAAATATAAAATATTATATTAAATAGACTTGATATATCAAAGTATCCTAAACCAATAATTTGATCGGTATCACAGAAACTTATTTATTGATTAATATTCATCCTGCCTTATACCTTACTCTACTAATTATAACGGAAAACTACCGCTATATGATCAACCTAAACACGCGTATGGCATGTAAAAGGATTGAATTCTATCTAGATTATTAGATTACTATCAGATACTGATGGTAATTATCAGATTGAAGACGGGATCATCCGATTGAAGTATTTCTCGAACGTCGGTACTACAAACACTTGCCGACCATCTTCTAAATTAGACAATCTTCTGACACGTGTTTTATGTATTTCTTTAATTTGTATTTGCATCCTCTGCGGTGTATAAGTTCACTTATATTGTTTGTTTCAAATTCAAATTCATAATATTCTTCATTCAAATAAACTTCTAAACAAGTGCTTTTGAATCGTCAACTCTACTGACGGTTCGGAAAGCTGTTTCTACTGAAAAAAAGCGAGCAAGAAACTCGTTGGTTGCTCTTTTGAAAATAAATCTTCTACAGGGTCGAAAAATATCTTTATCAACGCATTCTTATCATCTAAGTAATCCTCAATAGTGTAGTAGGCTTTCTGTATCAGCATCTCTTGAATAGTATTTTTTTAAATTGCTGTAATGGCAAAGCTACATTGTGTTTAGACATTTGTTGTATGAATAAAGTACAGGTTCAAAAACGCACTAAAAATATGTCATTACATGTCCCTTCTTGCCTATGGGCTCTAGTATTATTGACGTGGTGCACTTTGAGACAGTGTGAGATGTCTTCCGTACACTAATATTAGTATGTCTATTCCAAGCTGTAGCTTGACATACTAATTCGAATCTGTTGTAGCAGATTCGAAGCTCTAATCCTTGTCCCAAGAAATGAAAAAGGAGATATTTGCGAAACCGTGGGATATTAATGTAAAATAAATTTCAAGCAGAGCGAAGATGTCAGGTGCCAGTTAAGGGACTGAGTTTTGTCTTTTACATAATATCCTGATCAACTATAATAGGATATGACATAGCGGTAATCTTCATTGGATCAATTCGTACGTCACTGAAAAACCCCATGATTTCTAAGTAATCTTAAATAATCGTTTCGAGATTATAAATCTAAAACTAAGTACGTGTATCTGAGTGAACGCAAAATAATTGGTGTTTACCGATGCATGAAGATCATGGAAAATTTTATGTAATCATGATAATCATTTTAATTATGATTATGTGAGCTTTTCACAGCATTCTATTCATTGCAACTATAATTTCAAATTTGAAACCTGTCCAATAGATATCTATAATGAAGTAAAATTAAAAATAAATTTATTCATCCTTTGAACGGCCAATTTATTTTAGTTCAGGAGGCATACATAAAAAGTTATATTGATTATTGTTTTGTAAAACTAAGAAATAAAGACATGTTTATATATAGTTAACGTATAACGTGAGATCCCGATTAGTTTCAAGCCCATACGAGGCCCATATTCATTAGCTCTTTACATACTAGACTAGTCTACAAAAAGATTTAAATTAAGAGCTATGCTTATACGTAAAGCATATTACAAAATTGAAGATAATGTGGATGATGAAAATGCCTGTATTTGAAAATCCTTTCAGCTTCATTAAAGATTGCAGTTTAATAATGTAAAATTAATGTTATTTTAAAGATTAACGCCAAGTTTCTTGCTGGTTCTTCTCGGTAAGAGCATCATTCCGAACCAGTTGTAGCTTCATTAAACATATTATCCTTGATGATTTAAATGTGCTTGAAGAAGCTTATTTGAATAAATATTATTTAGATTTGATTTGATTTAGACAGTGTTATCGCGGCTTGTATAGAGTATAGAGACGTGGTTTATATAATCTAAGAAAATATGAAAACAAAGATTATAAGGGTTATTAGTAAAGGAATATCATCTTAACTTACACAATCCATGAGAGGAACTAAAATCGCAATTAATAATAGTATAGAACAATTTCGACCTTCCATTTTACATGCTACAGTTGCTGGAAAAAAACAAACTCGCTTTTGTCTCATTCTGTGCATATAAAGGCTGAATAATTACAGGATTTATTTGTAATTAGTAGGCATGCATCTAGTTGTTTATTTAATTAATGGTTAAAAGTATGGAGAATAAACAGATATCTTTATGTAACCATTATACATCGTTATCAGGTTTTTACTACCACATTACTACTTCGTACACAAGGTGTGGTATCCGGCTGAGTAGAATTGACCACCCTTATTTCTTATCGAAATGTCGTAAAAAGTGACTAAGGTAAGTTGACGCCAGGCAGGCGGCCAGTCGCAAAATCCATAGCCAAATCATGAAGCCACTTGGTGTGGGGGCAGGAGAACGATGTTGATGACAACAACTTGGTACACGATGTTTTCTTCTATGGGCTTTATTTTCGGTAACTTAATAAACCCTGCTATTTTGCTCTATAATAATTATTACGTTTACTTGCTTAATTAGTAATATTAATTAGAAAGAAAGAAGCTGAGTAGAAGACCTTATGTGATCACAAAATTCTATATGAAAATGTAAATTTGTTTTTTTTTTTATTATGTTCAAATTAATCTATTTTCTTTCTTTCCTTTGATCAGATACCGTCATTTCCAAATCTACTTTCCGCTGAGCCTAAATATAGATATCTGATTGGTATTCAATACGCATCTCTTTTCCTCTCCATTTAGATGGAAACCGGGTCTTATTCTCCAGAGATATGCAGGCTTTATAACGATGTTTTCCTTTACTTAAAAAAGCGTGACAAATTGTATATATCAGTACACAAATATGCAAATACATTACCTACCCACGATAGGTTGTATTCATCTAACTCAAAAAAGATAACATTCACCGTGACACCGCGATGCCAAACGTGGAAGGTTACGTCCGCAATTATATGCGTAATTATTTCTTTGACAACATTGCATCTGTACACTTGCACGGTATAGCATCGTTACACTCTAGGTCATATTAAAAATAAAATTTTCGTCTTTAACTCTTCCGTTTCTCTGCGCTCTAGTCTAGAAAAATTGTAAAAATTGGTAAGTGCGTCGCAACTCACTGGGAGCGTCACCTTAAGGGTACTTTGTTTGCGAGGACTGTTATTGCGTGATAATTCCATAATAGATGGCGCCTTTCAGGTCATCCTATTCCTGTAGAATTAACAGGATTTATATAGTCTAAATGTACGCCAGTGTATAAGGAATAATTGTGACAAATTTCATCGATATTAGTTCAGCGGAATGGCGTAAAAATCATAAGAGAGTAACAAACATACATCCATACTTTATAATATAAGTGGGATAGGATTAAATCGATACTAGTTCGTAGTTGTAAAACAGTAGCCAGTAGTTGCTATACCATTAAGGCCCAGAGATGGCTTATAATAAGACACGTAGGTAATGGAAGCGGCCCTTGAAGCCCGAACCTTCTCTAACAATCGTTATCTCAATATTTATCCTAATCTGATCTTCATCAGCGGAAAAAAAACCTGCTACGGAAGACTAGTAGTATATAAATAAAGATTACTAGTATATAATTTGTGATACAGAACTCAACCCTCAATCGAAGCAGTAACTTCGAATAAAGTGAAGGAGAGAAATGAAATACAAACCACTTTCGTTTATTCAAAAAAATAACCCATAATAAATAACTAGTTTTTGCGTAACGTATAAGTGATATTAAGGAAAAATAAATTTAGAAGGATCTTCAGCATACAGACATCTCGTCGCGTAAAATATTCCTTCGCAGGTATCTTCATATAAATTCTCTGAAAACAATATTAAGTATTGAGCAATGCAGCTTTATAAAATTAGGCACCATTTACAATCTTTTATTTTCTATGGTACTATTAACTATTTACCGTGACAAGACAAAAAGGCCTTTATATTTTAGAAACGAATATCTACGAGTATGTAACAAATCTTGAATGTACCAAGATATACCATAACGCGCATAATAGTAATTGCTCAAATCTGGCCAGCGAAAGTTACTCATCAGTCAGGAGTAATTTTAGCAGAAGAAGCTTATAACAATAAACGTAAAATAAATAACCATAATACGCGTAAAATTTCTAACCTTGCGATATATGTATATTAATGGATTCAAAAATGCTTATCGAAACCAATAATAAAAAGTAAATTTTCTATGACTGAACAATAAAATGAAATAATTTGAAAATTACTCTACACTCTTATAGGAGTAATCCACTATTTTCATTCATGGAAGGAATAAAAATATATATTTCCTCTTTTTTTTTGATACAGCAATATTAACATCATTTATAGGCTAAATCAGCGTAAATTCCTTTTAAATTTATCAAATACTTACGGACGGGGATGCACTTCGCAACAAATCTTTTGACTGACTCTTTAATATCTTGAGGATACAGGATATCTATTTGTCTCGATATTAAATCTTTGTCAAGTCTATTGTTTCTCAACTGAAACATTTTATATTTATTTGTACCACATTTTTAACTTTAATAAGCTAAATAAATTATATATTTTAGTAAAGTTTATAGTTATAGTCCATCTACAAATTTAATTCTTGGATTCTGCAATCTACTCGTTATGAACATTCGAAATTATAATGAACTAACTCTCAATTGTTTACCGTCTCTTATTGCAATTGTGATATCAAGGTAGAATTTTCCCAATCCTTGCTTAATTATTAAGTTACAATTGTTAGTTTCTTATTGTGATATCAAGCTAAAATTTTTCCGTATCCATGTTATTTTTTGATTTTTAATCTTTAGTTTGTTTGTAATATTTGACGAAATAACAGTAACGGTGAGGCAAATTATAGTAATTATATTTGTTTTAATAATACTAACCACTTGAATAGTTTTATAAACACATGCAATATAGCACATCACATTATGATCTTCTATAAAAACACCTTGCTCGATTTGATCTACGTCATCTGAAATAAATCAACGAAATAAATGAGAAGGAATCATTAAAAGTTATTATAAAACATTATAACATATAATAGAAAAAAACTACATCACGTTTTCTGTATGTTATGCGAACCTTTACGCTGTGTGGTATCCGGCTGAATAGAATATTACCATCCTCTATTCTTACCGAGGTGTCGTAAAAGGCGACTAAGGTAAATCGACCCACCGTGTGGTATCCAGTTGAGTAAAACATGTTGTGCCGACGCCACTAAGAGTAGGATAAGGGCAGGAGGATGATGGAATGCGAAACTTTACAGAGATTTAAGTTTAACATGTTATAAACATATTGCCACATGATTTTGCTACGTTTTTTAGCGGCCGCCTGCTTGACAGCAACGTACCTTAGTCGTATTTTACGACACCTCGGTAAGAGGGTTGTCCATTCTACTCAACCAGATACCACAAAGTGGGTCAACTTACCTTAGTCGGTTTTTACGCCACCTCGGTACGAATTGAGGGTGGCTTATTCTACTCAGGCAGATACCACACTTGAAGAGCAATATGTAATTGATAGGATACCAAACGTCTTATTGAAAAAAACAAAAATCGATATAAGATTCCCAATCTTACCATTATTGACACCATGCTTAGGCATACACTGGTTTTTCATGATTGTCATTGTTTTCTTCACTTGATCTCTCGTCATCTACGAAAACATTATTGTTATTGCCGAAAATCATTAAAATATTAACAATTATTATAAATTTAACTTACCCCATCAACATTAATAGCAAATACACAACATATATACAAGATTTTAGTTAAGTACGCCATTTATCATATATTTGTCAATTTTTACTAACTTAAATGTCTGTGCATTCACATAAAATGAGAATAAATTATGTGGCTACAATTTAAATACCAAATTTTTTAAATCACTGGGCTGTAACCCTTAATTTAGATCGTGTAACAATATATTACCAAAAACGTTTAGTCGCTTAATAGCAAAGTTAAAGGCACAATCATATTTAGGGAAATAACGCAAAAATTATATATATGGTTGGTTTATCTAAGTTTTTTCGGTAGAAAGGTATTTTAATGAGCCGCCGTGAGTCGAAGAGGAATGTTTACGATTTAAGAACAGTAATTAAAATTGCGAATATTTTAAGATAAATTCATCATATCATTAAGTATAATATAATTGCTTAAATGAAATACAATTAAAAGTTAGTGATTAAAATCCTCTTACAACATTTCCGGTTTTCGATAAAATCCTAATTAATTCTATACATACACTTAGTACTAACTGCGAATAGCATCAGTCATTTAAGTCCAGAAACTTCTATATTAACTAAATATATTCCATTAATTCGGCCTTTTTTAAACCTTTAAAATAAAACTTATGTTTTATTAAACTATAATCGCCGTGGCTTAATAATAATTAAGATTAGGTCGCAAAAATTAAACAGTATTACATTTTTCATAACTTTAATTCAGTTTGAAATTCAAGGAAACACGAAATTCTGCGGATCAAAGTCATACATGCACTTAGCAGTCCAATAGGAAGCTTCGCATATGTCTTTGTATTTCTTACCTAAAATAAAAAAACAACATTTAAAGTAAACAAAAATATAGATCATTAATTAATTTATTGAGCGCTAAAATTTTTATTCTTAGGCCACAGTAATATTATGAATCTCAAAGAAATAAAACCTAATTTTAATGGAAATTCATCTACTAGTTATCCAACCTTTATATCTATAATTGCGTCTTAATAGCTTCATACAATGCCCATAGCTTACATCCTTCCTCTAGGAAATCTTCTTCTTTTTCTTTTTCTTCACTGATGGTCTACTACTGAACATAGGTTACTTTAAGAGATCTCTTTAGCACACCATCTTGTGCCGCAGCTAGCGGGTTCTCGCGATCTTTTTGATGCTGTCAGTTCACATTGTACGAGGTCTACAGACACTGAGTTTTCCGGTGTGTGGTCGCCCTTCTAGCACCTTAACAACAACGCCCATCTTCTACGTATTAAGTGCCACAATTGCCACTTTAACTATATATAACTTTGGTTCTTCGACAGATTTGGTTCTCCGCATTCCTATGATTTGATCGCGTAAAGATACTCGAATCATAGCTAGTTCCATCGTCCGCTGAGTAACTCTAAATTCAAATCCTAATAATCTTTATTGAAATAAACTCTTTCAAGCACTTTTGCATCGTCAAGGATCAATATGATTAATGAAGCTACAACTGGTTTGGAGCTTAATTATGGGGCAGAACCGAAACTTTGTCGCTGATTATGGGCCTTATAGGAAATCTTACTATAGTTCAATGTTAGTAATAAGTACAAGGATAATCTTACCTATATCTTTACAGTTCTCTGCGGCAGCTTTAACAGCATCTCTCATATCGGGCGGAAACATCATATCTACTTGTTTCAGTATAGCCTCATAATTTAGTTTATTATTCTTTACCTAGAAACACGTAAAAACCTCGCACCATCTCATGATTACATTCATGCCAACTATTGTTCTGAGTAGTGTAATCACATTGAAAAACTTGAAACGGAAAACAGTGGACGCGGATGTTGTACGGAATAATTAACTAATTGATGTTTTTAAATTATGCTTTATGTAGAACAACAGAATAATTATGATAAGATAACTGTAAGAAATCTGTTCTAAATTATCTGCTTGATCCAGTAGTATAGCGCATTTTGGTATATTCATATTAATATATTAAATGCTAAAATCTCTCTCTGTCTGTTACACTTTAACTCCTTAGCCGTAAATACCGTAGTATTGATAAAAGTTACTATTGAAGTTTATATACTGTTCTCTCATCTATACACATTACAAAACAAAATCCCCAAAAGCTGTCTATCTATATGTGGTAAATATTTTCAAAATCTACTATACGACTTTTTGTAGTTTTGCTTAAAGATGGTGCATTTCTTATAAAAGGGTAAGTTAATAGTATTACGAGTAAGTTAATAGTATATTCCCTGGAACGGCTAAACTGATTTTAATGGATAATCCGATAAATGAAGAAGATATTAAAACAGATTATCATAAATGAACACTTGAAGTAAATAAGGTACTTAGTACCTAAAAATTAAAATTCGAACTAAGTATGCAATTTGGTTCTAAAAGGCTTTTAGGACCAAATTTCATACTTAGTTCGAATTTTAATTTTTAGGTACTTAGTGCCTTATTTACTACAAGTGTTCAAATTATAACTGTGAACTTACCACTTGAGTCATGGAGTAAACGCATGCAATATAACACATTACATTTTTCTCTTCAATGAATTTTCCTTGCTCTATTTGCCCAATTTGTTCTAAAACAGATTTTACTATTAATATAATGACAAATTAAACTATTAAATCCTACCATCTTTTTGTCATTTTGTACCTTAATTACCTTTATTGGTTTCATCGATTGTTGTATTACGATTAATTTTATGTGTATTGTTTGTAATGTCATAAATAAATAATAAATATATGGGACACTTGCACACACAATCCAACTCCAAAGTAAGGTGACCAAATACTCGTGAGTCATGTAATTGTCGTGATGAATTAGCTTAGGATAAAAATCTTCTAAAGTAACAGGACATGGTGCTATATTTCATAACGTATTATACTTAAATGTTTCCTACAGGATATTCAAATTACTTTAATAAGCTAAAACTGAAGACTTAGGTACTTATATTTCCTATACTTGGCTAAATATTTACATAACCACAATTCCAGTACATTTAGCGCTTCAAAGTAATTGCAGCAAACAACAGCGCGATTAGTGAGAGTTTTTTAAACCTATTTGATCGCGTTAGCGTAACGCCAATTTGTATGGCACTGAAATACCGATCACTAGATGTCGCTGTTGCAGCGTCATACAGCAAGCACACAATAATCGTGAGAGAATGAATATTTAGTCTTAACAACTGGCTTAAATAAGATTATGCCTTCTTAAATATAAGAAATATTATTACCTTCTGTAACATCGTTCTTGGGCATGCATGATTTTTTCATCAGCTTACCGGAATTTTTAAGTTGTTGTCTTGTCATCTTTACAAAATTAAGAAAATACTTTTAATGGTATTGAAAATATTATAAAAGATCTTATGACATAATATTTGAAACTGTTATTAAAATTTATTTTATGTTTAAACTCTTAATACGAATCTAAACACGAAATTTTTCCATAGAAGACTACAGTTACTGGAGTTTCCTCCAAAAATACTCTTAAAAATTTATGTATTTAAAACTAATTAGAGACATAAAATAGGAGTCTTACAGAATGAACTGGTGTGAAGTAAATAAAAAACGTCAGAAGAAACAAACAAAGAACATTACGACTGAAATTCCTTGCAGTCATTCTGAAACCCACTGCGTAAACACGTAAAAGAAGATATATTTAAACAAAGTTACAAGAAAGCTGCAATCTTGTATTTATACATAAACCATGGGTGACATGTGATTGATTGATAACATCTACTCAATATATTATTACTGTCTTATCAAAGAATGGAGAACATCCCAACTTGTTAGCATTAATACGTAGTTGTCATGTAAGATTGAATAATAATTCTGCCGGAACTGCGTTTCCGGCAGAATTATTATTAAAATTAAATCAACTAAAAATGTTCAAAATTTACGCTAATGTTAGTAAGAAATATTTTTCCTACCGTGTTATTATTATCATTTGCAATACAAAGTATAAATAAATCCTCAATACTTTATATTCCGTCATATATAGGATTTAATGCTCTTTTTTAATCATATGTCGTGGCAAAAATATGATATCCTTAATAATACTCGTACGTCTAAGGAGTAGCGCCTAGTTTCTTGCTGGCTCTTCTCGGTAGGTACAATTTTCCGAACCAGCAGTAGAGATAACGATTCACTTATTTACAAGTTTACTTGAAGAAAGAATATTTTGAATTTTATCTGAATTTGACTCTATCATTACCACCAAACGCCTTAGTCCTAGATTAGCTTATCAACTGATTAGCATGTTTTTCATTACCACGAATCACCTTATCCAGTACCTGATTAGCATGATCTGTAAATAACCTACTATGAAATGTGGCATAATTTGCTGTTACTGCAATTTAGGGTAACATAATTAAAGACATCGAAATGCCAAGCATATTATAACACATAATTAGTCAATCAGCAACCATTAATTAAAAACGTTTTCATGTGTGGTAATGTGACTATAAAGTTCTTGGTTTCGAAACAACTTAACAATACCAGTTAATAATAGTAGATATATTGTGATCATGAAAAATAAAATTTCTTGAAATATTCCAACTGAAAGGTTATAAAAACATGTAGTCAAAATTATAAATAACATTGATTACTTAAAAAATTTCAATACATTCTTTTTTCTTATTCAAGAGTTAATTACAAAAAACCGTAAAGCCTTTTTCATTTACAAAAAACAACATCTATTCCTCTTTAAAATAAATAAATAAAAATTATATAAAATAAATATAAAAGAGAAGGACAATGTTTAAAAAAAAAATTATGTATTAAATTTTTAAATGATTGACAGTTAGTAATAAATCCAACTAAGTTTATATCAAGTCCAAGTTAATCAGAGGTATATGGTATCAATAACAACACCATTGACAAGTGCTAAATGCTCGTCATTAATCAATTATCGCACTTAATATAAACGTACAAGCAAGATCAAAACCTAGAGTAGGGTCATGTCCATTCTTACAGTCGTCAAATTCTTGGTTACTCTTACAATTTGTGATGCGGTGAGTATATAATTCTCGAAAATTGAATGAAGAAAATACACCGATAATGTGTAATAAACTATGATATTTTTTTTATTAAAAAAGTAATATCAAATAGTTAAGAGAATTTATAATTTTAACAATAATAGTGTTATAAGAAATATCTTTTTTGTAGATGACAATGAAACAAATTCGATCAACAGGGAAAATGATGCGGAAAACGTGTCAACCAAAAAATAATGTTGCCGACGGTAAGATAAACTTAACCATAACTGCTTAAAAAATATCAAATTCGTAATCAATATATCCCTTTTAAAATTGACAAACAACACATATTTTACGCTGAAGAAAAATATATTTCGGAAACAAATGTGTCTGAAATTTTTATTATTGTAGTACAACACAATAAATCGTTCGATTCCATTTACAGTTTCAAGGAAGCGACGAATTATTTGCCCTGCAGTGGGAAATTAACAAGCCATACTTATATTTTCAGAAAAAATAGACTCATTAGCTGAGGGTGTGTTTCCAGAAGAGAAAGAAGTCATGTGCTATATAGCTTGCATCATGAAAATGGCTAATGCGGTACGAACATATAGTGTAAAACGGGATTCTGGTTTCATATTGTAAGGACTCTAGCCTTCGAACTCAATAAGGAAATGAAACTCATACTTTACTGTATGTATTTCCTTTTGATTCAAATGTTCTCATGCTTATTTAAAATCTATCTGAACTGGATTCAACAAACGGAACAAAATTTTCATTCTTATTTGCGATATAGTCTCCTATTTTTTCTTCTACTTTCTAAAAATCCATGTTAATCCTTGACATCTTTTCTTCTTTTTATATAAAAAAAATCACAGGATATCAAAAAACTTACAAGAATATAATGACACTTTTTAAAACATTGACTCTATATTTTAAGGATAATCCTAACTATAAAATTTTGATGAAACTGCATTCCTCATTTTGCAAATGTGTGTAATTTAAATATATGGGACACACGGTCGTCTGTCCCTAAAGTAACTTAATACTTGTGTTATGGGTGACAGACAATTGGTGAATATATACATATATAATTTTAAATACATCTTCTTCTTCTTCTTCTTCAACCGATGGACGTCCACTGCTGGACATAGGCCTCTACATGGGATCTAAATTTTAAGATTTAAATACATAGTTAAATACAAATGTACACCCAGGCTCGAAGCCCAACAAATTGTTTATAGAAAATGTTGGCCCTCGGCGGGAATCGAATTTCAAACGTTTGATATTTTCTTTTACTCTTCCCTTCGACTCAACATATCCAAAATTTTCTTTTGCCGTTTTATATTTACCGTAACCAGATAAATTAGGTTATGTGATCCAAAAATAATATAAACTTATTTTTAATTGTCACAGATAAAAAACAATAAAATAAACTACGAGGCAGCTATAAAACAAGCCGATCTACTGCTACCAGAGGAAATAAAGCAACCAACTAAAGATGCTATAACGGCTTGCCGGAAAGTTCGTGGGTATCTCTGCTATAAAAATATTCATTAAGAAATTAATTCAAATTTAAGCCTACTAACCTTTTAGTACACCATTGATCGTACAAATGAAATATCCACTTTCACAAAATATTTCTTATAGCGCATTGGACCTACAACATACAATATTATTATATTACCTATGTAAATACGAGTCTGTCCGTCTATCTGTGGTGTTTCCACAGCTCGACCAATATTCGTGAAATTTGCCACCATGAACTTATACACCAGTGCAACATAAGATGGTACTAATATGATGACAACTATTCTACAACGAATTAGACGCATCATAATGTTCATATCGAATATAATTTAACAATCTTTCGAGATCCCTTTGATATCGAGTGCCCTCGGAACGGGTCCACTGTGAACTATAGTATGGGCGACAGTGGACATCCTAGTCATCATTCAGCATCATTCTCCTGCCTTATCCCACTGGGGTCGGCATAGCATTTTCTATATGCATGTCATACTTCACACAAGCATCTCTTTTTTGACCTGCCTTTAGTCGTAAATCTACATTCATATTTAATACTCGTTTGGTCCCATGATTTTCATCCGTCCTCATTACATGTTCATACCATCTTAATCTTGTACTTCTCGTCTTTTCTATAATGGACGCAATTTTCAGACTTCCCTTTTTATACTCATTTTGTATTTTATCCAGTCTTATCACGCCACACACTTTAACATTCTCATCTCTTTTGCATGGGCTCTTCTTTCATCCGTCTTTTTCATTATACAAATGGACAGGTCTTATTTTCCCCCTAAACTTTAACAGGCATTTGGGGATCACAATTCTACCTGAGACCTATCGCCACTTCATCCATTCTGCCTTCATTCTAATACGCATATCTCCATCTATTTCACCGTCGTTCTAAAAATACTAAAATTGAAATCCTGTATTGAAAATTGAAATGTATTGTAAAGCTTAAATTTTCTGTCGTATCTCAAGTTGTAGTAGCGCAATGGCGAACGGGCGGATTACATATTTGAAAATACCTGGGTTCAAAGTCCACATGTAACCAATCCTTTCTTTCTTTTTTATTTTTTTAATTGCATTTAAAAGGTATAAAAATCTTTTAATAAAACTACTGAGCAAGATTTGGTCACCCAGGAACTATATTTTAAAGACTAATCACATTTTATATTTTTCAGCGGATTCATATAAAGATATTTGCGAATCATCTTTCTACGTTACCAAGTGCATTTACAATCATAATCCAGCAATTTTCTTCTTTCCCTGATTATTTAAGTTGACAAATATGTTTATATTGTTTAGCTGTTGTACGAGATCTTTGTATGTCGTAATTGTATGAGTAATAATAAAAATGGTATCAAACTATTATACTTGTTTCATTAATTATAAAGCTGTGGTAGCCGAGCGGTAACACCGTGCGACTCTTGCGAGGAGGTCAGGGGTTCTAACCCGGGCAGACACCTATGAGTTTTTCTGTTAAAACTTATGTGTCTAATTGATAATTGCAATTTATCACACGCTTTTCAGTGAAGGAAAACAACGTGAGGAAACCTGCATATCTCTAGAGAATTCTGGAGATACGTGTAACTTAGCAATCCACATAGAAGCCGACACCTCGATAAGAAAGAGGGTGGTCTATTCTACTCAGCCGGATACCACACGACGGGTCGACTTACCTTAGTCGTCTTTTACGACACCTCAGTAAGAAAATAGAGTGGTCTATTCTGCTCAACCCGATACCACACGGCGGGTCGACTTACCTTAGTCGCCTTTTACGACAGTGGTCTATTCTTCTCAGCCGGATACGATACGGCTAAGCTGACTGAATTCAAAATTAGGCTTAATTGAGTTAGATACATTGTAATCCTTATTCCAATGCCATATATGACCATCCGTTACGAACTATTAAAAAAAGCGTTTACTTGCAAGCGTTTCTTCCAAGCCTTTATTCGCCAAAAAAACTTAAATTATTTTTTTAAGTGTTGTAATTGTAATTTTTAATGTACGCCGTGTGGTATCCGGCTGAATAGGATAGTACCACCCTCATTTCTTACCGAGGTGTCGTAAAAGGCGACTAAGGTAAGTCAACCCGCCGTGTGGTATCCGGCTGAGTAGAATACACCAATCTCATTTCTTACCGAGGTGTCGTAAAAGGCGACTAATGTAAGTTGACACACCGTGTGGTATCCGGTTTAGTAGAATAGACAAACCTCTTTCTTACGTAAAATACGACTGAGGTAAGTAGACGACAGGCAGGAGGCCGGTCGTAAAAACGCATCCAAGTCATGTGACAGCATGTTTATAACATGTTGTGCCGACTCCACTTAGAGTGGGATAAGAGCAGGAAGATGATGAATTCTAATTTTTAATGTAGGTACCTTTGTTATTAAATAAAGAGTATTTGGTTGATAACTACTGTTTATTAATATCCCAATAATCATGAAGTCTATACTTTTGATGGCCCGTCTGACCTCATTGAATGTTTTTTAACCAAAAAAATTGCATGTTTTACGCATCAAGATTCGCCTACCCTGTTCTAATCGCATGAAAAGGAATAACGATTTGGAATAATGCTCATTATCTCATATTTCATCAAATACTGTAATTCATTATATATAAAATATAATGAATACTTCATAATGTAATCTAGATGAGCTCTATGGTATATAAACATATTTGGAGCGAATTTTTTTTTAGTTAATGTGTTTCAATAAAACAAAAATGGCTTTTGAAAGAATTCAATTATTCTGGTGCTTAATGGGGGCATGTCTTGTAAGTATTTTTAGAAACCTAGTCAAGCAAAATAAATTATGTGTTTATGTTACACCGTAACACAAAAAAGTAGATATTTTCAACTATTATATTTCAATCAATTTAGGTATAGTAAAATTTAATAAATTATGCAACTTAAACTTCCTTAGAAATCACTCTTTCTATTGGTTAAATATATGCTGCATAAAAATTCGACGGCATGACATAGAGATGATAAAAATGCGCGGCAGGTGACTGTTTTATAGTAGTGAAATTAACATATATCGTTTTGAGTATTTTATAATTTAAGGATTTATTTCAGGCTGGAAACGACAAAACCACCAGGAATTTATTTTTCAAAAATGCTTTGTTGTGTACCAAAGAGATTCCAGTTAGCGGAGATGATTTAGAAATGATGATAAGAACCCACAAAATTCCTAAAACCAAGAATGCGCAATGTTTGGTTGCTTGTATGTTTAAAAAGATGGATATGGTAAGATCATAGATGTCCAGCCGTCTCTTTCTTTTACAGGATATTTCGGTGACATGCTAGATATCTATTTAATCTGGTCACTCCATCACCATTCTAGAACCGGTCCATCAGACGCCGTGGGAGATCTCAGCGCACAATTGTCATACCTAAAATTAATACATAGTTATTTAGGTCAACATTTCTTATACTTATGACCAAAGCGTCAAATTCCTTTCTGCATCTATTTTACTGGATACTAAAAATATCTGTAAGTTAAAAAAAGAGTGAATAGAAAACAAAAAGTGAACAAATAATAAGTCTCGAGAGTGACGAGTGAACATAGAATAGCGTGATCCTCGTTAAGATTCATCAGGCAATATTATAATCGAATCGAAATCGAAAAACAAAAGGCAATCGTCTGACTACGGTCAGGCGGTTTCTTATTCTTAATCAAAATAAAAAACGATACAATCGGTGTAGAAAACGTTGAATATATCGCCCTATCCGAAGAATAAAGTCACACGTCCCATGTATAAGTATAGGAAATGTGACTTTATTCTTCGGATAGGGCGAATTATGGTCACCATGAATCTTTTTCTTCTAATGATATATATTTTATGTGACGCACTCTTGGGGAAAGGAAAACATGATGAAACCTCCATATCTTTGAAAATTTCTCTTTCTCCCACACTACAGCAACGTGGGAGGCTTAAACTTCACGATTTCTTTCAAAAAAGAAAGGCCGTATATATTTATAGTCACTATACATTTTACTTTTATTAAAAATTTTAAAGGTAGACGACAAAGGCTTTTTTGATGTAAAAGCCGCTATCAAGTTCTCAGAAAAAGAATACGTAAACGATAAAGCTAAAATAGAGGACGCTAAAAAGCTGTACGACTTATGCAGTAAAGGTAAGCTTCAGTAAGCATAAATAATGTAAACTTTACTTTATTTAAAAAAATTATAAGTATAAGAAAGATATTAAAAAAAGATATCAAAAGATTGTAATTTATTGGACACATAATATTATTCTTATTAATATTTCAAATTAAACGCATGTTAAATGAAATAGCTCAAAGCTTTGGTTACTTATAGACTATACTGCGTCCATCATATTATCAGTCTTTTGACAGCTCACGCTCATTAAGTTTTGTATTGCTTACGTACAAATATCATACAAATAATATTTGTACTTTATGGATGGGTACCGCCCACTTAGTGATGTCACACATAATGGGTTACTACGATTATGCCACAGATTAAAAATAATCGGTAGAAATCGATGTTACGAGTATTAAAAGACATTTAATAACATTATATAAAGTTTTACTTTCTTCTTAGTTAATACATGAATACAAATAAAACAATCAGGATATTTTAATTTATTTTATTAGCACGAGTCGTCGGAATGATAATCAACACTAGACTCCTCCGATGAGGAGTCTTCAGTAGCAGTTATTATTAGCTCTTGTGTAGATAATATATTATCAAACGCAATATCACGTTCTCAATCAGAGAATATTACTCTTTTAGTTCTTTCCACCACACTTGCCCAGTTCTCGGCCGTTACGTGGGTGCAAGCATTTTTTAGCAATTGCAACATTTTATTCGCTGTGAATGGGGGGCTTGTATTGCATCTCGCAGCATGCCCTTTTACTTGTGCCCATATAAGTTCTATTGCGTTGTACTGGCAGTGGTATGGAGGAATCCGAAGAACAGTATGGCCATATTCTGCTGCCATTTCATTGATTACATAGCGTTTTGCTCTCTTTTTGGTTTTTAATATTTTTATTAATTCAACTTTTAACATTGAGTCGTCTACATTTTCTCCATTGTCCCGAAGCCAATTAATTATTTCATGCTTTTTATTAGCCTGTGTTGGCATTTTGTCAATTTGACGGGAGTGGTAGGGCGCATTATCAATAAAAATTATTGATGGTTCTTCCAATGAAATGAGCATTTTTTTGAACCACTCTTCATACACATTTGCATTCATCTCTTCGTGGTAGTCATTTGATTTCTTCGATTTAAATGCCAACAGTGCGTCTTGTACAAATCCTTTTGCTGTACCTGCATGGCAAATGATTAGGCGCTCACCTTTTCCCATTGGTACTGAGGAAGTGGAATCAGCAGTATCATCAGTCCAGAAACGAGATAGTGTGTGGTTAGGCGTTGAGCCATGTTTCATCCGTGAAAACAATATTTGCCCAATCTTGTATTTTCTTTGCCTCTCTTAAAAAATCACAACGTGCTATAGCTATATCTGTGCGTTCCATTAATAATTTTCTTTTATTTAACTTTTTATATGAAAAGCCAATTGTGTTCAAAACTTTGACCAAAGAAGATTTTTCACCATGAAATAGACCACTTCTTTTCAAAGAAACAATAAGTTTTCTCAAAGTTGGAATTTCTTTTCTCAAGTAGTAATCTAGTTTACGTAGGTTATCATTAATCGAATTACTTAGGTACGTAATTCGATTAATGATAGTAGGTACTATAATCGGAATGGTATCGCATACGAGAATCTTTAGGACATCACTATCGTCAATCTGTCAAAAGATGGTTAATATAATGGACAGTGTATAGGCATTTATTGAGCTATGTAAGTGATGATTGAAAACAATTGCTATATCTATATTTATTTATTTTTTAATCTCATTGATATATTTACACGTAAATGAAAATCCAAAATCCATATCGTAGAGATTGGGATAGTTCTCGTTTGTTTTCTGTTTTGTTATTAATAACAATTACGATTAAAATATATAAACGCATTTAGTAACTACTTTAAAGTAATTACTAAATGCGTTTTACATCTGTTCTTTAAAGATGCAAAAGAAGCATTTATTTCACAATTTGAGACCAAATGTAATTTTATACAATTTAACAATGAAAATAATAGCGGAATATAAAAAAGCGGAACAAAATGTTTAATTTTCTAGTAAACAATGAACCGGTTACCGATGGAGACAAGGGTTGCGAAAGGTCCACACTTTTAGCAATGTGCCTCACCGAAAATTACATGTCGGTAAGAAATGAACCAGGTTTTGTTTTCTTGTCAACTTTTAGCATAAAGATCTCAAAAGCAATAAGAGATTCTATATATCTTATATAGAATAAGAGAAGTAAGGATACGATAGGATAAAAACATTACACACTCAGATGCCTTTCAAGATGTGTTAGAGAAGAATGTTGCGCATCCCCTGGGCTTCCAAAAGAATTAATTTTTCTTTTGCTCATCTGTCTGCGACGACTCTCTGGGAGGTGTGACTAGAGGGAGACTGAAGAAGAGATGGTTAGATTATGTGAAGCATGAAATTTATATAAAGGAGTAACGCTCCAGTTGACGAATGATAGGAAAGCATGGAGAACAAATGTTGTGGCGATAAATAGAGGAAAATGATAAAATAAGGGCAAGAAAATGATAATCATGCGCTTTACTATGAATCCTATATTCATCATAAGAATACCTGTTTTTTTAATTTTGAAACCATATAAAATTTCTTCGCACTTGTGTGACTATTTGGCCTATCCTAAAGTCACATGTCCCTTGGCCATGTCATTTACTTATAAGTGAATAGGAAATGTGACTTCATTCTTCAGATAGGGCAATTTGTTCCATTGTGTATAGAGAATTATACATTTATAAAATTGTTTTTTCAGATGGGATTTTCAAGATAACAATGAATAGATTGATATGAAGTCACAATACGGTATATATTATACAAAGGTGGAAAATATATATTAATACAGTAAGCATAGTTTTATTTAAACGTTTATCCCATTCCTATATTAATTAGTTAAACCTTCGTAACGTATGCGTACAGAGTCTTTATCCCGTATAGTGCATGGAGTGCTTTTTGCAAAGAAAGTATATAGAAAATATATTTCTCATCATCTTCCAACTCTAATTTACTTTGTTCTTTTCTAATGTATGACCGCACGCCTGCCTGACGTCAACTTACCTTAGTCGTATTTTACGACACCTCCGTAAGAAAGAAGGTGGTCTATTCTTCTCAGTCGGATACTACACGGGGAGTCAACTTACCTTAGTCGCCTTTTACGACACCTCAGTAAGAAATGAGGGTGGTCTATTCTTCTCAGTCGGATACCACATGGTAGGTTAACTTTCCTTAGTCACCTTTTACGACACCTCGGTAAGAAAGAGGGTGATCTATTCTTCTTAGTAGGATAACACATGGTGGGTCGACTTACCTTAGTCGCTTTTACGACACCTCGGTAAGAAATGAGGATGGTATATTCTTCTCAGTCAGATACCACATGATGGTCAACTTACCTTAGTCGTCTTTTGAGACCCCTCTCTAAGAAATTAGGGTGTTCTATTCTACTCAGCAGGATACCATTCGGCAGTCTAAATTATATATTTATAAACTGTCGTATTAGGAAAATCAAATACTTCAGGATTTTAATCACATGCGTTTATTTATAGAGATAAAGTCCTTATTTTAGTTAAAAATAAAGCAAAATTAAGATGCACAACTAAGATATATCAGATCAATTTTGTAATTATCCATCGCACTTGTGAGATAGAAGATAAGGAAATATGTCATTAAATTTATTACACTCATATACATCGGCAAAATTACCCTGCAATTGTGAGAGATAATAATAAATAGGCAGAGATTTTTTCCGCCACGTTGTAGCAAATTCATGACTATTTGGACGTTTCCCGCACTGCCGTCAATTAAATTCTATTACCTTGTAAAAAAAACAACGCTTACGGAATATAGCTAGAGTGACAGTATGAAAAAATTCTTACGTTATTTAGAAATTATAACAATTATTATAAAAACAAAAATCTAAAATACGAAATTATAACAATTATAATAAAAAATAAAAAATTATTTAGTTAGTATTCGGTTGATCGAGCCTTGCTCGGTAATTGTTTTACAAAATAAAAAAGGAACTTAAAAAAAAAGAAAAAAATTAATAGGGTAGGTAGGGTTCGACCCTAGATATTTTCATTTCTCGCGACCACCCGTTCCCCGAATAAGCTACGCTGACTTATGAATAAATAGTGTTTTATATATGCAATAAATTAAAAGTAAATTTTAGTATTGGCCAAAAACTGGGATTAAACGAATTTGTTTTTAAATAAGATCTAGCTAGATCGATTTTTCTCGTCTACAACCAAAAGTAATAATAAAATTATTTTGCTATATTCCGCGAAGAACATTTCTTCTACATTTCTTCGCGGATTATAGCAAAATATTATATAGATTTATAGATAGATTATACTAGATATTTTACAAGCGGCCGCCTGCCTGACGTCAACTAACCTTAGTCGCGTTATACGTCACTTCGGTAAGAAACGACGATGGTCTATTCTACTCAGCTGGATAGCATACGCCGGGTCGACTTACCGTAGTCCTCTTTTACGACACTTCGGTAAGAAGTGAGGCTGGTGTATTCTACTCAACCAAATACCACACGGCTGATAGATTTGATGATAACCTTGCACAGTAATTAATTTGCTTTCGCGATAAGTTTACGCAAACTCTATCAATAGTAGTTCAGGTATTGTGGAATTCTATAATAATAAAATTCCTCCCCCAAAACTCCCTACATGCTGAATTTCAAGAAGAGCGTTAGAGCCGTTTCCGAGATTCTGAAAATATATATATACATACAAGATTAACTCATTTAAATATTAAAGATGATAAGAATGCGTGGATAGGTATAGCTACTGTCCGACCTTGTACAAGATAGTAATGAAATAATGTAACTAGTTATAAGTATTATGTTGAAAAGAGCAACCGCCGAGTTTCTTGCTGGTTCTTCTCGGTAGGAACAGCTTTCCGAACCAGCAGTAGAATTGACGATTCAAAAGCACTTGTTTACAAGTTTATTTAAATAAAGAAAATTTTTAGTTTGAGTTTAAGTATATTTAGCAGCCGCCGAGTATGTCGTTATCTTTTTACGGTAGGAACATTTTTCCGAACCAGTAGTAGAATTGACGATTCAACAGCAAGTTTACTTAAAGAATATTTTAAATTTTAATTTAAAGAATGCATCTGACCGTCATTGTAGGAAGCAGTTTAAATCGACAAAAAAGGATATATTCTTGTGATAATTTAGTGAGGTACAAGCTTGTTTTATAGCTCAAAAATAGTATAAAAAAGAACCGAAAATTAAACCGCTCTACGTCTACAAATGACGCTGATGTATATGAAGTTAATAATGATCATGAGCAATGTTCTATTCGCAAAAAATGATAATCGGAAAATAATAATGAAGTGTTTTTGCAAAACTTTTTATTGCTTTTAAATTAGAACTCCTTGGGCCGTGACAATAACAACGATTTTTCGTGTGTATATTACAAACATAACATTGTTTATAAACAATTTTGATTTAAACAGACTTTTCGTAAGAAAGTTTTCTTGGAGAATTCTTCAAGTTCTTCGCGAGGGCATTTTCGGAATCTCGGAAACGGCTCCAACGTTTTTTCCTGAAATTCATCATGTAGGGGGTTTTGGGGGAGAAAATCGATCTAGCTAGGTTTTATTTGAAAAAATCGTTTTATCCATATTTTTGGGCATTAAATAAATACTGAAATTTCCATTGAATATAAAACACTATATTTGCCATATATTGTCAAGTCAGCGTAGCTTATTCGGGGAACGGGTAGGAAAATACCTAAGATCGAGCCCCACCTACCCAATTATTTTTTCTTCTTTTTTAAGTTTCTTTTTTTTTAAATTACCGAGAAATTCAATTCAGCAAACATAAATCTAATGGTAAAAAGATAAATCGATCCATTAATAATCGCATGAGTCGATCAATATTTATATATCTGTAAAAGTTTGCCTCACTTAATAATATGTAATTGTTGTTAAAAAAAAATATATTCAACTGACATATTTTTATTTGAAACAAATCATTATTCAGTGTGTTGTTTGTTATTTATGTATCAGAAATCTAATTATTTAGTTTTAACTAAATTTAAAACCGCGTTGAAAATAATTAAAATAAAATAAAAAGCAAGTATCTAGTCTATAGCTCATTTATTGTCTGTTTCATAATTGTTTTAAAATTATTTTTCATTATACTGTCTAAATTCAAAATATGATACGTTCATTTATGAAAAATATATGAGGGAATATTTTCTATGTTAAGGTAGGTCCCTAAGTACCTCAAATACCATATATATAAAACTTTACCTCTTTTTTTGCGTAAGCGAACATATCGACATTACGAGAGCCCTGTGAGGTACAAACGTCACTAACTGCACAACAATACTCAAAATTGCTTTAGTAATCTCTACTTCTATTCTAATTGGACCGATCTCAAAAAGGTCGTACAGATTCGGCAGCCGATGCGTATTGCTTGAAAATCCCTTTTGTGGATTATACTACATCATCCTTCTGCCCTTATCCCACTCTAAGCAGGGTTGGCACAACATGTTATAAACATATTGTCACATGATTTGGCTACGTATTTTACGACCGGCCGCCTGCCTGACGTCAACTTATCTTAGTCGTATTTTACGACACCTCGATAAGAAAGAGTGTGGTACTATTCTAATCAGCCGGATACCAGACGGTGAGTCAACTTACCTTAGGCGCCTTTTACGACATCTCGGTAAGAAATGAGGGTCGTACTATTCTATTAAGCCGGATACCACACGGCATAGTACAATAATTATAAGTAGTATAGTATTGAAGTATTTATATATTTTTTTATATAAATTTATCGTTTTGTTTTAAGATTCTTAATGTAATGGTCGCCTGGAAGAGATCACTTTAAGTTATAAAACGGTCCATTGTTTATCATTTACTTTTTATTAATATTGTCTATATATCAGTGTGTACAATAAAGTTATCCTAAATTAAAATAAAATAAATAAAGAACATTAGCAATCATTAGTTTTATCCCGTAATCTTCTAAATTTGAACAACGATTTTTTATATTCATAATCATATTATAATGATACCTAGACGAGCGTTCGGAACTATATAAAGATATTTGAATAACACATTAATCAGTTTATATTTGGCAATATAACAAAAATGACTTCTGGACGCATCTTGTTATTCTGCTGCTTCGTCGGGGCATGTTTTGTAAGTTTTTAAAATATCATTTTTCATATTTTTTTATATGACTACAAAGGTTTAAACAAAAAAGACAGAACGTAAAAATTAATAATCTTTTTTCTTTACATATAATAAATCTATAATATTACAAATAAATAAATAAATATATGGGACACTTACACACACGGTCATCCGTCCCCAAAGTAAGTAACTTAATACTTGTATTATGGGTGACAGACAACTGGTGAATATATACTTATATATTTTTTAAATACATACTTAAATACAAATATACACCCAGGCCCAAAGACCAACAAATTCATTTATAGAAAATGTTGGCCTTTGGCGGGAATCGAACCCGCGACCCGCGGAGCTGAAGGCAGGGTCACTACCCACTGTTCCAACGGGCCAGTCAGTCAATTATACATTGAAATTGACAGGATAATCAACCCATCACTGTTCCGTCATAATTTAGTATTAGAAAACTATAAGTCGATAGCCAAATTAAAAGATTTCTTTTACTTTGAAAAATCTCTGATAATATGGCTAGTAACTTTAGACTAAGTTCGCGATTATTTACAATTCAGTTCCAATAATGCCTTGTCACTAAATTTGATAATAAATAAATATAAAAAAACCCTATCCTCTTTCTGTTTTTAAATAATATCAATCATTTCAAGAAAGTTTCATTATACTATAAACTATGATTATACTTTGCATCCGTACCTACCTACATGCTATATTTGCTCTATAATTTCATACAACGATAATTATGTTTTTAAACTTAAGTTTTACTAAACAAAAACAGGAAATTATAAAATAAGTATTTTCATCTTTTATTTTATCAGTATATAATTCGTTTAGATTTTTGCAATCACGATAATATAATATCAATAATAATCATTTGTTTAAGAAATTTATCAAAACCTTGCAAAACTAATTTATACTTTTATAAATAACATAATTATTTATTTAAGGCCAGAAGTGATGAAGACATTAAGAAATCTTTTATCCAACATGCTGCGGAATGTAGCAAAGAAATTCCAGTTAGCGGAGATGAGTTTGATATGATGAGTAAGGAACTCAAGTTTCCCAAAAATAAGAACGCGCAATGTCTTGTTGCCTGTGTATTCAGAAAAACTGGAATGGTAAGATAAAATAAGTTATTTGATGACTTCTTAGCGGAATAGTACGGTTCTGTGTTTGATTCGATTATAAATTTAATTCTTTTAAAACTACCCAAGTTGCAGCTTCTTAAACCTTAGGGGCAGTGAAATATCAGCAAATGATTTATATCAGTCCCTATATATCTAGAAAGTATCTATAGACCGTATATATCTTTCTAATTTAATGCGTTTTCATTTTAGAATATGGCCACACTATCAGATAAATTATTTAGGCTACAGGCTATTTATTAAGCAATTCACCTAATATCACTTATGTTTTTTTTTAATAATTTACAAAGCGAAACTCAAGCAAAAACTTGAATTAAACTGTAAATTGATAAATAAAGGGTTATGTTACTCAACATAATATTTCAAATATATTTACCAAACACTTATCAATTGATATCAAATGCAATGACCATCTGCATAAAACCCTACAAACCCTAGTGGAAAAATGAGCTTGGGACTGCATTATTTTAAGTGTAATACATTGTTGAGCTTTGATAGGTTTATATTATCCTATTAAAGTGTGGTAAATTTTGTTCTTGATGATTTAAAAATGATAGTAAAATTCCTCAATGATCAGAATATTTTATAGTAGTGTAATGATGGCTTATTTATGATTTTTTTATTATTATTATTATAGATTGATGACAAGGGCATGTTCGACGAGAGTAGTTCTATTAAAATGTCAGAAAGGGAATACGCCGACGAAAAAGAAAAAGTAGAGAGCGCCAAAAAACTGTACGAACTTTGCAGGAAAGGTATGTAGTTATTGAAGTTAAAACAATTTAAAATTATGTACTAGTATCCCTTGGATTGCTGAAACTGTGGTAGCCCAGCGGTAACACCGTGCGACTCCTTCGATGAGGTCACGGGTTCAAACCCGGGCAGACACCAATGAGTTTTTCTGTTAAAACTTATGTGTCTAATTGATAATTGCTATTTATCACACGCTTTTCGGTGAAGGAAAACATCGCGAGGAAACCTGCATATCTCTAGAGAAATCTGGGGATATGCGTAACTTATCAATCCGCATTGGAGCAGCGTGGTAGGTCTTCGCTCTTATCCTTCTCTCCAAAAACGGAGGGAAGAGGCCTATTCTCAGCAGTGGGATAGTAACAGGCCGCTACTTACTTTTTTTTACTTACTTAACCTTACATTTAACCATTATTGTGACTGTAACTCTTACTGTATGTACTAATTGCTTGGATAAACTTTTGTGGTTTCATATTTAAATATTTCATTCCTAAGTGTAATAAAGGAATAGTGAGTGAATAATAATGGCGAAACTAAGGGTAAAACGCATTATATAAAAACTAACTGTCCATCATCTCTATTTTATTTTCAAACTCTTACTATTCTGAAATATGCAATAGATATTTATTTCCATTTTCCTGTGATACAGCTATGGTAGATTGTCTATACATCTATAGATTGTCTATGATATTTTATGTATAATTATTTTTTATGTGTAAAATAATTGTATTCAAAATGTATATATTTTTAGTTAACGAGGAACCGGTCACCGATGGAGACAGCGGTTGCGAGAGATCAGCTCTTTTAGCAACTTGCCTCACGGAAAATTCTGCTTCGGTAAAAACCTTTACTTCTAACTTTCCTTAATTTGCTGATTTAAAGATACAAGTTGTATTACTCCATTCAGGTTAAAAGTAAATCCTTTCCAGATGTGTTTGTAACAGTAAATTGCCGCTGAGGTGTCAATCAAATGTATCCAATTATATATAATAGTAAAAAGCGATCGAAAATTCGTGTAGTAGAGTTAGGATTTAGAACAAAATTAAATTGCAAATAACTGCCGTCCTTTATATAAACATATGCATCACAGTAACCGGATAAAACGGTTGTCTTTTGAATTCCATAGTTGAAATATTTTGGCTCAGCTCTCAGCTGTTGTTATTAAGAAAATGGCGAACAACACAAGTCATAGTGGAGCCTTCATCATAAAAATAATATAGGCGATGTCAACAATTCCTCCATAACCTTTCTTTGCATTCAATCTTTTATTTAGTGCCACAAGCTGTGACATAAGTTTCCTATGGCTAAAGAAAATCTATGTGAAAACCCTCGGTGACATCCCAGCTTTTTTTTGAAGTCGGTGTAATCAATTCTTCCTATTTTTAGTAAAAAGTATATCTACAATTATGTTCTTTAAACCAGACTAAAGTCATATTGCCTAGCATATACGAGTATACGCGTTTGAGTTGCCATATAACATAATTTTTCTATTTCTTTTCAGTTTGGATTTTCTGTATAGAAAACTTCAACAGTGAATATTAACATTGACATGGAGTCAATTTTTTTTTTAATAAACGAACTTTATGAAAGTAGCTAAGCGTTTTATATATAACTCCTTTATCCTTTTTCGATATAAATTATACGCATACTATACCTCTCGGGCCTAGTCATTGTCCTAAACCAGTCGTTTAAAACATGAATGATAAAATAATGAACACTAAAAAAACTTTAAAACTTGAGCTGTCTTTAATAAAGTGACTATCTATAAAAGCAATAGAACAGTGTGGGAACTCTTTACAATAAATAACACAAATTTGTGCGTAATTTAGTAATCGAGAATAGATCTCTCTCTTCTTACCGAGGTGTCGTAAAATACGATTAAGGTAAGTTGACGTCAGGCCGGTCATAAAATACGTAGCCAAATCATGCTAACCCCACTTAGAGTGGGATAAGGGCAGTAGGAAAAAAAAATGGTAATATTACTCGCCAGTGCAATGTCCCGTTCGTTTGTTGTCCGATTTTCTGAACGAGATCGTTCGAACAGTAAAAAAGCCTTCATTAACTCTGTTTCATCCTAACCTAAAATAAAACTAAACACTGGTTACAAACATTTATTTAGATTCAGTATAGTCCACATTTCAGGTTTGTGCATAAACTTAAAACTATATTTATGTGGAAGATTGACACCAACGACCATATTTTTTAAGAAAACATATTATCTTAAACTGCGAAAATCTTGGATTAATTTATACTATAATATTTAAACAAACGATACCTTTATATAAAAATGTTTGCCATTTCATAAACAATATTGATATGATTCCAAAAATTTGGTCGAGCAGAAAACTTTTTATACAGAAAATGTATAGCAAAATCAAAAATCAATATTAATACTAAAATACAAAACTCCAAAACATTTCAAAAAAATTCTGTTTTATTATGGATATGTGGACACAACACTCTAATACATTAATTATAGTATTGTTCAGGATAACGAACCTTTATGCATAACGTGCAATTTTTCCTAAACAAATGCTTGATGAAATCATATACATGCCATCAAAAATGTTGGGACCTGTGTTAGAGGAACCGACCATGTAGAATGCTAGTAGCTGAACCCTTTAATTTACTAAATTTACTTTCTTTTATCGAGATACAAGCTTTTAACGTATTTGAACTTGCGACTATCGTGAGTGATATTTATTAATGAATGACTCTCATGTTGTTAATATCAAGTTGGATTGGTTTCGCGCCCACTGGGGGTTCTAAGAACCAACCTTATAAGTGGGAACTGATTCGAGGAATTCCTGATAAAGATTTCACGGAAATAACAATGAATTTGAAAATATTCACACAAATTTTATAATTGTTTTTCAATTTTAAAAATAATATCTTGATTTTTTCTTTTTTAATATTTAAGGTTGAAATCAGAAAGGTATTTTTTTTCTTTTACGAATACTTTACTATATTTTTGCCAAGTACAGGGGGACTCTTAAGTTTGGCTCAAATACGGAACGACTTTAAAATAGTTTAGATGGCGCTTTAGTGGTTTTTTGCCAGAGCTCTTGGTAACCATACTACGCCAGTAATAACGAGCTTAAAACATTGTCACGTGCCATTGGTTCGCCATCCCTGTAATGTTTATTAATAACACTATACATAACACAATTATGAAAACGTTAAAATAATTTAACACAAATTAATACATACAGTACTTACGAATTCCTATAAACACATAAACATCTTATATTAATATCATCTACTACAAAAATATTAATTTGAATGGAAAGTTAGTTTTTATTGGCACATACTATATAGTTGATATTTATCTCATTTCTTACCGAGGTGTCGTAAAAGGCGATTAAGGTAAGTAGACCCACCGTGTGGTATCCGGTTGGGTAAAATAGACCACCCTCTTTCTTACCGATGTGTCGTAAAATTCGACTAAGGTAAGTTGACGTCAGGCAGGCGGCTGATCGTAAAATACGTAGCCAAATCATATGACAACATGTTTGTAACAAGTTGTGCCGACCCCACTTAGAGTGGGATAAGGGCAGGAGGATGTATGTACTATATACCTAATTGATATTTAAGAACACCGTAAGAGTTATTCTCATTTGGTCTTAGAAATTTTTATATTCTTGTATATCATATATGTGAAATCGTTTAGGGGTTAAACGGGTCTTACACGTCAAGTACTTTATATATTTTATTATTAAGATATGAAAGGTGATTATACACATTACATCTAGAGATTATTACATTCTACAAGTTAATACCCCTTACGATGATTACAGAAATCAGTATAAGATGCGAGTGATAGCAAATCGCCTTTTAGGCCGTTTTGAGATAAGTTACTTCACAAAAATAAGAATAAAATTATTTTGCTATAACCCTTGATAAAGCTAATAGAAAATATAAGATTACATTTAAAATGATAGAATTAATTTTTAAACCTGATACATGCAGAATGCGTAAAAACACATGCACCCACCTCCATCAGCGCTACAATACACAAGCACTACACACATTCACTATCACAAACTCACCAACCGTTTCACCTCGCAACCGCCTTTGCAAATTCTTTGCGATTTTGTCATGGAGTCTTTTGAGTTGCGGGTGAATGTTAGGTTAGTGATAGTAAATGTGTGTGGTGCTTCTGTATTGTTGTGACGGTGATGTAGGTTTTTTAGAGCATTCGTTATTATGAATCCTGCATGTATAGAGGATGAAAACGGATAGTACACTCTACATTTAGCATTATATATTTTTTCTATTTGCTTTAAACCCAGATTAAAGCAAAATAATAACAAAATTACTTTTGTATCTCGTAAAGTAACGCCTAATTCTATAAATTATAAGTAACTTACACTGATGATAAGACACTGTCTTACAGTGGATGTGGATGACATTTTTGAAATATTCGTATCAAAATTATTATAAAGCAAGGGTAATTAAAGTATTGGTTAACAAGACAATTAACAGAATCACAAACTCTTAGGCAAGTCTTCTCAGTCTCTCTCGTAATAAATCATAAACTTGTCTATTTCCTTAAAAAATCTGTAAAGTAGCTTAGTGTAAAGTGGTGTATGATGGAAAGTATCTGGAAACTTTTGTTTAATACTTAAGAAAATAATTCTGATCACTCTACTGGAACCCAGATAAGTAATATTTAGAAAAGAATATTCTCATCAAAATGCTTAGAAAAGTTCTTTAGTCTATGTAACCATAGACTACTAAGGGCGTGTTTCACAAGTTACCAATAAACTGCCAGTTAGCTTATTCGGAACATATATGACACATATATCAGAATTTTGCGTTTCTCAGGTTTCTGATAGGTTTATTCAGCACCTAAAGTCTAATAAGTTAACAGGTAGATCATGTGGCTGTTATTTTGTTTATCTGCTAGGTAGCAAATACCTATTTCAAAATGGCCGCGATTTTATTTATTTTTAATTTTTCACTTTTTAGAATCTCTTTTTAGATTCATTTATCTGTTACTTAGTTTATTTGTAGGTTAACTATCCGACACTTTATCGGTAATTTGTGAAACAGGCCCGTAGTATTGCCGATTCAGACATAGAGATAATGTAACCAATTTTTGAGTCATATAAAAATAATGTTCTTAAGTTTAAGTCTGCAAAACTCAGAAAGCAGTCTAATGACTTAAAATATTTAGATAACGTTATATTTCTATGAGTGTTACTAGAGTAAGCCATAGTGAAATATAGCCTAGATTTAGTACCTGATACAATATTGACGTAATATTCTTATATTTGTACATACATAAATAAAAAACAATGTCGATATCTAAATAAAACGCTAGACGTTACAACCGTGACTTGTTCGACAAATATTTTCCATACATTCAAAGTATTTTTACATCAATACCAAAATCCCAAAAACAACAAAAATGAAACACTTTAAAATGACTATAAATATATTACACGCTATATGTATACTCGTATATTTTATGCAAAC
Source organism: Morpho helenor (assembly GCA_029227775.1). Classification (NCBI taxonomy): domain Eukaryota; kingdom Metazoa; phylum Arthropoda; class Insecta; order Lepidoptera; family Nymphalidae; genus Morpho; species Morpho helenor. The sequence continues at coordinate 10,306,850 of JARGCU010000037.1, read as the reverse complement.
TAGGTATTTCGAAATCAGAACTATAATTAATGTACTTATTTTGTATAGTTAAGTCTTGTGTAGTTCGCGAACGAACTAGTTCACAAGAATCACTCTCACAGACGAACAACGAGAACCAATTTGTTTAGTGCGAGTATATTTAACCTTCTCGATCGCGATAGAAGCAACTGAAATGAGACGGTTCGGGTGTACCTCGGATTTCTCGAAGTAAGACTTCGAAAAACCTTTAAAAAGAGGTGAGTAATGGTAGGGAAGTCGAGGTCTCTATGGAGGTCAACGTTCCGCATGAACCACGGACAACCAATGACTTTCTGGATAAACCGATTCTGGATTCTTTGGAGCGTGAGCAATCTGACCTTTGAAATGTGCGCGAACGCAACGCTCGCATAGGACATTGGTCTTAATCAAGTTTTGTAGAGTGTCACTTTGTTGCGAAGTGACGTTTTACTTTTCTTGTATAACATCGGATAAAGTCGTCCCATAACATACGCAGCCTTATTGCAGACTATGCGTATGTGCTCGTGGAAGGTCATGGAAGGTTGGAATGTGACACCTAGGTACTTGACTTTCTGTTGCCAGTGAATTGGTGTATCGTAAAGGGAAATTTCCGTAGGTGTGTCTATGTGAGATCGGAAACGAACGAACTAAAATAGCCAACTAGTTCGTTTAGAAGCGGTGAATCTAGTTAACCAATCACAGCTGCGAACTGTTACGCCCAAGACATAGGTGCATAATTGCTACTCAATTTTATGTGCCACTTTTAAAAACGTCAATATTCTACTAATTATTTTTTATTTGCTCAATTTGCATTTTATTATTAAAAATATTAATATAAAAAAATATTAATAAAAATATTATGCATTTAAAAATATTATTTACTGTTCTGTGTGCAAATTTGAAATCTTGGAGCTGCTAAAATTTTAGGCCTTTTGTTGATTAATATTTCGTATTTATAAAATACTTATCTTAATACATAAAAATTAATGTTTATGTGTCCTTTATAGAATCCGAAACGGCTTGACCGATGTTAATGAAGTTTTCAGACATTCTTAAGAATGACCCAGAATATCTGATTAAAAATCTTTGACCAATACGGATGATAAATTTGATACCTTCCTTCTATGTCCGGAATTCTTAAGACAATGTGCTCTTAAGACAGTAAAATAGTTAAGCCCTTTTTTCATTTAGATAACTATATAAAAATCTTTGCAATTTCTCACACAATATAACAAAAAACTTTTTAATGAATATTAAGAAATCTTATATAATTGAAAATGATTGCAACAATCAAAAAGGTGCCAATAATTAACTAATTTAATCTAGAACTAAGTGGACGCAAACAATAAAAAAACATTAAATAAAAAATCTTTCCAATATATTATTACAACTACCACTAACTACACTATTTACATAAATATATAGATATTTATTAAACTACACTCTATAAAACTGAACGCATTTTGTTTACAGAAAAATAAAGATTATATTCAAAAGTTGTGAAGATGTTAAACAATAAAAAGTAATTTTTTAATTAAATATTTTGATAGATATTTATGTAATATCTGCCGTAATCTATTTGTAAGCGAGGAAATATAAACAATATGGATTTCAAGAGCATATACGGGTAGGTACCGATTATACGATATTAATTTTAATTTTAGTTATCTACACACAGCTTCCTACATTAAAAAAACAGTTAATTCAGGCAAGTATGTTAACCACAGGAATTATTTTAACTTTTTCTAAAAAATAAACACGGTTTATAGAAATCCATGACAGTACCCTATTATAATACACGGAATGAAAAATAACCTTGACCTAAAAACAATATAGTATGAGGCGAGGGAGAAAAAACAACAATGTTAGTGTTTTGTCCTGTCCTTTTTGCCAGATCTCAATTAAATTATATTTATTTTCTTCTAAAAATAATTTTTTTTAAATGATATTTTAGTAGATTGAATTATGCCAAAGTTATTTACTACATACAAATGATCAGGATTCATTTAATGTCTTATCATCGGTACCACTCTCTATAATAATGCCAAAAAATATACGTAGATTCAATAAATTTTAAAGATCCTTATATAAACGATTACAAGTGAAAACTTTTTGATAAGAGATCTCTCAAGAGATTTAAGGAGATTACATCTTAAAGAGTATAAAATTTGAGATAAGATGGCATCACATTATTAAGAGAATATATTTGCATTATTTACAAGAACATCAACCAATTTTATTAAAATTAGTTGATTTATCTTAAGTAATAATATCATAAACCAGGAAAGATACCTTTTATAATTATGTGAATATCATTCATACTCGATCAAGATTTTAAGAATTTTGAAAGAATAGAACTTTTAGTGTATAGTATTCAAAATTACTTAATTATATTTTAATATCATATTAAACACATCGGTATAGATACTTTATTTTGCATATATATAAATATTTTTAAATTTTATTGAAATTGTGAATCCAGTAAGTAGCATAGAGTAATTATACATAGACTAGGTGAGCCATAGGCAAGATGATATACACATATAAAATAGAGAGACAGATAATAGGTCTCATTTGGTTCCTCTTTATTGTCGATGGACAAATTTTAGTGTGGCTTCGTTCTCTAATATAATAACTCTATGAAGAGAAGTTCATATATTGTTCAACCAAATTTTATATTGAATTCAGTACCAAAAATAATATTCATAAAGATTTAGACAACTTATTGAGATTGCCTTAGAATGAAATATTTTTCCTATATATATATGTTATCCGATTATTTTTACTGTATTCGAATATATAGACAGAGTTATTTTAACTACGTCGACATCTATACATATTAATTCAAAATACATACATATAAAATAGGCAGTATCTTGATAGAAGTTTAACATGAATAATTATAATAAAGACATATACTTTTTAGTATATCTTTTATCTAAATTTTATTTCTTCTTGCTCTTACATTTTAAATGACAAGTAAGCAATATAATAATTATATTGAATGGATGTATAAAATGAGGGTTGATCATGTTCATTTTTATTTAAAAAAAAAGAAATATATTCAACTAAAATTTTACATTCGAGTTATAATTATGTACTAACAGACAAGAGTAACTCCTATGTCGATAATCGAATAGATTATTATTCAACAAGTAAAAGAAAAATAAATTACTGATATTAATTAGAAAATATTTTCAACTGTAAGTGAAGCATTTTTTATCTGTTTTCAAATACAGATTAAAAACGATTGCGTTAGTGTAGCAGACCGTGCCGCCATTTTTATATAAATAATGGCGCCCGTGTCGCTTCACATAAATATAAGCTGTATAGTAATATCATGAAATAATATTTTTGTTTGGTGACAGAAGTAAATGTGTATTGATTTCCTAAATATAAAATCAATAGAAATTTAAACACAGTTGCTTTATACAGTAATAATATCATATATAATAATAATGTATAAGAATAGAATTATTATAGGTACTAGAATAGGGTGCGAGATTAAATAGTCCGTTGAAAAAAAAGCGAATGAGGCTATCTATCTGTCTCTTTTTCTCTGTCTTTTTTATGAGTAATTAGACAGAGATAAGTATAGGTCTTCTATCTTCTTTGTTAGTCACTCGCACTCCTACTCTATGTATAATAATTCTATACTACAATTGCTACTATAACGCGATACATGCTTAATATACAGTCTGTGAGTTGATGTAATATTTGTTTAATCTATGCCGAGTTCGCTTTGCAAGTAGGGATGTAACTTTCAGCAGAAGAAACCGATTACGAAATAATCGATTATTTTCCCTTTAAAAATATCAATTTAAAAAAAAAATCGATTAATTTCTATTCAAATAATCGATTTTTTCTGACTATTTAAAAAGTTTTGATTCTGAAAAGTTAAAAGTCTGAAATAATCGATTATTTTGCTTTTGAACAAATAGATTTTTCAAAAATCGATTAAAAATTTGTTCAATACAAATTAATAATTGATTTTTTTTACTATTTAAAAAGTTGCCTCTATTGATATTAATAATTAATAAGTATAAAGGTAAAATTAATGTGTACTACCAATAAATAATAACAGATGCGCTGTTTGTCAAAATTTGTTTAAAATGTGTAGTTTGGCTACATTAGTTACATCCAATAATACATATCTCATCTTAAAAAATGAGAAAAAAAAAATTTAAAAAGAGAATAATTACAATAATTGATTTTTAATGGAAAAAAAATCAGTTAATAAAAAATAATCGATTATTATGCTAAACCGATATTTTTTATACATCCCTATTTGAAAGTACGTATTATGGCGGGAAAACTTTTCTTTCGATTATTAAAGTTCATTAAACGGGAGGTTACTCGATTAAAACGAGCTGACCTTCGTTGAGGGAGTCATCCCTCTGATCTCCCTGTTATATGCTGTCATAGCTGTTGGGGTCCGGCGACAGTGCGGGGCCCGCGCCGCGAGCGGGCAACTTAAAACCATTCATTGCGAACGCCCAGCCGTCCTGAAAACATGAATTAATTACTAGTAACTATTGTTATATTTAAATTATTATTTTAATTATAATTTATTATTTTAAAGTCGCTCAGCGGGCTATGGAGCGAGCTATGCTCGGAGTGTCTCTCAAAGATAAAATCAGAAATGAGATTATCCGCGAGAGAACCAGAGTAACCGACATAGCTAGCAGAATAAGCAAGCTGAAGTGGCAGTGGGCCGGTCACGTCTGTCGCAGGACTGATGGCCGTCGGAGCAAAAGAGTCCTGGAGTGGAGACCGCGTCTTGGCAAACGCAGTGTAGGGCGACCACCGTCTCGCTGGACCGACGACATCAAGAAGGTTGTTAGGGCCAGGTGGATGCGCATTGCGGAGAACAGGGATGTCTGGCGCAAACATGGGGAGGCCTATGTCCAGCAGTGGACTGCAATAGGCTGATGGATGGATGGATGGATGAACTATTATTAATAGTTATCTATACTAATATATATAGCTGAAGAGTTTGTTACAGAACGCGCTTATCTCAGGAACTACTGGATTGAATTCTTTGAGTGTAAGATAGTCCATTTATCGAGGAAGGCTATAGGCTATATAACATTACGCTGAGATGAAATAGCAACGAGCAGCAATAAAAAATATTACGAAAACGGCAAAATTTAAAGCTTTCCTTGTGTACGGTGGAAGTTATTCAAAAATTGTGTATTACGAAATTGTTCCCCTCTAAAAGTTCTACATAAAAGTCCGCGTCAGCCTATGTATAGCTTTTAAAATTAACCGACTTTAACCATTTTTAAGGTTATGAAAATACTATATTACGGTTTTAATCTTTCCACGCGGAGGGAGCTGGCGATTGCTAGATATTATAAAGCAACTTTGTTCGCATCTTGATACGAAAAATTCCCTAGATCACTGTCTTCCAACTTATTTTGTGCCATGCCCCACCTTAACCGTTCCTAAATTCTTATGCCCCTTTGTTACATACATATGGGAATAGAGTCTTGTAAAATAAAAACTGTTCTATTGTCTTGATTAATGTATTTCTTAAATTCGCGTCTTGTTCGTTTAGGTGTGCCGGTTTAAGAGAGCGCCATCTTGCATACATCCTTATATCTCGCTTTCACACTGCTTCTCTCACTTGCACACGCTTTCGTTCAAAAACATAAACATAAAGTCTTTAACATACAATTTTATTTAATACTAAATACAAACCTTTTAATATTGAAAAAATTTGATAACAAGAATTTAAATAATAGGTTTTACGAAATATAACTTGCTTTTTAGGTTAATTTGGCACCGAAATCTAGCACTGCATTTAATAGGCCCGGTGCGAAAACGTTTAACTCGTGTCGAGGTCATTTTCGAATTGCCCCCAACTTATAATCAAATTAAGCAACCGCGGGGCAGAGTTTCCCACTAACCCCTACATAATTACTGAGGCTACAGATATCTGTAGCCTTCTAACCCGCGTTATAGTTGACCTAAACTCGAACTCCTCTGTCCAAGGTAAAATCAGGTCTTTTCCCAAGAAATGAATAATAACTGACCAAAATATTACTATCGAACGTTTAAGTTTATTGTCTTTGTAAATGTTTAGTCATTGAATTATTTTAACTTCCTTCAAATGAGAACTGGTTTACATCCGAATGAACATTATAAATTACACAATCGTATAATATACAAATAAACATATACTCTCAAAAAATATTCTTGATAAATATCTATACGCACGTACACGAAAACAAAGTTATTCAAATAGAAAAGGTAAAGAAAAAATAAAAGTTAATATCATACCTTGACCAGATTGGGTAAATCGGACCAGAACGCCAAATTCGGTATGACTTCAATGCCAGTGGCACCCATCAGGAACTTTTTGGTGCATATTCCAAGAACAAGGTACAAAATTACGAATGAAAAGAATATTATTAACAGGGTAGATCCCAGAGAACGTCCAATCTCTTCAAGTTGTTTTATACATGCCTCCTTCGAGTAGAACGAAAGGACCTGAAATAATAATTTATTTTAATTCCTGATATTTCATCCAAATGATTCCATCCATTTCCATCCATCAGGAAAGGAAAGGAAGGAAATTGTTATTAAAAATAATATATCGTTTTGAAGCATTAAACAATTTTTTTAAGGCGTCACAAGATCGTATGCCGTGGCGTTCTTTAAGACCTAAGTTCAATAGTCAACATTCATAGATGAAAAGTTAATTAATTTATTTACTAATCCTACAAATATTATAAATACGAAAGTTTGTGAATCCACTGAACCAATATCGATGAAATTTGGCACAATTATTCCTTATACACCGGAATAACTTATAGACTATAGAAATCCTGTTAATTCTACAGCAATAGGATGGATTTGAAAAGAGTGATCTATTATCAACCTATCACGCAACAAAAGTCCACGTAAACGCTAGTATGAACTTATATATTCATTCTTCTTTAGTTCTTAAAAACAAAATACTTCCAATTACCAATGGGCACTTAGTAAGAGTGTCGAGTTATTTTACCTTTTTGTGTAATATTGTTGAAATAGATCATTACAAATTAAATTTTAAAAAAAAAAACCAGTTGATTTTACTATATGTATGTATATGTATATGTATATATGTGTATGTGTATATACATATATATATATATATATATATGTGTGTGTGTTTAAATTAAGTTAGTTAGATAATTGTCTGTTATTCATATTTATGCCTGTAATAGACTTAGATACGAACTTTAGTTTTTAATGATTGTTGGACAAACTTGTATGTAAGTTGTTGGCGTAATAAATAAATAAATAAATAAATTAATTAATTAATTAATAATTAATTACTAGTGCCCTTAACTTATATAAAGATAAATATGTCAAGAGAAATAGCGAAACATAAGATAGAAAATGTGACTCCTCAGAAACACTGGGAAAATAACAGCTTACGTTTTTGTTTCCGACCTCATTTACAATTACGAATCAAAAGAAAATTAAATGTTAAATGGGAACAAATTGAGTTTTACACGACCACTTGTGTCACATGAATTTGGATTTGATAATGTCACTTGAACAAATATAGTATTTCTACAATAAATAAGTAGATACCTACTTAAAAAAGACTACAATTTGCAGCGTAACTCAATAAGTAGCGAAGGCAAAATGGCTAATTAAATTATTACGATGAATGATGGATCAAAAACTTTCCCCTTTTATTTCTAGAAACAAATGGCACAAGATCGTTTTGACATGAAAATCGTTTGACCCGCTAGTGCCTAGGAGTTTACTCGTCAAAACAATGAAAACGAACAATTATATAATACTACCTTTTACCCACTACTTCGTTTTTGTGTACTGTAGTCGCGGAATAGGTTGATAATAGACGGCGTTTTTCAATGTCATCATATTTCTGCAGAATTAAGAGATTTTCTGTAGCCTATATCTTACTCCGGTGTATAAGGAATAATTGTGTCAAATTTCATCGATATTGGTTCAGTGGATGCACTGTGAAAGAGTAACAAACATACATCCATACTCACAAACTTTCGCATTTATAATATTAGTACTATTATCAACCTTGAAGCGTTGCTACGACTTACGAGTCGCTTTGAAGAATCATTATGAGAAGTGTTACTAGGCAGAGTATAGAAGCATTGTCATCAACAAACTACGCCAAAATTTACTGGATCTACGGCTTACATGGTTGGACCACCCAACAAGAAACTTTTTCAAGTAACTTATTGGGTTATATTTGGTTCTATAACCAAACGGCAATTAATTTTATAATGCCTCTGTGAATACTTTAAACCGCCATTGTCCAATTATCACATTAAACAATCTAGGCAAATTCAATCCTTAATCGTTAACCTAAGATACAATTTATTCTATCCTAATCCATTTTAATCTATTTTTAGGTACTTAACAGCTACTAAGTTGGGATATAGTTAGATGCGGTTTGCGGTTAGTTGCTGTCGTTCTAATAATATTTATTGAACTGTCTAGTAAGATTATATTATAATTACAAGATAAAATTGATTATTTATATTATGTTGGTATAAATGGCCTATACGTTGAAATTTAAAACAAAAACAGGAAAACAAAACTTTATCGATACCACTCTAAAAGTAATTATGCATCGTTAAAAAACTTGTTATGTTGATGTCGTCTCATTTTAACATCATAAAAAAATTGTAATATAACGCTTTAATATAAATTAAGTAGACGAAACGCTTGTTACGAACCAAGGTTTTCCCAAGCTCTATAAGACGTGTCATATGTAGGGTTGCCAACTCTACTGTTAAAAACAGTATAATACTATTACAAAAGTTATAAGTATAATACTGTTATTCACTACATTATAACTTTTACTGTTGAACAAAAATAAAGTTTACAAAGAAGAATTCTAAATGCACGCTCATGGCCAACACATTTTTAACAGATAATTCAGATTAAATAAATTATCATATTATTTAAACAATTGTTAAATTATTTATTCTGTTTTATTATAATATCTTTAATATTTGAATGTGTTAATCTTGTATATATATATATATATTTATTTATTTTTCGGAATCTCGAAAACAGCTCTAACGATTTTCCTGAAATTCAGCATGTAGGGGGTTTTGGGGGAGAAAAATCGATCTAGCTAGTTAGTAGTAGTTTTATACAAAAAAAAAATCGTTTTATCCCTGTTTTTAAGAATTAAAAATACAAAAAATTTGTATTAATACACTATTTTTGCCATTGACTGTCAAGTCAGCATAGTTTATTCGGGGAACGGGCAGTCTCGACAAATGTAAATACCTAGGATCGATCCCAACTACCATATAATTTTTTCGTTTTTTTTTAAGTTTCTTTTTTTATTTTGTAAAAAATTACCAAGCAAGGCTTGGTCAACCAGGTGCTGATAATTAATATATATGTCGGTGGATGACTGTCATCTTTTAAACATGGTATTTAAACATGCAGGGAAATATCGCACAATCTGCTCATTATTTTAATTACTAAAGATAACAAAAACAATAAATAACTTACAATTTTTCCCGGATCCTCTAGAGAATAAACTGAAAACTGGTCCTCTGTTTGTGCACATATTAACATTACCACAGTTGATCTGTAAAATAATTATATCGTTAGTCAAGTACTGTCAAGTCAGTAAATACTAAAAACAGAAGAGATATGTTTGTTGTAGTAAAATATCACCCTGTCAGATGAATAAAGTTACATTTCCTATGTTAGTACATGGAACATGTGGCTTTATTCTATGGATGGGCTTGTTATATTGACGTGACTCATGAAAAAGTGTAACACCTGCTCGTCTGTTATGATGAGTCACCGAACGAAAGAGAGGCCCACTGGACTGGCGAATGCCTTGCGTGTCTCTCCCACTCCAATCCATCACATTTAAAGACGTTGTCACGTAAAATCTTTGCCCGTAAAACCGACTTCACAGGCAACCGTTTTTTTTAATTTAAAATGTCTATAACAGTTCCATTTACTACTACATTAGAGCTTTTTGAAGTATTGTTATAACAAGTTTTTCTACAACCAAAAAAATATATATTTTCCCCTGTCCTTATCTCACTATGGGTTGACACAACATGTTTTTCTCTTCCACTGTCCTATCATTCCTCAACTCTGGAGCTGCTCCTTTTATATTGATGACATACGTCACTCAATCTAACAATCTCTTTTTAGGCTAATTATTATATAATATAGTTATAACCTGTCAGTCAAATAAGTGTAACCTGTAAGTTACAAACTATAAGTCACAACGTGGTTACAAACCACGGTGGATGCAACTCTGCCGAAACGTTGAACCTGATACAACGGTAACTTGAGGTTAGTGCGATGTGACCCGTTAATTAATAATTAGTATGAATCGCAAAAGTTACAATCTTTTTAGGCTTCCCTATAGTCACATATCCATCCACATCCATAATTACCTAAGAAAAATATATAAATTTAAGAAATAATAAGGAATATTTTAGATATATGTGATTTTTAATAAGGGATCCTACTTACGATGGTGCATTAGAATAAATAATTGATTTCCCATCTGCACTAAACTTGGAGTTATTCGAGCTACCCAAGTATTGATAATTGTCATTATCGACAATGAAAGTATTTGTTGTATTTTGATCCATATATTTGACATACCAACATATCTGAAAAGAGTAAAACTAAGATATTGAAAGTAGTAGAGACCTTATTCTAATTCTTATACAAAATAAATAATTAAAATTTAAATAAAAAAGTCAATTTAATTTCAATCTTTTCTTTAAATATAAATTAGAATACCCACAGAATAGTATAATAATGGAAGTTGAGTGAAATGAGTATTACTTTTTACTTGCTTATCCTGTCTTCATTGTATGAATAACAATACATAACACACACATTTTAAATTATACATAGAATATAAAAAGTCATTTTTATCTGTATTTAAACCTGCATAGATGATTAATCATCCTCCTGCCCTTATCACACTCTAAGTGGTGTTGGCACAAGATGTTAAAAACATGTTGTCACATGATTTGCCTATGTATTTTATGACCGGCCAACTGCCTGACGTCAACTTACCTTAGTCGTATTTTAAGACAACTCGGTAAGAAAGACGGTGGTCAATTCTACTCAGCCGGTTACCACACGGCGTATATATAATCATTATTATACTATACAAATGTAGGGACAACTATGTACGTATTTATAGAGTGCATTCAATTGTAAACAAAATGGTTTGCCAAACTGTTTTTGTCTTATTGCGTAAATTCGAGTTTTAAGCGATGAATACACAAACAAACATTACCGCCAACGGAGAAGTACAAGTGGTTACACTAGCGCTGCTTGTGTTGAGTGGTAGTTGCACGTCATAGCACGGATGGTAAAAGAATGTACTTAATGCAAATCTTGTACCACTATTTTTTAACTGATATGTCTGCGTAGTGAAAAATGTTGATTTTGTAGTTGGCGATAAGTCAATACCGGTGCCATTTGGAAATTCACATTTACAAGGTCCTGTGGTCACACAAACATCTTCAGTATAAACAGTCGTTAATAAAACCGCTAAATAAAGAACGATAACGTGAGACACAGTTCTTAGCGAAATCATTTTTTATTTTCAAAAATAAAATGAATGATACAAGAAAAACGTTTGACACATCGACCACAAATTATAGACTACTAACCACAGATATGTAACTAATTTTACAACATTGAATTTAAACAACATTGATTTCGAGAGTACCTACCTACCTGTGCCAAAATAAATTATATTATGTATAATATCTCTATGTAAAAGAGCATTACTCTATGAAATTAGTACTCTTTAATATGTGTGCATATTGTAAAGAAATAACAATGGCGCTTAAATATAATAATCTACGTAAAGTACTTTAACATATCAATTTTAAGGCCCATACTTTTTTTTAGATAAGAGTAATAATTAAACGGCATGCCTGCATATATAAATTATATTGTTTAAATACATAAAAATACTGGTAAAATTATTAATTATTGATGGTATACAAAAGAAGACGAAAAAAGAAAGAGAGAAAAGATATGACAGACGGAATACTTAAAACATAAGGAAAATTAGTAAATTATGCGAGTAGTGTTAAATGACAAATAGCCTTAAAAGACTAGATTTCAGTTTAACAAATAATAAACAATTAAAAACAGTGAGAAGTTCACAGAGAAGGTATTTAAAAAATGAGTTAACTTAAATGTGTAGATCATAGATTATTATACTGCGTCCATCATATTATCAGTCTTTTGACAGCTCACGCTCATTAAGTTTTGTATTGCTTACGTACAAATATCATACAAATAATATTTGTACTTTATGGATGGGTACCGCCCACTTAGTGATGTCACACATAATGGTTACTACGATTATGCCACAGATTAAAAATAATCGGTAGAAATCGATGTTACGAGTATTAAAAGACATTTAATAACATTATATAAAGTTTTACTTTCTTCTTAGTTAATACATGAATACAAATAAAACAATCAGGATATTTTAATTTATTTTATTAGCACGAGTCGTCGGAATGATAATCAACACTAGACTCCTCCGATGAGGAGTCTTCAGTAGCAGTTATTATTAGCTCTTGTGTAGATAATATATTATCAAACGCAATATCACGTTACCAATCAGAGAATATTACTCTTTTAGTTCTTTCCACCACACTTGCCCAGTTCTCGGCCGTTACGTGGGTGCAAGCATTTTTTAGCAATTGCAACATTTTATTCGCTGTGAATGGGGGGCTTGTATTGCATCTCGCAGCATGCCCTTTTACTTGTGCCCATATAAGTTCTATTGCGTTGTACTGGCAGTGGTATGGAGGAATCCGAAGAACAGTATGGCCATATTCTGCTGCCATTTCATTGATTACATAGCGTTTTGCTCTCTTTTTGGTTTTTAATATTTTTATTAATTCAACTTTTAACATTGAGTCGTCCACATTTTCTCCATTGTCCCGAAGCCAATTAATTATTTCATGCTTTTTATTAGCCTGTGTTGGCATTTTGTCAATTTGACGGGAGTGGTAGGGCGCATTATCAATAAAAATTATTGATGGTTCTTCCAATGAAATGAGCATTTTTTTGAACCACTCTTCATACACATTTGCATTCATCTCTTCGTGGTAGTCATTTGATTTCTTCGATTTAAATGCCAACAGTGCGTCTTGTACAAATCCTTTTGCTGTACCTGCATGGCAAATGATTAGGCGCTCACCTTTTCCCATTGGTACTGAGGAAGTGGAATCAGCAGTATCATCAGTCCAGAAACGAGATAGTGTGTGGTTAGCGTTGAGCCATGTTTCATCCGTGAAAACAATATTTGCCCAATCTTGTATTTTCTTTACCTCTCTTAAAAAATCACAACGTGCTATAGCTATATCTGTGCGTTCCATTAATAATTTTCTTTTATTTAACTTTTTATATGAAAAGCCAATTGTGTTCAAAACTTTGACCAAAGAAGATTTTTCACCATGAAATAGACCACTTCTTTTCAAAGAAACAATAAGTTTTCTCAAAGTTGGAATTTCTTTTCTCAAGTAGTAATCTAGTTTACGTAGGTTATCATTAATCGAATTACTTAGGTACGTAATTCGATTAATGATAGTAGGTACTATAATCGGAATGGTATCGCATACGAGAATCTTTAGGACATCACTATCGTCAATCTGTCAAAAGATGGTTAATATAATGGACAGTGTATAACGTATGACGTAAAATCGTAGTGTAAAAAATTAGTGATGTACTTGGTGCGCTAAAACCGTAACTAGTGATGTCAAAGTTTTATCGATTCACATTTTACTCTTACCGATTATTTGGATAACCGGTTTTCCTGTAACATATTAATAATGATTTTTAGATTTTAATAAAACAAAATATTTAAGGAAATTCTTTAATAGACTTTTACTGTAATAAAAAAATTTATATTCAACAGCCGTTTTACATTTCTATGTGCATGCTTCTTAAAAAAAAAAGTTTTTTCCTAAACACGCTAAAAGTGCAACTTCAAAAATGATTACTATTTTTAAATAGGAAACAGAATCGGCGATCATGTATCTTGAAAATATAGGAATTGTAATTTAAATTATTATATATTATTATTATATATTATTATTAAATATAATTAATTATAAGTATTCACTCGAAAACAAATTTACAAGATTAGTATTTGAAACAATAGATGCTTTCGTTTTTACCGTTTTAGTATTTAGAAAAAAACATTATACTTAAAAGGAGTATACTTGATGGTAAATTATAAATATTAGTCTTTTTTAGATATATTGGTAGTAGTTTTATAGAATATTAGTGGTTTTTATCTCTTAGTATAATATTTTCCATCAAACCAGTTAACACTTCGGATTTATACATATAAAGTAAGAATTAAATTGTGAAATTTTGCCATAATTAATGTGCCAATTGATACCAAGCTTTTCGATGAAAGAAAACATCATGAGGAACTATACTCCATGGGTTAAGTATTTAACTAAATGTAAACATGTCAAAACAGGTAGTTTATAGTAGGCATTATCTGCCTACTATAAAGTACCTTTTTTATTACAACACATTATACTAACATTTAATATAATTTTTAATTCTTTTAAAGAATTTAAAATTATTGATAGTATTCGCACCACTTTATTATGGCGTGATTGCTATCAATAATTTTTACAAACTTTGAAACAATAAATAAGAATTATAAATTTTTTAAAGAAAACGATGGATAATATTAAATACACTAAATTACTACACATTTAAGTATCACAGAGTGAAGCTCGTAGAATATTGATATTATGTTGCGTTGGTTAATCTAATTACCATTTCAGGTAGTTTACTTGGCTAATTTGTATCTGCTGAATTTTATTAAATTATATATTGCTGTTTTGCTATACTAAAGGTATAAATATTTAATTTTAGAAAATACCAATCAATTTATGAAAATTACATTTATAAATATTAGAGATATTCTTTTGACAACTGCAGTTGAATCCCAATTTTTTCATTTGTTAATAATATTATTGTTATGACATATTTGTCACTCCTGAATCACATGGTTTTGTTTGTTTACATCTTGTTATGTTTCTATACTTATGGAGTATATATAGTAAAATAATAAAATTTTTGAATCAATTTTTAAATGTTAATAATAGTAATATTAGTTAGTTACTTTTGCCTCATGTATCATAGTTCTATAATTTTACTTGCGATAAAATTTTCCATTTCCATTATCGTTTTCCAAGTATCTGCAGTACTGTGAATTCTCCTTAATTGATACACCGTTGTCTAACTCGCATTATGATTACGATTATGCAAAAAACTTTTAACAAATCATATTTATGATTAATGCAAGTTAACCAGGAATTATAGTTTTTTAAGTTATATACATTTTTGACTAATTAACACTTTACATGCCATATAATGCCATTCCAAAGATATAAGTTTTTGTGATGGATAATATAATTTTAACTAGATCAAATCTTTCAGTTTTATTAGACAATAGCGTAATTATAAAAATTTCACAATTTAAATAATCCTGTTTTGAAAATATATTACTCCCAGGATTGCTCAGGTTTTTAGTTTTGCTACACAAGTAAAAACACGTGTTTTGAATAGGAATAAATGGTGTTAATGTTAAAATACACAATTTTTAGCAGCAATACAGGCAGAACTCATATTTCATTATAAGCCCGTCGTTTAAGCAAACTAACAATTAAACTAGCAACTAAGCAATTGTTATTCATTTTCCTGAGTAATGAAAATTTTAAACCCATTCATCTCAAAATATAAGTTTTTGAGTTGTACCGCTATTGCTGCACATGACCGATATATCAATATACTGAACCGGTAATATGATATGGCTTGGGTCTGGAAAATATTTCTGATGGAATACAAGGTACTATAACTATCAAACAATAATATTAACCAATCATGTTTTAAACAATGAAACCAAATTATGATCCGTTCTAGTGTGCTAGAGCCCCCTTATCCACGGATTTGAGAAAAAATCCATTGGGTCCTAGTTAAGAAGTTTCAAACTTCATAATGTTTGTCAATTATACTAATATGAATACTATTTTGAAGACACAACCTTCTCTTGAGTCCTCTAGCATTGAAGCGGACTTTTACAGCCTTATTCCAAAATTCCGAATGGTTCAGGCGGCAAAATAAATTGTTAGTGAATAAAAGCATTCGCGCTGTGAAAATGTTATTACTAATGTCAATAAATGAGGCTAAATAATTATGATTCGACTGAAGCTCTTCATATATGTTCATCTGCATCATCGGGCTCGTGGACACTTCCCGGCGGAAGAGTTCGCAGCATATTTAACCTGTAATAAATAAGTTATTCTTTAATAATGTATAGATAGAACATTAGTTTGCAAAGGTAGTCTTACAGACAATCTTGGCATTGATATCCCCTGAGTAGAATAGACCACCCTCATTTCTTACCGAGGTGTCGCGAAAACCGATTAAGGTAAGTTGACGTCGGGCAGGCGACCGGTCGTAAGATACCAAATCATGTGATAACATGTTTAAAACATGTTGTGCCTACCCCATTTACAGTGGGATAAGGGTAGGAGAATGATGCATTGACAAATAACAGAGATTTTAAATTTAAAAAATATATTTTTAGCTTCTACTGGTCTTAAATAGTGTCTGGAAAATATTTTTTTCGTGTCTATAATTTTGTCTACAGTTATATTTTAAGTATAGAATAGAGACTGTAATTATAAATTTTGTTTTTTTAATAATAAAATATAAGGGGTATCTGTGACAATCTTTGTGTTATGTTAAATATCTTTGATTTTGTACTGTTAGCAGTACCAGGCTAAAAATATTATGCTTTCCAAATACTGTATTGTATGTGACAAAGTTCCAATGATCATCACTAATATGTCTTTTAAGCTATTCTTATATCACACACTTTTTTGCATCACTATAATAGAGGAAAAATTGTACCAAACATTTTTTGTTATATCTCAAACGGATTAGGCAGTTAGCCCATTAGACATATAAGCTTCAGTTTTAATAGAAAGTGAAATGGACAGACTGACATACTTTACATCAAATATTTACTTGCCTTCATCTAGTCAAATCAATTGACCTAATCATGTGCTTCATCCCATAAAGCATCAACAGCATATAGCCCTTAGACGTCATCCCAATGAGTACTCTCTTTGGCTATGACCAGGTTCATCTGAAAATTATTGCAAATACATTTTAATAAATATGGAACAAGCTATGGATAGCTCAGCGGTGAGGCCGTTCGACTCTGTAAAGACGATCATGGGTTTATACCCCGCGCAGGCACATGTCTAATTGACAATTGCAATTTATAACACGCTTTTCGGTGAAGGAAAATATGGTAAGGAAATCCGCATACTTCTAGCGAATTCTAGGGATATGCGTAACCTACCAATCCGCATTGGAGCGACGCGATGGTAGGTCTTTGCTACAATACTTCTCTCCAAAAAACGGATAGAGGAAGCTTATGGTTCCCACTGCTGGGGTGGATAACAGGCCGTTACTTTAAACATACACATGCCAATTTTTGTGTTTACAAACAAAAATGATTTATATTTGAAACATTTTAACTCACTTGAAGAATATCAGCCATTGTATCAGATATTAATGAATTCATTGCAACAACAGTAGCAGTGCCTTGACCAGACACAGTTACTCAGACAAAAAATCTAGTTTAAATGTGCATAACTAAATGGGATAGTATGTTAAAGTATCTTGAACAAATAACTTTCTGTTAAATAATTAAAGTATGTCTGTAATCCATATTGTCTGTCGCAGAAAGAATAAAAACTATTCAGAAATAACCACCTAAAACATAGAATATAACTGATATTGGGTATGACATATGATATACAACACTTCAATAAAGCATACACAATAAATATTACTATAGAAGGAAAAGTTTTATTTTTATTATTTTAGTTTTATTTTTACTTATATTTTAAAATTAAAAAATAAAACTTCCCTATATTATCACAGTTCAATAAAAACACTAAGGATATACTATAATGCTATATGCTTCGAGGTCCCTGCTTTAATAAATGTATATATAAATTGAAAAACACTAGCTTAAATTGTACTATATATTATAGAAAAAGAATATAGCACGAAAAATACTATATTTTTATCGCTAATTGCAATTGTCGTGCTTTTTTTAATTAACTGTGAATGGAACGCACCCGCAGCCCTGCATAGGGAATGTAGGAACGAAACTCATTCATGTATTTACGGGGCTTAGTTAGTTAGTAGCTCTAACTCCGTGTCATTATCCAGCGAAAAGTAATAAAAAATAATCATGGAAAAATAAATAATGATTGAAAATAGATGTGTCCTATTTTTTTTCCAGAATTTCCTAAAAGTACTATATTTTTTTGATTTAAAAAGAAAAATAGTATTTTTCTTAAAAAAAAAGGTGGCAACCCTAATCGCGCCCTTTTTGATTAAATAGGGGCAACACTGTGCCGTTATTGTTTCCGGTGGAGTCCTACTATATATACCGATAAAACGTTTCAGTGACATTCAGTCCTTGTTCGTCATTCAAGAGAAGTGCATCTCGGAACGGGAATTGTGGTATTCCTATTATATCGTGTTATTGTATATAGTGTGCGTTAACAAGAAGTTTATGGAATTGTCTAATTTTAATTAA
Source organism: Morpho helenor (assembly GCA_029227775.1). Lineage (NCBI taxonomy): Eukaryota > Metazoa > Arthropoda > Insecta > Lepidoptera > Nymphalidae > Morpho > Morpho helenor. Next base: position 10,288,180 of record JARGCU010000037.1, on the reverse strand, counting down.
AAATCATTTGTTGGTTTATATATTTTTGCGTAAGTAAAAAGTGATTACAGTTATATATTACGTATAACGAACGTTTCAGGTGAGTCAGTACGTTTCAATTTTCTTCGTATTAAATAGTGCAAAAGTATAGTTTATTTGTTATTAAGTTTTGGATAACTACTCACATCTTATCCGAGAATGTTTGTTGAAATTCAAACATTTGAGTTGTTGAGTTTGTGATAGTGAATGTATATAGTGCTTGTGTATGGTGGTGGCGGTGGTGGAGGTTTGTGCATGTGTTTTTTACGAATCCTGCATGTATCAGGTATGATAACCAATTGTCCACTCTACATTTAGCATTATATACATTTTCTATTTTACTTCATCGCCGATTATAGCAAAATAATTTTATTATTACTTTTGCATAATTACTCTGTTTTAATCATAGCTTAGGTAAATATAGATTATAGTATAGTAAATATACATTAGCTTCAAAAGCGCGCTACTTTGTAAGACGTTTTATTAACGGGCTAGCCATTATAAAGGTGTCGTACTGATTTCTGAAATTGCGCAGTTTTGGTAATTCGTACGTCATTAATTTTTACAATTTTTTTTGTAATGGTTATGTGTTGCGGTTGGCAAAGAGCCGGTATTTGGCACCTGCAATACATGTAAAACCTTAATTCTTTTCCCAGTCGCTTTTGGCTACTGATGTTTGAGTGCACGCTTACATCTGTGGCTGAAATTACGGGAATCTAACTTAGCTTCATAAATTCAGACTTCACTTGAGTATTAGTTACCTCAAATGCATTTTCTCAAATTACAGAGGTCCTGGTGGTTGACGCTACTGTTCGGCCTGGCGCTGTTCGAGCGCTCGAGGCGACGGCGGAGCGACAGCAGCTGCGGCATAGCCGGACGGGCCGGCCTGGGGTGAGGGGCGGCGGCACGTCTCCATTGGCAGCAGCGAGGCCAGACCAGCGTAGCTCGTGGAGTCACGAGGCCAGCTGTCGGACTGCCCTCCTGTAAAATTAATCCATTAATTTCATTCAATCCATTAATTTTTACATTTTTTTTTGTAATGGTAATGTGTTGCGGTTGGCAAAGAGCCGGTATTTGGCACCTGCAATACATGTAAAACCTTAATTCTTTTCCCAGTCGCTTTTGGCTACTGATGTTTGAGTGCACGCTTACATCTGTGGCTGAAATTACGGGAATCTAACTTAGCTTCATAAATTCAGACTTCACTTGAGTATTAGTTACCTCAAATGCATTTTCTCAAATTACAGAGGTCCTGGTGGTTGACGCTACTGTTCGGCCTGGCGCTGTTCGAGCGCTCGAGGCGACGGCGGAGCGACAGCAGCTGCGGCATAGCCGGACGGGCCGGCCTGGGGTGAGGGGCGGCGGCACGTCTCCATTGGCAGCAGCGAGGCCAGACCAGCGTAGCTCGTGGAGTCACGAGGCCAGCTGTCGGACTGCCCTCCTGTAAAATTAATCCATTAATTTCATTCAATCCATTAATTTTTACATTTTTTTTTTGTAATGGTAATGTGTTGCGGTTGGCAAAGAGCCGGTATTTGGCACCTGCAATACATGTAAAACCTTAATTCTTTTCCCAGTCGCTTTTGGCTACTGATGTTTGAGTGCACGCTTACATCTGTGGCTGAAATTACGGGAATCCAACTTAGCTTCATAAATTCAGACTTCACTTGAGGTTTAGTTACCTCAAATGCATTTTCTCAAATTACAGAGGTTCTGGTGGTTGACGCTACTGTTCGGCCTGGCGCTGTTCGAGCGCTCGAGGCGACGGCGGAGCGACAGCAGCTGCGGCATAGCCGGACGGGCCGGCCTGGGGTGAGGGGCGGCGGCACGTCTCCATTGGCAGCAGCGAGGCCAGACCAGCGTAGCTCGTGGAGTCACGAGGCCAGCTGTCGGACTGCCCTCCTGTAAAATTAATCCATTAATTTCATTCAATCCATTAATTTTTACATTTTTTTTTTGTAATGGTAATGTGTTGCGGTTGGCAAAGAGCCGGTATTTGGCACCTGCAATACATGTAAAACCTTAATTCTTTTCCCAGTCGCTTTTGGCTACTGATGTTTGAGTGCACGCTTACATCTGTGGCTGAAATTACGGGAATCTAACTTAGCTTCATAAATTCAGACTTCACTTGAGTATTAGTTACCTCAAATGCATTTTCTCAAATTACAGAGGTCCTGGTGGTTGACGCTACTGTTCGGCCTGGCGCTGTTCGAGCGCTCGAGGCGACGGCGGAGCGACAGCAGCTGCGGCATAGCCGGACGGGCCGGCCTGGGGTGAGGGGCGGCGGCACGTCTCCATTGGCAGCAGCGAGGCCAGACCAGCGTAGCTCGTGGAGTCACGAGGCCAGCTGTCGGACTGCCCTCCTGTAAAATTAATCCATTAATTTCATTCAATCCATTAATTTTTACATTTTTTTTTGTAATGGTTATGTGTTGCGGTTGGCAAAGAGCCGGTATTTGGCACCTGCAATACATGTAAAACCTTAATTCTTTTCCCAGTCGCTTTTGGCTTCTGATGTTTGAGTGCACGCTTACATCTGTGGCTGAAATTACGGGAATCTAACTTAGCTTCATAAATTCAGACTTCACTTGAGTATTAGTTACCTCAAATGCATTTTCTCAAATTACAGAGGTCCTGGTGGTTGACGCTACTGTTCGGCCTGGCGCTGTTCGAGCGCTCGAGGCGACGGCGGAGCGACAGCAGCTGCGGCATAGCCGGACGGGCCGGCCTGGGGTGAGGGGCGGCGGCACGTCTCCATTGGCAGCAGCGAGGCCAGACCAGCGTAGCTCGTGGAGTCACGAGGCCAGCTGTCGGACTGCCCTCCTGTAAAATTAATCCATTAATTTCATTCAATCCATTAATTTTTACATTTTTTTTTTTGTAATGGTAATGTGTTGCGGTTGGCAAAGAGCCGGTATTTGGCACCTGCAATACATGTAAAACCTTAATTCTTTTCCCAGTCGCTTTTGGCTACTGATGTTTGAGTGCACGCTTACATCTGTGGCTGAAATTACGGGAATCTAACTTAGCTTCATAAATTCAGACTTCACTTGAGTATTAGTTACCTCAAATGCATTTTCTCAAATTACAGAGGTCCTGGTGGTTGACGCTACTGTTCGGCCTGGCGCTGTTCGAGCGCTCGAGGCGACGGCGGAGCGACAGCAGCTGCGGCATAGCCGGACGGGCCGGCCTGGGGTGAGGGGCGGCGGCACGTCTCCATTGGCAGCAGCGAGGCCAGACCAGCGTAGCTCGTGGAGTCACGAGGCCAGCTGTCGGACTGCCCTCCTGTAAAATTAATCCATTAATTTCATTCAATCCATTAATTTTTACATTTTTTTTTGTAATGGTAATGTGTTGCGGTTGGCAAAGAGCCGGTATTTGGCACCTGCAATACATGTAAAACCTTAATTCTTTTCCCAGTCGCTTTTGGCTACTGATGTTTGAGTGCACGCTTACATCTGTGGCTGAAATTACGGGAATCTAACTTAGCTTCATAAATTCAGACTTCACTTGAGTATTAGTTACCTTCCTTTAGTTGCACTTAGTCTAGTGCTATTCCATCTCTGAAAATAATTTTAAAAAATTAAAAAAATTATAAATTGTTACTATTCAAATAGAACCTCTTATGAACAAGGTTGTATTTGAATCTATATGAATAGTTGTTCTATAATATAAAAAAAATGTTGTCTGTGTCATTATGCATTGATTTGTTAAGAAAGAGTAAATGGGTTCACTTTTAGAAAAATTGCTTTTTATTATTGCATAAGTATGAAGGAGAAATATTGATTGTTATTTAATTTCTGTTAGATATAAACAGTTGCACATTTTAAGTGATTTATAAATTACATAAATATTTACTTTCAGTTTTATAGAACAGTCTTTTAATATTGCTGTTATTCTTTCATTCATTACACATACTATTATATCTTTTATTAGCACTGTAAATGTAAAGATATCTCAAATCATAACTATAAATAACATCATGTGACAATCATATTTAAATAAAAAATTACTCTTAATCTTGGATCTGAGGATTCTTGAATCTGCAATTAATCAATCAATCGTTTAATCAATCGTAAATTTAAATTTTGCTTTTGCTTTTTAATTAAAAATCAACAATAGTGTTATATAAAGCAATATACCCTATATTGCTTTATACAGAATAAACTTGCTCTCTTTTGCTATTTACTCCCTTTTCATCGGAGTCTCATTATAAAAAACTTGACAATCATTTTTAAAGTTCTAATATAATACAATGAAGTATACAACTTCAATTAAAAAATACTTCTAAAAAAAAATATTAAGTAGACCATTTAAGTTATGTCCAAATTATTCATAACTAAGATAGATACACACTTATGATCAATTAGAACAACTTCTAAAAAACTTTCACTTTAATGTTCCATTATTAATCATTTATTGCACTACAAGACACTAGAAGCTATATAAAATCGCAAGACATATCCTTAATATAATAATGAATATAGCTAATTCATCAATCGAAATTAATGTACATATCATAATTTTTATATAACGATAACTAAGTCAAATATGAAATAAAAATTATACTGCATGTTAAAGGTTTTAGGCTATCCATGCAAGGTTAGGTTATTATATTTAGATGTGAGAATGTAAATTTTAAGAAAGCTCTTACTATTATTGAGATGCACAAAATTCATTAACACTCAACACTTACATTTATATAATGATTAAGTAAATCCTCTTCTTATTGTTTTATAACTGCACGTTTCTTGCTAACTAAATTAAAACAAAATTATACATTTTAGTAAAAATTAAAGTACTAGAACTTTACAACGGGAAATTTAAAAATTTAATACACCGCCCATTCATTAATAAAATCAACTTGTTGTCTTGTTATATGATAGATAGTCAAAATGAGAATGAGTGCGTAAAAATATGTATGTAGGAGTGGAGCGAGATGCAGCTGAGACTATTTTCATACGATTCATTCATAAATACGTACATGTGCAAGAGGGATGCGAGATAACATGTGTTGGCGCCTGTAGTAAAACCGCCCTGGTGTAGATAATTTAAAAGACTGATAATATGATGGACGCAGTATACATACATACTTTAGCAGTTATAGTCTAAATAGTTTTAGCTATAAAATGTCTTAAACTAATGTTTTTGATTTTCAGCTAATCATAATGGCTGATAAAAAAAAGAAAATCGCTACTAAGGTACTATGATGGATCCGTTAAAAACAATAAGAAGCATAAATTACAATAATCAAACGATAACACCAAATTTTAGGAGTCACCAGGACCTCCAAGGAGACCTGTTATTTTAAAATCCGAACGAGATGTGTCGAAGGACCAAAATAAAGAGAAAAATGAAAAGGAGAAGGCTCCTACTATTATTTTGAAAACTCGTGAACAAAGCAGTTCAAAAGACGATAGACCAGTAAGTCCGAGATCTCAAGTATCAGATATTGAAGGTCCACATCCATATAAAATTAGTCAAAATGAAAATAAAGAAAAAAAAGGTACTAAACTAACAAGTAATTAGCAATTAAGTTAAAAAATTAAATTGTTACTCTTTTTGAGGCTTAATTTACATTTAGTTGCAATATGAAATATAATAATACAGAAAATTCATAATTTCTTAAAATTAGTTAAATCGTGTTTCAGATAAGTCCAATCAACCATTGAAATTAATGACTGAACCTATAAAATTGTTGGATGAAAATTTAGAATTCAGTAGTGGAGCTTATGAATTCTTAAACGATGCAAACAGTAATTACCTTGTAGTAGGAGTAATAGGTATGTATGGGGTTTTGATGCTATATACATTGACATCTTATGAAGAAATAGTGAGCATTTATTTTCATTATGCATATAAAAAAATATATAAAAACTATTTATAATGTTATATCTGTACTCCATAAAACAATTCTCAAACAGCAAAATCTATGTCAAAAATATAATCCACACTTATAATTGTATAAAGCTGTGTGTGTGTCTGTTATATTTTTAAAAATAGCAATATTTATAAAACTTGTTACACATAAAGCTTTTATAGTGTGCTAACACTTGCAATTTAGAACACTATAACTTAGAACAGAAAGAAACAAATAAAAAAAATTATGTTCACTCACAAAATGGCAGGTACAACTAGTTATATGTAACATGTTCATAATTAATTTATAGAATTAGGCGTTACTTTGCGGAGATCCATAATACAAAAGTAATAATAAAATTATTTTGCTTTAATCCGCGATGAAGGAAAATAGAAAATATATATATAATGAAAATATATATATCACTACATATTATAAAACAAAGTCGCATATATCGTATGTACACATAAAACTTTAAAACTACGCAACAGATTTTGATGCGGTTTTTTTTAATAGATAGAGTGATTCCAGAGGAAGGTTTGTACGTGTAATAACATTCAATACGGAGTAGAGAAATACTGTAATTTTTGAGGTTTCTGTAAATAATTACATTTTTTTCCGCTTACATTGCAAACGCAGGCTAAACCCTACGAGATTTATCAAAATGATGTACTAAGTATTTGTACACCTTGAAAAGGTCTACAGAAAAGTCCGCGATGGTATATGTCTATCTCTTATGGATAACCCACAATAGCATTTTTTGTCATTTACTTTTTACGAAAAATAATGCCTTATGTTCAAAGCAATTTTTATACAATTCAGCATTAATCCTTATCCAATTAAGTACCTTAAATACATTGTTGATTTAATATAGATCAATATGGCCGTTTACAGCATGTAATTTAAGTGAACATTTTCGGAGATATTAGAGATTTAAAATGCCGTGAGGACGCCGCGCTTCACCCTATAGCACTTCGAATGTTTTAAGAGTTTGTTTAAAGACATTCTGTAATTAATTGTAAAAATAAAATACATAGGTAAAATGTAAAAGTAAATAAGTAAAAATGTACTATATGAGTTTAGATATTCCAAAGATAGCAGGAAATCGTCTTGGTGTAGGGAGAGGAAATTGTTTTTCTGCAAATTTAACGCGTGCGGGCCACGGGCAGTAATGAATAAATCAAAACTACTGGATCAATTTTAATCATTTTTTTTACACTGACTGTCATGGTATATATATTTTATACCCGTGCGAAGCATGGGCAGGCCGCTAGTAATAATATATAATGCTAAATGTAAACTAAATATATATAATGCTAAATGTCCACGACTAAAATCGCAAAGCTAGGCTTTGCGATTTTGGTTGTGGAGTCTATCTCCTGATGATGCTTCGGTTGCGGGGCGAAACAATTGTTGAGTTTGTGATAGTGAACGTATATAGTGCTTGTGTATCATGGTGGTGGTGGTGGAGGTTTGTGCATGTGTTTTTTACGACTCCTGCATGTATCAGGTATGATAACCGATTGTCCACTCTACATTTAGCATTATATATATTTTCTATTTTCCTTCATCGTGGATTATAGCAAAATAATTTTATTATTACTTTTGTATGTTCATAATTCATAAATTACATATTAAGTATTCAAAAATTATATAATATTTGTTCTGGAAATAAAATATGCTATTTTTTAAAGTATTCTCTTAATATATATACACTTAATACTTAGTTCAATAAATATGTTTAGACATATCACGTATAGGTTGCAATAGTGGCACAACTAAAAATACATGCTTTTTGTACTAGGAATAGGTGTTAATGTTATAATACACTAATTAGTTCTTTTAAGCAAGCTAAAGCGATTTTTATGCATCTTTAGCAATGAGAACTTTAAATCCATTTATCTTAAAATATTTTTTCTTCTGTTTTTCTTCTGTATTTAAAAAGTCAAGATTATATTTTTTATGTTTTTTATGTAAGTTTGTATGTTTTGTTTATGTAAGCTTGTATGTTTTTGTTTTTTTTTAATGTAAGTTTGTATGTTTTTTTATAACACATTGTGACAATAATTATTAAGCATGTTGTGTTTTCCTGTAATTGGGGGTACACTGTACCCCCAGTACAGTGTACCCCCACTTAAGATAATTTGTTAAAATAATTATTAAGGAACTTTTGTGTGTACCTTTGTTGGAGTCCCTTTTATTAATAAATAAATAAATAAACATAATATATTGAGATGTGCCACTATTGTAATAATGAATTTTTATTTTAAATGTCCAATATTTTCCTTCTAGGTACCCAAGGTGTTGGGAAATCATTGATACTAAATCTCATAGCCCAAAATGCACCTATAAATGATCTCTGTACACAGATACTTCAATCGCACGAAGTTACAACTGAGGCTACGTTGGAATCAAATAACATGACGCCATTAGAATCTCAATTGGAGAGCCTCAACTTTACAGAAGTATCTGAAGAAAAGGCCAAAGATATCAAGGATGTGTTCAAATTTAAAATGCAAGATATTGAGTGCATAGAAAGAGGTGGACATTGCACTAAAGGTAATATTACAAAAATTAAAAAATTATAAAGAATTAAATGTTCTTTGTATCGGTCTGAATAGAATAGTACCACTCTCATTTCTTACCGAGGTGTAGTAAAAGGCGACTAAGGTAAGTTGACCCACGGTGTGGTATCCAGTTTAGTAGATAGACCACCCTCTTTCTTACCGAGGTGTCGTAAAATACGACTGAGGTCGTAAAAACGCAGCCAAATCATGTTACAGCATGTTTATAACGTGTTGTTCCGACCCAGCGTAGAGTGGGATAAGGGCAGGAAGATGATGATAATGAAAGAATTAAATGTTCTTTATATTTTATAAGTGAAACTTAACTTATGCTAATTATCAATGCTTTGCCATAAAAATTTAAAACATGTTAATTATATCTAAATAAATAAGATAAATTGTTCAAGATCATTGTTTAAGAAAGTGTTTTGAGCCTAGGCGGGAATCGAACCCGCGACCCACCGATCTGTCACCCATGCATATAGATAATCTGTCTTATAATTCAATTTTAATCATGCAACATCTAAAAGTCAAATTTTCCTCTGCCACAGGTATAGATATGTATGTAACAAATGATCGCGTTATACTCCTTGATTGTCAAGCACTATGGTCGCCATCTTTAATAGAAGAAACTAGCACAAATCCAGTGACAGCGAGAAGTGCAAACATTGTAACTGTCGATTGCCTACAAATTGCTTCGTATTTAATGGCAATATGTCATGTCTTGATAACTGTTCAGGACTGGTTTTCCGATTACAACTTAATTCGGTAAGCATTAATGTGGATCCAAATTATATACTACTGTTGTACCCATTTATAAGCACACAAACACATAAAAGAAAAGATTCAATGCCAACTATGACTATTAAAGAAGCTATTTTACACTCATTCTTTAACGCTACGCTGTCGCGATTTTCCAAAGCATTTTTTTATTTAGGTCACTCTAATACTAAGCGTGCGATATATACGATTTAATTGTTGAATAATTATTATTATCATTCTCCTGCCTTTATGCTGCTCTAAGTGGGTTTGGCACAACATGTTATCGCATGATTTGGCTTCGTATTTTACGACCGGCCGCCTGCCTGATGTCAATATACCTTAGTCGTATGACACCTCGGTAAGAAAGAGGGTGGTCTATTCTACTCAGCCGAATACCACACGGCTATGAATAATTTTTATCTTTGGCATTTAAATTGTGACTTATCACAGACAGTTAGCTGTGACAGTCCAGCGGTAACACCGTGCGAGTCTTTCGAGGAAGTCACGGGTTCAAACCCGTGCAGCCACCAATGAGTTTTTCTGTTAAAACTTATGTGTCTAATGGATAATTGCAATTTATCACACGCTTTTCGGTGAAGGAAAACATCGTGAGGAAACCTGCATATCTCTAGAGAATTCTGGAGATATGTGTAACCTAGCAATCCGCATTGGAGCAGCGTGGTAGGTCTTAGCTCCAAACCTTCTCTCCAAAAACGGAGAGAAGAGGCCTATTCTCAGCAGTGGGATAGTAACAGGCCGCTACTTACTTATCACAGAAGGATATATTTTAGCTATATACAAACAGCAGAAATGCTAATACCTTCTCTATCAGCATCGAATACGATGAATACAAACCAAGAGGGATCTGAGTCCGCCGGAAATGTTGAAAGTCATCCGCACTTGTTGCTCCTACATAATAGATGTCAGCTTGAAGATTATACTCCGGATGCAGTTAGGACAATGCAAGATTTGTATCGGTAAGTTGTCAACCTAATTACAACATTCATAATACAAAAGTATAATTATTTTGCCATAATCCGCAATTAGAAATTATAATTTACATAATTATGTAAATTAGAATTTCTAATAGAATTTCACGGCGTAATAATATGAACTAATTAGTCATTATTATAACGCCATGTGGTATTCGGGTGAATAGAATAGACCACACTCATTTCTTACCGAGGTGTTGTAAAAGGCGACTAAGGTAAGTTGATCCACCGTGTTGTATCTGGCTAAGTAGAATAGATCACCATCATTTCTTACCCATTTCTCATTTAAATATTAAAGATTTTGATTTCATTTGAACAGCCACAAAAAATGGTTATCTATATACATATAAATTTGTGCTTTCAGTAAGGCATTCCAGAAATCGAACCTGCAGCTTAGTTCGGGTATGTACATGTACAGTGATACGAATAAGAATGGTTTGAACATAGACAATGTGTGTAAGGCGTATACCGTAGACAATTGCGGCTCACCTATAAATCTGTTTCTTCTACCGGAAATATACACCGACTTTGGTAAATATATTTTTTATTGTATGATTACATTATATACTAGCTGTGTCACTACATGGAAATCAGTACCTATGTCACAATTTTTTGCCCAAATTGAAATTTAGAACATAAAAGTAGGTATCGTGAGTTAATTATAAGAGATTTTTGAAAATCTATCACCGTTTACTTAGCACGCAAGGAAAGCTTTAAATTTTGCCATTTTAGCAAAAAAAAATAATTTAATTTAATTTAGTTTTTTTTTTTATAAATATATGGGACACTTACACACACGGTCATCCGTCCCCAAAGTAAGTAACTTAATACTTGTGTTATAGACAGACAGACTGGTGAATATATAATTATATATTTTTTAAATACATACTTAAATACAAATATACACCCAGGCTCAAAGACCGACAATTTCATTTTAAAGAAAATGTTGGTCCTCGGCGGGAATCGAACCCGCGACCCGTGGAGCCGAAGGCAGGGTCATTACCCATTGCTCCAACGAGTCAGTCAAACAGTCAGATCTCTTAGAAGACTTAAAGTCAATTAATACCCCACTTATCAACCATGCTTAAATGGCAGATTTTATATTTAAAAAGTTTTTAAAGAAATTTCATTTACCGTTATTGAGAAACGTATAAAAGTAAAAAGTAAGTAGCGGTCTGTTACTATCCCACTGCTGAGAATAGGCCTCATCTCTCCGTTTTCGGAGAAAAGGCTCCAAAGAGCTACCACGCTGCTCCAATGAGGATTGGTAGGTTACCCATATCTCCAGGATTCTCTAGAGATATGCGGGTTTCCTCACGATGTTTTCCTTCACCGAAAAGCGTGTGATTAATTGCAATTACCAATTAGACGCATAAGTTTTAACAGAAAAACTCATTAGTGTCTGCCCGAGTTTGAACCCGTGACCTCCTCGAAAGAATCGCACGGTGTTACCGCTGGGCTACCACAGCTTAGAGAAACGTATATGTAATGCTAAATCTGTTTATGTTGTAGATAATCGAGACATTTACCGCGGCCATCCTCCATTCGAGCAGCTCGCTAAACGGCTCCGTTGGATGGTTTTGGGCGTGAACCGACACCAAATAACATCGGTCCCAAATTTATCCGAGAGGGGATGGTTCCAGTTCTGCAGTAGGACCTGGGAGACTATCCGGAAGTGTCCCTTTTTTATAGAATACGAACGTTTTTTACCTTAATTTAGAGAATATACATAATTCCAATTATAAATCAGTAATTTTATTTTAAAAATTATAACGACTTTTTTCCTCTACAGTTATTCAATAAATTTTGTAACAAATATAATACGATCAGTAAAAGAACCAATATAAGCTCACGAGTCGCAACACTAAAATGGAGATGGAGCAATGAAGAAATGGGACATTTTGTTTCAATAACCGACGGATATTGGCGTGAGAACCCTAAATCTAAAATTTTATTGCAAGTAAAGTCTCAACTAAACGGACGAAAAAAAGGTCAAAAGCAGTTACGCGTAGTAATCTATGGTTACTAGCCTTAAGCAGCACATCTTCTTAGTATGGGCATGAAAACCACTTTAATGGACCTATTTTCAATAGTCTTATTAACTGAGAGGAGAAAAAAATATTGATGCGCTAATTATTTCACAGTTTGTACATTAATAATAAATTTTCTGTGATCTATTAAAGTACAGTTAAGTATTATCAGATCAACTATGCAAATATAATAAAATTTTATTCCTATGCACATGATAAATCTATCAATAATAGCTACATTTAATGTCTTTCCGAAATTTTGTAAATTTGCATACCTTCTCAATTTATAAAAATTTAAAACAACACATTAAGCCGTAATTTAAAAATGACAATCTAAACAATAAAGCACTCCCAGCGACTTAATTAAATCATAGACAAAAAAAAGAAACATGCAATGTGAAAAATACTAAACAAGTGTTTTTCAAGTTGTAAGAAAGATAGTGCATAGTTTAGAATAGAACTTTCTTTAAAAACCTTTTAATAACGTCATATGACACACTCTCTTTCATTGCTATAGTTATGTGAAATTTTTATTTTCTTTAATAAACGATACAACCAAGGCAAAAAATATCTGCATAAAATTGTTTCTAGGATTATACCAAAGCTTATAAATAGTGAATCAGATAACAGATAAGAACGCAGGTGTTTTGTTGTAAATGATAAAACGTTAATATCGTTATTGAAGTTTTATTTTACATTGGATATTAGGATTTCCTGATATTATCAGTTATACACACTTTCAATAAGCGGTTTTCGACGTTGTTCAGGTGGTTTGTATGCATGCTGATAAACGCTTGCTAATCTCCAATGTTCTGGATATCCGGTCGCATTAGCGTCCCGCCAAATGCTAAAAGGAGGCGCTAAAGTGGGAATAGTATAAGATTTCTTTGTGTATGGATGGCGCATCTTCGGTATTTTCAGGTCCTTAGAATCATTTGAGCTATTGTTTTGAACTGAATTTGGATTACCAGCTTTGAAAGCGAATTTGTATTCATCTTTTTGCTTCTTTTCTTGCGGTAATTTAATACCGTTACAAGACAAGCAGTGCTTGTTTTTAATGTTGTGACAATTGCCATTTTTTTGTGAATCTTTCGATTGTCTATAGATTTCAGATTCGTTTGGCGAACTTTGATGCAATTTTCCTTGAGCCAATGGTGTCTTTTCATATGACTCAATGCTGTGGCAATTGCGTTTTTTATCATATTTCGAAATTTTGCTTCTGTCATGTATGCTCCATCCTTCTTTAATCTGATTCGTTTGGGGTTCTGAATTTCGACTCACATTGTGGCTTACATCTGATAGGGTACCACAACCATTAATTCCATCACATAAACTTTTGCTCGACTGAGCAGAACTCTTTCTACTTGATGATCTAGATTTAACAATTTTGTTCTCTTCATTATGTTGTGGACAATGTTGAACATCACAAGATTCCTTTCTTTTTTCTTTAGACATATCTTTTTCAAAATGTGGCACGCTATGTCGGCCGTCATCATTACCATTACGATTTTGGTTAAAAATGGGGAATGAATGTCCCAATACTGTTTCTTGGACTTCATCCTTCGGCGTATGTACCATCGTAAAGACAGCAGGTGCTAAGGACCCATTTGTACCATCTATATGCTTTGGAGGTTTGGGTTCTTTTAACGGGGTTTCAGTTTTAAAATCCCAACAAATCGCTAAATCCATTAATGATAGAGGTTTTTTATATTGTCCACCTAAGTCCAATGCAGAGGTCGCTGGACGCTGTTTGCATCCACCTTCTACTCCTTCATTTTTCTTTGGATCACATGTTTTTGGCCTATGAACACGCATTTTAGTGCAACACGTCGGTCCAGATGCTCCGTATCCCTTCCATCCAATAGCATAAGGCTTCACAACAATATCTGAATCTCTATGTTCGCCTACTTTAGTCATGTTGCGATATCCTAATGTATCAGGTAGAGGTTCATGTTTTAAATTTCCCGCGTGCATTTTTTTGGCAAAATTAAAATTTTGTGAAACATTAACATACGGCAATTTTGGTGTTCCACTTTTCTTTGCGCATTTCATAATATCATTATCGTTTTGGGCCTTTTCTGCTACTTTGCGCCAAAATTCATCGGTTGGGTTTTCTTGTGGCCCATGTAGCTGTTCAACTGCATCTTGCACTAAAAGTTCGTAATTTTCGTGTCTTTTCTCAGGTTCAGTTAGTGATCCCGGTATATAAGGACCGTGACCTTCAGTGTCTACAGGGTCTTTTTTTGTATTCAAATCCAAAGGGTCGTCATCTTTGTTATTATTTTCATCTTCAAATTTATCAAATGCCTCGTCTTCAATTTTCTTACTATCAATTTGAACGTTATCCTTCTTTTAATGTACAGACATGTAAGAATTTAAGCAAAATTAAAAAGATCTGTATTTAAACTAATATGTTAAGTGTTATTCAATGTAATCTTTTTCTTTGGCCTATGCTTGTGAAATGGACATTGGTTTGGCTGAAAGAAAACAATAGTACTTTCAGAAATAATACAAAATAATGTTAAAGTACATAATTAACCCTGGTATATGATTTAAATTATTATTGTTTAGGTACTATTAGATAAATTTACTAAGTCAGGAAGGACATAATGTACACCTTGTAACATAATACCGAACCGTTAGTCCGTTTACCATTTTCAGTAAACACTGCTTATCTACAATCGTAGACAATTCCTACTATTATTGTTTATTACTACTATTATTATAGTAATTAATGTTAAGATTCCGGCTATACTCACGTCTTATTTTATCGGATGAGCCCGACTAGTTTCATGAGCCCGACTAGTTTTCATGAGCTCTTTACGCGGCGTTATCCGCGATAACGCCGCGTAAAGAGCTCATGAATAAGAGCCCCGTATGGGCTTGAAACTAGTCGGACTCATCCGATAAAATAAGACGTGAGTATAGCCGGAATCTTAACATTAATTATGAATACCACTCACGATAGTTTAAATTCAAAAATTATTATAGTAATATGGCGAAATTTTGACGAGTTCTATTATTCGATAAGTTTGACGGATCGAAACAAACTTTTTGTGAAAACACTAATTTCCACTTCGTCGGCTCAACCTAGAATTACACGTAGGGAAATTTTCCATTTAAACCCGTTGTTCCTGAGAACACCATAATCTCAATTTCCGTCTATACTTACACTATACAGTACTTATGGGTATCTATCTATCTAATTTCGGGGACGCCTGTCAGTGCAGGGCGTCAGCTCCTATTCCGGACTTTTCCACCCCTATGGGTAACTTTATTACACAATCTTTGGAACGGGAGTAAGTAAATTTCATTTTTTATATAAAACATCAGGTTCCCTATATAAACAAATTTATATACGCTGTATTATAAATTTAATCTGTTTACAAGTTAGTATGTATTTCAAATTATTGCAACTCATAGACTACACTAACTTTAAGAGTTCCGAATTTACTAGAGCGTTAAGCCTTTAATTATGTAAAGGTAAAAAATTTCTTTTTTATTTATTTTTATAACTAAGTACAGAATAAAATAGCATCGAGATGTAGTTAAAACTCATAATTTTTTCCATTTAAAAATTAAATAAATTTTTTACGTTTGTAGCGGGTATGTCGCCTGTTCTTTCAAAACATAAGCAGACGGTTCAAACTTTTTTATAATAAATATTAAAGTATAAAAATCAAAATTATTTACTTAGTTTTCTATCTAATCGTTAGAAATTAGAAAATAACTGCACAAACTGAAATTATTAAACGACTAAAGCACTATTACGTTTATATTTAACTACACTTAAAGTAATTTTCATACATCGCGGCGATTTCAAAAGAACGCGTCAGAGTTGTAAATTTTACTACACTACGTTCGATGTCTTCTACTTACATTGAAAGTCTGTTCTTTAATCGGCTTTTTGTCCTCGGGTTTCGGTTTACCGCGCTTATCCGCGCGCAAGCGTCCTGCGCCGGCCGCCTTTGGCCTTTGAACACGAAGATTCAACCAATCTGGAAACCTTCCATCTGGCGGTTCCTTTGCCAACTCCTCAGCTAAGAAGAATATAAAAAGTTACAATCACAATATTTACGTTGTATACCGCAATTAATGGTTTACGACATGCGTGAGCCATAAATATCTAAGGGGGGCCAATTATATACCTTATTCACAGTATTTTCTGGCGAAACATCGACAAGTAGTAAATTACTTTGTAACACGTAATATGAAGATGTACGATGTTCATCGCATGTGTTAAAAAAAGACGCGAGGTTTTGACATGAACGGAAACAGTCGAAGGTAAAAATTTATATGCAATATATCAAGGGTAGGTTAACACCCAAATCGAGCTATCAATGGAGCTAGCGTATGTATGCCTACATACGCTACGCATCACATACGCCAAAGAAATTGCGTGGTTAATGAACTTCTTTACAGAACTTTCAGATGATTCTTAGACAGAAGGAGATTATTTGGCTAATAGAAATGTTTTTTTATTAAAGCCTTGTTTCTGTTTCTGTTATATGGCTATGCAAAGTCAGTACTGTCAGTATAATGACTTGCGTACAAAATGGATAGACAACAGCTCTGCTGGATTAACTAGCTTTAATAATACTTTCGTATTATAACAAGTCTAAAACTAAATGCACCTGGCATAATAATATAACCTGGCATATTATGCCATATCAAAAAGAACAGACATTTTATCTTACCGACTTTCCTAGTGATATTCCTGGGTAAATCCCAAGTGCCAGTATAATGTCCGAAACACCTTGATGTGCCTCTGGGTGCACCTGGCAGGAAATGTCCATTGATATCGCATATTGGTTTTGGGTTCGGCCGCATTTCTACGGGCCTCGCTCGAGTTGGCGCCCATCGTGGGACTTGCCAATTTCCGAGCCGCTTAGGTGTTGATTCTTTGTTGAACTGAGAGAGCAAAAAATTACCTATATATTAATTATTAATGAAAATAATTGGTTTTAGGAGCGTATCTTTATCAATTCAATAATTGATGTTTTATGATGATATTGTGATTGTCATGTAGGTGATTTATTGTGAATTTATACCATTAAATTAAGAAAAAAGATGGCCATTTTTATCTCATTGTTATGCAGTCTTTTTTAAAATATATGTTTGTTCGCGCCAACGTTACGCGGACCTAATTCATTGGTTCTATGTTACCGTAATTAACATGTTTGTGAAGGTGGAATCTTGCAAGTTAAATTTAACCAACTTCACGGTATCCCATTATATGACCGACATGAAACTTTGTTAGAACCTCTTTTAATTTGACTTGTATATCGCCCTATCCGAAGAATAAAGTCACATGTCCCATGTACAAGTATAGGAAATGTGACTTTATTCTTTGGCTAGGGCGAAATATAAAAAAAAGGATATGGAATTTATAATCGCTACAATGCATTAAGCCTCGATGAATTACAGAAGTCCCAGAAGTAAAGATTTGAAAGTAAGACCTATGAAATTAATAATACGATGTAATAGACCATGTTTAAGCATTATTTTAAAATGATTGGAATAACTTAAGTCTTAAGTACATTGAATTGTTATACATCGGTTAAAATCTAAAGTATACGTGGCTGATGTCTACGATGTAATTTTTTGTGCGATAAAAGTTTGCCGAGTCATAAATAATAAAAGCGACGAAGGGTGGCACGCGTTCGTGGTGTGACGCACACGTGCCGAAGACGTTGAAATTAAAGTTTAATGTATTTTAATCTATGATTGTGGCTAAATATACCGCAGAACACTGAATAGCAAATTATTTTTAGTAAAGGGTACATACCCTATTGATCAAATCGAAATAATCTTTTTTTATTAAATCAAAATAATATTCACTTTTGAATCATCAAGGATCAATAAGATTAATGTAAATAAAACTGGTTCGGAATGTTGCTCTTACCGAGGAGAATCAGAAAGAAACTTTTAAATTTTACATTTTTAAACCGCAGTCTTGTATGAAGCTGGAAGGATTTTCAAATCCAGGTATTTTTATCATCCAAATAATCTTCACTTTTGTAATATGCTTTACGTATATGTCTTACACTTAATTTAAACCTTTCTGTAGACTGGTCTAGTATGTATTGCGGAATTTTATTGTAAAAGCGAATACCGAGACCAATCAATCGTTAGTTATAATTTGAAATCAATATTGGTTGAATTCCATCTAAGTACAGAACAACAATAGAGTTTAACTTGAATGAAATCTAAAAATACTACGCAAACATATAAAACATGTATATTTTTTATCAGTGAAAATCATAATATATGCTGTTCAGCGTTGCCAATTCTATGTATTTTATGTCGTTTTACGGATTTGAAGATTTGAAGGTAGAAACTCTGCTTTTTTGATGCTAATAAAAAGACAATTATTACAATTTACAACATTGTTAGAGCAATTTACAATAATTTACAACATTGTTGTTGTAAGTGTTAGAGCGATTCAAACTATGGCGTTTCAGACATCATTGTTATTTCGTGACATATTATTTTGCACATTAAAGTGTCTTATATTTATAAGTTAAAATGATATGTGGTTCAAAAATGAAAAATTGGTATGTAGTCATTTTGTAAAAACCATAGATTTTTCTTACCGTAGACATTATTTTAAAGTACCTCAACGTATTTGTAAATATTTCAGCGGTAAAAGGGTACCGTAGGTCTTAAAAGTTTTACCTGCGTTTTTTTTGTTGTTTAAAATTCAACTTCATAACGCAAGTGCTAAGTTACTTAACTTTAGAGACAGAAGACCGTGTGTCTATTATTGATTTTTAACAAAATTTTATCATCTTATTATCGCACAAAAATCCTTTTTAGGTTAAAAAAGAATGCTTTATTTTCAACAGACATAGATACATTTTAAAATAAACACTATCAATTCATACAAATATTATAAATGCTTAAGTCTGTCTGTTACAGTTACACCGGTTCCCGTGGGACCAATATTGATAAAAATTTACACAAACAAGGCGTATGTACCGGGGTAACATATATACAATAGTTTTCTGGGTTCACGGAAAGAACGTATATTACATTACTAGTAATCGTCAGTGGCTCCGCCCGCGTGGAGAGATTAAAACCGTAATATAGTCTTTGATAACCATAAAAATGGTTAAAGTGAGTTAACCTTAAAAGGTAGATATGCTGTCGCGGACTTTTATTAAGAAGTTTTAGAGGGGAACAATTCTGTAATACATGATTTTTTAATCATCACCGTCTCTCTCACTCACACTCAGCGCATGCAAGGAAAGCTTTAAATTTTTCCGTTTTCGCAATATTTGATTGCTGCTCCTCTCCTATTCATTCGTTATGTTATATACCTATAGCCTTCCACGATAAATGGACTATCTACTCAAAGAATTTTTCAAATCGGTCCAGTAGTTCCTGAGACAAGCGCGTGCAAACAGTTAAACAAACAAACTCTTCAGGTTTATAATATATTAGTATAAATATTCTATCAATTAGGCAAATGACAATTATTACTGGGCTAGTTAAAAATATTTTCTGGTGTGTGCATTACGCAGGTGTCGAGGCACCCCGCTGGGTTACCAGCCATAATTATCATCCCTTTCCCGACAAAGGGTTGTAAATTATTATTTACACTACATACGTCACTGGGTGATTAGCTTATGCGGCAATAACTCAGAATTACACTATCGTTGTCGTACACTAGTATATATACGCAAATATATTTTTTAGTGTTTCACAGAACAATAGGTAAGAATGCGTAATCCATCATGGAATGTAGAAGCCTATATGAATGTCTAGACTTATGAGTTTTCCATAAAAACTTTGAGCGTATTTGGTATCGTCATGTTTCGCTTTACGGTTGAGTAAAAATATCTGGGTGACCGAGCCTTGCTCGGTAATTTTTTACATAATAAAAAAAAGAAACTTAAAAAAAAAAGAAAAACGATAGCGTAGGCGGGGCTCGATCCTAGGTATTTTCATTTCTCGCGACCACCCGTTCCCCGAATAAGCTACGCTGACTTGACAGTTTATAGCATAAAATCAATTCAATATAAATTTTAATATTTTTTAATGCCCAAAAACAGGGATAAAATGATTTTCTAAATTTTCTTGACTTAAACAAAACCTAGCTAGATCAATTTTTAACCTCCAAAACCGTCTACACGCTGAATTTAAGGAAAATTGTTGGAGCCGTTTCCTAGATTCTGATTATTTATATATACACACACACACATACAAGATTAGATATCTTTAGAAAATCAACTTTTGACTAAAGGTTATCAGAGATGTGCGAATTGCAATAGGATACAATGAATTAGAACCCATTTATAAGTTTACAGCTCTCTTGCTAGGTTACAACACCCAAGCAAATCCCAAGGCAAAGACGCGTTAAAAAGAATATTAATACCAATGGCAAATCATCATCATCATCATCATCATTCTCCTACCCTTATCCCACTCTAAGTGGGGTCGGCACAATATGTCTTTACCAATGGCAAGTATAAAATAAAAAAATAAACGAATAAGTTTAATAAAAATTTTAGGAAGATTACATGATGAACGTAAATTTACACTCAAATGAAACAAAAAGAAAAATAAACATTGTATGATATTTTTCTTTTGAAAAGGATATGTAAGGAAAAACAACTCAACAGTTTGTCTGTTACAAACCGTGGAAGTTAGTCATTTCATTTTATTCATGCCACCATTGATTCATTTCTAATTAATGTCATGATCACGTTAAGTTCACGGCTTCGTCCGTGAACTAAAATAGACATAATTAGAGATACCTAAAAGCTTTAAATTACAAGTGGATTATCTATAAATAAACTACACTAAGACAATGCCGTGTTGGTATTATTAAAAGAACAAATATCAGGCTTGGTCTTATTATGACCTTTAAAATATGTAGGAAATAACGCAAAACAATGGGGGTAGAAAAAGGTCTATTCAACCAACATTTGCCTTTCTTGACTTGGTTGTTACGACCTGGACTACAGAGCGTCTAATAGTTGTATCAAGTCTGTGTTCGCAGTGAGACTTCCGATAAAATTTTAAAGTATTCCATAGTACTATGAAACTTATACAATTTATGGACTCTGGTATATCATTCTAGTAAGCAACGAATAGGCCTCCTTTCTCCATTTCTGGAGAGAAGGGTTGGAGCTACAACGCTGCTCCAATGCGGATTTGCAGGTTACACATATCCCTAAATTTCTCTAGAGATATGCTTATCTTCACGATGTTTTCCTTCACCGAAAAGCGTGTGATAAATTGCAATTATCAATTAGACACTTAAGTGTTAATAAAAAAACTCATTGGTACTCGTCCGGGATTTGAACTCGTGACCCCTCGAAAGGGCCTCACACTCTCACTGCTTAGCTATCACAGCTTAAACAAAGAATCCTCATACATAATCCTACTAATATTATAAATGCAAAAGTTTGTATATGGATGTATGTTTATTACTTTTCACGGTTAATCTGGTGAACCAATATCGATAAAATTTGGCACAATTATTCCTTATACACCGGAATAACATATAGGCTATAGAAATCCTGTTAATTCTACAGGAATAGGATGAACATAAAAAGCGCCATTTACTATCAAGATATCACTCGACAACAGTGCGCGCGAACGAAGTTGCGGGTAAAAGCAAGTAAGACATATTAAAACGCAGTTAACATATATCTTTATTGAGTAATTAACACACACGAAAGTAATAGCATATATACAACAAAAAGAACATAAATGATTACCTACTTTAAATTGCATTCGGAATAAAACTTTATCTGTAACGCCTTGGTTGAATCAACTGTTTGATAAGACGACAATGTTACAATCAGTATATTTTTTATCGTATCGGTTGACAATTGCCTTATCAGTTTCATGACTTGCTAATGTATATATTTCTTGAAATATCTGTTAAAGTTGTATGCAATCTGAACTGAACTATGAAAAACTTAAGGCTTCGTAAAAGCTATCTGTGGTATTTCGAAAGACGTAAATTAAATGCATTACATCGTTGCTTGTTTTGTTCTTAGAAAATAAGGTAAATATTCGATATGTGGTTAAGTAGGATTAAAATAGAATGGGAGGGAGTAAGAAAACATGAAGACCCGTTAAAGATGGAATAGGAGGGGGAAAAAAGGGGGAGATACCTATTAAGAAAATAAAAGGTCTATGTAGTTCGAAGTGTAAGAAAATTTCGAACACGACAGATCCTACTTTTTCAACTATGTAACTCCGCATAAAATTAATAAATGAATACAAAACATTATAATGTTGAGTTGAAGATCATTCAAAGTCAGTTAGTGTCTGTTAGACGTCAATAAGTTTCTATAAAAACTTAGGTGCGTTATATATATTTACAATTTACCACGGAGTTTATAGAAAACTTTGAGCAACAACCTAAATATCTAAGAAAAATTCCTAGAAAACCGCATTAAACGTTGAGGAACTAATATCCAACCCTTTTGTATAAAAGGAGAAGAAAGGCCTATACCTAGTCCAGAAAACATTCAGCTTTACATATTTATTCTGATGAGTTGCAAAATCTAAGAAATTCTTGAGATCTTAACAATAATAGGCACGGAATTTCAAGCAACGTTATTTTAAATATATAATTGCGTGATTCGAGTACGGAAGTGGAGTCGTGACGTCACCGATGGAACCTGAACGGAAATAGGCAACCTCCAACTAAAGCTAGTGCAAGAATAGTCTGAATAATGACAGTAATAAAATCACACACGATATTTTTATCGCTCGTACTATTGCATGTTACGAAATAAACTTAACGCAAAGACCACGATTCGTTCATTCAATGCAGTATATTTCAGTTTACGGACATCAAATTTTAGTTTTTGAGTTTATAGTAAACAGACAGAAAGACAGACGTAGCAACCGACTTTATTTTATAATATGTATTGATACACAAAAACAATATTGTGATATGTTAATTTATTCTAAAGTTGTAAAAGTTCAATGAAACAACTACTTTTACAAGCAATACGCATTCTGTGGGGTGGGATTCCCACTGTGAAGAAGTAGGGCAAAGAATTTTAACCCAGATACTTATAGGTATAGAACTTTTTACATGATTTTTGTACGCGGCTGAATCTGCCAGCAACAGTTCGTCTGAAATATAGTGTCTCATTTTTCTTACAACTTTAAAACAACAGATGCGATTTATGGTATAGAGATAACTGAAGAGTTGGGAATGTATGATATTTTTTGTCGATAACAATCTAAGCAAACAAAATCACAGACTGATACTATATTATAAAAACAGCCATTAATAAAAAAATAACAATTGATCACAGACAAATGATGACTATTAACTAAATACCACCGACAGACGTCAAACACGGATTAACACTGTACACAAAGGCGTGAAAAATAGTCATTGTCTCCAAAATAGAATCACCCCCTTTGAGTGGACCATTGTTAGGGACTGTATCAGAAACTGAACTGTAAATAAATGCATAAAGATTTAATTTCAAAAGCACAACATCACCAACTTGTTTACTACGTAATTGAATGTATCTAAGTTGGATTAAAGGAATTACAATTTGCTCGCAAATAAAAAACGTTCTTCGCTGAAATAGGATAGGGGACCCTAATGGGCGTTGCAGGTGCATTGGCGTTAAAAAATATATGGGATTAGATAAGTTGGATCAAATAGATCCTTGTTATGGGGAACAAAATAATTGTATTGAACCAAGAGTAGAAGGGTCTAGACGTAATTTTTATACTCTGTATCATAAAAATTAGCTTTTACTTTCAGTTGTATTAGCAGTCTATTACTATCGCATAACTGGGAAAAGGTGTCCTCTCTCTCGACAAGTTTTGCACAATTAAGGATAGAAGGTTAACCATATCTTACCAATTCGTCTCAGATATACAGATTTAGGTACGATGTTTTCCTTTAGCTTGATATTAATTGTGAGTATTAAGTAACATACAGTTTCAAAACTAATCTTTGCTTGTTTGGGATTTGAAACTGCGATATGTTTATGGCCAAGCAATTTTCCTATTCGGTTATCACGGCTCTACTTTAATTTTGATTGCTATTAAAGTCTAAGAGTATAATATAAATTGAACGGTACTCGCTAATTGGAATATCGCGTTGTACCCTAAATTTTAGCAGTGTAGAATGCTGTTAGGATGGTGACTACTTGTTTTTCTATTAGAACTGATTCCCGTAATTGTAGAGGTGAAAAATAGGTATACATAAATATCGAATTAATGAAGCCTCCTCTGCTTGATTACAACTAATGTTCAAGAGAAACGTTTAAAAAATTTGTTTATCTAAAATTGGCAAAAGTATAGCTTAAAATTTCCAATATTGACACAAAATTCTTTTATTCCATAAAAAAGCCACTCTGACGACCTGATATTATAATGATACATTCACCGGTGTGTTACTTAAGTACTCGTATGTATCTTACTACAAGTTGCTCCCGACTTTGTCTGAATGGACTTCAGTAGATAGAAAAATTGTAAGTAACCTTAGTCACTGTATGCTGAAAGGGCCCGTACGAACAAACAGAAAACACATTCATATTAATCTGGATTATGATTATAAATATAATGTTAACTTTAATGACAGAAACGGTAAAATTGTTATCATAAATTACAAGATTTTAATTGTATAAATATATAATAAATAATTATTCAAAATCTTTCACGAACATATTGTAAACATCTTGCTAATACCAAACAATATTCAAGAACCACAGAAATTTTTGATTCTATAACAAAGATCAGTAACTTTTTTTTTTCGTATAGTCCTAATTATATAATGAATAAGAAAATTAATAATACTTACTTGGCCACTGTCGAAATTGAATGCCATTTTTCAATACGTTCCGATAAAATTGTAAATTTAATTTTAATATATCACAGTTTCTCGACTACGACGTAAACATGTCAAAAACCTTGTAAACATTTAAAAAAACTTGTAAAGAGGTCGAGTAGATCACATTTTTGTCTATAAAAGGCCTTTGCCAACCGGGAAAGTTGGAAAATACTATCGACCTAACAGTTTCGTAACTATAGAAACTATTCCAGATTTTCTTTTGTATATACTAAAATTTAAAGTTGTTTTGCAGGCCAACAAAGTTTTGTTATTTTGATTTACGAAAAAATCAAAGTAACCAACGTTCCCCCAGTGCTCATAAAATAACCTAACATAAGAAGAATCCTCTCTTTTGAAATACAGCGTCCTCGGAGTCGAAATATCATGTATCCTGTATTCTACATCTTTAAATCTATACAATCATAACTATGAATTTATGAATGAAACAATTTATTTATGAATGCTCATTTAAATTTATTGGTATAAAATTAGCGATTTACTGTATTATACCAATATACCTACCTTCTTTATATCACTCTGAACATATTGAAATTAACAGATGTTCAAATTCATAATGCAAACTATTTTATTAGGTTAAAAAACCTGTGTATATTTGTGTCAAATGGATAATAGTCTGTGTAATTATTTTTTTATTGATTTAATTTAAACATTTTTTAAATTATCTTTATGAATCCCTTCTCAACGTATAGTTTATGTGTGTTATAGATACATATTGAGAAACCCAAAATTCCGAGATAATACATATCTCGGAATTTTGGAATGAATGACATTTATCTGCTACTTAGTTTATTTGTCGGTTAACCATCCGACACTTTATCAGTAATTTGTGAAACAGGCCCTAAATCGCATCGATTGTCATTAAAATACCTTTAAGAAACCTCTTTCTAGCAGTAGACTAAAAATCTCTTTCAGTTATTAGTCATAAGAAGATTATGCGATGCTACAGCGATCGGTGCAGCTAGCTCACGATGCCATTCAAGGGAATAGTAAAGTAAAGTAACGGCCTGTTACAATCCCACTTCAGAGCATAGGCTTCATCCCTCCGTTTTTGGAGAGAAGGGTTGGAGGTAAGATCAATGCAGCTCCAATGCAGATTGGTAGATTACACATATCCCTAGAATTGTTTAGAGATATGCAGGTTTTCTCACGATGTTTCCGTCACCACAAAGCGTTTTATAAATTTCAATTATCATTGGTTTAGTTTATAAATTGGTGCCTGCCCGGGGTTTGAACCTGTGGCCCCCTCGAAAGAGTGGAGAACTCAGCGGTGCTCTCCAAGCTTATTCAACAGATGTACTCAAAACTAATTAGACTAAGTAGATAATTGTACGACGCAGTTTAGTTAAAGCATTTTTAAAATTTCAATTAAAAATTACACAAAACGTTAACTTAAAGCCCTTTTTCGTGCTACATGTGATAATATATGCATATTCTAAGAAAAAAATCTAATTTTTAAACAGTTTCAACAATCAAAAATATATAAGGTATAACAAAACCCTTTAGTATCATTCTGTAAACTGTGATTCAGTCATGAACATGATCAATATAGTTTAACTTATAATACTTTTTTATTGCTACCAATGAATAAACATTAGTCAATAAGCAATACGAATTTAAATGTCCCAGTGATCATGCTAAGTTCGCAAGTTAACTTCTAGAAATTGTATTATAATTTATGCAAAGAAATATGTACCGGGCGGCGACATCCGCTAATGCTTGGCAATTCAGTATTAATGCTATAATAATCGGCTATATACAAATACTGCACAGCGGTTGAAGGTTACGGTTAAGAAAAAGTGTTGCCAAGTATCAAGAAAAGCGGGACGGAATTTAAAAAACAGACCTGATGATGATCTTTGCACAATTCTTGACAAACCTTTTTAACAGCTAAGATGCTTGATACGCCATTTTTTAGTTTTTTTTCATCTATTTATCACTGATTTATTACTAATCTATTTATTAATCTATTTATTACCACCTGTGACTATTAGGTGTCGGAGAGAATTTGAAAATATGGTATCAATTTAATTTAACAATTCAGTAACTTTTACTAATAAACTAATATTTAAAACCTAGTGCAAACCTAGTTACATTTTAAGTCCAAGCTTTGTAATTATTTGTGCAATATACAATATTATAATAACAAAAAAGATTTTTTTAAGGCACTGTAGCTTACAATATCTGTAGCTTACAATTATTAAATTTTGAGTTAAACTCAAAATTGAATAAAAATTTTGAAAGCACCTACTTTATCGTAAAATATGACTAAGTAAGTTGACGTCAGGCAGGCGGCCGGTCCTAAAATACGAAGCCAAATCATGTGACAACATGTTTATAACATGTTATGCTGACCTCACTTAGAGCGGGATAAGGGCAGGCGAATGAAGATTTGGAAGAACCTACACAGACACTAGAAGTTTTTTAAACAAAAATAAAGTTTTTTCTATTCTCTAATCGTAAAAGCGTTATGCTTAATTATTGCCTTTTATATTTACTTTAAGCGGAAAATTTAACCCGGAAAAAGTAACAACACTAGTCCAAGACGTACACTAATTTTCCTCACAGTGACATTGAATCATGACTTTACCACACGCGATATTTTGCTGATTCTTTTGCGTGATGTATTTCGTTTGATGGATTGTCTGTGTACATACATTAGATAATTATTTTGACTTTTATTTTGAATAATGTTTTGTTTCCATTTCAGTGGCACAACTTACTTTTATTCTTGATGCACACAAATTTGTTTATTAGGTTGGATTGGTTTATGAGGGAAAAGAACGGGAAGCAAAATCGAGATCTAACGTTCAGTTCAATAGAATTAACCCTTAAGTTTAATATTTACCCCTTTCGATTTCGCACTGGTATTATAGAATATTATGCCTTGAGTGAGACCAATACCGGAATTTATTCTCGCTTTAGTCAATTTACATTTTACGATGGTTCATAAGATAAATTGTACAATTAGGCGTTACTTAGTAGAAGTCGGAGCTGTGGTAGACCAGCGGTAACACCGTGCGCCTCTTTTGAGGAGATCTAGGGTTCAAGGGATCAAGTTGTCTTTTACGAGACATCTGTAAGAAATGGAGGTGGTCTATACTATTCAGCCGGATATCAAACGGCGGGTCAACTTACATTAGTCGTCTTTTATGACACCTCGGATAAGAAATGTGGGTGGTATATGTTATTCAGCCAGATACCACAAGTCGAGTCAATTTACATAAGTCATCTTTTACGATACCTCGGTAAGAAATTATGATGGTCTATTCTATTCAGCCGGATAAGTAATCGATTATTTTTTATAAATAATCTAAGGATACTTCCACCCGAAGGGGGTATCTTTGAAGAACTGTTTTGGTCGTGACAAGTCACGACCAAGTTAAACTTATATCTTAAACATAGAACCTTCTGGCGGACGGGCACTGGGGAAGGTGTACAGTAGAGGGATAAGGGGATAATAGAGTGGGTTAAGAGAGAGGGAGGGTGGTAACGAGACCACAGTTTTTAAAGGGGAAACGAGGGGGCGCTAAGGCACGGTGTACTGCCGCGCCCCCGACACGTGCTCCACATAAATATCCCGGGACCAGCGGATGGTATCGCTGACCATGAACCTCCTCATCATCACAGCGTAGACTCTGTTGATATTGAGGGTGTTCATGGTCTTTTCGTTACGGCAATCCCAGCCGCCAAGGGAACCAACTATAAAGGCGTCGATGTCAACGGTGTATCCCCGACCCGTCAGTTGATCGACTATAGGTTGGTATTTGTCGATCTTTTCCTGACGAGCCTGGTCGAATGAAGTGGTGGTGTTTTCAAACGACACCGTGACGTCGACTATTGCTATGCGGCGACGGTTTTCGTCTCTAACGACGATGTCTGGCCTAAGAGCCGCCGCCGCACCACTAGTTCCCTCGACGGTTCGATTAACCGTAACTGTCCCAGGATTTCGGGAGATGGCCTTGACCAGCCGATCCTGGATGGCATTGTGCCTGCGTTGCCGTGCGTCGGAGTGCACCGTGCAATGGTTGAGGACGTGCGGGATCGTCTCCAGGACGTACCCGCACCTGCGACATCGCTTGTCCCCCTCAGTTTGCCACCGCCTGGCAGCGTTTAGGGGGAGACAATTGAGGCGAGCGCGATGTATAAATCGCCAGTCGCAGAAGCGGGTGTTGCGGCCCGTGCGGAGAAAATGATTTGAGTGATTACTCTTCCGCAGGACCGCAAATGTCTTGCCCTGATCTTTTTTGGACAGGAGACAACCCGCATAATGGTCCGTCAACCCTTGGCGCAATTTCCGAACGACCTCGGTCTTGTTGGTCGGCACGACAACGCCTCCGGAGTCACCATCCACGTCAGCATCTCCACAGGATAGAGCGAAAACTTCACTGTCTGGCATCCAGCGCCATTGCAGGCCGAACTTGGTGTTCATTCGTCGGCCTGCATTTCGTACCTGGGCCCAGAATGACGTTAGGCCCGAGGAACGAGGCAGATCGAGGCTCCCAGAGAGGTAGCGGGCTGTGTCGATGTTGGACGCCCGCTTTTTCAACCTCTCCGAGATGGTCTTCCCCAGAAGACTGTTTGCTAAGTTGCTCACCGTGGCGTCTTTTGAATATAGTAATCGATATGAATGCGCCACGGTGAGTAGATCATATAAATCGGCCAGCGGGAGCAGTCCTGCACCACCCTGAGAGGTGGGCAGATAGACAAGCTCCGCACTGGCTCGCTGGGGAAGACTCAGCCATTTTTTGGCATGCCTCCTGATGACTTTGTCTGCCTCGTTCAGGTACTCCTTCTCCACGCAGCCCGCCTGCAAGATGAAGTCCAGGCGTGGCAGGAAGAAGGTGCGTACTGCATCCAACTTCTGCCACGGGGCCAGCATGGAGAGGTTAACGCGCTGGATGTCTTCTATCAGACCCCTAATGGTGGTGACTGGGGTCTGCTTGACTTGGTATCCTGTGGGGACGCCAAGATGGTTGTAGGCTTCTCCGGATTTTAGCACTGGGATCGGCGACCCCTGAATGGAGAACTCGGTCTGCCGGACCGGACTCTCAATGCCGCCAGACAGATGGAGGGTGGAACATTTTCTGGCATTGAAAGTCAGGCCGACAGCACGAGCCCCCGTCTCAGCTGCTCGAAGCAGTCTCCGCATTCCAGCCGGTGAGTTGGCCACAAGGGCAACATCGTCGGCGTACGCAAAGGTGGAAAAGCGTACGCCCTCTAACGTGTAACCCTCCCCCTTACTCACGACGAGGCGGAGCATAAGCTCCAGGGTCAGGTTGAACACGTCGGGACTGACGGGGCACCCCTGCGGGACCCCCGACTGGATGCGGATAGGGTCGGTCTGGCCATCTGCCGTCTTCACACGAGTCCTCATGTCGGCGTAAAGTGATCTGATGGTGTTGATCACTTTACCGGGCAGGCCGTGGTTCTGCAAGGCCCGGAATATGGAGGAGTGGGGCACGGAGTTGAACGCGCTGGTAAGGTCCAGCCATGCCACCACTACTTCCCTCCTCCGAGCCTTAGCGTCGCGCAGGATCTCCTGGAGCACAAAATTGTGCTCGAAGCAGCCGTCGTACTCCAGGAAACCCTTTTGCGCTTTACTGAACCGGTTGTTGGTAACGGCCCACCCTTTTAGCCGCTCGGCCAGGAGCGCCGTGAAAAGCTTCGGGACGCAGTCCCGAAGTGCAATTGGTCGCCAATTACTTACGTCCCCCGCGTCGCCCTTCTTGTACAGCAGGATGGTGTTGCTGTCGTTCCACCAAGAAGGGGACGTCTCAGTGCGCATCACGGTGTTGAAGAGGGCAGTGAGAACCTTCGCGCCCGGGTCGGCCTTTAGCAGACCGACGTAGGTCACTCCGTCCGGTCCCGGCGCCGTGTTGGAACGGCGCTTGAGGCACTGGAGGACCTCGGCGTCGCGCCAGGGCCGACACAGCTCCTGGTTGCTCACTGCCGTGGGCTCTTCCCCCTCGAACACGCGTTCGGGCCAGTCAGCTTCACCGTCTCTGGGGGCAGCCAGTTGCTCGAAATGATGTTGGACTTCGGCAATGGGTATCTGGCAGGACCGGTTGGGCCCCGCCAGAACCTGCTGGACTGCCCGTTTGCGATTAAGTCTATAGAGACGCTGAAGCCGTGTAGCCTCACGAATCCAATCGGGCGCCCGCGCACTGGGGGGATCTCTCCTCTGCGCTCCTGGTCTGGCCTCCCTTTGGGGGGGAGGACCCCTGGTGGACAGTCTGCCCAGGAATTGGGTGACTGGGTCCCTGAGCTGCTGGAGTTGCTCGGGACTCGCAACCGCGTTCAGGCGCTCCACCAATGATTGTTGCTGTTGTTGCGGGGAGCGCTGCGCGGTCCGTTGTCCACCCGGGGCTCCCCGGGAGGTCGGAGGACTCGTGTGCGCCGCCGGGATGTTGGTTGGCGGCGTCACCGGTGTTGGTGGTGGTGGTGTGGGCGTGCGTGGAGGTGCTGGCACGGGCCGTCGCGGCTCTGGAGACGCCGTCGGGGACACGAAGACCCCACCCGAGGACGACGACGACGACTCCGCCCGACTGGCCCCCCGCGCGACTATAGGTGTAGCTACGACGCGCGCGGGAGGGGTCGGGGGCCGATGTTCTGGCGAGCTTGCGACGGGTTCCGCGCCGATGGCTTGCCGGATGGCCTGGCGTCTGGCGCCGTCCGCTCGGCCCGCGGGAACCATCGGCAGGTCGGGGACGCAGTCGCCACAGTGCGCGGTCACGATTTTCCTCGGGTAGCGTTTACCCTCGGGGGCCGTGAACGCGCACCTCCAGCACCGGTAGACGATACCGATGCCGGGATGATGTTCTTTGGAGTGGCGATTCAGGTTCTCGATTTTGCGAACCCCGGCGTACCGACCGCTCGCGCAGACCGGACAGCGCAGCACCTCCTCGCTTCGCAGGGGGAGGAGAATGATGGTGTTTTCTCCTTCCCTGATCACTTTCGTCTCTGGTTCCCCCATGATGGTCGGGGGGAGCTACCGGGAATGGAAAATGGGGACTGAGTAGTTTTTTAAGACGGCACACACGCAACAAGACACTGCGAAGTTTTGGCAGACCAAAGGTAGTATCTCTGGTACTTCCTCTCCCCCAACGAGATGGAAGCTGTTTGGACTGGATGAAACCAGTCCAGGGAAGAGGAACAGTTATGATTGTAAATGAATCGACAAACTGGCCCCCCAATGAGGAGCGTACCAACGAACGAACCAACCAACAACGACGACAACTACACTTTTGATCTTAGCCAATAGGCCGAGAAGCGATCTATACGGCGGTCTTTTCCATTTTTTGACTGGCCCATTGGTGCAGTGGGTAGTGACCCTACCTTCAGCTCCGCAGGTCGCGGGTTCGATTCCCGCCGAGGGCAAACAGATTCTATAAATGAATTTGTTTGTCTTTGAGTCTGGGTGTATATTTGTATTTAAGTATGTATTTAAAAATATATAAGTATATATTCACCAGTTGTCTGTCTACCATAACACAAGTATTAAGTTTACTTACTTTGGGGACGGATGACCGTGTGTGTAAGTGTCCATATATTTATTTATTATTATTTTATTTATAATATTAGTATGAATATTTATAAAAAAATAAAAAGCAACAACACATATGTTTTTAGGACTGGCTTTGATGTTAAAAAATTACGATTCAGAAAGGCTTTTACTATACAAAAAGATGTACATGAATATTATTGAAGATTCACAAAACGTATCGATTTTGGGTATTCGGAACTTTATACCCGGGTTCAATTATCCAGAAACACCTGTGTCCCGGGATCGATAGGCGGGGCGGGCGCGGGATTGGCGGGATGCAGGGAGGCGGAGCCAGGATCAGATGCTGTGCGAGTATGATGTAAACTCAATATATAACACATACTGAAATATAAAATTTTAAATTGAAAATAATAAAGGTTGTTTTAAAGGTATAGAACTTACTTCTTCAACAACGATGATGGCCAAAACGTTACAGTCAATGGTGATCGGTATAGAGCCATGATTATTAACTTTTTCATTCCTGAATTGAACAATCATGATGTCCAGGAGCTGTGGTTCCAACAATATGGCGCAACATGTCACACAGCTCCTTCCACAATGGATTTATTGAAAGACACGTTTGGTGAACGCCTAATTTCACGTTTTGGAACTGTGAATTGGCCTCCAAGATCTTGTGATTTAACACCGCTAGACTATTTGCTGTGGGGCTATGTAAAGTCATGAGTCTATGCTGATAAGCCACAAACGCTTGACTATTTGGAAGACAACATTCGCCGTGTTATTACCGATATACGGCCACAAATTTTAGAAAAAGTTATCGAATATTTGACGTCCAGATTGGATTACATCCGAGCCAGCCGTGGCAGTCATATGCCAGAAATCATATTTAAAATGTAATGCCACAAGATTATCTTTCGAATAAAAAAAAATCATCTCAATCGAATAATCCATCTTTATTTTATTGCAATTTAAAGTTCCATACCTCTAAAAAAAACAGCCCATATATCAATACTAATATCTGGATGACGGAGCCTTGCTCGGTAATTTTTTACAAATTAAAAAAAAACTTCCAAAAAAATAGAAAAAATAATAGGGTAGGTGGGGGGCTCGATATTTTTTCGGTAAGATATTAAAGATACGTACTGAAAAATAAGAAAACCATAAAGGTTTAACAATTTTACATTGAGAGTATAGTTACGAATTTGGTTGGAGTGATAGCCCAGCGGCCACCGTGCGACTCTTTTGAGGAGGACATCACGGGTTCGAACCCCGGGCTGGCACCAATGAGTTTTCTATTAAAACTTATATGTCTAATTAATAATTGCAATTTTTCACACGCTTTTCGTTGAAGGAATTTTTTTCTTCCTGCCCTTATCTCACAATAAGTGGGGTCGGCACAACATGTTACTATGAACATGTTGTCACATGATTTGGCTGTGTATTTTAAGATCAGCCACCTGCCTGACGTCAAGTTATCTTAGACGTATTTTATGATACCTCGGTAAGAAAGAGGGTGGTCTATTCTACTCAACCGGATACCACGCCGCGGATCGACTTTCCTTAGTAAGCCTTAGGCCTCTTACGACACCTCGTTAACAAATGAGGGTGGTCTATTCTACGCAGCCAGATACCACACGGCTAATTTAATTTTAATTATCCAATTATTAATGTACGCCGAAAGTATATTTAAAAACATTTAATAGACATTTGGAGGTTTTGTTGTAGTTTTGCGGAATCCTAAACTGAAAGCTTTGCTTAGCACCGCCCTCTGAGAGGGTAGGACCATCCCCTCAGAGGGCATAAAAACAGAGGGATGCTTGCATCTGGACCAGTATGTTTATGTCATAGTTACAGATGTTATCTTAACAAGTTGTGCAGTTTTTATGGTGCGTTATAATTTACTAACCAAAATACTATATGTGCATATAATTGCTTCACTTTACCACTAAGTAAGTAGTCTTTACAGTTTTATATAATAAAATTTACTAGTCCAGTGGACATGAAATGACCAAATATACTAAGAATACTGTTCCCCTAAAGTGATAACAAATATCCTATGCATTTCCATAAATATAAATAATTTTATACATCATTTTTATCTTCATTATTGAAATGACTTTCTGATAAATATGATTTTATCATTTTTTTACAAACGATGTAAATATCTTTCTTTTCTTCTTTTTAAATTTATTATCCAATACAAATTATGAGATATAAAATAAACATATATAAACACACCTTTCGAAAACCACGCAGGGTTTATATGAAGGTGTGCAATTCGCATTATTTTTCTAAATCTATGTCTAATAATATAAGTTTTTTAATTTTATCTTTTCAATGGCTATTGAAACTTATTAAGTTAACATGCAAGTTTATAAGATACTAGCGGCCTGCCCCTGCTTCGCACGGGTATAAAATATGTATCCCATGTCAGTCAGTGTAAAAAAAATGATTAAAATTGATCCAGTACTTTTGATATGGCGCTGTATTTAAAAAATGATTTTCCCTATTTTCCCGCTTTTCTATTGAAATTTTTCCTAGATTTTCGTTGCTATAAACCTCACGGAGCCCGAGACCTTTCCAACGAATGCAAAACCGTGGAAATCGGTTCGTGCGTTCTGGAGTTATATCGTCAGGAAGGAAAACCCGACTTATTTTTATATAGTAGATATACATTACTTATATACCTATATACCTTACTTATATACCTATACTTATATACCTGCATGTTAACTTTAAATTTATAAAATCACTAAAATCAAACAATATCTATTTTCTTAGTTATGCGAATATAATTATATTCCTTCATTTTCTTGATACGATAACGTTCCAACGACCAATAAAATGTCTTTAACATTTGTAAAATTATTGTGCTGTAATCGCCTGCTTCTATAAATCATTTGTAATCAAAATTTAATTTGTAATCATTTGTAAAAATGTAAAGAGTTATTATGCAAGAGTAAGGAAGCCAGCCTAATTAAAATTAAAATTCATAATTTTCTTTATTCAAATAAACTTGTAAACAAATGCGTTTGAATCGTCAATTCTACTGCTGGTTCGGAAAGCTGTTCCTACAGAGAAGAGCCAGCAAAAAACTCGGCGGTTGCTCTTTTCAACATAATACTTATAACTAGTTACATTAAGTAGCTATATCCACGCATTCTTATCGTCTAAATAATCCTCAACAGTATAGTAGGCTTTTTGTATCAGCCTCTCTTTAATAATGTTTTTAAACTGCTGTAGTGTAAAACATGTATATTAAAATAAAGAGAAAGCAAATGAGGGTGATCTGTTTTTTTATGGGTAATTATACATAAAAAAACATTATTATATGAGTGTCATCTCTCTTATTTTTATTTTTCAGTTGTCAGTAACAACTTAATATTTGGCAAATAAAACGCTTCGCTTATTAGTTATTTCCATTATTTGAACGAAGAATGCCGAGTACAATAATGTATATTCAATTTATTTTATCTATTTTTTTACTTTCTTTAATATTATCTGTATTTCTTGGTTTTTATTTGTACTTTTCCAAATTATTGTTCACTTTCAAAACATTTTATTCCATAGACTACTGTAGACATTAAATAGACGACCATCTTAACAAATGATCGAACTTCTCGACACAAAGTCAAGGGTCTACGAAATTCGCAATCGATTCGATACGGTGAACGAGCATGATTCGATTACCCAAGGGTTACAGGGGGCGATATAAAAAGAATAAATACGGATTTATTATCCCCTAAAGAGCTCGCTTAGTGCGAGGTGTGAACGCGTGATGTATTATTTATACACGAACAGAAACACCCTGCGGCCAGCAAATTTGATTTGATAGGAATCAAAACAAACGTGCGGTGAAAGGGGTTTATACGTACCTTAAGAAGTAACCGTTCGATAGGGAACAAAATGTAAACTAACACCATACATATAAAATCTATGCAGTATGGTTTCAAAGCGTGGATAGAAATATAAGTAATTACTCTCATCATCCTCCTGCCCTTATCCCACTCTAAGTGGGGTTGGCACAACATGTTATAACATGTTGTCACATGATTTGACTGCGTATTTTACGAGCGGCCGCATGCCTGACATCAGGTTTCCGTAGTCGTATTTTATGATACCTCGGTAAGAAAGCGGGTGGTCTATTCTAATCAGCCGGATACCACACTATGGTCAACTTACCTTAGTCGCCTTTTACGACATCTCGATAAGAAATGAGGGTGGTCCTATTCTACTCAACCGGATACCACACGGCCGAGAAATATAAGTAATTACTCTATTATTTGATATTAATGCATAAATTATTAACTAATCTAATTAATTATTATTAACTAATCAAGAAAGCCGGGTTTTCCATTAGGTATAGTAGAACATATTCGTATTATGTCCTGAATGTGTTCAAGCCAATGATGAATTTTCACCTGCGTTAATTTTTATTAAGCAAAAACCCAAGATATTAACCACCATCATAAAAAAAGTAAAAGATAACAATTTTAGTTTAACACTAACAATTGCCAGCTTCTCTGCCCGCGTGGAAATATTTGAACCGTAATATAGTATTTTGATAACAATAATGTTTAAATAGGGTTAACCATAAAAGCTAGACATATACTGTCGCGGACGTTTATTTAGAACTTTTACAGGAGAACAATTTTGTAGTAGGTACATGATTTTTGAATAAATATCACCGTTTACTCAGCGAACGCAAGAAAGGTTTAAATTTAGCCGCTTTCTACTATTTTTCCGTACTATTTTTAATGCTGCTCCTCTCCTATTAATGTTAGTGTGATTTTATATATCCTATAGCTTTCCTCGATAAATGGACTATCTTACACTGAAATAATTTTTTAAATCGAGATTAGCGCATTCAACCAATCAAAAAAACAAACTCTTCAGCTTTATATATTAGTATAGATTTGAATTAGTACATTTTTTACACAGATTCATTATGAAGAGCTGGCTAGAGACCGCCAGCAGTATGGAAGACGGATCGCTATCTTGCATGCTGGCTGAGCCAAGAGAAGCGCTGTTGCCAATAACTGGTAGAGAGAATTTGGCTCCAAGGAAAAGGTAATAGATGCTGCTATTGCTATATCCCAATGAAATCTCTTTTACCAAAAATCTTAACTTTTACTCGTCCCAAGTTCCAACTAATCCTTATGATATCATCCCTTCGTGTTTCACTTTTATTTCTCGACAATGACTCTCGACATTATCATTCTCCTGCCCTTATCCCACTCGAAATGGGGTCGGCACAACATGTTGTAAACATGTTACATGTTTTGGATAGGTAGTTTACGACCGGCCGTACGCCTAATGGTAAATTATCTTAGTCGCCTTTTACGTCTCAGTAAGAAATGAGGATGGTCTATTCTACTTAGTCAGACACCACACGGAAGGTTACCTTATCTTAGCCACCTTTTACGACACTTCGGTAAGAAATGACGGTGGTCTATTTTACTCAGCCTAATACCACACGGCGGGTTAACTTACGTTAGTCGCCTCTTACGATACTTCGGTAAGAAATGAGGATGGTCTATTCTACTCAGCCGGACACCACACGGAAGGTCATCTTACCTTAGTCGCCTTTTACGCCTCAGTGAGAAATGAAGGTGGTCTATTCTACTAAGCCTAATATCACAACCTTAGTCGCCTTTTACGACACGTCATTTGACTCTCGACATATTATTTTATATAAAACCTTGAACTACTTACGATTTGTTTGGTTCTAGGGATAGAACTTTAGAACCGTGCGCCCTATCTGAAGAAGCATATTTGTCCAGCGGAGCAGGTTCGCCTTGCGCTGGTCTCTCGAGAGAAGAACGCAGACGTCGCCGCAGAGCCACGCTAAAGTATCGCACCGCCCATGCTACAAGAGAAAGAATACGTGTAGAAGCTTTCAACGCTGCTTTTGGGTCCCTACGAAGACTTTTACCGACTCTACCTCCTGATAAAAAACTATCGAAAATCGAAATACTCCGCTTGGCTATCTGCTATATAGCCTACTTAAATCATGTTTTAGACGCGTGATTGCTTTTTTTGTACAGTGTAAATGATTTAATTATTTATATGTTATCTAATCATTAAGTAATCTCACCTAACAACAGTCTCACGTTTATGCATTGAACAATACTAAAAAATGTGGATAACTCACATTTATTTTTACACATAACTATCAAAAGCTTTATGACGTGCTCATTATCGTGATTCATATAAAGCAATCAATCATGTATTTAACTTTGTGTGTTAAATTTAATTAAGAGATGCAAAATTACTTGCATTTCGAGATTTCTGAGCATATTCGTGTCGAACGAATATTCAACAAAGGTAAAATACCCTTTTATGTGTTATCAATATTGTTTAGGTATATCTATTACTACATATTCACATACTATCTGTACATTCAAATACTGAGAGACCTTCCCACCATAGCTCATCTCTTTAAACCTATATATTTGAACAAACTAAAAATGCTAATGGAAAAATCCAAAAACTCTTAATTTTTAAGTTCCATATACTTCTATTATCATTCTTTATTATTATTTCATAATTCTCCTGCCTTTATCCCACTCTAAGTGTTGTCGGCACAACATGTTATAAACATGTTGTCACATAATTTGGCTAGATATTTTACGACCGGCTACCCTTCTGACTTCAACGTACCTCAGTCGCCCTTTGCGACACCTTGGTAAGAAAAAGGGTGGTCTATTCTACTCAGCCGAATACCACACGGCGGGTCTACTTACCTTAGTCGCCTTTCACGAAACCTCGATAAGAAATGAGGGTGGTCCATTCTACTCAGCCGGATACATTCCGGCTGCATTCTTTATTATGATCTAAAAACTATTATTTTAATTATGACTTAATTACTATAAGGAATTTTTATTCATTATGATACGAAATAAAATTAATATTTTTCGTAATCCATATAATAAAAAAATAATCACTAGAAGCGTTATTAGGCGCAATAATCCAGAACGGCGGGCACAATTCGATAATTTACGTTAAGGCCTGACGAAAAAAAAAATTAAAAAAGAAAAATGACAAGCAAGGATACATAAAAAAAAACTTTTATTTTATTTTGCCAATACATATTGATACTGAAAACTAAAGATGATCCGCAATAAGGTTTAAAGCCGGGTCCGCTATTATTAATATAAAATCTGATCTAGTCATATCAGCTGTGTGAACTTTAAACAAGTGTTGATAAGATAACATTTGTTTAAAGTTCTTATAATTATCACTTATACTAAATAGGGAATAAAGGTTAGTAACAATTTTATCAGATGCTCACACGTTTGTATACATATCGTGAATTTAACCTCTGAATTTTTCTAATGGATATAAAACTCATGATATGATTCAGTAAATAAATTACTACTTATTAAACACATTGCTTGATATGTTGTGTTTTCCCTCACCAAAAAGCGTGTGTTAAACTGCAAGTATCAATTAGACACAACTTTAACCAGAAAAAACTCATCGGTCCTTCCCAGGTTTTGAACCCATGATCGTCTCTAGAGAGTCACACGGTATTACCGCTGGGCTATCACAGCTATTATATTATGTAATGTTATAATTGTAGACGGTAGTTATTGAAAATAAAATACAATGTATGTGGTTAGCTTTTTATTCCTTTCAATAATTAATCTTAAGTACTATCACAATTTTTCACTAGCTAGACTACAATAAAGTATTAAAACTACAATATACTAAAACTCCTTAATAACTATAACGTGATTTCTTTCAATAAAAGTAAATTAAATTGTTTATTGAACTTGATAATTAGTAATTAACAAGCCCATGGTGGACTAAAACCATTAAATACGTAAATTGAAGCAATTTTTAGGCGATGTTTAAATTTATAATAAATACACTTTATGCAACTTTATATATTACAGACAACGTTACTTTTTAGTTATTTTAAGGTATAAATTTATTTAAAATGAATAATCATTTTTTTCAGTCCTTAACCATTTAACACATTTTATTGACGATAACTTATCACTATCACCTATCTATATTTTATCTCATTTAAATAACTTAACAAGACGGGGAAAAATATCATTCCGTGAATAAAACCTAATAATACTAAACTTAAGAGCATTCTGAAAAAAAATACTTCAATAATTTCTGTATACGAAAAATACAACACAACAATGGGTATATTAGTAAATGTGATCCCGGTTATAATAGTCGCTCCTACATTTCTAATGGCATCTTGGACTTTTTCATTTGGTTGACAAACGCTTGTAGCATAAGCGTAGGCCATGTGGGAACAGAATTCTACCCCAATACCTATAGAAACAATCAAATTTATGCAAGAAACAGGATTAAGTGGAATACTCCACAAGTACATTACACCCATCATTTGAATTAAAATCATTATAACCGTAAAAATTAATGCAGCTGTAATTAAAAAATTAAATCCTGTTACGAGCAGATTAATGAAAAGAACACCCAAAAGACAATAACCGAGAGATGCGAAAGTTTCCCTCCACATTGTTAAAAAATGTTCAAAAAATACATAAAACACAGCATACGGAAACACTTCCACATCTAGATCCGTGTGCTTCTGTATAGCTGATGTTATGTCTGCGCTAATATCATAAGCATGAGATAAAGCAGCTGTGTAATCTTGTGAAGTTACTAAAGTAGTATGATAAGTCATAAAATTTGTGTCCTGCACTGATGCTTTGCCGTCCGAATCGAGTAAAAAATTGACATTGCTGAAATAACTAGCCAGACCGCCTCTGTTACACATTGTAGTTGGCGTATCCTGCAAAAAGAA
This sequence comes from Morpho helenor, assembly GCA_029227775.1. Lineage (NCBI taxonomy): Eukaryota > Metazoa > Arthropoda > Insecta > Lepidoptera > Nymphalidae > Morpho > Morpho helenor. The sequence goes on along the minus strand of JARGCU010000037.1, from coordinate 10,246,806 downwards.
TGGTATGTATCTCTCGAAAGCGGAGCTGGCTGGACGTAAACCATTTGCCACAGGTGATCTTTCAATAGTACAAAATCTACATTCTATTGAATTATCCTCGCTGGCACAGAAACCACCATCCGTTGAATTATATTTGCAACACGAATTAGGTAAACTCGCCCAATCAAAGAAATCGTCTAACCATGAATTGGAACTTCTTGCTATATATGTTGCGTCACTTATACGAGAAGCCAAGAACAATTGAGTAACAAGAGAATCATCATTACATAATCGACTCCCGCAAATAACATTTTGATGATCACTGTTTGTGAAATTTAAGCCTCCCTTAAGAACAAAGTAAACTGGTGGTCCGAGTCGCATAATTTGATTTACAGCCTGTAAATATTTATAAACATACGAATCAGGAGGTAATGCCATTTCTTGATCTAGGCCGACTTCAATTTGCGGAATGATCATCACACTCCCTGACACCAAGAACATAAATATAATAGCAACTATTATTTTAACACGCCGGTCCATAATAAATTTGGAATATGGTGTCATAAGTCTTTTCGTAATACTTTGATAAGCTTTTTCATCTTGCAGTGGTTCTTCGTCATTTAACATTTTCTTCCGAATACAACAAAAAACGTCTAACCTATTTCGTTTAGCTCGTACATAATCAATTGATAGTATGCCTACCACAGCTGTTATCTGGAATATAAACAAAAACATTAAAGCAAATGAAGCAAATATAGCAAACGATCTTACAGCTGGTAAGTTAGTTATACTTCCAATTGCAAAACAAGTAATTTGCGTAATCGACGACACAAACATCGAAGGCCCTATGTTATTCATCATTTTACCAAATATGAAAATTTTCTTTTTATGAAAATTTATATTGTCTTTAAAATCATCAAATTTATGTAAATTAATTTCAACCTCATTCAATTCGTTTAACATCAAAAAAACATTATCTATGCCCACAGATAAAATAAAAAAGGGTATAACATTTATAGCTAATAGAGACAGAGTAATATTCATATATCCCAATACACCCATTGCACATACTATAGAAATAAGAACAACTATTATACAACAAATAGCAACCGTGACTTTGCTATCAATCAAACAAGTTTTGAAACGTCTTATTTTTCCTAATGCGAAGATGACATATATAAACATCAACAAATAACTAATGGCGATAGGTAACGCTTCTGCTTGAGAAACTCGCTGAATTTCATCTTCTATTGATCGTTCGCTTCCAAAGGCTACATCAACAAAATCAGCTTTCCAATTATTTACATAATCATGCATTAAATTGATATAGTCTTTTTCCCAATCTAGGGCAGGTTGTAAGTCTTCAGCTCTTAAAAAGTTTGCTATGGGGAAATTAATAAGTAAAGTATCGGCCTGTAGTATTTCATCGCCTTCGAACCCTCCGAATGAAATTTCTGGATCGGCACCTCCTCCCCAAGAAGTAAGACAGTCTAAAGACAGATGATTATTTATGCAATTTCGTATATTGTTCAAGTATGTATTATTGTTTATGTTATTTCTATCAGGTAGATAAGACGAAACTGACATATGCACACATTGATCTAGGTTTGCCGTAGCGCCTGGTAAACGAAGTGGTGCAAAACATACTTCTTCCAATGTTACTGTTCCAGTTTCTCTTCCAATATTCATAATAGCATTTTCAAGAGACACTAATTCACGTATTGCTTCTATTCTGAACGCAGGGCCAAAAGTAATATTGTCAACAACAAAAGAGTCTAATCCTTTAAAAGTTAAAAACACTTGTGCGGCACGATAAAACGGTCCAAATCTAGAATTAAAATAATTTAGCTCCTGACGAGTACGTGATTCAGGTCCAGACCAGAGTTCAAGTGGATTTGCCGTTAGTTTTAGCTGAGTTACACCAAATACCATAGCAAAAGCAATCCATGTTGTTATCATTATAACCAAAACAGGGTTATTCGCTGAGAATACACCTATTGATTGAAAAACTTTTTGAAATAATTTAGTCACTCCATTTATACTATTTTGTACCGATTTTTCTTCTCTGTTATTCCTTATTTTTGATCTTCTGTGTTCTAAAAACGTAAGTAGTATAAAAATGATAACACTGAATGCAAAAAATATTATTCCAACTGAGAAACCAATACAATTTAAAGAGAGCACCGTACATATATCTCGACCTTCAGGTCTTTCAGTAGTTGGACAATTAGCAAGACAATCTACACAACTGCATGGTAAATCATTTTCCATGGTCTCATTACACAATGGAGCGCGAGCGTTCATTGAATCTTCCGGCGTAGGCCATTTTAAGAAATTTACTTGTACAGGAGCCAATGGATTAGTACTCATATCACCCGTAAACCCAAACCAGGCTTCAGGAGTACATACAGGCGCATTACCACACATAAGGTTAATAGCAGGCATTCCAGATTGGGGCACAATAATTCCAGAACAAGATTTATGAGCATCCACCATAAACTCTCCATGAACTTTGTAATCTATTTCTTCTACAAACGGACTTCCATCTGGCGCATATGATATACTAACGTTCACAAATCGCGACTGGTCCGGCGCACAATTCATTTCGCAAATTTGTCTGGCAAAATTCCTTACACATATCGGACAACGTCCAAGAACACCATCTGCCAGTTGTAGGCTTTCGTTCATATCTATAAGTTGTGCACGATCACAACATGAGATTATATCATCTTCTTGTTTTTGTATTCCATTTTCATCGTATAAAAGTTCAGGACATCTTGATCTTACAATATTTAATATTTCAACTCTCTCTTGAGTCGTTAATCCTTGAAGTACTGGTATTGCTTCAGTATCAACAGGGCAAGGTTTAGCAAATCCCCCGATTACCGCACATTTTCCACGCATAACACATCTAGCCGTTACACAAGAGTACAGGCACAGAAATATACACAATTTAGTTAAAAGCTTCATTTTGTAATACATTTATACACACAAAAGTATTTAGAATATCATATTGGGAGAGAGCTCTTTCCGGCTGATGCTCCTACTTAAATAAACGATCAAAAATTATATCAAATATCGATAGCTATAATTGCAAAGCCAGAGTTTGATAACATATCAAAAATTAGTGCAGGTGTTAGATAAAATGTGTTAGGATTACGAAATTATAGGTACCTATTCTCATTTTACTATAAACGTGTGGTATCAAAATAAGATAAGAAAGTATTAGTAATTTGGACACAGGTGCTATTTTACAAGTCACCCTGACTTATCCCTAGAGACAATAGCTTTCCCCTAGCTCTCTCGTCACTTTGCCATTTCCTATACAGTCTTGATAAAACCAATAAAATAGACACAAAAAGTGGGTTTTAACGGAATATATTCAACCTGCAGCTAGTAAATAATATTATAACATAGGTACCTAGTGTATTTATGAAATTTTTAATATTTAGCTTAATATTAAACGCGTACGTAGTAAAACTTTTACTACTTACTTATTTAAACCTTGTAAACACTCAAACCATTTTTATGTCGTGATAGTGGCTTTCGACTCAAGCGTGACATAAAGATGTCACAATCACCCTAAAAGCACATTTAGGACAAGGTTACATTTTGCGCTCTATATTCTTCGGAATTCGGAACCCGTTTAGATACTTCTGCGCTCCCGTCCCACCAAGTTCTGCTTAACGGTATTTTGACAATAAAAAAAGCAACACTGCGTGTCAGAATTTTATTGACTTCGTTTTGTAAGGATTTTTTTTTAATTGACTATATGCTGTTACCCCTAATGGCTTTTTTAGCGTCACCAGGCGGGACGGGCGAGCGCAGAAGCATTGTCGATGTTGCGAAATGCGGAAAGTAGAGCGCAGAAGCTCTACTAGCGTTGGGGAATGTCGTCCTAAGGGCCTTACCTTTGAGGCCGGACCACGACTTGGGGCGACGTATAGTGGAGGGCTAATATTATGACAATTAGTCATCAAGACGCTGAACACACACACACACGTGTGTGTAAGGAAATTTTGTATGTAAGGAAACCCAGTGGGGGTAGTCTACGGGTAGCAGAACGGAACCGACAAAACCTCGCCAACACCGCTCAAATCAGGACTTCTCTATTTATTTATTTATATTGATCTCTTACAGCATAAAATATTATATAATCCAAAAAAAATTTTTTGGTCCTTTTATTGTATTTGGTACCGAATTGAATTGAATTCAATTCGGTACTAAATAAAATAAAATTGGAATCAACAAGGAATCGAATTCAGTGCCCACGGATTTATAATCAAACTGGACTTTGTGCTAAACTGTGAAAAAGAATAATATTTTGATAATATTTAAAAAGATTTGGAGCGATTCCATTATCTACCTTAGTTACTGATTGAACAACCAACGATAGTTCATACATAATTAAAATCTTGTTAAGATTTTTGTGTACATACCTATTCCTGCCGTGTGGTATCCGGCTGCATAAAATAGTACCACCCTCATTTCTTACCGAGGTTTGAAAAGTTTGTGGTTTGAGTTTGAAAAGTAAGTTGACCCACCGTGTGGTATTCGGCTGAGGAGAATACCCACCACCACCACCATAATAGACCACCCTCTTTCCTACCGAGGTGTAGTAAAATACGACTAAGTTAAGTTGATGTCAGGTAGGCGGCCGTAATACGTAGTCAAATCATGTGACAACATGTTGTGCCGACCCCACTTAGAGTGGGATAAGGGCAGGAAGATGATATTTGTGGGCATATTCTTTAGTTATATTATGCAATAATTTATAGAATTAGGCGTTACTTTGCGGAGGTCCATAATACAAAAGTAATGAGAATATTAGGTCCTTACATATGAAATTGGCGTTTTGTCGTACTGGCCACTTTGATCTCAAATATTACCTTTATGGTTAGGAATTTCAAAATTCAAATTCATACAGCTTTTTACTCATGCATTTGTGTTTCAAACCCCCTAATTCATTTGTTTTTTCTTCTTTTGTTTTTTTCTTTGTGTCACTCTGTTTACAAAATGGAAAACATGAAATATCGCGTTATTTACGAGTATGAGTTCCACCGTGGCACCAGTGCTGCAGAAACGGCTCGAAGGATTAATGATGTGTATGGTGATGGTGTCGCAAAAAAAAACACAGTGCGTTTTTGGTTCCAACGTTTTCGTTCTGGAAATATCGACCTGCAGAACAAGCTTCGTGGACGGCCGGAGACCAAAGTTGATAATGAAGAGTTGAAGGCTATTGTGGAAGCGGATCCATCGCAAACCACGTCCGAGTTAACTGCAGGCTCCGGTGTTAGTGATAAAACTATTCTAATTCACTTGAAGCAAATTGGGAAGGTGAGAAAGCTTGAAAGGTGGGTACCTCATGAATTGAGTGAAGCAAACCGACAAACGCGCGTCGACTGCTGCGTTATGTTACTCAACCGGCACAATAATGAAGGAATTTTAAATCGAATCATTACCTGTGATGAAAAGTGGATCCTCTACGATAATCGGAAGCGCTCATCGCAATGGCTGAACCCTGGCGAACCAGCCAAATCCTGCTCTAAGCGAAAATTGACTAAAAAAAGTTGCTTGTAAGTGTTTGGTGGACTAGTGCCGGTGTCGTTCACTACAGCTTTCTTAAATCTGGCCAGACGATTACGGCAGATATCTATTGTCAGCAACTGCAAACCATGATGGAAAAGCTAGCTGCTAAACAACCGAGGCTGGTCAATCGCTCTAGGCCACTGCTGCTTCAGGACAACGCTAGACCACACACTGCACAACAGACGGCTACCAAATCAGAGGAGCTTCAATTAGAATGTCTTAGACATCCACCGTACTCTCCGGACCTTGCTCCAACAGATTACCATTTTTTTCGCAATTTGCATAACTACTTGCAAGGAAAACAATTCAACTCCGATGGGGCAGTCCAAACCGCCTTCAAAGATTTTATTGATTCCCGCCCGAATGGTTTTTTTAGTAAGGGGATCAATGAACTACCTATGAGATGGCAAAAGTGCATACATAGCAATGGTACATACTTTGATTAATTAAATATATTTCATTTAAAAAAAAACGACTTTATGTTCCTCCCATAGAAAACGCAAACATATGTAAGGACCTAATATTATTTTGCTATAGAGAATATTATATAAAGAAAATATATGTAATGTTAAATGTAGAGTGTACTATTCGTTCTCATACCTGATACATGCAGAATTTGTAAGAGCTCATGCACTACTCGACACCGATGACAACACTACACAAGCACTGCACATATTCACCACCACAATCTCAACAATTGTTTCGCCCCGTAACCGAAGCATCGTCAAAAGATAGACTACACGACAAAATCTCCTCTAAGTCTCATTACTTTTGTTATATTAGGTATGCAAAAAATATTTTGTTGACAAGTCACGTGTTCAAGATCGATGTAGCAGAATTGTTACCAAGGGAAATCTATTCCAACGGGGCGGGTATGGCTGGTAATTGATATCGTTAACACATTCCCACAGAGCGATAATTACAATTATATAGTAATCAAGTGTAGCGAGGGTGAGTTTATTGGATTTTGTTCTTACTTGAAATTGGACAGTTGATAAATTTTTGAAAAAGGAACTTTTTTCATTACGTTGGTAGTACTTACTTTTTTTATAAACCTATTTGAAAGTATTGTCTGCGGATACCAAATTTATGTCATCAGTTAAAAAAAGCACTGTGTAAATAATACTTTAAACACATCTGCAGTATTATAAATAACATTCTTTCTACTAAAATTGATAGAATTTAGTACAATTTCATTTCAAACGATCATCATCCTCCTGCCCTTATCGCACTCTAAGTGGGGTCGGCACAACATGTAATAAACATGTTGTCACATGATTTGGCTACGTATTTTATGACCGACCGCCTGCCTGAGGTCAACTTACCTTAATCGTATTTTACGACACCTCGGTAAGAAATGAGAATGACTATTTATTCTATTCAGCCAGATACCACGCGGTGTAATTTCATTTTAAATTATATTTTTAATAAATTTGCTATATAAAACAAAAACTCAACGCTATCTATCATTTAATGTGGCACTTAATCCTTCAGATAACACCCTCTATGTATATCTTGGCAAACTACAATGGAATTACAAATATGAGTTATTTTCTTAAAACGTATTTGCTACTCGTCGATAGATGGCGCGTTAATGAAATTTATTATAGTTCATATAATAAAAGGTCATTTCAAGTACACAAATGCATACGTGTTTAATTTACGTCAATGCGTAAAAGAAGTATGAACTCCTTCAATAGCTTTATCTAAAAAAACATACTTGTCTCTTTACATGATACTAACAATGTAGTAGTAGTAATGCTCATTATAGTATGTCGCCTAACATAATCCTGTTGTAACCTTAACCCCTACATTATGCTAGATAAATATACGCAACTGGCTGTGAACTCCACCCAGTGCAAATTCACGGCCAAGATTTGGGATAAACAAATTCAGAGCCAAGTGCCAAGTTTTGTAGTTACCGCATGCCTTGACGTCACGCGTTATAATATAAGATGTTTCCATTTCATCGATAGACACGAATGAAATGAAAAGTTTTTTTTTTACTTAAAAACATTTTTTTTTTAAATTTCTCAGTGGATCTTGTGCATGTTGAGCATTACAACTTTACACAGAAAATATTACGCATAACATTTTAAAAACCTATTATTTAATAATTACAAAAATTAGGTTATGGAACAAGTATTCGAACCCTAATTTAGTAATCATTCTATTACACTTACGTATACAATATACGTATGTATAATACCTGTTATTTACCTATGTGCTAAAAAAAGATAAAATTGAACTAAATTCATAAATCAAGCAAGCCTAATATCATTGGCTAATCAATATTTCAAAATCTTAGATAAACAACTTGCTCTATCAGAAGAATAAATATACATGTTCTATGTATAAGATACAGAACATATAACTTTATTCTTAGGATGCCACGAACTAACCCCAGTACAACTAGAGTAGAAGTAGAGTAGAGTGAAAAAGTTGTCTATTACCTTACGTTCAGAAAGCATGCCAAAATAACTTTATAAATAAACTTTTTGACAAACTTTATGTAGGTTCATTGGAAACACGTCATTGGAGGCAGATTCCTGACGTTAATTTTAACGCGACCCGACGACGCCTCTGACGATATTATCGCAAATGTTTTCGACATTGGAAACATATTAAAACAAAATACCAAAATTAGAACGGAATAATTTATAGAATATACATATGTGTAAGGCACGAATTCTTAATTTAATCTACCTTTAACCGCTTTAGAAAATCAAATCAATTCAAATCAAAATATTGTTTATTGTACAACAAAATAATAATAATAATACATTATGTACTAGTGAGAAACTAATATTAAAAAAAAAAATATTTATATTTATATTTTTTTTCTTCTATATTTGTTTTGGCAAAGGTCTACAAAAGGAAGTCTTATGAATAATGGGTAAAAATATAAAAAAAGGTCTTAGCCGTATTAGCTGATTTATTACATTCGTTTAGAAAATTAAATACCAAAGATAAAGGTGTTATTTTTTTTATAAGTTACCACAATAGTGTACCTGCTGGTAACACGTCATATTCTGCAAAATAAGGTAACTACGGTGATAATGCTAACACCTCACGTATTGGAATATGCCATTGAATGGAAAAAACCCAACGTTATAATTTCAATATGGCGTTTCCTAACTAACCTGTGTAACGTTCTGTTTTGTATTAGCTTTGGTGACTTCTAAGTAGGAACATTTTGTCTTTTCTATAAAGTTAGGGTCCAAATAAGAGTTTTGAAACTTACATTTATCACTAGATATTTCTTAAATAATTACATGATTGTTTTATGCCATTGCATAAAAATGCAATTTATAAGTATAACTTATACATTCTTATTTTAAATATGAATATATTTTAAACGGTATTACTTGCTTATTATTAATTAATTAACAACGTTTACTTTCAGAAATAGTAATATTGTTATTATAATATATGTAATGAATAATTGCATTAAATGCAAACTCTACCGTCACTTTGCGGAATTCCATTAGTACAAAAAGTATTAATGAAATTCCGCAAAGTGACACCATTTATCAGTACCTAAATTTATTTATTTATAACCTAGCAATCGTCAGCGGCTCCGCCCGCGTGGAAAGATTTAAAACCTTGATATAATATTTTGATAACCATAAAATTGGTTAAAGTGGATTAACCTCGCCAGAAAAATGCTGTCGCAGACTTTTATTTAGAACTTTAAGGGGAACAATTTTGTACTACATGATTTTTGAATAACTGTTTATTTAAAGTTTTATGTTTAATAATTGTTTATTTATAGCGCACGCATGGGAAGCTTTAAATTTTGCCGTTTTCGTAATATTTTGTATTGCTGCTCCTATTCATCATATCGTGATGTTATTTATCCTAATGCCTTCCTAGATAAATAGGCTATCTTGCACTCAAAGAATTTTTCTAATCGATCCAATAGTTCCTGAGATTAGCGCGTTCAAACAATCAAATAAACAAACAAACTCTTCAGCTTTATATATAGGTATAGATAATATTAATCGTGGAAAATGTTATTTCATTACATGAAACAAGCAAAGCTGAATGAAGCAGACAGAAAGGGGATGTTTATAAACATAGGACAAAATATTTACAAATTTTTAAATCGTTCAACGAGTGAATCGATTTTGTTTCTTAATGCTCTTTAAATAGAGCATACATTTGGTTAAACTGCTTGAGAATATTGTCGCCACAAACATTTGAACTCCTTAAAGTTTTATTGAAGAATTCTTGTCAATTGTACCAAACAAATTGTTATAAATTGCCGTTAATTACTGTCCATTTCTGAATCCACCACGTCGACAATATATAAAACGATATTTTTCAGTTCCTAAAAATTTAATAATAGCTACGAATCCTACTAATATTATAAATACGAAAGTTTGTGAGTATGGATGTATGTTTGTTACTCTTTCACGGCAAATCCGCTGACCCAATATTGATGAAATTTGGCACAATTATTCCTTATACATCGGAAGAACATATGCTCTATAGAAATACTGTTAATTCTACAGGAATAGCATGATATTAAAAGCGCCATCTATTATCTACTTAACAGGACAAGAGTCCACGCGAAGTCGCGTGTAAAATTTAGTTATATTATAAATTAATTTACCTAATGATATATTCTTATCAACTTATGCATTCTACATATGGTTCAAATTCTGTCCCAAAGTTAGCCCTCTAACTTTGTCATAGGTTTACTTTAATTTACTTAACATGATTTTCTCTCACATATTTTTGATTTAGTATAATATTGTGATGTAACATTTTAAATCTCTAATAAAACGCTATCTTGACTCAATTATGTCCATAATTATCTACACACTTAGCCAACAATACTTGGAAAGATTACGTTCAATATGTCATCAATATTGTATATACTTAATCAAGATAAAGATTATAAAGCTATCCTTCAGATTTAATAAAACATTCTTTTTGAGTAAAATTACAGGATTTTTTTTTAAATGCCGCTACAAGCACATGGCAATCATGTGCTCAGTGTTTATTTATATTATTCAATGTTATCTTTTTTATCAGTCGTTAACCTTACAAGCACGTGGTCTTGTAACGTATATTGTTGGATTTGAAGCTGTAGCTCTGCACAAGAAAACAAAACTTACTTCATTCAAGCTCTAGAGAAAGACAGCTAACAAAAATTATTTAGCCGACGACCGAGAAGTGTACATAGCACAAAGCTATTCGTAAAATAGAACGTTGTGTGAAAGAGAAAGACGTATACATCGGTGCGTTTGCGCGAGTAGTACTTACCGATCAGGGCAGAGCGTCTGCGTCGATTTCGTGTGAAAGAGACATACTTATTGGTTATTGTGAGCGTTGGAACAGCATAGCGAAACGTTACATACTTATGCGTGGAAATTTCCACTGCCGACAATGAAACATGAATGCATGGGATGTGCATTTAGGATGTTATTGTACTTTATCGATAGAATATTTTTAAATAAATTTTAAAACTAAAATAAAATTGTCTCTTAAGCTTTAAATTATTTGCCATTTATAATGTATATAAAATATAAAATATTAATATCTAATGTAAACACACTTATAATAATTGAAAATAGAATTCACTAATAAAAAGCACCTTACCATTTCTTTTTTATATAATATATTAAAAGCTTTATATAACTTGCAATGTATATATGTGGAGGTGGAATCTTGTTAAATAATAAATAAAGTTAAACTACCTGGGGTTTGATGTAGCTGAAATTTCTGAAAGCTGAAAGCTCCAAACGAGGAAACTGCTCAGCGGATAATATTAGGGATATTCAATTTTAGATGAATGGTGCAGTCCTAATGGCAATGCATGTTTCTCATAACCTTGACTTGATACTGCTACCAGGATTGGCGTCAGATGAGAGAACTCTTCAACGGTTAACAGTAAAGACGTGTAATTTTATTAAGAGCTTTTATCAAAACATTTTTAATTTGACTTCTACATAATTAATAGCTATTAATGTATGTGGCCAATTATAAAATTTGCCTGTAATAAGTAAGTGAATTCTAATTATGACATAATTAAACACTTACAGTAAATTTCATAATAAAACATCTAAAGTCCTAATTATTGATTACATATTTTTCTTTTTATAAATATAAGCAACAGCATCAGAACAATAAATAATATATTCCGAAATATTAATATTGAATACAATTTATATTGCAAATATAAATTCAATTTTTAACTATTACTCGCTAGCAATATACTACTACCCTTACGGTTCAAAATATACGCTTGTAACAGTAAACTTAAGAGCCTTCTATACTTGTATCGGGAAAGGAATAATGTTAATTCATCGTAAGTGTTTTTGAAATCTACACTACCTAAGAATCGATATTCTTATATATTTGTTGCTTCATTGATCTAAGGTCTGTGATCCATAACACAAGCATTAAGTTACTTACTTTAGGCATTCGTGTTTGTATGTTACCCATATATTTATCATCATCTTCCTGCCCTTATCCCACTCATGCACAACATGTCATAAACATGTTGTCATATGATTTGGTTACTTATGATACTACCGGCCGCCTGCCTGACATCAACTTAACTTTTTCGTATTTTACGATACCTCGGTAAGAAAGAAGGTGGTCTATTCTACTCAGCCGGATACCACACCGAGGGTCAACTTACCTTAGTCGCCTCTTACGACACCTCGGAGGAAATGGGGGTGGTCTAATCTACTCAGTCTGATACCACACGGCTTTTGTATGTGACTATGAGTCACATACAAAATATTTTTATTAATTTATATAATATTTAAATCTACACAAATATTATAAACCAATTTATCGACATTGAAATGACCTCGAAGGCGCATCACTTGCGCCTGAGCCCCTGATAGACGCGGTCTGTTCGTCGGCGAGTCGCAACCGTGAAACTTGCATAATTATTATCGCTAACGGTTATACTCGTGTTGGTTTCATCGATGAATAGGAAAGAAAGGAAAAACAATCTAAATAAAACTTATGAAAGAAAAAACGTTTTATGTTAAATTCACACGATATGAATTTGTGTTCGATGCTTTATTAAGTAAAATCAGGTATTACAAGAAGTTTCATTTATATGGAATGTCCTCATTTTTCTTAGCCCTTCGTATTTCCTTTGTTACCTTTTACATTCTAATTTATCCCTTTCCATCCCCAACGGTTTAAACGCCGTGTGGTATCCGGCTGAATAGAATAGTACCACCCTCTTTTCTTACCGAGGTGTCGTAAAAGGCCACTAAGGTAAGTTGACTCACCGTGTGGTATCCGGTTAAGTAGAATAGACCACCCTCTTTGTTGACGTCAGGCAGGCGGCCAGTCGTAAAATACGTAGCCAAATCATGTGACAACATGTTTATAACATGTTGTGCCGACCCCACTTATAGTGGGATAAGAGCAGGAAGATGATATCCCTTACGGTTTAAATAAGTCGGCCAAACACTACATATTTAATACTTTGCCCTTTTGACTTAACTGAATAATTACTACACAGATATTCATGCTGTTTTCTAAGAATGTTTCAAGAACAAAGAAATGTTAGGTGCATAATTTATAAGATGGTAAAAATCTACAGTTCGCTTATTTCCTATGTTGACTATAAATAAGAGATTAACATGCTCTCCATAAAAAAATGATCTAAAATGGTAAAAATCTATGGTTCGCTTATTATATTGACTGGAAATAAGAGATGTTAATCTCTTATTTCCAGCTCTCCCTAAAATGGGAAAAATATAAAATAGAACCTTCAAACGTCAAATTACCCACTATTACAGCACTCTTACCATAACATTGATATAGGCTATCGCCACTTTATACAACCCCATAGCTACAAAAGCTTATGTAATATATTGATTAATTAAGTAATCGAGCGTACCTACACGTAAAGACCGGCATTGTAATACCGACTAATTCATCGTATGTGAAGATAGGTCAGGATCATAATATGCTAATAAAGTGTAATAAACACTTGAAACAGTATAAGTATATTATTATTACATAGGTAGTATTTATTTAATATAAAATTACTTAAATGTATTTAATATCATTATCTGTGCCTACAAGGGTTGCCACCCGTACTATATTATATAGTATCGTACTATATTTTAGTCAATTGTACTATATATTAAAGAAAAATAATATAGGACGAAAAATACTATATTTTTATCGCTAATTCAACTGTCGCGCTTTACTACTACTAAGAATGGAACGCACCCGCAGCACTGCATAGGGAATGTTTGAACGAAACTCATCCATGTTTTTACGGGGCTTAGTTAGTTAGTAACTCTAACTCCTTTGTCCAGCGAAAGGTAATAATAAATAGTCATGGAAAAATAAATAATGATTGAAAATAGATGTGTACTATGTATATTTTTTGATTTAAAAAGAAAAATACTATTTTTCTTTAAAAAAAAGGTGGCAACCGTAGTGCCTACATTAAAATATTTGTGATTTAATGAATTATACGAGAATTTTCTTAATTAAACTGTGTCGCTCCTGGCTACTGCTGAAAAACAAAGTTTTTCGACAGAATTTTGTCGCTCAATTTATACTGAGCTGTTGCCATTTTCTTCTTGTGGTATCCAGTATATTTATACGTTATTGATTTATTTTATTGGTATGTTATTGTTCTATTGTGTTGTCTTAAAGTTAAAATTTTAGTTAAGAACTGTGTATCAAAGGTGAAATAAACGTCCTTTCTTTCTTTCTAGTATATTTTAAACGAGACTTTCTTACCGAGGTGTCGTAAAGGCGACTAAGATAAGTTGACCCACCCTGTGGTATCCGGTTGAGTAGAATAGACCCTCTTTCTTACCGAGTTGTTGTCATATACGCCTAAGGTAAGTTAAAGTCAGGCAGGTGTACGGTTGTAAAATACGAAGCCAAATCATGTGATAACATGTTGTGCCGACTCCACTTAGAATGGGATAAGGGCAGGAGGATATATATTTATAATTTACACTACGAATTCCCTAGAAATGATTTAGATGGCAATACTACGTTTTCCCGGTCAGCTAGTAATATATAAAAATGTATAAATCATTCTAATATAGACTCGCCCTTAGTGCGCGGTTACGCTTAGCAGCGAACTGCGTCGCGACGAATAGGGCGGATCGCTCACTAATAAAAATTCGCTTCTTTTTATCGAATTGACTATATGCTGTTAGCCCTAACGTCTTTGACATCATCACGGCGAGACGGGTGAGCGCAGAAGCGTCGTGGTGTTTGCAAAATGCGGATAGTAGAGTACAGAAGCTCTACTTGCGTCGGGGAACGTCATCCTAAGGATGCCTCCTGTGAGGCCGGACCACGGGTTAAGACGCGTAGTGGAGGGCTGATGGTATATGACTTTGATTGGCAATTACGACGACGGAAGGATAGCAAGAAACCGACAAACCGATGTCAGAACTCTGGGACCTCGTCTTCGCCGGCGAATCAAAATTCACTAGCGACATGGAGCGATGTAGCCGCTCGTAAACTCAAACTCAAAATATTCTTTATTCAAGTAAACTGTTTACAGTACTTTTGAATCGTCAAATGTTTTTAAAGAAGCTACCACTGATTCGGAATTTTGATCCTACCGAGAAGAACCAGCAAGAAACTCGGCTGCTAATACTTGACAGTGTATTTGTTTCCATCGCTCACCAACCGCATTCGCGTCGCTGTGTAACGTAGCCGCCGCCTTATAGGAAGAATCTTCGAGAAAATCTCCGCTAACAGAGTCTGAGCTCTTCTCTGCAATTCGCACTTTCTATGAAACTCTCGTTTTCGCCTATTGCAGTATGAGTTAACAGTATATAAGAAGAAATTTATGATATACTATAAATAGCCGATTCTAAGCCTCAGCTAGAAATATTTTTTTGAACTACTTATAAGTTGTTTTTTAGAATCTCTTGTTTGTGAGATTAATAAACGTAGATATCAAAACAAATTAAAACTTTTATTTCAATTGATTATTATGACGCTATATGATACCAATGGCGTCATGGTGTAGTTAACTTATAACCTTATTAATTCACAAACTTCGCGAGCGTCACTGGCAATGAAACTGTAGGAAATGAAATAATAAGAATGTTTACTGTACACAATAATAGAATTACGTTACCTAATATACTTTGATGGAGACAATTTACTACATCAATAAAACCTATTACTTATGGTTATCGCTAACGATTATACTATAAAATTGAGTTTGTAATAGTGAACGCGTGTAGTGTTTGTGTATTGAGGTGGCGGTGGTGGAGGTTTGTGCATGTGTTTTTACGAATCCTCCTGTTTTTACGAATACGGTCCTCTTGCGCTTATTCCACTCTATATGTGGGGTCGGTACAACCTGTTACAAACATGTTCTCAAGTGATTAAGCTACGTATTTTACGATCAGCCGCCTGCCTGTCGTCATTTTACCTTAGTCGTATTTTACGACACCTCGGTAAGAAAGAGGGTGGTCTATTCTACTCAACCCGATACCACACGGCGGGTCAACTTACCTTAGTCGCCTTTTACGACACCTCGGTAAGAAATGAGGTTGGTCTATTCTACTCAACCGGATACCAAACGGTCGACTCTATTGTATATATTTTCTATTTTACTTTATTGCGGATTATAGCAAAATAATTTATTTATGTACTATAAAAAAATGTTGGAAACATTATTGGTAAAAAAAAGTGTACAATGGTCAACTTATCACTATAACAGAGATCTCTGCCAGCTAACCTACGAAGTGAGACAATTTATATTTAAGAAAAAGTTGGTACGCAAATATTATTATTATGAATTAAAATAAGTTTATTATTACTTTTGTACAAATTTATTGCAAGGTTTGCTAATGTTCCGAGCATACTCAACGGGTAGTGTATAGATAGTAATAAGTTCATTGACCCACTAGAATTGCTTTCTATTTCGAATTTGTGCGCAGACGCAGACACTTGCTAACTTATGAAATATACAATTTTGTAATTAAATTGTTACCGAGAAGAATTACAGAAATACATTTGGTATGTTCTTACCCAGTTATAGATATCTGTACGCTTTGCAAAATAATATTTATATTACAGATGTGTAAGTCTATTTTTAATAAAATAAAACATTAACAATAACTAAAACTTCACGTATATACACTACTGTAACTAAATATAGAACTATAAATATAGAAATATACTATTATTGTTACAACTTCGGATTACAAGGATTGTAACTGGCAATGAAACTGTAGGAAATCAAACAATAAGAATGTTTACTGGCAATACACTATAATAGAATTCCGAGTAAATACTTTGATGGAGAAGGTTTAAATCGACTTGTATCTGTGTAAAATTTTACCTAAAACGATCGTGGAACACAAAAATATTTTTACCGAAATAAAAGTAAAAATGGCTCCATTTTTACAAAAAAGGAAACAAATATTTCATGTATATACGAAGTGTAAGTTATTCTATATGGTTCATTAATAAACAAGAACTATAACTAAAAGTAACTAGTAATAAGAATTATATTTTTAAAAAGAGCAACCATCGAATTTCTTGCTGGCTCTCGGTACAGCTTTCCGAGCCAGCAGTAGAGATGACGATTCAAAAGCACTTGTTTACAAGATAATTTGAATAAAGATTATTTTGAATTTGAATTACTAAATAAACATATGGGATAGTTTGCACAAGTTTCTAATGTCATTTTGATACAAGAGTTTATTTTAATCTGCGTTACAAATATTCACGATGTCACACGTCACACGTGGAATACGGATGTAACTTGGAGTAGAAAAATCAAATAAATAATCGTATTTTCCGTTTAAAATAAATCGATTTCAAAAAATCGTTTAATTCATACCATTTTCGATTTTTTTCTGAATATTTACAAAGTTTCGTTCTTATTATTAATAATTATTTAAATAAAGGCTAATTAAAGTGGAAAACTACCAATATATAATAAAATATGTTTATAGTTTACATTGGTTGGCTACATCGGTTCCATATAACAATGCATATCTAATACTAAAAAACAAGAAAAAGGAGAAAAAGAAAAAGAGGATAATTAAAATAATTGATTTAGAATTTTTAAAAATTCTATTATTTAAAAAAAATAATCGATTATTATAAAATATTTTTATACATCCTTAAAGTAGAATCGCGCCATTGATCTATTATTAGAGGTAATTCTATTATTAGAGAACAAAGTTCTATTTTTATAGCAAAATATATTTTTATTACTTTGATTTAAAGACAAAATTTTTTGTAGACATATTATGGAGTGAAAAAGAGCAATATTTTGTACTATATAAATATAGCTTAACTAAGCTTAATTAAAATATATATTTTTTTTAGTTAAAAAAATACTCCAATCGCCACCAATTTTTACCGGATTCTACGAGTCAAACTAAAAATTGTATGAATATTTCATTAAAATCGAAATATAGATATCAGAATTAACCGAGACAGAATGTCTTTCTATTTACAGGCCTTTAAACATAAATCTGAATGAAAACATACAAAATGTTTAACCTTCTATCCGCAAAGTAGGGCAAGTCGGCGTTGAACGGCGAACACGTGGACGACAAGGCCGAAAGGAGACATCGGCCTCAAAGGCGTATTAAAACCACGTATTGATTTTTTAAACTTTAAGTTCTCTCTTTAGAGCTCAAAATTATGCGATGTTAAGTATTGGTAAATGAGTCAATGCAGACAAGCAGTTATGTAAATTGTCTAGTTTTTATTTGCTTTTAACTTTATTCGCTAGGCTTTCGTTAATGAGAAACGCGGAAATTGGCAGAACCATCGTATCGTGAAGGTAAAATATCGTTGCAAGCAAATGTCGCTTTATCCCGGTTTTCGGGCACTTAAAAACTGCTAAAATATAAATAGAATGCAAAGCTTAACTACGCTGTCATTTTCATCGTCGTAATAGCTCAATGGGGATGGGGGGGACTAAAAAAGTAATGTTGTGTTGTATCACTTTATAGTACACAATTTTACAAAAAAATAATACAAAGTAAAAAACAATATTACTAGCTTATAAAAATAAGTACCTGGGTGACCGAGCTTTGCTCTGTAATTTCTAAAATGATGTAAAAAAAAAATTAAAAAAAATGGAAAAGAAAAATTAAAAAATAATAGGTCAGGTGGGGCTCTATCCTAGGTATTTTCACCTATCTAGACCACCCATTCTCCAAATAAACCATCATGACTACGTTTGATAGCAAAAAATTGTGATTGTAAAAAAAAATTACCTACAGCACGAAAAAAGTGATAAAACGACATTTTTTTTAAATAAAACTTATCTAAATCGATTTTTCCCTCCAAAACCTTCGTCGTTGAAAATCGTTGGAGCCGTTTCCGGGATTCCGCAAATATATACCTATATGTACATACAAGATTAACTCATTTAAATATTAAAGATATAATACCTGAGATCAAGTTCCACATGTCTTTCCCCTGTCACATGTTAGCTCTTTCTTTTTTTTGTGCTATTTTTAATTCTTTTAATTAATAACATTACCGAGTAAGGAGGCTTGGTCACATAGGTACTATATATTATTCTCTGATACTAATTAGACTATTACCTCTGATTAAAATAAAAGCATAGGAAAACAAATGCAAAGAATTAAGAAATGAAGCCTTTTATATGCTTGGTATTAAGAAAAAAACCCCCAGCACCATATGATTACGGTGAGCATTTTATTCAAATATTGACACGTGTTACTAAACCGCCATCCGCCATCTTAAACTCTATTATCTACACTAAGAAATTAACAATTCGAAGCAATTAAAAGAAAAAAAAGAAAATATTTTGCTCGATATTTTGAAGCAATGTTTTAAAACAACACACGAATTTGGTACAAAATCTTTCGAGTGACCGAGACCGAGCTAGGCTTCTAGCTTTATCGGAAAAAGAATCTGGTTATTGGCTACATGCTCTCCCTTCAAAAAATCTTGGTACACTATTAGATAACGAAAGTTTCAGAGTAGCTTTAGGTCTCAGATTGGGAACCACATTGTGCCTTAAGCACCGATGTCCATGTGGAAAAGAGGTAGACACTTTTGGCATACACGGGCTTTCATGCCATAGGAGCTCTGGTAGGCTTTTCCGTCATGGTTCTCTTAATGATACCATCAAAAGAGCTCTTGCCACCATCGACATTCCTGCTCTTCTCGAGCCTTCCGGGATATGTCGCGATGATGGCAAGAGACCAGACGGCTTGACGCTGGTTCCTTGGGAACGGGGACGGGCCCTAATGTGGGACGCAACATGCGTTGATACGTTAGCCTCGTCCCATATCAGGGAAACAGCGTCAAGACCTGGAGCTGCGGCGGAAATGGCCGAAACCGGCAAACGGCGGAAGTATGCATCTCTCATCGAGAGTTATATATTTGTGCCGTTTGCAGTCGAGACCCTAGGGCCACGGATTCAAAGTGCAAAAAAATTTTTATCCGTTTTAACACCTCGGTTGATTGCCTCTTCAGGTGACAAGAGGGCTGGCTCCTTTTTCGCACAAAGAATCAGCTTAGCGATTCAGCGCGGAAACGCTGCCAGCATTCTTGGGACCATTCCACGTGTGCATGATTTGTATAGTCCTAGCGTGTAAGTAATTTAAGATATATATAACTTGTACATTTTTGCTGTAAATAAATATATACACACGAATATGGTATTATTATTAATAAGCGTTCAATTCTAAAACAGATTTCCATAATTTGATTCTAAATTCAAAATTTTGATTTCACGAATGAAATTATGGAATTCGGGATTAATGTGGGACGCAACATGCGTTGATACGTTAGCCTCGTCCCATATCAGGGAAACGGCGTCAAGACCTGGATCTGCGGCGGAAATGGCCGAATCCGGCAAGCGGCGGAATAATTAATCTCTCATCGAGAGTTATATATTTGTGCCGTTTGCATTTGAGACCCTAGACCCTAGGCCATGGAGTCAAAGTGCGAATTTTTTTTAAATTATTTTTTTATATTTTATCACCTCAGTTAATTGCCTCTTCAGGTGACAAGAGGGCTGAGTCCTTTCGCACAAAGAATCAGTTTTGCGATTCAACGCGGAAACGCTGCCAGCATTCTTGGAACCATTCCACGTGGGAATGATTTGTATCGTCATAGTGTGTAAGTAATTTAAGATAACTTGCACATTTTTGCATTAAATAGTAGTTGTTTATGCAATACAACTGTAAAAGGAGGCGCATAAACTACGTTAGCGCTGAGCCGGTATTAAATTTGTTTTTGACAATATTCCAACGATTAAATTAAGCTGTAGCGCTCAAGGTTATTGGATCATGAACCCAATTCATGTGCTTAGCGATCTCTGGACGTTACTGCCAAGGTATGTGTTAAGATATAACGCACACAGCGTATAAAAAGATACCCGAAATTTATTATGTGATAAGAATAATGCTGTTAATGTTTCTGATAAAGCAGAACGCCCACTGGCCTTGTGTATCAATATACTGTTATGTTGTTGTAGATTAAGGATAATATATAAATTATGGTTCGTATTGCTTTTAGTATATTTTAAAGTAAATGATTGCGTACATTGAAATTGTATCAAATAGATAAGTTAACAATACGTTTTAAATAAATTAAAGCTTTTAACAAAGTCCCTACTTTTCTTTCTACTTACATACTTAAAGTCCCTACTTAAAGAAAGCACAAATATATCGCAAAATATGAACACATAAAACAATCAATCAATATACTCGTATATCATCAATATAATTTATAAAATAATTACGAAATTGGTTTTTAAGATTATATTTCATTTCTTATATTATAAATTAACTAATAAATAAATATTATATTTATTTAATATCGTATTCTATAATGTGAGTTGAAGGTTGTATTCACGTATTAACGTATAGTTGTGATTCATCCTCATACTTCGCTTTTACAACGCGCTAAACTTATTTTGAACAGTCCATAAATTCAAACGTTATTTTGGCTTTCTATTTTTTGGTTTAACGATTTGGGAGTACGTAGGTGTAAGCAAAAATAGGGAAACTAACATAACAATCTTATTTTTTCTCAATTTTAAACTAACTATTAGGTATTTTAAAGAAAATCCGATTTTTCAAAATATCTCTTTATATCTGTAATGCCGGGTAACCACGCAGCGAATTTAATCGCCGTCGACTCGTAAGCGACTTTTAGCGTTTGTGTCCGGTGATCATTCGTTGTCCATTTTGTAGATGATGTGAATAGACCTCTGCGACTTTTGATAAAAATTTCCTGTTCTAGTGTGCTTCGTTATTTGTCTATATATTTTGAGAAAGGCAACTTTGCTTTTAATTATCCACAATGCCGGTAAATTTCTGTAAAGTTCCATAAATTCCACTACAAACTCAAGTGTATAATTACGAAAGTCCGACATTTTAATTTTAATTTGAAATTCACATTAAGTAGCGGCGTGCCATATATACTACATTCACACTGAAGCGATATCGCTGGCGACCGGCGACTTTATAGAATTGCAGCGATCGGATCGCCAGGTTGTTCATTTTAGTAATTTCATACGGTTACAATTAGTTGTCCTAGAACTTCTTGTCTTGTATGTGGAAGAGCGGGGATCCCTAGCAAAAATAATATTCATTACTTAGAAGGTGGTCTCCGGCAAAAACTTAAACTTTTAGAATTAAACGAAAATACTAAACATTTTTTCTTAAGTCGCTGTTAATTTCATGTCCATACTCCTATTTTCCAGTTGCCAGTGAGTCGCTGGAGATCAAAGTCTCTACCATGTAGACCCTACTTAAAACAGTTTGTATTTTTTTGTCATCTGTTTTTTTTATATAGTAGAGTTAAATAACACTTTTGATTATGAGGAGTTTTATTGCCCGCAATTTGTTAAGATCAATTAATTAAGGAGGCTTATAATGAGTTTCAACAGGAGTGAGCCGGTTTAATTCTACGTAATTTTACTTTATGAAATATCATATGCGTATAACATGGGTACTCTATTAGTGTGTCTATCCGAAGCATAGTCCCCAAAAGGATCGATCGAATTGCGTACCGTATTTGTAACAAAATTAAACGTAACTTGGAAATAAAAGCAGCTTTTTCTAAGATCATCTTAGGCAATATTCCAGTAAATAAATCTTGTGTTTTAAAACATGTTATTTATTTTATGTATAACTATGTCACCATCAGAAATTTGCGTTAATTATTACTATGCCTTAAGTCTTGCGCTATTTGAGGCAGGACATACTCGTATAACACTTTATAATTTTTTTGGTTGTAACAACAATTTTTAACGAAATATTTTATGCTATATAGATCAATGTTAAAATTTGATAACATCACATAATGCTCTTTCCTAAATTAGGTAGAAATACTTTATAATTTTATGCTTGTAATGTAATCTCTTGTTAGTTAACTATTTACTCATCGTAAACAAATAACGCGCAATATTTTATACAATCATATAATATTTTTTATATTTATAAAAAGATGTCACTTATAAATAAATTGAACGCAAACATAATGTCTTTGTATAAAGACAAAGCGATTGAATTGAAAAAATCGACTTGGGAATAGTTTGCGATTTGCGAAGCGCCACATCTACATTGTATGGCACTTGCCATATTAATTAAGCTATCTCGTGTACCACGTGCAGATACTTTTAATAAGGCAATTGGTATATTCTAGGATCCAAAGTAGGATTTAAAAAAAAGAAAACAAAAATAATAAATGAATGGTTGAAGCGAATGCAAGATGAAGACATATTGTACCGAACCTTCTTTATAGTTAGATACCTTCATCTAAATATTAGGAGGGTCGGCACATGATGAGAAGAGCAAAGAGAATGATTATAATGACGATGAAGATATTTATTGGTTTACAACAAACACAAACAAGGTAAACAACATAGAGAAGAAAAAAAATGTTATGAAATACAATTAAATTTAACTTGCTCATTTAAACAAGTAACAGTAAAAAGAAGTAAAAAGAGCTCTGTTATTTCTATGCTTTTGACTTGACATTCGCGATTGGGAGGTAATTATTCAGTGCTGCTACAAAAAATTAAAGCTATTTGATAAAGCGTTGCTATCTAAAACATATCAACTTATTAATTCATTCAGCTCCATTTAGTCCATAGGTACATATATAAATAGTAATCGAATAACTAACAAAATTATTCTAAAAATTGCATTTAATTCTTCATTAAATTATACTTACCTATATGTCAAAGTTAAAATGTCGAGATCTATATATGTATATAATTTAAAAGACAATAATTTAAATCAACTTATTATTGCGACGGAAATAAATTATTGCGGTTGTAATCTAGTATTTACATATAACATTTCACGATCATGTTTTGCAATACATCAACAAAACTATCATCAATATGTTGGTGATATCAAAGAACTCTTAATATGCATTAACTTACGAACCAATAACACAGCAGAAATCTCTAATATGTGACATATCGTGATGTATTGGAAAGCTGTATCTTTATTGAACAACATGGGCCATATTACATTTAAAAACATAGGGATCAGTAATAAAAATGTAATAAGGTGTAAAAAATTAGTCATAAAAATCTGACATCGCATGCCCTGCGGAAACTATTGATGATATATTTAAGAAAAATAAATCAATAGTCCGATTTAGTAGACTTTCCACTACCATGAGATCGGTATGTACGCGGGTGAAACAGCGGGATATTACTAGTTATTTATAAGTGTGCAGATAAACAATTTATTATCCTAAAGTCGTTATAGTATCAGTAATAAATTGCAAGCCATGAAATACTTTAGAAAAAATAAACAGAAGAATGAATGACCACAAAAATAATTATGCGACAAAATTAGCGCTAGTCAAATTCTTTGACCTCGAGGCGCCATATTCCCATATCAATGCCAGCTTTAACTGCTGCGGAGATGTAAAATCTATATATAAGCCAAGTACTAAATACCAAGACTGGTCATTTAAACATAACTAACGCCCACTAACCACATATTTATACATTATTAGCTTTTACCCGCAACTTCGTTCGCGTGGACTAAAGTCTTGGAATATACAGTAGCTTCTGTCACTCTCCAAGCCTGCCAATATATTCATAACAAAAATCACACAGATCCGGAAAGACTGATCGAGATTTATCGTTTTCTCGGCAGCATGGTTTAGTTATTTTAGTAAATAACCTGTATAACTTATATCAAATATATATTAAAATAGCTCAGTTAATTTTTTCAAGTAAACAGAAACCAATATATGTAAAACTTACTTAAAACAACTCTCTCGACGTAAGCCAAACAACGTGATATAGAACCTTCTTTAAATTACAGGATTGCGGGTTCGATTATTATTTGGTTCACATAAATACACCCAGACTCAAGTCTGGGTATATTTATGTAGTTAAGTATTTATTTAAAAATTTTGTATGTATATATTTATTACTTGTCTGTCACCCATAACACAATTAAGTTACTGTGGGGACATACAGTTGTGTCTGTCTGTAATTGTCCCATATACTTATTTACTTATATAGCGGGTTAACATATATATGATATCTAGATTACCTGTGAATGTTACCCTACGATAAAAGCAAAAGATGAATTTGAAATGGCATCTATGAGCACGTAGTCTAACAAAATATGTCTATTAATATACTTATAATTGACACAAATATTTTTAACATCAATATTTAAGTACACGAGGAGGTACATTCGCTTACGAGAAAACATCGCGTTTGAACACATGTGACTGATCTATTTTTATACATACGGTCGTTAGTACTTCAAGAGTAACATAGGAAGATAGTTCGTGCCAAATGTCTGTGTAAACCAGGGTTGCTACTATATAACTAAAATAATATACACTCATATTTTACAAATATGAAGCCTGATTAATTGTTATATTGTTGTTGAATTATCACAATTCGATATAATTCTAACCTTTATTAAAAGTTATTATATCGCAGGCTTAGTATTAAAGTGACCTAATTCAAAATAACGTTTGGTAATTAAGTTAGATATTATCCTTAAGATAATGCCATTTATATCATTACAACTTACGAACTATATAACAAAACTGGTGTATTCTTGCTCTTCTAAGTTATGGGGCGCTTCAACACGAGTTTTGTATCCGCTACGCTACGCTTTATTGCAATTTGTCACAAAACACGTTGTTTGAGTTAGGTAACCTTCATACTAAGTGTAATTAATATCAGATAGAAAATTTGGAGTATTAACTCAATAAACTTAATGGAATTCTTGATACCGGCAATCGCAAAACTTGTTCACTGCAGATGCTTTTTTAAAAGTAGTTTAAACTATTATTTAGTTTTTCTATCAAATCAAATGGTTGGGTCCAAAGTATGACTTTCGGTGTGTCAAGGATATGTGTTTCTAAGGATATATTATTTGAAAGTTCAATATTTAATCAAGCACAGTCTACCTTTAATCAATCACTTATCACAACGTGGGTACCCTTATGCCTACTATTTACAATCGATGATACTGGTGTAATCGTCTATAATCGGCACGATGATCGTGCCACACGATCATCCGTATTATCATACGATAAATGCGATCAAACGTTTCAAAAATTTTCTTTGATGCACGCCCGAAAACCTCCAATTTCTGGGTTGTAGGGTATTGAAGCGTTTTTTTTGAAACTGACTATATCAGTTCGCAAAAAACACTGTTAGTCTTAAAGGCTATTACAGCGTCATCGCGTGGAACGGTCGAGCGCAGAAGCATCATCGAAGTTTCAAAATGCGAAAAGAAGCGCATAGAAGCGTCATCGAAGTTTGAGAATATGAAAAGAAGCGCGCAGACGCTCTACTAGCGTCATGAAACGTCATTCTAACGGTGCCACCTTTGCGGCCGGACCACGGCTTAAATCAACGTGTAGGGAACGTCTTACGCGATCTTAGGCAACCATGGACGATGACTGGCGAGTACAGTCGCGTATGGTTTAATGTACAACATGGCATGACAATATATTTTTTTCTACATATAGGCACAACAAGGTTGTAGAGTTAGATTTCTATCGAAATTTTTGACAACCCTTAAAAGACATTCAAATTCCATCGTAAATACGATTTGCTTTCTATTTATTTGATTTCAATTGGGTTAATGGATGCAATATAAAAAGCTGTATTTGAATTTATTAATATAATGCAATCTATTAATATATTATATGGCTGCATAAAACACATGTTTATATAATTTTAGTTTAAGTATTCCTCCACTCCTAATTGTAAGTTAGTTCTAGTATAGCATTTAATCGGCTCACTATTCGTAGTGATAAAAATATATACAATTTATTGTCAAGCTGGTAGTCATTTCCAAGAGCCCCTCTCAACTCACCACGAACATTACATTTTGGTCTCAGAAATGGGATGCTCTCAAGAAAAACTATTGAAATATTTTAGTTTTCTTGATCCTGATAACGTTTGGATCAACGAGTTCTTCGATGCTCGTCAAGTATTCAGCAACAAGTATCAGAAGCACTATAATCTTCGGTTTCCGGAATACGAGTACCTTGTAAAGCGCACTGAAGAGCTTTTGATGGTACAACGACGTGTAACAAAGAGGAACCGCAGAAGGTACCTAGGAAGCAACAGAATTCGAGGCATCTAATTCTCTACAGGAAACAAGGCGACGTATCAAAACAATGGTCGAGTGAACAATCAAGGCGCTGGGCAGACTAGTACCATTGCTGCAGTCGTTCAAAAAATAACGTATAACGCAGAAGATAAAGTATCTTGTGGCATACATAGGCCTTAGTCTAGCGGAACGAATAATAAATAAGTACGACGGTGATAAGTCAAATTCACATGTATTTATTGATAATTATAACAATGCGTTTGTTCTCTTAAACCCAGTTTATAAAAATGCATTTATATCGATAGTACTATCCAAAATTAAAGGAAATATCCAATCAACTTTATTAAATTGTACATTTACGTTATGGAAAAATCTTAAAGAACATTTGCTAGAAAATTATTCGGAAAAAAAGGACCTTTGCACAATGGCAATTAGAATTTAATTCACATCGACAAAATAGTAACGAATCAATTTCAAAATATTCAAGTAGAGTCGAAAATTGTTATATTAAATTAATAAAATCCTTAGATCCTATATTAGCTAAAGAAGCTCGCGAAGCTAACGTAGAGTTATTAAAAAATCAAGCGTTAAATATTTAGTTTTATACCACAGCTTCACATTTTATTAAAATCAAAAAACCCTGGACCTTTGAAGTCGCAGTCTCTATCGCAATTTCAGAAGAACAGGAAATAAAGTTAAGACAAAAGATGAATTTTAAACAACATTTTAACCAAAACGTTAAAAGATGTTCTTATTGTAACAAAATAGGGCATTTATCGTATCAGTGTAGGGATCGACCAATGATAAGACAAATACAGACGAACTACGTTATGCTTTGCTTGCCATTACAAAATGACTTGACAAAGTATTCTCAATCTTACACGTTAACTAAACGATTGCAGATTGTTTTATTCGTAATTTTATATGCAAATTTGATATTCCTGAAATCTTATTAACAAACCAAGGAGCCGATTTTACTTCTCATTTAATAAATAAAATTTCCAAATTATTCAAAATAAAAAAGATAAATACGAGCGCTTATCATCCACAATCTAATGGAACTTTAGAAAGAATTCACTTAACATTAGCAGATTATCTTAAACATTATCTTAATGAAGATCAAACAAATCGGGAAAATGGATAGATTTTGCTATGTTTTCTTACAATACAAGTGTTCATAATTCAACACAGTTTACACCATTTGAATAAATACATGGTTTTAAAGCAAATTTACCAAGTTCTATAATAAAGGAACCTGAATTTAAATATTTTTATGATACATATTTAGATGATCTTATTTTGAAGTTAAGAAAGTCACGAGAAATAGCGAGGAATAAATTAATAAATTCAAAAGAATATAATGAAAATATTTATGGCAAGAAATGTAATGACGTTAAATTTAAAGTAGGAGATTCAGGTCCTTAATGGATATCGTATGTTACGAGTACAAGTAAAAATAGTTCTTCATATAGTATTAGCTAGACAAGGGAGATATTTACTTTAAAAACTTAGCTAAGGTTAATCATTTTGATAGTGAATGGAGTTTAATAACATATTTGCATATAGCTGATATACATCAGAAAATAAATTTAGTTCATAATACTAATATCAATACTTAAGAGATTTGTAATCATGAGTCATTTAATAAGTATTCTTCGTTGGTGATTTTAGAACAAATAATTCCTCAAATGACTAGTCAAGAAAATATTCTTAAGGAATTAACTGGATTTCACAGTTATAGAGTAAAACGGTCATATATAGACGGAGTAGATACTACTATTTTTAAGGTACTTTTCGGAACATAAGATGCAGACGATGCGAAAAAATATTATAATGGTGCAATCTAACATTTAGCTACGAATGAACATGAAATTCTACAACTATTATAATCTCAGTCGAATATAGTAAAATCGATTCGAAAAATTAATACTACGATTACTGATTTGAAAATAAACGAGAAAATATTCAGTGAAAATTTAAATTTATTAACAAATTATACGAAAGATATCGTTGATAAAATATTTAGCATTAAAATGAAGCAAGATATTGATGAACAGATGTCATTATTACCTTAATTTCAACAGAAGTAAATAATGAAATTTCAGTGATTATAAATGAAATTTTATTCGCGAAAAATAATACCGTTTATCCAGTGATTATAACTCCAGAATAATATGGAATAGAATTAAGGAAAACTGTATCATATTTGCCACCTCAGAAAAAATATCCTTTAGAAATTAACGAAAAGAATATACCAGAATTAATGTCATTAGTAAACTTAGCGTCATATGTAGCAAATAAGGGACTAGTGAAAAGACTAAAAAGGACAAAGCCTTTTGAGTTAGTGTAATATGGTGATAGTGTAGTGTAGTATTAGTGCTACTGAAAAAGAACACAAGAATGAAGTATCTTCTATAGTAAGAAAGACTAAGATAAGTCATTGGACCTGTTCTTAGATATACCTAAGTTAATTTATAAGTTTAGGTTAAAATTAAGTTGCTTATTAGCCGTAAGGCTAGATTGTGACTAAAATAAAGTACCTCCATTGTGATTGATGTACTTTATAATAGGAAAAAAAAATGTAGCAAATGATAAATTTGTTTTTATAATTAAAATTCCTTTAATTACTCAAGTAAGTTACGATTTGTATAATGTATTACCCATTCCAATTATGAGTAGAGATATATTATACATTTATATTTGTTTAACCTTATTACTTTCTAATATCAAATAACATAATTCATTATTAAAATTTCATAGTTTAGAGAATTTAAATAAATGTAAAAGGCTTCAAAATGATAAAAGATACATATGTAAGTTAGAAACACCTTTATATTCCTATTGAAGATACCCGAAATTGTTGCGCAAGAATCACAAATTGTATACCTTAAGAGTAAACAATTCCGATAATAGAGATGTTGAATTAGAAGATAAACCTTCGACATTAGAAACCTCATAGTATAGCATTTAATGGCCTCACTACGAGTAGTGATAAAAATATATACAATTTATAGTCACGCTGGTAGTCATTTCCAAGGGCCCCTCTCAACTAACCACGAACATTACATTTTGGTGTCAGAAGTGGGATGTTTTCAAGAAAAACTATTGAAATATTATAGTTCTCTAGATCCTGATAACGTTATGGTCAACGAGTTCGTCGATGCTCGTCA
The DNA here is from genome assembly GCA_029227775.1 of Morpho helenor. Taxonomy (NCBI): domain Eukaryota; kingdom Metazoa; phylum Arthropoda; class Insecta; order Lepidoptera; family Nymphalidae; genus Morpho; species Morpho helenor. The sequence goes on along the minus strand of JARGCU010000037.1, from coordinate 10,216,511 downwards.
AGCATTGAAGCACTATAATCTTCAGTTTACGGCATACGAGTACCTTGCAATACGCATTGAAGAGCTTTTGGTGGTACAACGACGTGTAACAACAAGGAACCGCAGAAGGTACCTGGGAAGGAAAGAATTCGAGGCATCTAATCCTCGACAGGAAACAAGGCAAAGTCTTTGAGACTTTGCCTTGTTGTACAAGGGTCGAGTGAACAATCAAGGCGCTGGGCAGTCGTGATTCTTGGCTGGTGCGACACACGGACTAGTACCATTGCTGCAGTCGTTCAAAAAATAACGTATAACGCAGAAGATAAAGTATCTTGTGGCTACATAGACCTTAGTCTAGCGGAACGAATGATAAATAAGTACGACGGTGACAAGTCAAATTTACATATACTTATTGATAATTGTAACAATGCGTTTGTTCTCCTAAACCCAGTTCATAAAATTCATATCGACATCATATTTATATCGACAGTACTATCCAAAATTGAAGGAAATATCCAATCAACTTTATGAAATCGTACATTTACGTCATGGGAAAATCTTAAAGAACATTTGCTAGAAAATTAATCGAAAAAAGAACCTTTGCACAATGGCAATTAGAATTAAATTCATATGGACAAAATTGTAACGAATCAATTTCAAAATATTCGAGTAGAATCGAAAACTGTTATATTAAATTAATAAAATCCCTAGATCCTAAATTAACTAAAGAAGCTTGCAAAACTAACGTAGAGTTGTTAAAAAATCAAGCGTTAAATATTTTTATTAGTGGTCTTATACTACAGCTTCACATTTTATTAAAATCACATAAACCTTTGACATTTGAAGACGCAGTCTCAATTGCAATTTCAGAAGAACAGGAAATAAAGCCAAGACAAAAGAAAAGGTAAGGTCCATCATTTTGATAGTGAATGGAGTTTAATAACATATTTGAATATTGCTGATATAGATAAAAAAATAAATTTAATTCATAACACTTATATCAATACTAAAGACATTTGTAACCATGAGTCATTTAATAAGGATTCTTTGAATCAAACTTCGTTAGTGATTTTAGAACAAATAATTCCATAAATAACTACTTAAGAATATATTCTTAAGGAATTAACTGGAACTCATAGTTAAAGGGTACAACGGTCATATGTAGACAAAGTAGGTACTATCTTCAAGGTACTTTTCGGATAGTTAGATGCAGACGATGCGAAAAAATATAATGATGCAATCAAACATTTAGACACGAATGATCATGAAATTCGACAACTATTAAAATCTCAATCGAATATAGTAAAATTAACTATTTCAAACTTTAATAGTATGATCACTGATTTAAAAATAAAAGAGGAAATATTCAGTAAAAGTTTAAAGTTATTAATAAATTATACGAAAGATATCGGTGATAAAATATTTAGCATTTTAATATAGTAAAATATTGATGAAGACATGTCATTATTAACCTTAATTACGACAGAAGTAAACAATAAAATTTGTACTATTATAAATGCAATTTTATTCGCGAAAAATAATACCGTTTTTCCAGTGATTCTAACTCCAGAACAATATGGAATAGAATTAAGGAAAACTGTATCATATTTGCCACCTCAGACAAAATATCCTTTAGAAATTCACGAAAAGAATATACCAGAATTAATGTCATAAGTAAACTTAGCGTCATATGTAGCAAATAAGGGACTAGTGAGAAGACTGAAAAGGACACAGTCTTTTGAGAAAGTGTTATATAGTGTAGTATTAGTGCTACTGAAAAAGAACACAAGAACGAAATGTCTTCTATAGTAAGAAAGACTAAGATGATAAACTTGTTTTTATAATTAAAATTCCTTTAATTACTCAAGTTATTTACGATTTGTATAATGTATTATTACCCGTTCCAATTAAGAGTAGAGATAATACGTTTATATTTGTTTTACCTTATTACTTTTTAATATAAAATAATAAAATTTATTCATTCAAATTTCATAGTCCAGAGAATTTAAATAAATGTAAAAGGTTTCAAAATTATGTAAGATACATATGTAAATAAGAACACCTTTGGATTGAACATACCCGAAATTGTTGCGCAAGTATCAAAAATTGTATACCTTAAGAGTAAACAACTCCGATAATAGAAAAATTGAATTAGAAGATATATCTTCGACATCAGAAACCTCAGATGTACCATTAAAGCGAAGTAATCGAATAGCTCAATAAACTTACAATAAAAATTTGTTACGTAAGATAGTTTAAAATAAACCATCTTTATTTTCTTAAAGGGGGAGGATTGTAATATTACATATTTTTCCTTATTTTTTTCAAATTCAGATATAGAAACGTAGATTCGGTTCTCACAAATAATAATTTTTGATGAGTGTTTAAGTCCAAAGATTGTTTAGTAGACAGTTAATGCTTTGTTTTATATTGTTGTTGAACGTTGTTGTGATAACCAAATCAAGACTAATTATTAATGATGTTTATATAAAACTAGTTTAGTCCTCCACCCCTAATTGTAAGTTAGTTTTAGTATAGCATTTAATCGCCTCACTACTCGTAGTGATAAAAATATATACAACTAGCAATCGCCAGCGGCTCCGCCCGCGTGGAAAGATTAAAACCGTATTATAGGATTACCAAAAAATGGTAACAGTGTGTGAACTTTATGTTACCTTAACGTTTACTAAGCTCACGCAAGGAAAGCTTTAAATTTTGCCGTTGTCGTACTATTTTTTATTGCTGTACCCCTCCTATTCATCTTAGCGTGATGTTATATAACCTTCCTCAATAAATGGACTATCTTAAACTGAGAGATTTTTTCAAATCGGTCCAGTATTTCCTGACATTAGCGCGATCAAACAATCAAACAAACAAACTCTTCAAGTTTATATATTAGTATAGATTTATTGTCTCGCTGGTAGTTATTCCCAAGGGCCACACAGGGCTCAACTGACCACGAACATTACAGTGCTACTGAACATTATTATTTGGCGTCGTTATGTTAACATGGTTAAGTATGGTTCTATAACCAATATAAGAATACCGCATTATTATAGCGACGCAAGTCCCATTTGTCCTTGGCCGAGTGACCTTAGCGCAGGAAGACGTTTCAAGGACAACGGGCAAGCAAACCGACCCCTACTGGCAAGGAGCCAAATGAATTAAATCTAACTTAGGTATGTGTAAGGTGGTTTTAGTAAAGGTTATTTTAGGGTGAGAATATATTTTAGTAATATAAAAAACAATTCATACTTTGATTAAGAATACCGCCGTGTGGTGGCTAAATGGCACAACGTGTGTGCCAAATGTGACAACCCTTATTTCTTACCGAGGTGTCGTAAAAGGCAATTAAGGTAAGTTGACGTCAGGCAGGCTGTCGGTCGTAAAATACTTAGCCTAATCACCTAATAACACGTTTAAATAATGTTGTGCCGACACACTTAGAATGGAATATATAACAATGCGATAATAGCGATAATGAAAATCGGGAATTCCCCGTAAAATAAACAAGCCATCAAATAGACCAAGTCATATCTATAGCCATAAATTGATCGATGGTTTGTTACTTATGAGTTACCGGGGGCTATACAAAATACAATGGGATTCCCCCCATTGTATTTTGGGCCTGAATAGATAAGTTTCTGTACGGCATTGTCAAAATTAGAAAAAAAATTAAGGGATTCATGCTAGAAAAAAAATTGTGTAAAAATTTATAATGAATTTATTTTTATTGGTGAACCGCCTTATTTCGGGGTTGTCTGTATTTCTCTAAATTAGGCGTATGTACTTGGTGTCTATTAGAGTTATTTATTTATAAGGTCATACTGTTGATAATATACGACACGGAAAATATCACGACACCTTGACATGATGCCCCAAATACGGAAAATTCAGAAAATCGATAAAGTTTATCAGTTATGTATGACTTATGCTATTCATACGAATCGAACGGACTGAATAATATTCAGAGTCAAATATTTACTTTAAATTAATACGGTTTATTAATAATAAAAGAGACTAGACTATAAAATGATCAAATCAAAATGATGAAGTGAATGCTTTAACCCAAAGTAACTTTACAAAAAAAATAGAATTTTCAAAATTGAAAAAAATAAATCTTATTTTTTTTCTTATAAGATCGACCTCGTAAATGGCGACTGAGGTAAGTTGACCCACATTATCTACCTATTAATTTATTAGGAACTTTAAGTGCTGAATAATATAATATATAATATATTAGAAATATAATATATTATAAACCTGAGTAACGCAAAATGCCGAGATATGTGTCAAATATGTTCCAAATAAGCTAACTGACAGATGGTAACTTGTGAAACATGCCCTAAATATTTTATTTCATTTAAGTATTTCATCTCACATATTAAACATTAAATATATTTTACTGCGTTTTTTCTCGATGTGAAAAATTAATAATTCTAAATCAGATAATCCTCGTACGCGTCATATATTTAAAAAGGGTATAAAGTTGATAGATATATATGAATAGCGATATGGAGACAGAGTTATAGATTGTTATTAAAGTAAAGTAAATATTTTTACAATGACCATAAGACATAATATAGTAAATTTCTTTTACTGATAAGATAAAAACTTTTTATGTCGCACACAATAAACATAAAACTGATTCACTGATTGTCTAATAGATTATTTTTTATCTATTCATGGTCACTAGTCGACCTGCGCCGTTCTGTATTCACTAAGACAATATATAGCCGGAAATTCGTAAGACGGACAGGCAGACTTTTGCAATTATGATACTAAGCTACTGCTATTCTACTTTCGTTACAATTGCTTCATTTTTCCCAGATAATGTTTGTATACATGCCGCATATGCTTTAATTAAAAATATGATTATATTATCGCATTATGAACATGAAAAAAGTAAATAGGGGATTAATTAACAATGAAACGCCAATATATGTTGGATAATCGCTAATTAATATTATCTATTATGATAACACTCTTTTATTGTATATGCTATGCGTAATTTATTTATATCAGTTGGATACTTTTAAGGAAATTCTTTATTTTCTAAATATTTCGTACTATGTAATATATCCAGTAGTGATAAAAAAAAACTTCAACAAAATCAAAGTAGTGAATTGCATCATTATTTTTTCAGACATTAGAATAAAATATAAAAACGCCGTGTTGTATCCGGCTGAATAGAATAGACCACACCTATGTCTTACCGAGGTGTTGTAAAAGGTGATTAAGGTATGTTGACGTAAGGCCGGTCGTAAAATACGTAGCCAAATCATGGGACGACATGTTTTAACATTTTGTCCAGACCCATATTTAAGGATCTCTTGGATAAGGGCAGAAGGGTGATGATGATTAGAATAAAATATAATATTATAGCATAATTTCTGTTCGGCTAAATTAAAGGATTATTTAAAGGATGAGTCGAAACACTATCAGTTAGAACTATTTTTTTTAAATTTTAAATTAATTTACGAATAAAAAGGCTTTTATACTGAATCTACTATATTCATAATAATAATGCATAGGTACTTAATTTTTTGTTAGTATTATTATGGAATTCACTGTAACAATCGATTTGCAAGCTCGACTTTGTCGTAATTGCATTTGTTTCATTCACATAACTCTTTTATTATAATTTATTTCCTTTTTAAAATTTCTTATAATCACTTACAGTTACTTATTACTATTGTAGGATCAGAGAGTAGCTATATCCACACATTTTTATCATCCATGTTAACCTCAATTCTGTAGCCTTTTAACAGTGTTTTAAAACTGCTGTAATGGAAATGTTACAGTATTACGCCATCAAATTAACGAATTTACAATAATAAGGCTGTATACTACTTGAACGCTAGGCGAAAGTTTTCTAAGATCCTTGGCGAGAATTAAAATAAAAGGTTCGATAGACACACTACACAAAGCTTTGCATTATTTTCAGTTAATCAATCTGTATTGTTGCACACGACAAATTTGCGTCACTTGTGGACAGATTAATACGTGACTGGTAATTACGAGTATAAAACAGTAATCAGTCATCAGGATAAATATAGTTAACTGTGGTAATCAGCTACGTTATCTTTCCAGCTTCCCATATTTTCAATGTAAACACGTACAATATGAATCACAGAGAGTAAAATTAGTTGATAACAAGAATGTATTACTTTGTTTAATTAGTCTGTGATAATAGACTAAAAATATGAGGGGACTGTATGTACACTGTAACAAATATTATATAAAACGCTGAACGCGTAATAAACTACGGCTTTTTTTCATTTTATAGATACTATTATATTTATATTATGCTTATAAACCGCTCCATAAAGCTATACAGGAACGCTTTTAAGTACCTAGTAAAGAGTAATATTTATTTAACACGCCACGTAGTGTTTTTCCGCGAGCGACGCTAAAATTGAGTTCGCCGACCTTTATCGATCCGATGACGTCACATGATAAGTTTCTTTATGGAAGGCAATAAATACAGCGAGGTTGTAATAGAAAACTAGAATTTACAATGAGAATGAAAATTTTCTTTAAGTACATAAATATTACAGTTTCAGACTTAGGTACCTAGTATTAGTATACAAAATGATATTAATATTTACCTACTACCTAAATGATACAAATATAATTTTAATAAAAGTAATGTAATAAAATATTGGTAATGCCTGATAATTACAATTTATCACATGATTTTCGGTGAACAAACGAGTCGTGTTAGCATCTCTTTAGATAATGTTTGGGATATGTGTAAACTTCTAAATGGCATTTGAGCAGTCTTCTTGGTCTAAGCTCCAAATTTTTCTTTAAAAAGAACAGATGCCCAACCATAATAACAGAATAACAATTGCTTGCTACGAGCAAAGACTGAACTTCAGTTAAATTGAAGATTAAAGAGAAATTTTTAAAGAGTTGTTAGAACATGTATCAAATATTGCCTTCTTCAAATAGGTAGTCAATAATATAAAAAAAACATTGTCGACGTCAATATGTGACAAGTTTTTCTGAAAGATTAAATGGATTGAGTTTTCAGAAAATTGATTTTTATTTATTAAATATCGTTATTATCGTTATCGTTATTCGGATTTATTGGAAAAATATCGTTGTTATTGAGTATAGAAGAAGCAAATTTTAAATTTGAATTTAGAACGATTGATGTTTTGCTTTTGCATTGTTGCATGTAAATAAATACCAATTGACCTTCGTGTCCATCCAACCAATTCTAGCATGCATTACTGTCCGATCCATCCGGCATTTGAAGGTCGAATTTCATTTAACTTATACGTATTTCGTATCGAACTGAATACATTGGAGCGATAAAACATTGATAAAATAAACATAACTTACTACCTAATCCAGGCAAAAATATTATTTAATTACGATATCTCGTTCATTCAGGAACATCTGTTATATAACCCCTTATACACCATTCTACATTCTAGTTCAATTTTTATATTTACCATTGTTTAATTACGAACAACTCAGTATAAACAAATGTATCTACTAACCTTTAGACGTAAACACGTTCATTAGTAAATAAGTCATTAGTATCTAATCTAGTAAATAAAGTGATTATTCCCTTGTTACAACAACAAGCGTCCCAACGCTATCCTTTCCACTTCCAACCTTATAAATACCCCCTGCACCTTTACCCCTCACGCATTCCATCTTCAATCGTTTACTACTTAGTTACTCTATTTTCATATATTCCTATTTTCATTGTTTATTAAGTTATAATCTAATGTTAATGGTAAATAAAATATATAGTTTTTGAAGACATTTTGTTCCAATACCACTTAACAATTTGGCGCAGTCGGTAGGATGTAACTGCGAATAAGACAAACACAAACGTAAATTCAACCTATACACGGTAGCTGTAGGCTTTTAAACGTGTCGGTGAACACGCAAAACCTGCAAACATGATCCATCTCATCATGTTAATGTAGTAAGTGGTATAATTTGTCTACTCATTCCCTATTTCTTTGTGTATTTTATATTTTATTCGTATTTTGTTTTACATGCCTTTTCTACCTATCAAAAACAAATCTTCATATCCTAATACCTACACCAAAATATCTTTAGACATCAACACATTATTAAAACTTATCCCCAATTTCGAAACATCACAGCCACAACAAATTTACAAATTCATCCGATCCTGTGACTCTGCATTTAAACTAGCAGATCCAGAAAATAACCAAATATTATTAGTTTACCCCCTAGTAGTATCACAGGGACAAGCGCTCCTAATATACACTGTAAACAATATACTATAAGGGGGGACCTAAAATCATACCTTATCGAAAAATTCTCCAATATAAAAATAATCTCATTTAAACTTGGAGCTGCAGTCAATGTTTCAATAACCTAACGACAGCATTACAGATTATTTTCACAATATAGAAGTAAAATAATCGAGAAATTGAACCCAGAAATAAAAGACGACACATTACCTCATTCAAACATGGCTAGCCCTTTATCCCTTAATACTCATAAACCACCTCAAGTAGAAAATAAGTTTTACGTAATCATGAATAATCCCTATTCTAGCTTTATCATTTGTTCCATAATTGTTAAATTACTGTTTTACATTTTTATCTACAATTTATAAAAACTCTACATTACTAAGTCGAAAAATTAGAATGCAAAATCCACTCAAACGAATATTTTATCCATTTCAGGTATCCTATGCAAATATAGATAATCTACCATCTAAATCTGGATTATTTTAACAACCTCTTGGAAATATTCTGATTTCAGAAAGTTCGTTCGTTCCTTTTCCTTTCAAGAGATTCATTGAAAAGACTAGTTTCAAATTATCAAATACTTCTAAATAGTAACGTACACATTGCCCCTAGGGTTTATACGACGAATTCCTTTATTAGAGTCAGTTTAGGTAAAATAGATGCAAGATTAAGCGAACTCAGTTATTATACAAATAATCATGATAATCGTGCCAAACGCGAACTAATTGACGGTCTAAGCACTGTATTAAAGTGGTTTATAGACACTGCCGATGCGAAAGATGCTGAATACTACAATGAATGCATCGAACAATTAGAAAAGCAACAATTAAATGAAAACAAGATCTTAGGGCAGCAGTTGCAAATAATATCTTTAACTATCACAAATTTCAACGAAACTATTACGAGAATTTCCCTTTAACGAGTATACTATAAACGATAATCTGGAACGAATAAGCTCATATTTAAACGTAACTAAGAAAATCATTTTTAACTCGCAAGCATTGGAGAAAATTTCGACTAACAATTCAAATCCTAGAATCAATTTTCTCTTTAGAAAAAGAATTAGACGAAATCATATCAAGTATACTGTTTATAAAATCAGGCGCAATACATACTTCTATTATTTCAACAATACGAATTTACAAGGAACTTTTATCAACAATTCATATTAGAATCAATAAAAACTTAGTCGCACCAATAACTTTACAAAACATTCACAATATTTTTAGAATCAGCAACACCAACATCATTTATTTACCTTAATAAATAGTTTATGTATTTGAATTTCCTCTAGTCAAAAACCTCTTGTAAATAAAATATATAGTTTTTAAAAAGACATTTTGTTCCAATACCTCGAAACACATCTACAAGTATACCAAAATGTTCCATAAACTAGCTGTAGATTTTTAAGAAGCAAACAGAAAGGAGACACGAAAGCAAATCTAAAATACTATGCGAGTACATGAATGTATAGAACAATACAAATATAAATTGTAATTCTCATTCATCCTATTTTTCCCGCTTTGTCTCAATGAAAATGTGGTGACTTTATCTTAAAGTAAAATACATTTTTAAAATTTTCCTATACCCAAACCACCAAACGATAAAAAACAAATGCGAATTTGAAGCATAAAATCTAATCGCAACATCCATTTATGACGCATAGTGCGAAAACGGCTGCTGAAAGATATTAATATACATTTGAATGACGCAAACAACAGTGTGTTGTATTATGTTTAACTTTAACACCAAAATGGCATGGATGGCGACGGAATGTTTATTATTGCTTTATGTTCAGTGTCGGGATATGAAATCATGACTAGTTTTCACTTGCGGTTATGTTTTTATACCTATTTTTAATTGTATTATTTATATAGTTTATTGTCTTTTCTAACATCCGTTTACTGAAGTATCTGTGCCAGCAGCTTCGACCGCATGGAAATCGGTATTACAATTTTTTTTTCCAAAAGTATTTACCGTGAGTTAATTATAAGAGATTTTTGAATAACTTTACTTTTTACTCAACGCACGCATGGAAAGCTTTAAATTTTTCCGTTTTCGTAATATTTTTTATTGCTGCTCCTCTCCTATTCATCTTAGCGTGATGTTATATAGTCTATAGCCTTCCTCGATAAATGGACTATATTACACTCAAAGAACTTTTCAGTAGTTCCTGAAATTATCGCGCTGAAACAATCAAACAAACTCTTCAGCTTTATATATTAGTATGGATTATGACGCTATGGTGATCGTTATGACACTATTGCATACAAAGGGCTTCTATTTGACTTCGGTCGATAGTGGTTATAACATACCATTTACAAATATAATATGAACAAAGTTTTCAACAACAACTTATATCTCGTTTTTTTTTAAACAATTTCCATGACAAACCTATGTGGACGTTTAAGCAATATTACCACATTATAAAAAAACGCATGACAGTTATCGGAATAAGTCAAACATATACAATTTCTTTAGTTCCGCCGTGTGGCATCCGGCTAAATAGAATAGACCACCCTCATCACCTACCGAGGTCTCGTAAAAGGCGACTAAGGTAAGTCGACCCGCCGTGTGGTATCCGGCTGAGTAGAATACACCGCCCTCTTTCTAACCGAGGTGTCGTAAAAGGCGACTAAGGTAAGTCGACGTGTGGTACCCGGCTGAGTAGAAGAACAAGAGAAGAATTAGGGTTGTCTACCCTCATTTCTTACCAAGGTGTCGTTAAATACGACTAAGGTAAGTTGTCGTCAGGCAGGCGGTCGGTCGTAAAATACATAGCCAAATCATATGACAACATGCTTGTAACATGTTGTGCCGACCCCAGGAAAGGAGAATAATGATATACAGTTTTTTTAGTTCAATCAATTAATCAATATTGACAAGTTGCGTAATGTGGTTTAAATTCAGGGCATTTAGTAATTGATTATATTATAAGATCGATTTATAGATAGATAATTTAAAAAGATAAATTATATTATTTATTGTACAATTCGCATATCTGTGATCCGTGTCATTATGTTTACCAATAATTGTGACGAATTTTGATAACCAAATATTAAATATCATTTTATGACATTTGAGAATCGGGTAATAAATGTATGAAGTAATATGTAGTGAAGATATTTACAACTAAATTCAATACGTAATTTACAACATCAAATAAAATATGTCATCGTTTTGCTGAAAAGGTGACTCAAACCAATAAGAATAATGGAAAAAGTGAGTAAAAAAATACAAGAATACTGTTTATATAACATTATATTATAATAAACGTATAATTTAATGTTTAACATACATTACTGATAGGTTAGCTAAAACTTTTGAGATTAACACATTTTTCTCATTTTCTCATCTTTAGTTACCTATATGCTAAACATTTTTCTAATAATTACGTTATGTAGGTTAACATGTATTTGTGTTTCCCTCATGCATTATATTTTGTGATCAAATAAGGTCTAATCAGCATATATGCTACAGCAGGCTGTAGATAATCCCTACCCACCATATAATTCTAAGATTATTTGTTCTGTATATTCAAATGTAATTAAATTCCACCAAATCCATAAAGAATTTAATAGGCAACAGTAGCCTTATTCTAATGACGTAACGGTCGAATCTATTCTCACAACTCCAAGCTGCTCATATATAAACATTTTAATGTGAAATTAGTAAAAGAAGCCAGATATAGATGCACCTAAGGAAATTAGCAGACGGGGTAGACGGTGACTGTTCTGGGTGCTGGTAAGTGTTTGTTAACTAAAGATAGAAAGACTAAAAATCCCCAACTTCTACTCTATATATCCATATTCCAAAACAATATTATACATATTGTTTCATTATTAACAACTACACTATAATCAAATGTGCCTACTAATCTTTAGATAGAAACATGTAAAATTAGTAAATAAGTCTATGCTGACTCTTATCCCGATCGCATTCTATCTTCAATCCTCTACCACATCGTTACTCTGCTATTTTGTTAATTTATATTCGTCATTTGTATAATTAATTTAGTATTTAATTAATTAAACATAATTATTTTTTAAAAAGACAATTTATTTACACGCCACGTAACAATTTTGGCGCAGTCGGCAGTATTTATTTGCGAATAAGACGAACACAAACGTGCGAATTCTATCTACGAATCTACGGTGGCTGTAGGTTTGGCATTGAAATACCAACGTCTCGTATTTCTTTTCAGAAATTGCTTATGATATTTACTCGGTGGCCTCCCATAGGAATCAAAGTATTTTCCGATACCATTAATATAAAAATAGTCTATAAATAGTCAGGAAAATAATTTTAAACAATATTATAATCCTCCGAGTATTAGTGGAGAAGAGGATACTCAGGTTTTATATATTGAACAAGATAAGCCTTCAAAGAAATTAAAAAGAATGTCAGATACGGTAGACATGTTTTTCGAATCAGCTCCAAAAAATAATAGAAAACAGAATAGCTCAACAATAGCTCAAACCATCAAGCATCTCACCTCATTGAATCCGAGGTGTACGATCTAAAAAAATAAACAAAGTTCCTCCTACTCAATACTGGAAACATGCTAGTGTCCGACTTAAATATTATAGCCAATCATCAAACAGTATTCTAGCTAGTACGAAATCACGAAAGAAATTGCAGAAACGGAGAGCTGCAAAAAGTATTAATTTAATAATTAATTATATATCATTAATCAATTTTATTACTTGTTATTATTATAATTGGTGGTCGGTTTGCAGCATAAACGTTATTTTGGAAGTTTGGATGGATTCTTCTTAAATATGTCTTTATCTCTATTGTATTCATACTACTTGAATAATCGATAGTCCTATCTCCACAGTGGATCATACTTTAATGAGAAATAAGGTCATGTTTTTTTTAATATAAGTTTTTAAAATGTATTTTTTTTTAAATAACCCCAACCTAACGAAGTCATACTTTTTTTTATTACATTATAAACAAATATTCACTATATTGGTTTTTTAAGTTATCTTTTTTAGCTTTTATTGTTACAGAATAAATCAAACTATCTAAATAGTCAAGAAAATACTTTTAAACAATATTATTATCCTCCGAGTTTTAGTGGAGAAGAGGATACTCGAGTTTTATATATTAAACAAGATAAGCCTTCAAAGAAATTAAAAAGACTGTCAGAAACGATAGACTGTTTTTCGAATCAGCTCCAAAAAAAAACAGAATAGCTCAACAGTAGCTCGAACCATCAAAGATGTCGGCATATCCTGTATTTCTACAAACTCTGATGATGGAGTGACTGCATCACACCTCATTAAATAAGAGTTTTACGATTTAAAAAAAATAAGCAAAGTTCCTCCTACTCAATACTGGAAACATGCTAGTGTCCGAATAAAATATTATAGCCAATCATCAAACAATAATCTAGTAGCTAGCTAACAATAAGCTAGTACAAGTGAATTAGTATATCAAATCACGAAAGAAATTGCAGAAACGGAGAGCTGCAAAAAGTATTAATTTAATAATTAATTATATATCATTAATCAATTTTATTACTTGTTAACTAAATACTTCGTTAAACAGTCATCAATGTTTTATGAAATTAATGACAATCACCTAACATGATAAATATATAAACACATTGTAATTCAGATACCAGTCAGTGAGAAGACTTTATAAAGGCAGTATTATTGTGTACTAGACCAACAAATAACAAAGGAATATACCCAAGAAATTTGCGTTAGCTATTTCTTCAATGCCAAAAATGATACCGAATTCACCGATGACAAGAAACGTCATAATTTAATGGATTCAGCTTATGATATTAAATTATACAATATTGGCGAAGAATATGAATCTACCATGTAAGTATTAAGAAAAATAACTCCTATTATTTAAATAATCGATTGTAAAATTTTACTGCTTATTTGTTTTCTAATGTTTGTATTTTTATTTCTAGTTTAATTAAAAAGCCACAAGTTGGAGAGTCTCTGAAACGTTCGAATGTTGTCACAATGAATAACATTCACAAACGATTGAAATACAACGAAGGAGCAACTACTTCAACCGTGGATCGCTTTGACAATGCAACGACATCTATGGAACATCGGGAAGGTGATGAAATTAATTGTCATATCTGTCAACTTTTTGTAAAAAAAAAAAGTACTTTTCTATTCAGTTAAAAAGTAATATACATAAAAATAATTATATTAGATCGCACACATCGTTGACAAACGTTTCTGTTATTGATTCGGCCTTTGGGCAAAGAATAGTAACATATAAAATAGATAGTAAGAATGAAAATTCAACAGAACCGATTTTTAAAACTCCTGAATCGTTTTCAAACTTTATAAAAAATGATATTTTATTGCTTATCCAAGATTCAATCGAAGAACATACCGTTTTTAAGGTTTACTTTATTTTACTTGCGGATTTTATTCAGCAAACTAAGGAGATAACAAACACATTCGACTTTCAAACAGCGAATCATATAATTTTTCGTGGGGGCGATCTAAATATTTTCATGACATCCTAATGCGATACTTTTATTCATAAAATTAGTTCTTTTGAAAATAAAGATAGTGGATGGATTTTGACAAATATTAAATGTTTACATATGAACGTCAATAAGTTCAATCCACTTTGTGGAACTTCTTATATCGATTTGCCTCAATATATAAGAGCAATAAGAGCAAATCTGTCTTAAGTGGGCATTACTTTCCGCTTTATATCCTCCTGCCAACAAAAAAAAACAGATAGAGTATCATCATACAGCATGCATGCTGATAAACTTAAGTTTGATGGGGTGTCTTTCCCGTTCAAATTAACAGATATACCTAAAGTGGAAAAACAAAATAATATTAGCATAAATGTCTTTGATTTAGAATATAACGTTGATAAGAAAAATCATAGTGTCATAGGTCCTTTATATTTTACAAAATCTCGTAAAAGTAGTCACATCAATTTATTATTAATATCTAACAAAACCAATTCACACTTTTTTGCTATATTAAAAATCTGTCGCGATTAGTTAGTAAGCAAATTTCAAACCAACAACATATTATCAGCAAATGTGATGGATGTTTACTACATTTTTCTACACCCGAAAGATTAGAAAACCATCAACTAAATGATCGTTCACATATCACCACAGAATTACCAAACAATGAACACAAAAAGAATTGGTTTGGTCAACCATTTCAAATAATATAATAAAATTTGAAAAGTATGTTAAAAAATTAAAAATTTCTTTTTTTTTATAAATATGCAAATTTTAAAGCGTTTTTAAAACCAATAAATTCATGTTCAAATGATTCTTCTAAGCCTTTTACTAAGAATATCCAAAAACATGAAGTATATAGTTTCGGTTATTATAATAAATGTTCATATGACGATAGTCTTTCAAAATATGAAACATTTAATGGTCCAAATTGTACTAAAGTATTCATGGTACGACTTTATGAAGAAAGTCATATGTAGAAAGAATAGTTTCCAAAAATGTCCGAAAGCATTATCAACTGATGATGAAACTAATATAATAAATTCAAAAATTTGCCACATATGTGAGTCAAGTTTGAAAGGTGAATACGTTCCCGACTTTGACTGGCATACTGGAAATCTAATAGGTGTGGCACATGCTTCATGTGTTGAAAAATATAAAGTTCCTTGCCATATTTTTACATAATCTTAGTAATTATGACGCACATTTTATTGTACACTCATTTAATTTTGTAGAAGGTGAAATAGAATTATTGCCTCAAAATAAAGAAAGATACATTTCTTTTTCAAAAAAATTTAATGTTAATAACCAACAAATAAGCTTGAGATTCATAGATTCATTTAAATTTTTAGCATGTAGTCTTGATAAATTAGCAAAAATCTTAATGATGATCAATTTATATCATTAAGGAGATACTTTTCTAGTAATGAGGATTTTAGTCGTAAGAAAAAAAGGTATTTATCTATATGAATATATTACTTCTTATGATTGTTTAGATTGTTTAGAATCATCATCACTCCCATCTAAATCTCAATTTTACAGTTCACTGTCTGATGTTGATTATAGTCGTGCAAAAGATGTTTGGAATCATTTTCATTGTCATATTCATAAGTTGGATTATTCTAATTTATATTTAAAAACAGATGTTTTATTATTAACCGATGTATTTGAAAATTTTAGAGAACTCTGTCTTAAAACATATAGTTTAGACCCTGCTCATTATTACACTGCTCCTGGTTTAAGCTGGGATGCTATGCTTAAATACACTAATATTGAATTAGGGTTATTGACTGACTATGAAAAAATAGCATTCATTACCTAAGTCAGGAATTAGAGAGGGTACATCTCAATGTTCAAATCGTCATGCAAAGGCCAATAATCAGTTTATGGAAGACTATGACAAGAGTGAACCTAATTCATATCTAACATGTTTGGAAGTCAATAATCTTTATGGCTGGGCTATGTATGTCTCAACATCTTCCGACGGGTGGGTTTGAATGGGTTTCCGAGACAAACTATAATATATCAGAACTCATAATATATCAAACTATAACATCTGACTATGGCTTTATTCTTGAAGTTGATTTGGAATAACTCCATGAACTTCATGACTTACACTCTGATTTAACCTTACGTCCTGAAAATATTCGAATCGGGAATTCTAAAGATATCAAATTAGTGCCTGATCTCAATAATAAATGTAAATATAAAATTCATTACAAAAATCTTAAACACTTACACATTAAACTTAAACATTAGTTTAGGTATGAAATTAACAAGAATTCATAGAATATTAAAATTTGATCAAAGCCCTTGGTTAAAAAGGTATATAGACCTAAATACAAATTTGCGAACCTTGGCCACATCAGACTTAGATAAAGATTTTTTTAAATGGATGAACAATTCCGTTTTTGGTAAAACTATGGAAAATATTGAAGAGAGAGTCAATGTTTAATTATTAACACACTGGGAAAATCGGGGTAAAGTTCTAGGTGCATAAGACTTAATAGCTAAACCTGAATTTCAGAATTTATCCATTTTTAGCGAAAACTTAGTAGCAACACAATTCAGAAAAACCAAATTAACATATAACAAACCCAAATATCCAGGTTTTTGCATTTTGGATATTTCTAAAACTTTAATGTAGGAGTTTCATCATAATTATATGTTAAATAAATTTAAAAATAAAATCAAATTATTGTGTACTGATACAGATTGTTTAATTTACCAAATTTATACTAATAATTTTTATCGAGATACAAAATCTGACCTAATTAATCATTTTGATACATCAGACTATCCGCACGATAATATTTGTGGTTACCCAAAATTTAATAAAAAGAAGTTAGGATTCTTTAAAGACGAAAATAATGGGAAAATTATGCGAGAATTCGTCGGTTTAAAATCTAAAATGTATGCATTGGATGTGGATCATAAAACTATTGCAAAAGCAAAAGGTGTTAATAGAAGTGTAACATAAAATATGACTATGTAAAATTGTAAATCAATATAAACTTCGATTTACATCCATAAAACACACAATTCTCACACAAAAAATCGACAAAACTTGTTTGTCCACTAATGATACGAAACGATTTACTTTACTCAATAATGTTAAAACATTGGTCTTTATAAATATTTAAACAATTCGGTCGTTTTAGAATTCAATTATCTTTTATTTAATTTTTTATCGTTCATATGGATTGTAACTTTCATTTTTTAATTATTATTTTTTTTTTTATTATTGTATACAAATTTTATTTTATGTACGTATCACAACGTGTCTGTAAAATGTTAGGGAATAGGATAAGTTATGTAATATTTGTAACTTTATTCTAATTAACTTAATTTTTAAGAACAAAAACAACGTGACTTGTAAATAATAAAGAAAATGTTTGACATATACAACTATCTCTCTCATTTTTAAAACCTAGTCCAAAATACGGCTAGCCCAAAAAATTGCACATCTGCGTAGTAACTACACCACTAATAAAATACAATCGATATATGTTGTACGAATATAACTTCTTATTGAAAGGAGTAATGAGTGTTTTGGAATGCAAGTCTAGCATGTTGCATCACAGAATAAAAATAAACACCTAACAACAGCAAATTTCACATAGGATTTAACATTACACCCCCAATAAAAAGATTATGTTTTCATACCAAGATGAAAAAACTTAAAAGTTCAAGACAATACTATTGCTGAAATAAAACCATACCAAGCAACGATTTCTTATAAGTTTATAAGAAACATTATACAAAAAATATGTTCGTTTCTAATAAAGAATTGTCGCGTGACTTTATCTATTGACCTGATCGCCACATGCTATTGCGATCCCATAATAATTATTTGGTGTGAATTAAATTGACATTGTCGTCAGATATTATGAAAACAGGTTTACTTGTTTCTATTTGCAAATAGTTGCTAAGCATCTTAAAATTCACATGTTCACAATAACAGAGAATACTTATACATATTTTGCTTTTAAATGTTATAACTTTTTTATAATGTATAATTTTTGTAACGACTAGATGGAAAATAATACAGTTTAAAACTATTATTATTAATATACCATCACCAATAACAAAATTAGGTATATAAATATTTTTTAAATTAATATTACTGAAAATAAATCATGAAATATATTTTTTATCTGTTACAATAACAATGAAATGAAAATTGATGTATGTATCATTTCACTACATTAATTAGTTTTTAGTTGTGATGATTCTCGACAATGAACCACGAACTATACACTGTCCATTATATTAACCATCTTTTGACAGATTGACGATAGTGATGTCCTAAAGATTCTCGTATGCGATACCATTCCGATTATAGTACCTACTATCATTAATCGAATTACGTACCTAAGTAATTCGATTAATGATAACCTACGTAAACTAGATTACTACTTGAGAAAAGAAATTCCAACTTTGAGAAAACTTATTGTTTCTTTGAAAAGAAGTGGTCTATTTCATGGTGAAAAATCTTCTTTGGTCAAAGTTTTGAACACAATTGGCTTTTCATATAAAAAGTTAAATAAAAGAAAATTATTAATGGAACGCACAGATATAGCTATAGCACGTTGTGATTTTTTAAGAGAGGCAAAGAAAATACAAGATTGGGCAAATATTGTTTTCACGGATGAAACATGGCTCAACGCTAACCACACACTATCTCGTTTCTGGACTGATGATACTGCTGATTCCACTTCCTCAGTACCAATGGGAAAAGGTGAGCGCCTAATCATTTGCCATGCAGGTACAGCAAAAGGATTTGTACAAGACGCACTGTTGGCATTTAAATCGAAGAAATCAAATGACTACCACGAAGAGATGAATGCAAATGTGTATGAAGAGTGGTTCAAAAAAATGCTCATTTCATTGGAAGAACCATCAATAATTTTTATTGATAATGCGCCCTACCACTCCCGTCAAATTGACAAAATGCCAACACAGGCTAATAAAAAGCATGAAATAATTAATTGGCTTCGGGACAATGGAGAAAATGTGGAGGACTCAATGTTAAAAGTTGAATTAATAAAAATATTAAAAACCAAAAAGAGAGCAAAACGCTATGTAATCAATGAAATGGCAGCAGAATATGGCCATACTGTTCTTCGGATTCCTCCATACCACTGCCAGTACAACGCAATAGAACTTATATGGGCACAAGTAAAAGGGCATGCTGCGAGATGCAATACAAGCCCCCCATTCACAGCGAATAAAATGTTGCAATTGCTAAAAAATGCTTGCACCCACGTAACGGCCGAGAACTGGGCAAGTGTGGTGGAAAGAACTAAAAGAGTAATATTCTCTGATTGGGAACGTGATATTGCGTTTGATAATATATTATCTACACAAGAGCTAATAATAACTGCTACTGAAGACTCCTCATCGGAGGAGTCTAGTGTTGATTATCATTCCGACGACTCGTGCTAATAAAATAAATTAAAATATCCTGATTGTTTTATTTGTATTCATGTATTAACTAAGAAGAAAGTAAAACTTTATATAATGTTATTAAATGTCTTTTAATACTCGTAACATCGATTTCTACCGATTATTTTTAATCTGTGGCATAATCGTAGAAACCATTATGTGTGACATCACTAAGTGGGCGGTACCCATCCATAAAGTACAAATATTATTTGTATGATATTTGTACGTAAGCAATACAAAACTTAATGAGCGTGAGCTGTCAAAAGACTGATAATATGATGGACGCAGTATAATTTGTTTTTTCATGTTTGTTTATTTTTTTTGTTTTTGTACTTATTTTTACTGTACTTATTTTTTATTCGATTTTTTTATTATTTGAAATTATTTAATTATTTTTTTATTATTTGAAACCCATAAAATAGTAAATTTTCCCAAATAAACGTATTTTACTATTCATTTGCATTTTTATAAATATTTTATCTCATTTTCGATATGGTTTAAACATTACTGACTTTTACAGTGTTAGCGGGGACAACGGGCGAGAGCAGAAGCGTCGAAGATCTGACATTAATGTAGAGCGCAGAAGCTCTACTAACATCAGGGAACAACGTCATAGAGATTTATTAACGCTGAAGTTGCCTTATGATGTGATTAGTAGTCATATTTTCAAACTATAAATCTTCAACCAATCTCGACTCACAGCAATTGACAAATATGTTTTGTTTTAATTTTTTTTCCACATTATTTATTGAAGTCTCTTAAGATTGATATATAGTTTATTCTGTAGGTGTACAAACCACAAAAAACTATATGATGAAATTAATTTTTTTTTATTATTTGAGACATTTGAACAGACGTAATATATTTTGCTTTTTAATATGTTTCACGCGTTGTTATTAATTGTACATATGTTTCTTTCTACTATTTGATTATTATTTTTTTTTAAACCGTACTTGAATATATCCGGAAGTCGTTGACTGGTATTTTTGTTTAAATTTATTATTGATTTTATCTTCATTATTTTTTTAATAATTAAGTATGTATTGCATATTAATACAAATGTATTTTTTGTATAATTTATTTTAAATATTTTTTTTATATTTTTTTATAGCTTGACATTTTTTGGTATGTTTGTTTGAATTAGTTTAATTCAATTTTATTGACAACACCACAAATTACGACGAAGACCAATTAAAATACACAAACACGTGAGAGACACGTACGGATGAGAGAGGACAGGAAGAAAAGAAGAACAGAGAAGTATCGCCTGATGTGCGAACTGAGACTACAGCGCAGAAGCTCTTCAATTATCATGAAATATCGCACAAGTTTCCTGCACAGCGGGACCACTGCTTATTTAGTGCATGGGTCCTTATTAGGAAACACATTAAAAATTCGACTAGTGCAAAATTTTAGTCTAATTTTTGCAATATCAAAGATAAATCGACCAGTTCTTGTTTCTTTTTAATTTTGCCAACAAAAAATATGGTTTTTTTTATATTTTCTGGTTGTTTTCCATAGGCATCAACAACCCATAAGAACAATTACACGTTTTATTACTTTTGGAGCTCATATATTTGATTAAATGTTTAATTTTAATAGCTCATTTTTTTCTTAATCATAATACAACCAGACAGAACTGATTACATATTATTCTTTAATATTTTATTTTATTTTTAATGTTTCATACATTGTTTTTAAACGAATACCACTTTAGTTCCACTTGGTTTATTAAATTTTTTAAAATTATTCAACCAACCTCGAAAGAAGTCGATCGTGTTTGTTTCAAATATTTTTGAGTTAGTCTCCATCATTGTTTAAATCTTTTGGAAGAAATTAGGATTTTTTGTACAAGTATTATTGTAAGTTTTTTTAGTACCAGCCAGAATAATGTTACTGGTAGCTTATTATATTTTATTTATAATATCTAGTATTTTATTATTTAGATCTTTAATTGTATCGATTTAATATTTTAATTTATAACCCCAAAATCACTATTTTTTCTAACGCATCAATGAATTTACACAACTATGATTTTTAATATTCAGTATATAGTAAGTATAATATAAATTTAATTATTTTTTCCTCCATTTTTCAATATCTACACGTACAATCATATTATATTATATTACATGTATACAATAATTTATATATTTTTTCTTTTTAATTTTATTCTTATTTAAATTGAGTTATTTGATATTATTTTGGTTTATCTTTATTTTTTATTTTGGATATATTTTATGATTATATCGAGATTATCTCAATATGAAATTATAATGAGGATTTATTTGTTTATTTTTTTAGCAATACCAAGTTTATAAAACAATTATTTGACATATTGGCAAAACATGAGGTAAAATTTTTTAGTATGTTTGTTTGAATTAGTTAAATTCAATTTTATTGAAAACACCACAAATTACGACGAAGACCAATTAAAATAAACAGACACGTGAGAGACACGTACGGATGAGAGAGGACAAGAAGAAAAGAAGAACAAAGAAGTACCGCCTGATGTGCGAACTGAGACTAGAGCGCAGAAGCTCTTCTATTATTATAAAATATCGCACAAGTTCTCCTGCACAGCGGGACCACTGCTTATTTAGTGCATGAGTCCTTAATAAGAAACAAATGAAAAATTCGACTAGTGCAAAATTTTAGTCTAATTTTTGCAATATCAAAGACAAATCAACCAGTTCTTGTTTCTTTTTAATTTTGCCAACAAAAAATATGGTTTTTTTTAGATTTTCTGGTTGTTTTCCATAGGCATCAACAACCCATAAGAACAATTACACGTTTTATTACTTTTGAAGCTCATATATTTGATTAAATGTTTAATTTTAATAGCTCATTTTTTCTTAATCATAATACAACCAGACAGAACTGATTACATATTATTCTTTAATATTTTATTTTATTTTTAATGTTTCATACATTGTTTTTAAACGAATACCACTTTAGTTCCACTTGGTTTATTAAATTTTTTAAAATTATTCAACCAACCTCGAAAGAAGTCGATCGTGTTTGTTTCAAATATTTTTGAGTTTGTCTCCATCATTGTTTAAATCTTTTAGTACAAATTAGGATTTTTTGTAAAAGTATTATTATTTTGTTTTTTTTTTGTACCAGCCAGAATAATATTACTGGTAGCTTATTATATTTTATTTATAATAGGTATTATTTTATTTTTGTTTAGATCTTTAATTGTGTTAATTTAATATTTTAATTTATAACTCTAAAATCACTTTTTTTACTAACCCATCAATGGATTAACACAACTATGATTTTTATATTCGGTACCTAAGTATAATACGCATTTATAATTTTTCCTTCGTTTTTCAATATCCACACATACAATCATATTATATTTTATATGTATTAAATTATTTATTTAGTTTTATTTTTAATTTTATTTAAATTTAATTGTTTGTTATTATTTTGTTTATTATTTAAGATATAAATTTATGATTATATTGAGATTATAGTGAGGATTTATTTAAGTTGATTTTTTAAGAACTAGGTACTATGTTTATAACACAATCATTTGACATATTGGCATAATTTTTTAAATTGTTTATAAATTTTAGTGCTGATATTTTTTAATTAGGTATATATATTTTCACTGGATGCTATTTACAAAAACCAATTCCAGATAGAAACGGCTATAAAACACGAAAATTAAAAAAGAATACATCACACCAACTCTCTGACTTCGAAATTATAGATACTATACCAAACAGAAGAAGTAAAACTAATATTCGTATTCACTGCACTTTAAACGTATTTTGACTTTTTTTTAACTTTAATTTTTAATAGTTTACACATTATAGTTACAGCGAGTGGGTTCGACTAAAAATCAAAACTGAATTATCATGCTTATATTACCATGATAAGAGTGGGGAATGTAATTAAGTAACGAGCTTATTTTGAAGCAATTTATACTTAAGTAATAATTTCCTAACATGAATAATTAGAGAGTATAATTTACCTAATTACGTGTACTTAACGATCAATAGACGATAGTTAACTAATCCTATTCATGACAATTTAATTTTAAATGCCCCATAGGTGCTGGTGTCAGTAATCCTGCCTTAAGCGCGGGTTACGGGTTCAATCCCAGCAGAGGACCAACATTTTCTTAAAACACTTAGTGGGTTTTTAGTTAGTTTCATATATTTAATTAGAATTATATATGTATATATTACCAAGCTGTTGTAACCCAGCGGTAACACCGTGCGACTCTTTCGAGGAGGTCACGGGTTCCAACCCGGGTAGATACCAATGAGTTATACCAATCTGTAAAAACTTATGTGTCTAATTGATAATTGCAATTTATCACACGCTTTTCGGTGTAGCAAAATATCGTGAAGAAACCTGTATATCTCTAGAGAATTCTAGGGATATGTGTAACCTACCAATCCACATTGGAGCAGCGTGATAGGTCTTAGCTCCAATACTTCTCCAAAAACTGTGAGAGAAGGCCTATGCAAAGCAGTGGGATAATAACAGGCCGTTTTACTTTTATTTAAAGACATAAATTTTCAGTGATTGACTTCTAATCTGTTATCTTTAAAATATATTGTGTATATTCATAACATACCTATTAAGCTGGTTACAATGGATAGTACTGAAGATAATGAGTTAAGTTATAACAAAGATCACGTACTATATTATACACAAACCTATTCAAAACTGGTTTGAACCAGTTAGTTGTCGGCAAGATCGATATGTTGTAGCTTGTTATACTCGTATGTGTGCGCTTATCCCACTTTAAGTGGGGTCGGCACAACATGTTGTCACATGGTTTGGCTGCGTATTATACGACCGACCGCCTGTCTAAATCAACTTACCTTAGTCGTATTTTACGACACCTCGATGAGAAATGAGTGTGGTCTATTCTACTCAGCCGAATGCCACACGGCGGATTGACTTACCTTAGTCGCCTCTTACGACACCTAGGTAAGAAATGAGTGTGGTCTATTCTACTCAGCTGGATACCACACGCTTTTTATATTTTAATGCCTGTCAAATTAATTGAAGGGATAAAATAAATATGATATTATAATTAATATTAGTACCTGGTTGACCGAGCCTTGCTCGGTGATTTTTTACAAAAATAAGAAATTTCAAAAAGAAAAGAAAGAAAAATAAAAGGGTAGGTGGGGTTCGATCTTAGGTATTTTCATTTCTCGCGACCACCCGTTCCCCGAATAAATACGCTGACTTGACATTTAATGGCAAAAATTCAATTCAACATAAAATTTAGTATTTCTTTTTTTTTTTAAATAATACGATTTAGATCGATTTTTCTCTCAAAACCCCCTACATGTTGAATTTCAGGAAAATCGTTGGAGCCGTTTACGAGATTCCGAAAATATATATATACATAAATTCAAATTCAAATTCAAAATATTCTTTATTCAAATAAACTTGTAAACAAGTGCTTTTGAATCGTCAACTCTACTGGTGGTTCGGAAAGCTGTTCCTACCGAGAAGAGCCAGCAAGAAACTCGGCGGTTGCTCTTTTAAAAATATAATTCTTAATACTATTTACATTAATGTCTTTACTGTCTTGTACAGGTTCAAAGAGAGCTATATCCACACATTCTTATCTTCTAAATAATCTTCAAGAGTATAGTAGGCTTTCTGTATCAGCCTCTTTTTAACAGTGTTTTTAAACTGCTGTAATGGATGCGGAATTTTATTATAGAATCTTATACCAAAACCCACAAACGAATTACGTACTTTTGCAAGGCGCACAGCAGGAGCCGCAAGCTTATGTCGGTTCCTGCTTTGTCTATTGTATACATCACCTATCGTTTTATAATTCTTTATATTTTTATGTACATACAAGATTAACTCATTAAAATATTAAAGATATAAAATAAGATTAAATAAAAATAAAAGGTATCTCGCCGCTCGATACAGTTTTATCCGATATGGACTCCGCATCAACGCTATGCTGAAATATACATAGCTACAATGAAATTGTATTGATTCCTTGCGCTGCGCCGCGCCAGTGAGAGATGTACGGAGTTATTATAAAATGCTGCAAATATATGACTGGATGAATGAATGAATTTGTAGACTGCCCTTATCCCTCTCTAAGTAGCATCGACACAACAAAGCTGTCACATGGTTTGGCTACGTATTTTACGTCCGCCTGCCTGGCGTCAACTTACCTTAGTCGTATTTTGCGAAACCTCGGTAACAAAGAGTAGTCTACTCAACCGGATACCATGCGGCGGGTCAACTTAACTCAGTCAGGCGACTTTACGACTTTACGACACCTCAGTAAGAAATGAGTGTGGGCTATTCTTCTGACTGGCTCGTTGGAGCAGTGGGTAGTGACCCTGCCTTCAGCTCCGCGGGTCGCGGGTTCGATTCCCGCCGAGGGCCAACATTTTCTATAAATATATTTCTACAAATATAATTTGTTGGTCTTTGAGTCTGGGTGTATATTTGTATTTAACAATTATATGTATGTATTTAAGTATGTATTTAACAATTATATACCTATGTATTCACCAGTTGTCTGTCTACCATAACACAAGTATTTAGTTACTTACATTGGGGACGGACGACCGTGTGTGTAAGTGTCCCATATATTTATTTATTTATTTATTATTTATTTATTCTACTCAGCGGATACAACACGGTTTTAATTGCGTCAATTTCAAAATAATGATGTAAATCTTATGATATGTAATTATGCATATCATACTCTTGAAATACTATGATCAAGAAAATAGGAATTCTTTATGAATAGGTGACAATATAATACTAGTCACCTGGTCGTCATTAACAACAGTTGTGCCTACGTGAAGTATTTCAAGTGTGTTATATGACGCATTAAATGACAACAACTAATAGTATGTTTCCACTTTCCAAATTATTAATGCTGTTAAAGTTATTATACTAAAGCAGGGATGTGACATGGAGTAGAAAAAAATCGAGAAATAAATAATCGATTTTTTTCCCATTAAAATAAATCGATTATAAAAAATCTAAAAAACAAGAAACAGAGTAAAAAAAAGGGATACCTAAAATAATCGATTTTTGATGAATAAAAAAATCGATTATTAAAAATCAATTATTTTGAAAAAATAATCGATTATTTTTTTCACATTGCTACCTAATAGCTTTGAACCGGATACAGGAGATACCGGAGAGAGCAAACGAGCACAGTAGCTTTTTTTGATCACCCCTGGTCACCCGGTATACACCGATATATAATCTGCCAAATTTCAACAATATTGGTCCATTACGTTACCGACAGACAGCCAAACTTTCGCAGTTAAAGTTTTAGTAGAGATTATGAAATGACAAAAAAATATTAAGAATTATGGTGCAATACAAGTATATTTTACATACATTTCGCCCTACCCGAAGAATAAAGTAACATGTCCCATGTATGAACATAGGCAATATGACTCTTTGTATGGGACAATTTGTGTTATGTGAAAGAATGTACAAAATAAATTTAATTATTGAACATAAATACCGTATGTTTATACCATTGCATAGCAAAAATTCTTCATACTAAACAATTGAATTATAATTTGGCACAGATTCCGAAAGCCCTGATTTTATTATTACATTCAAAGCACTTATAAACTGGGAAGAACTGTTGCTTAACCGGATTAGGGTCAATTTAATTATAACGCCTCTGTAAAGAAGCCTTACCGGGAGCATTGAGAAGTACTTAACATATATTGAAGGATAAAAGAGATTTTATATTATTACGTTAAGCCGTGGTTTAAACATTTAAATAAAGACACGAGAATTATTAGTTCCTTTTTCAAATAATTGATTGAATAAGTGATCGATTTCTAAAAGTAATGATATTATTTTCCTATAATCCGCGATAAAAATTAAAAAATATATTTTTATTACTTTGTAGTAACTTTTTTGTTACCAGTGTAGTTTAACCGCTATGTTTATATAATAACAAAAATCTTTTTTTTTACATAAAACTCATAAATTTATGGCACAAAAGAGATCAAATAAATGGCTTCACTAATTTTGGCAACATTACTTTTTTACTTCACTAAATTTGGGACAACATGTTATAAACATGTTGTCCCAAACACATCATTTGGCTATGTATTTTACAACCGGCCTTGTGCATGACGTCAACTTACCTTAGTCGTATTTTCGACACCTCGGTAAGAAATGAGGGTAGTCTATTCCATTCAGCCAGATACCACAAGGCAGGGCG
This sequence comes from Morpho helenor, assembly GCA_029227775.1. NCBI lineage: Eukaryota > Metazoa > Arthropoda > Insecta > Lepidoptera > Nymphalidae > Morpho > Morpho helenor. The sequence continues at coordinate 10,188,142 of JARGCU010000037.1, read as the reverse complement.
ACTTACCTTAGTCGCCTTTTACGACACCTCTGTAAGAAATGAGGGTGGTCTATTCTACCCAGTCGAATACCACACGGCATTTTACTCTGAAGAAAAATATATTGATATAACCCCTATAAGACCTAAAATACAAATAAATTTAGCTTTTACACAACTATACACTGTCCATTATATTAACCATCTTTTGACAGATTGACGATAGTGATGTCCTAAAGATTCTCGTATGCGATACCATTCCGATTATAGTACCTACTATCATTAATCGAATTACGTACCTAAGTAATTCGATTAATGATAACCTACGTAAACTAGATTACTACTTGAGAAAAGAAATTCCAACTTTGAGAAAACTTATTGTTTCTTTGAAAAGAAGTGGTCTATTTCATGGTGAAAAATCTTCTTTGGTCAAAGTTTTGAACACAATTGGCTTTTCATATAAAAAGTTAAATAAAAGAAAATTATTAATGGAACGCACAGATATAGCTATAGCACGTTGTGATTTTTTAAGAGAGGCAAAGAAAATACAAGATTGGGCAAATATTGTTTTCACGGATGAAACATGGCTCAACGCTAACCACACACTATCTCGTTTCTGGACTGATGATACTGCTGATTCCACTTCCTCAGTACCAATGGGAAAAGGTGAGCGCCTAATCATTTGCCATGCAGGTACAGCAAAAGGATTTGTACAAGACGCACTGTTGGCATTTAAATCGAAGAAATCAAATGACTACCACGAAGAGATGAATGCTAATGTGTATGAAGAGTGGTTCAAAAAAATGCTCATTTCATTGGAAGAACCATCAATAATTTTTATTGATAATGCGCCCTACCACTCCCGTCAAATTGACAAAATGCCAACACAGGCTAATAAAAAGCATGAAATAATTAATTGGCTTCGGGACAATGGAGAAAATGTGGACGACTCAATGTTAAAAGTTGAATTAATAAAAATATTAAAAACCAAAAAGAGAGCAAAACGCTATGTAATCAATGAAATGGCAGCAGAATATGGCCATACTGTTCTTCGGATTCCTCCATACCACTGCCAGTACAACGCAATAGAACTTATATGGACACAAGTAAAAGGGCATGCTGCGAGATGCAATACAAGCCCCCCATTCACAGCGAATAAAATGTTGCAATTGCTAAAAAATGCTTGCACCCACGTAACGGCCGAGAACTGGGCAAGTGTGGTGGAAAGAACTAAAAGAGTAATATTCTCTGATTGGGAACGTGATATTGCGTTTGATAATATATTATCTACACAAGAGCTAATAATAACTGCTACTGAAGACTTCTCATCGGAGGAGTCTAGTGTTGATTATCATTCCGACGACTCGTGCTAATAAAATAAATTAAAATATCCTGATTGTTTTATTTGTATTCATGTATTAACTAAGAAGAAAGTAAAACTTTATATAATGTTATTAAATGTCTTTTAATACTCGTAACATCGATTTCTACCGATTATTTTTAATCTGTGGCATAATCGTAGTAACCATTATGTGTGACATCACTAAGTGGGCGGTACCCATCCATAAAGTACAAATATTATTTGTATGATATTTGTACGTAAGCAATACAAAACTTAATGAGCGTGAGCTGTCAAAAGACTGATAATATGATGGACGCAGTATAAGTAAACAACAATAAAACAACTTCAAAACGAGTTTAAAAATTATAAAAATATCGGTCTCCTATGGAGGACAATCGTATATGCGATCGATATCGCACATAGATTATACCACTAACCACTTATAATAGGCATAGGTCTGTTACAATAGCCTTGTCACATAAGTTTTGCATCCATACTAATATAACCGCTAAAGACTATCTGTTTTTTTAATTTTTCACGGCAAATCCCCCGGACCAATATTAACGAAATATAGCAAAACTTAAACGATTAGGTGCACTCAAGCAAATTGAATTAAACCTATTATATAAATGGCAAATATATTAATGTTCAGATGTGCCTGGAAAGGCTACATACAGTTCATCATAGAGGTAAGGTAAATAGATTGAGTAAAAAAGTATCCCATTCTCAAATTAGACGAAACAATTCGTATTTATAAAATTACGTTGAATGCGGTTTGGTGGTTTCAGAGATTAGCGTAAAGGAACGGAATAACACGGAATCTTTTAGTATAACTACTAAACTTCGCTACAAAAATCTTGTTGTTTTCAATGTTATCGTGGAAATTTTTTACCTTATCAATTAGGTAAAGTTATAGCATACCCATACAAAGTGAAGCTCTGACTCACAGCAAGTTTATATTACGGCAGATCGATATCGGGTGTCTTTCAATTTCGCACAACTAAATTTTCCATAAATATTTTTATGATAAAAACATATCTGATACATTTTTACTAAGATATATTTTAGCTACTTAATATCTAAGATTGATAACTCATTCCCATATGATTTTGTCATTATTTTGATCTAAATAAAAATAATTACTTTACTACTACATACTTCTTGACCTTTATTTAATTCTTGACATAATTACCTAAACGTCTTACAGGAGTGTAGATTTAAACGTCATGCGCTGAGTTTCTTCAAGCTTGATTAGTGATTAAAATCTATTATGGCAAGGAAATATAGAACAAAAATTTATTTAAGTAAAGTGCTTATTATTGAAAAAATAATAAGCAGATTAAAATTACCAGAAATTTTGGTTAATATCTTTTCTTAATTTAAAAATTCAAATACAACAATACACTTCCTTTTATCACAAACGCTTCGTGCACCCTTTTCAATGTGGTGAGCCCTTCCCTTCCTTTACCTACAAAGCGATACTAGAAAGTTCTCGAACGTTACCCAACCCACGCACGCGGTATGCGCTGTATGCCAGTATGGCACATTACTGATATGAGCCTAATGTAACATATAGTACAAGAAAATCTTACAGTATGATTAAATATGAACAAATACTGCTTTTAATACATTATTTATTGATTTTAGACAGATTTCCCGAAAGATACGATAAGAATACCATTAAAAGAATTATTTACTAAAGTAGTTAAACCGTCCACTTAAAGAATGTATAGAAAACTAAACTTATATTTAAAAATGAAATACTTGAATGAGTTCAAATTAATATAATTTTAAATATTGAGTGATTTATGTTTCAAGTAGTGCTTAAGTAAAAGCATAATATAGCGAAGCATCTTAGTTTGTATTCCACAAAGAAAGGCTTGAATGTTCCGTAGTCAATAAAGATCGATACAGTAACTATTTATATAGCAGTCCGCTGCCTTTCGATTTGAATGTGCTTTATTTGTACAATGAACTTAAGTTTCAAATCGCTAGATTTGCCATATAATTAACACATTTCTAAATCCTTATCCTAGTATGATTATTAATTGCACTAAAACAATTTCTTCGCCGTATAAATATAGCTGCTTCTAAGCACTTCGTAACTCCCATTATTTTTTTTGTCACGAGTATTATGAATTCACGTTGATAATGGTAAGCATGTTATGTTAATAATATATTTTTTCTTCATAAGCCTGACATATACGAAAACTTGGTAAATGTTGGCTTTTAGGTATGTTTGTGAATATTTTTTATGCATAAAACATGCATTACTATATTAGATTACTAGTGGCCCGCTCCGGCTTCGCACGGGTATAAAATATATAGCCTATGTCACTCAGTAAAAAAAATGATTAAAATCTATCCAGTAGTTTTGTTTCATTCATTACTGCCCGTGGCCCACACGCGTCAAATTTGGAATAAAACTATTCCCCTGGGGTGCCAAAGTGGTCGGCCTCCTCGTGGCGCACCCTGGGCAAGCTTAGTCTTGGCGAACGGACCACTTTGGGGTGGCCAATCCAGTTGTCCCTCTGATTAGCAGAGGGCAATCTGGCCGAGGACTCCGGGGGGGTTGGGGTGTTGTCCCTAATGAGCGACGGGTCCGGTTTGGCTTACTCTAAGTCTGCCTGGACATGGTTCGGCCACCGTCGGCGAAACCCGGAAACCCAGCAATGGGAACGGGGACCTTCGGGTTGCGAGGAAGAAAACCTCTATAAAAAATTACCCGGTGGGGGCGGAAACGCCCACCAAGGTGTTGGGACCCTATTTGGGGCGCGGTCTCTCCCTGTCGATCGTGACATAACAAAACACGGTGGGCAGGGAGCGATCGTGGGCAGCGATGGCCTCCCTTAGCTCTGCGGAGGGGGGCGGAGGCAGGCAGTGGAGCGGTTCCACGAACTGTTGTTCTGGGTCCAATCTGCTGCTGGTGAGTCCAGGTGTTAGTGACTCGCCCAAGCCCATCGTCTGCTGCCCTAACTGGGGACCTTCGGGTGTTTCGAACGGGGTATATCGAACGCCTGGCTTACAGGTCCCCGAAGCGGTCGGTGCATCTGATGCTCCCGATGCACCGGTTAGCGGAGGGGGGCTTCTCTTCCGAGGGGCCCCTACTCGGAGAAGGTGTTTGTTCTCTGGGATCAGAGCTGTCGGCGGGATGGGGGCAATATGTACAATGATACCCTGTCCTTGCCATCGGCACCGTGGTGGAGCACACAGGTCGTTTTAGTCGGTGCGAGTCCGACATAACCGCCGCCTGTCCCCGTCGGACGGCGGTACCCATGAGTTTTTTTTTTAATAAAAAAAAAACAATTCCCCTTTCCCTATACCATGAAGATTCCCTGCTATCTTTGGAATATCTAAATTTATATACTACATTTTTACTTATTTACTTTTACATTTTCCCTAAGTATTTTATTTTTACAATTATTTACAGAATGTCTTTATATACAACATTCACAGCTTTCTTGTCATAAAGAAAGAATCTTCATTACACAATACAAACATGTTTTCTTTAGAGGTTACTCTTGATAAAGCGACATATAGTTCGCCATGTGAAAAAAAACCCGTCCAATCGCAGCTAAATTCGAAGTGCTATAAGACAAATCGCGCAATCGCTATACCCTGCATTTTAAATCTTCGTATGTTAAATGTTCATTTAAATTACAAATGAAGAAGAAAATGTCAATAAAATGCTATTGTGGGTTATCCATAAAAGATAGACATAATATGTATACCATCGCGGAGTTTTCTGTAGACCTTTTCAAGGTGTACGAAAACTTAGTACATTATTTTGACAAATATTGTAGGGTTCAGCCTGCGTTTGCAATGTAAACGGAAAAAAATGTAATTATTTACGACATCACATTGGAAACCTCAAAAATGATAGTATTTCTTTCTTCCATATTGAATATTTATAATATGTTAGATTATACATATAAACCTTTCTCTTCAATCACTCTATCTATTAAAAAACCGCATCAAAATCTGTTGCATAGTTTTAAAGATTTAAGCATACAAAGGGATATACGGACATAGGGACAGACAGAGATACTATGTAGTAACGTTTAGCTATTATAACTAACGACGATATTTCTCCTTTATTCTTATGCAATAATAAAAATCAATTTTCCCAAAGTCAACTCATTTACTCTTTCTCAAAAACTACTCAATGACACATATGACAGCCGCAATGCTTTTTCATATTAATGACCAACTCTGAAGGAGGTTGTATTAAAAACATGTTGTAACAGTCGACCATCCTGACAACATCTGCGACCCCGCAAATCTCATAAGCTGACTTCTGGGAATGATTCTACCACTGATTCGGAATGCTGATTGTACTGAGAAGAATCGGCCAGAAACTCAATACTTGCTCTTTTAATCTGTAAAAGAAAACCGCACATGCCATGACATGACAGGACTACGCTCACGCTTTACGCTCAACTCTTTAAGCTCACGCTTTATGCTCAACTCTTTAAGCTCAACTCCTTAGGCTTTTCGCACCATAAGCATTTCGCACCTAAAGCTCACCCTCAACCACTGTCATGGCATTACACAGCTCAATAAGTGGCAACCAACTCAGCAGATACACACGTAAACAGACTCGCAAATGATAACGCTCAAAGAACAATCACCACATCTAGGCAGAGTCTAGCTGACAGTCGTTGCAGATGGCCACAGTCTAGAAAACAATCGTTACAACTGGAACAAATCCAAAGAACAATCGTCATTCTAGCTGACAGTTCTATCGAAAAATAGTCACGGGCGCGTCTATGGCTTCACATAGCACATCGTCACGTTGATCTTACAGAGTTAATAAACCAAATACCAATTACCATCTCTCCAATAAAAACTCCATTTTTTATTCCATAGCGTCGCATATCGCAACTATCTCTCAAATTATACGAAATTCGCAGTCTCCGTGTTGTCTCAAGATATTGATCGTCATTTGTCTTTTCTTTAAACTCTTTAAATTTCCAGATATTCCTTTTGTCCGCTCTATTTGTGAGTTTAGGTTACATCCCCTTCTGAATATAATAAACGACGATATTTCTACTTTATACTTATTATATTATTATATTTATTCAATAAATAAAAACATTTCCCCAGAACAAACTAAATTAAAGACAAAATTACGTTTAGCTGTCATTTATGTTTTGTTATTCCACTGAAATTTGCGTTTTATTATTTGACTGTCATAGTCGTTTTTGTTATACCACGTTTTATAGCGACTTGACGGGATAAAATAAATGCTGTCGAACGGGATAAAAAGTATCCTATGTCCGTCTCCTGGTTTTAAGCAACCTCTCCACCAATTTTCAGCCGAATTGGTTCATCCGTTCTTGAGTTATAAATAGTGTAACTTAGACCAACTTTCTTTTATATATATAGATAATATCAGTGAGGAATGAAAGAAAACAAAATGAATAGGGTAAGTAGTATATTTTAAAGTCATCAGATTTGACATTATACATTACGATTTCATGCATTAATTATAAATAAAATAAAAATTTTGCTCAATTGCGGTACAACCCAAATTTTTTCAAGGAAACCAGATAGGTAGGTACAACTGTAGTTATTAATTATTATATTAAAAGCAGACGTCGTAATGCTTAAAGTGCTTTCAGTAAATCTAGATGATTTACTTAAGTTATTGGTATCCAATGAAATTCGCAAACTGTAGCTAAAATAGGAATATGGCAGTTCGATATTTTTCCAAAGGAACTTACATTACAAAATAATACACATGCATTTGCCGCAAATTTACTTTCTAGATTTAAAATACAATCACTATATGTCACTAGAATTCAGTTATACTGAAAAATACCTTTCCTAACTTAATAAAGCTGGTCCATTTATTTTGTAAATATTAACACACATAAAATACATAGTAGAGTAAAGCAGGTACATCTAAATATTATATCATACATAAGTTATACAATATTTAATACTTCTTGATTTTGTAGTTTTAATGAAAATTAGGTCTACTAATATTATAAATTAATTTTGAAGTAGTTCTCGCGTATTTTATTTCAGGCGGTCATTAAGTAGCTATCAAATTAACTCAATTTATTTAAGGTACTTCTTCCATTTAAAAATAAATAACATTGTAACATACATGTAACAAATCACAGATCGATCGCGAACTGCCGTAACAACTATATCGCCGGAATAAAGCATTTGATTATAATAAACTCCAGCGCCCTAACTAATAAACCCTTAAATTATTCGCAGTCTTAAACATTCAACATACAGTTCATATACAACCTCTTTTTACAACCATTACCACAAACAAAACATGCTACCGTTAGAAGCGAACCAAATGAATGATTAAAACTATTTTAATACATTAGTGTTCCGTCGATTAACACACTGAGGAGCTACTCAACTGGTGTTTTCTGTCGCGTACATATCACAAATGGTGTGTCTTCTAGGGCGCCGGAGCTGGTCGCAGTCTCGCTGGCCACAGTCCCGCGTGTCACAGATAGGGCATGCAGGCGCCGCAGCGCGAATGTCGCTCGGGGGAGCCGGCGCGCGCCCTGCACACAAGCACGCCCGGTTAACTCACGAACTTCTCTCGTTGTTTCGAGAATCCGAGCGACTAAACGCTCGCCGTAATTTCTCCACCAACCTGCTGTGAAACTTTTCCGAATCCTTCGTTACATTTGGCGGACTAGCCGAGCCCTTTTGGTTTTCGTATACTCGTAACGACACCCGGGATGGAGGTGCCCTGCAGTATGATAGAGAACGCATGGCGGGAGCACTTCTGTGTGGGCTGAGTGCAGCGGTCGAGCGAGGGGACAGCGCGGGGCCCTCCGATCGAGACTCTGATACTTTCCGTACCCGACCGCCAATTACAGCTTTGTCTGCAGATTCTGAGGTCCGTCGCGATCGCTGCGAATTGTAGATGTCCCAATCGTTCTTCACTACTGGCATCATGAACGCCATCTCGGCGGCGGTGACGGTGACTCTTGAGGTTTAACGTTTTTGATGAAAAGTAGTTGGCACCGCTAAAATCGTAGCACTGGCTTAATCGCTGAAATTGTTTGCGGGTCGATAGTCGTATATAGCAAAGTTTGTATTGTAGTTAATAATTATGATTATATATCAAAAATCTTGCATTTATTTGCTTAAGTTCTTAATTTATATATAAGTATAAACGTTACTAGGAAGTAAACACAAGCTTTCACTTCAATGTCACTCGCGTTAAAACTGTAAGAGTCGGATGTTGTCCTTAAGACGAATTGCAGCGGAATGAAGTGTTCGTGAAAACACACCCTGAATATAAGGAAAACAGTGGCGCTACTGTCATTGCGGATAATATAGTAAACTTAGACAATATATATTTTATGAAATAAAAATTCTAATACTTACATATCTTTACCTGAAAGTTATAATAAAATATTATAAGGTACATATATTATTCTGTTTAAATATTGGTATAACTATAAATTAAATATCATATAAATTACTTCTACTCAATAATAGATGGCATATTGTTGCTACTCGTCAGTAGATGGTGCGCAAATGCATTATAATGTCATGTATTTTGCGTAATTATAAAAACTGTGATTGTTATTAATAAAAAATAGCCTTTAGATATTTCTTTTATTTAATTAATGAATAACTGTTATACTTTTTCATATTATATTATTCATACGATCATACGATATTACTCATCTGATCTGAACTGAAAAAAAACAGTGCCATCTAGTTAATGACCTTGTAGTTGTTACAAGTAAAGAAAAAATCAACTAATATGCTTCCTTTAGTTGTAAAATATCCAAAAAGGCATTATTTGACTGCTAATCTAAATATTACAGATAAGTTACTATCAATAGTGATAACTATTTCAGTAGTTCCACGTTCTAGATACCACTCATTTCTATATTTAATCCAAACATTGAAATAAGTCAATTCTAAATCAGTTCGATATCTATATACAGTAAAGAAAACATCGCGAGTAAACTTTCATATCCGAAAGAATTATTACTATAGTAAATGTTAGGTACCTACCAATCATATTTTAACGAGTTTAGGCACAAATATTTCCCAAGCATGTAATAATATCAAACCGCTTCTATACTAAGCTAAAATAGATTCTTAAGATATTATCAACATAGAAACCTTAGAAATTTGAACTTTAAGTACATTCATATAGAATAAATATAGAATTCTATATAATAAAAATATAGAATAGTTTATATATTCAATACCGATTAATGGAACTTTTTATATTAAAAAAACCGCACACAATTGCAAGAACGACATACATAATAACATTATAACCCCATAATTATTATGGGGTTATAATGTTATGAGAGTCTACCATAGAAGTTAGAACTCGAACATCGATTAGTAAAATACATATAAAGAAATACATACCTATTTATTATCTCTGTTTGATTCTTTATTTCGATTACAAATGTAGCTCTTTTTCTATATCAATTAGGAACTACGGAAAATAACAATCTATGACACATTATGTATTACTTTAATTCACATTTCAACCAATTTGTCAACTGATGGATTTTAAATGCACTGAGAGCGACCAACGACTACGCGTGTCATTCTGTTATACTAAACTTGACTTTAATCATTTGTATAATAGGAAATTGAGGGTAAGTTTTTTAAATTTTAATTCTTATTAAATAAATAAATTCGAATAAAATTATTGAAAATGTTCGCATGGGTAATGGCTTGCAAAGCTTGGGCGAATAGGAAGAAACAAATTTAATATAATATAATGTTAATAATAAATATATGGGACACACACACGGTCATCTGTCCCCAAAGTAAGTAATTTAATACGTGTGTTATGGGTGACAGACAACTTATGAATATATACTTAAATAATTTTTAAATACACACTTAAGTACAAATATACACCTAGACTCGAAGAACAACAAATCGAATTACACAAAATGTTGGCCCTCGGCGGGAATCGAACCCGCGAACCAAGCGACCCATATTTGACACAAGTATGAGTTTTAGTCAAATTGCCGTGTGGTATCCGGCTGAGTAGAATAGACCACCCTCATTTCTTACCGAGGTGTCGTAAAAGGTGACAGTGGTAAGTTGACCCATCGTTTGGTATACGGCTGAGTAGAATAGACCACTCTTATTTCTTACCGAGGTGTTGTAAAAGGCGACTAAGGTAAGTTGTCAAGCAGGCGGCTGGTCGTAAAATAGGTAGCCAAATTATTTAACAACATGTTTTAAACATGTTTTGCCGACGTAAAGAGGGATAAAGGCACGACAATGATGATGTTTTCATCATAGAGCTATTAATCTAATACTAGAGAATTAAATATGAATGAATGAAACTATAAATACTATAAAATGTATAAAATTAGTTTTGAGGAAATAATTGAGGAAAAAGGTAAAAAAATAAGAAAGTAATATTAAAATTTTTATATTTATTACTCCCATAAGATCATAATTTCTACGAATACAAAAAACTTAACCGATTCTTACAATGAATTCAATAATTCATAAAATGATAAGTAATATAAAAACAATTAAGCGTTGACGACAAAAATTATATTCCAATAATAATAATATTGCAATTTCAAATGCTCAAATCAACAAAGCAATATGCAATATCGAAGTTGCAATTTGCAATATATTAACCAATGTTGCAATATGCAATATACTAATAATGTTGCAATTATAATATATTATCTATTATTTTATTTATTAATAGATTTATGCTCGTATTGTACATTAACGATATAAAAAAACAGACGTGATTTTATAACAAAATGGTAAATAGTTTTGTTCTATATCACATTAATTTTTTTTAGCCGTGTTTGAGTAGACCACCTCATTTCTTACTGAGGTATCGTAAAGTTAAGTTTTTGTTGACCCGCCGTGTGGTATCCGGTCGAGTAGAATATACCAATTCTTACCGATTTGTCGTAAAATACGACTATGGTAAGTTAAAGTCGGGCAGGTGGCCGGTCTTAAAATACCATAGCCAAATAATGTGACGACGTTTTTAACATGCAGACCCCTCTTAAAGTGGGATAAGGGCAGGAGGATGATTACCATAAAATATAATATTATAGCATAAATTCTGTTCGAATTATTCAAAACTTGTCCTTTACTAATCATCCTTTGTTTAAACACTATGAGTTAGAACTAGTTTTTTAATTAACCTACTCCTGACCCCACTTAGAGTGGGATAAGGGTAAGAGGATGATGATTAATTAATTTTGTTTGTTGAGATTTTAACCCAATTCAATTTTCTTTGTCATGGAAGTTAAGTGAGAGTTTCTTATCATTAGTGACAAGTCATAGCAATGAACAATAATGTTAACAATAAACAAATATAAAGCATGTAAATATTTAGGTGGGTACAATATCACAATCTTCAACATTAGTTAAATATTATATTTTCAATGGCACCGATAAAAAATAATATTAATATAACAAATTTTACTTAACAATGTATTACCAGATCAAATAATCCTTAATTTAATATGAACAATTACAACTTCTATACTATGTAAAATACATTTTATGCTATTTATCCTACTATGCTACTAATATTATTAATGCGAAAGTTTGTGAGTATGGATGTATGTTTGTTACTCTTTCACGGCGAAACCGCTGAACCCATATCTATGAAATTTGGTATAGTCCTAGCGTGTAAGTAATTTAAGATAGATATAACTTGTACATTTTTTGTTGTAAATAAACTATAAGTTGTCTATGAAAAAAAAATTAAAAAAAAAAACAAAAAATATGAAATTTGGCACAATTATTTCTAACACACCGGAATAACATGTAGGCTATAGAAATCTTGTTAATTCTACAGGACTAGGATGACATTCAAAAGCGCCATCTATTATCGTCTTATTACGAGACAACAGTTCACGCGAACGTAGTCGCGGGTAAAAGCTAGTGATTAATAAATACACGGTGTACTCGCGACTCGTACTTCGAGTCAACATAAATAGTACTATTCCTGTCCCCAAAAAACGGAAATTTATGTGGACCTACTAAAACTGAAAAGGTAACAGACAGACAAATTTCCACACTTACAATATTAGTAAGAAAGTGCTCATTCAAACAAAGATCTCACCTTTAACAATAAAATTATAAAATCTTAATAGTAGGGTTTGCAATTACCAAGCGCTTAATTGAAGGGTCTATAAATCTTTTAAAAATCTCCTCAATTAATCTTAATTAAGGAGATTTTTTATCAATTAATCTTTTTCTAATATATCTTTTTTTAATAGATAGAGTGATTCAAAAGGAAGGTTTGTACGTATAATAACATTCAATACGAAGTAGAGAAATACTGTAATTTTTGAGGTTTCTGTAAATAATTACATTTTTTTCCGCTTACATTGCAAACGCAGGCTAAACCCTACGAGATTTATCAAAATGATGTACTAAGTATTTGTACACCTTAAAAAGGTCTACAGAAAAGTCCGCGATGGTATATGTCTATCTCTTATGGATAGCCCACAATAGCAGTTTTTTTCATTTACTTTTTACGAAAAATGATGCCTTATGTTCAAAGCAATTTTTATACAATACAGCATTAATCCTTATCCAATTAGGTACCTTAAATAAATTGTTGATTTAATATAGATCAATATTGCCGTTTACAGCATGTAATTTAAGTGAACATTTTCGGAGATATTACAGATTTAAAATCCCGCGAGGAGGCCGCGCTTCGACCTATAAGCACTTCGAATTTAGCAGCGACCGGAGGCGCAACTAAATGTCCTTCTTTCAAGTTTATATTGTCTAATGATAAGAAAGCTATGAATGTTGTATGTAAAGACATTGTCTAATCAATTGTAAAAATAAATAATATCACTACATAGTATAAAACAAAGTCGCATTCTCTGTCTGTCCCTATGTCCGTATATCCCTATGTATGCTACAATCTTTAAAACTATGCAACAGATTTTGATGCGGTTTTTTTTTAATAGATAAAGTGATTCCAGAGGAAGGTTTGTACGTATAATAACATTCAATACGGAGTAGAGAAATACTGTAATTTTTGAGGTTTCTGTAAATAATTACATTTTTATCCGCTTACATTGCAAACGCAGACTAAACCCTACGAGATTTATCAAAATAATGTACTAAATATTTGTACACCTTGAAAAGGTCTACAGAAAAGTCCGAGATGGTATATGTCTATCTCTTATGGATAACCCACTATAGCATTTTTTGTCATTTACTTTTACGAAAAATAATGCCTTAATTTTGAAGCAATTTTTATACAACACAGCATTAATCCTTATCCAATTAAGTACCTTAAATAAATTGTTGATTTAATATAGATCAATATGGCCGTTTACAGCATGTAATTTACGTGAACATTTTCGGAGATATTACAGATTCAAAATGCCGTGAGGACGCCGCGCTTCGCCCTATAACACTTCGACTTTAGCAGCGATTTCGCTCTTTCAAGAGTTTGTTTAAAGACCTTCTGTAATTAATTGTAAAAATAAAATACATAGGGAAAATGTAAAAGTAAATAAGTAAAAATGTACTATACGAATTTAGATATTCCAAAGATAGCAGGAAATCTTCCTGGTATAGGGAAAGGAAATTGTTTTTCTCCAAATTTAACGCTTGCGGGCCACGGGCAATAATGAATAAATCAAAACTACTGGATCGATTTTAATCATTTTTTTTACAGTGACTGACATGGGATATATATTTTATACCCGTGCGAAGCAGGGGCATGCCGCTAGTTAGTAAATAATTATCATTATTGTTAAGATTAATTAATTAATTCTATGACATAATACCTAATTTATTGCAATAGTATTTTACTCCCTCAAAAGTAGTATGTTTATTCTATGACATATTATTATGATACCCAATTTATTGCTTCAGTATTTTGACACATCAAGATTGAACCGAAAAGCCAAACAGAAAACAAGGCGTGACACAATTATGCAAACGTCTATGACTCAAGAATAAATAAATTTCGTGATATATTATATGATAATATATCAACAATAAATTCGGTATTTTATGCCCAATTCACATTATTCCAGTCCAGCGCTGGAATGCTACTGGAATAATGTGAACCTGCACTGGAATGTACCATGCTAGTGGTCAATCCAGTCCATTCGACTGGATTGGCGTTCTATTTTTCATTTCAGCTCGCCCATTCCAGTGCCACTGGAATAGTGTGAACGGCCAATCCAGTTGAATCCAGTGCTTGACTACCACGCTAAACGGTGAACACGTATTGTTTTATTTGTGCAATTCTATTGGTACAGATGCGACAGCTTTTAATGACGGAATAATGTAATAATGAGTCAATCCAGTCCAGTGCTGGACTGGATTGACTCGCTGGATTATTGGACTGGAATAATGTGAGTGCATTAATCCTAAACTATTGGCACAATATATTGGGCATAACCGAATTATTTAAATCAGTCATATAATCTGCAACTACAAAAATCGCACCAACTTTAACAATACATAAACTAATAATGAAAACATTGTAAATGTACCTTATTCATTATTTTTCCAATAATTACAGATTAATAATTTGGTATTGGCCTATGACTTCCTTAAACATTTGTTTAGAAAAATTGCCACTTTTTGATGTACAAAGGTTCGCCTACTCTGATCTAGAATGTCTAGAAATCCCATACGAAGGCTTGTCGTCATTAAACAGTGGTTATGAGTCTGCCGCACTCTCACGTAGACTGCAGACTCACATTAGTCTCTTCCTTAGACCTTTCTGGATCGTAATATCCGTTGAGGTTCACCATAGTCAGTAGCTCGACCAAATGCCTCTGATACCCGCATTCCATCAATTTCGTAACAACTTTATGAAGATACTTCGCAAGTTTTTCAAATAAGTGGAATAATTCGTCGAGTTGTATAAAACTTGTGTGTGTGAAAAAGCCTTTTGGTTCTTTCTGTTGCCATTCGCTGTAATAAAGTAAGTAAGTACATTTAGTAGATAATTATTGGTACCAGCATCTTCGCGTCAATGTTCCTTTTATTTATACCTTTGCCATTTATATAATTTTTAATGAGTACCAAAAATTGTGAAATTAGGCCCTATTCTTGCATAGGCACCTCTTTTTCGCACAGCACTAAAAGGGATAAATCAATAAGTAAAAAAACTCACCCAGCTTTTAATACGCGGCTGAATTTCAATATCACAGTGAAAGTATCGTTCAAAATCTTCATGACAGGCGTCGACCTATTATTAAGAAGACATCTAAAGAGAACATTTTTTATATAAACCACGTGACACTCGTACAGGTCGTCGAGCGTTCTGGCCTTCTTCAGATCTTTCTCGAACTCTGTCCAAGACGTTAGTATGCACGTCGTTACGATATAGTTATCCAGTGCCCGTATAAGGGACGCCATGACGTGCCTGTGTATCTGTACTGATATGTACTGGGGTGATTTCAGTAGTTTTCGCGAGTGGTATTTAGATAACTTGGCAGTTAGTTTTAAAGACTGAAAACAAATTTTACAAAAATCTGATAATTTAACAATGGTATATTTTCTATTATTTTTATGTCACACTTGTTAAAAATAAAATCTTTACTATGTAGATAACCATACTAATAATTTAAAGACCTGCGGGGCGAAACGATAATTGAGTTTGTGTAATGCTTGTGTACTGTGATGGTGGTGGAGGTTTGTGCATGTGTTTTTACGAATCCTACATGTATTTGGTACGAAAATTGATAGTCCACTTTACATTTAGCATTATATATATTTTCCATATACTTTATCGCGGATTAAAATATTTTACTTTATCCATACTAATAATCAACTTTCAAGGTTAACCAATATTGGGATATTTAGCACAATAAAATCTTTTATACACTAGGGTAACATATAGGACAAAAAATGACTTTATTCTTTCGGGATCGGGGAAAATTAAAAAAAAATACAATAGTTGTTATATATATTATACTTATATAATTACAGATTTTCACATGTCTCCATAATAAGTCAAAGACTCATCAGTTCGTTAACAGGGTGTAACTCGAGAATGTTTGGTCGGCAATAAAGGAATCAGATTGGGATTAATATAAATATAATAATATACCTCAAAATCTTCACTCAGAACCCAAAATATCCGTCTCATTTTAATCAGAAATTGAAAGACTTTAGCATATCGCAGTAACGCCTCTTGCGACAGTATTATGTTCAAAGGCCATCCCACGGAATATGTGAGTGAAAGACACTGAAGCACGTCAGGCGAACTGTGTTGGAAACTTAGGGGCGATTCTGTGATCGTGAACGATAGGTTCTCCGAAAACTTATGGACATCTGAAATAAACACTACGTCAAAAGAATTTTTTGAAATAACGACTTTAATAGTCGTAATCAATAATCTTATTATTTTTATTCCTTTTCTTACCCGTAAACTTTTAAACAAGGTATACCATAGTCAATTTTCTTTTAGCGTCCAAAATGCATAGAAACAATGTTTAATAATTGATTTTTGATTTTTTTATATTGCATATATCTAGTTTTTAAATTTTTAATAGCTTAACTTACTAATCTCTTTTATTAAAAGTTAGTCTCATAATAGCTGATAATCTTGCAAAATCAGTTTATAACAAATGAAGCTCTAAAATATAAAAGCAATTCAAAAATTATATAAAGAATGTTTTACGTGATATTGACGATCCAAGGGCTTTATCCAAAATATTGTGTAAGGTCGCAAAATTTAACAACTCTTGTGGATTTAACGTTTTCGTTAACTTTGTGAACAGATTATGGCAGATGCTCCTAGAAAACTCCCCGTCCATCAAAAAGAAATAATCCTTCAAACTCCTTAAATGTTCAAACATGTCCAAGTTAACAAGAAAATGGGTAAGAATCGAATTATTCACTACTTCGAGTTGATATGTAAGTGGCAACATTACGGATCTTTGCAAACAAGCTGTCAAAGTCGCTATATTATCACAAGAAGCATTTTTGTCACTTTGAACATCGCAATGCGACGCAAATATATTACTATAAGGTTTTTTCTTAACTTCTTCCATAATGATAGCCGGATGGGTATAAAATGAGTCTCTTTCACTATTTATCTTTTTAGTGAAATAATCTTTTGAGTAATTTTGTAAATGTTTCACACCAAACGGATCAAAAGATTGTAAATTATAAGATCCATCTATTATACTGAATATTGAAGTCCTTTTTTCGGATATTTGAATATCACAAAAATCGACGCTTTTGGACGGTGAATTGTCCATGCTGACTTCATTTTGCACATCACTAATGATCTCTGTTTCAGTTGTTTCATCGTCAACGATTATCGAAAAATTAAACCCGTTAGACGTCAAAAAATCTTTGTTTGATTTCACTTCATTGCTGTCTTCGCTACGTGGTGTAAATATGTCACTCGTCATACCTCCAGCGATGGGCATCTCAGCAGTTGTTGGTGTTTCCAAATCGAGCTATAGAAAAATAAAAAAATATTCTACTTTGGATTGCCTTGTTTATGTAACTGTTCTGTATTTCTGTCTTGTCAAATCTTTTACTATGTGCTTGATTGATGCAAACAGTTGGGTAAAGTTACTAACAATGTAGATAATACTACAGTTAAGGAAAGAAATTACTAAAGTGAAGCTCGGTACATGTGTATTTTTCAACAAACTAGGCTGCATATAAGGTATAATTACAAGAATGTTGTTGAGAAGCATATCGTCAATTCTCAGCCTACTTCTCTGATTATACAAATGAAAAAAGAAACAATTCTTATATTCGTAAGGAAGTTTTTGTATATCTATTTTGGCTAGATAATTTAAACTACGTTTTTTTGTAGTCACTATCCTCTTAGCACTAAGTTAAGCACATAGTCGACGATACCTGATACGAATAGCCGTTGTTTTATTAGTATTGTGAAAACATTTTGGTTAATATTAAAAAAAAAATTAATAAATGTACTCACCCTAGGAAATTCACCTGGGGTTATCACACCTGCGTTGGGGGTCAGGCTTTTTTTGCAAATCATCGTTTCACTGAACGGTTTCAAGTTCAATCTTAAACCAGATTTTTTAGAAGAATCAAATTTCGTTGCGGAATTCAAATCCATTTCATAATCTGATCCTAAAACTCTTTTTCTATTCCTCAGAGCTTCTTCTTGGGCGACGTTCATTGGTTCCTTTAATTCACTTTTTGCAATGGGAAGATTATACTCTACACCTAAAACTTTTTTCTTATTTACCAATGCTTCTCTCTGGGCTTCAGTTCTGGGTTCTGTGACCTTTTGTTTCGTCTCTGGGTTAACTAGACTTAATTCCGCCCCAAGCACTTTTAGCTTATTTTTTTTGGCTTCAACGTAAGGAGAGTTCTCCTCTTCGATATTATTTTCTTCATCAAGCGATGGCAATTTTATGAGAGGATTTTGAATCTGATTATTTTCAGTATCCATATGACCGAACTCATGGTGCATAACTTTTTGTTTATTTTTTAAAGCTTCCTGTGTCCTTTCTAAATATTGAAGATTATCAAAAGCGTTATCTAACATACCGCCAATAACATTGTTTGATGTTTGCATTTGCATCGTTAAATTATTTTCAGTGGGATTAGTAATCACATTTCCTTGTGCATCTATTACAACCGAATTGCATTGTGCATCTATTGCAACCGAATTGCAGAGAGTATCTGAAGCATTTGAAACTCCGAAGTTACTTTTAGCTACGTTACATATAGAGTTAAATACGTCATTCGACATAAGATCTTTTTGTTTATTTGTATATGAAATCGGTTGGTTAAATGAGTTTAGTTCGCATGCATTTAAACATTCACTGCCTTCTATTGCTTCCACAGAAGGCGTGGAATCTGATGTGTGAGTACTATCTTCTACACCCCCGTTATTATTATCGATAGTATCCAGATCGTCTTCTGATTTGAAATCACTCTGAATGGACATGGCCATTATAGATTCGTTGTGCTGATGTTCCAATTCTAACTTTTCCCTTCTCAAATTCCTTTCATCAGTAGATAATGACTGCATTCTACTTTGAGCTAATTGTAAGCGTTTAATTTTCCATTCAGTACGTATCTTACTTTTTTCTACCTCCATATTTAATTTTGAATAATATTCCATGATTTTAGTCCTATACATAAAAACATTAAATTGTCAATAACATAGAACAATTACCAGTTATTAAGTATTATTACACCGAAAACATTTTTAAAACAATACAAAAGTCATTTTACCTTTCATCATTTTTCAATTTTGAATCCACTTCTTCGGTGGCCTTTTCAGCGGCTTCTTCTAATTCAGAAAGTTTTGTTTCACGTTTTTTTATCTTGTTTTTAGCAGCTTTGGCATCAGCCATCGCCGCTTCTAACACCCTCAATGAATGTTGCTTTTCTGCTATTATAAGTTTAGCCAACCGTTTTCGTTCAGCTGTATCAAAAAATATAATCACAAAGAATGTTTATGCAATATAACTGGAATTACTTAAAATCTAATTACCAAAAAAAAAATTCTGAACACACACTTTAACATATTATATAACAACTTTTGTTGTATTTGAACATTTACTTAATGCTCTTAAAGAATATCATTTTTGTTCATCTTTTAAGTTCAGCCTCCAGACATAATGTTTCGTTTCACTCGATACAGATCGCCTGGCAAATGAACTAAAGATAATATATCTAGTGTTGACGAATGTTATTCAAGAAAACTAAGTTGAGCCTATTTAAAAGCTCTCAGATCAACTTATCGGACCAATGAGTATTGTAAATAACAATGTGAGGGCAACAATTGGGAAAATATTTTGAACGGGAATACCTATTACACCCCATTCTTTTTGAAGTTCATAATTACTCATCATTATAGATCAACGAGTTGGAAGGCTGCAATAGCGAAGGTAGGGCGCCCAGAATCTTGGAATATGGAACACCCATTGAAATACTCAGCGTTGCTATTTTCAACTAGAGCTAAAGGTTTCCAGACTTTTTTCTTATAGACTAAAAAATTTAGCTAGTTCCGATAAACCTTCAGTGGAACTGTATTTGTGAACCCGTTTTTAACATAGATGTTAGCTTGACAAAAAATTGACGGGGTTCTATCTCAGTCTAGTTTCCCGTGGATCCCTGGAACTAAGGATCTAAACGGGTAGCACTAAACTCAAAAAAGTTATAGAGAAATATGTTCAAGCTGTACATGACCCTTTAAAATAGAAATCATTTAAGATTTACATTTAATAAAGAAGGTTGCGATAAAAAAAAAGGAAAAACTCAAATCTCACCAACAATCTTTTCCATAGTCTCAGCTTGTTTTAACGAAGCCATTTCCGTAAAAGCTTTCCTGTCAGCCTCCCTTTTGAGAAGGATTTGTTCGAAGGTTACGGATTCGCCACTCACGAACAGACATCTAGTGCGATAGACGTCCAAAAGTTGCTGTTGATGTTCGAGCTCATCGAAACTCGCACAACAATGAACAGATGGATGATCTGATGATATCAATAGAACAAGTGGATCCTGTAATGCGCATTTTGTTTAAAATAGGGCGACTTCATGGCAGATGTTCAATTTAATGTTCAATCATGTAAGCTGATTCGTCTGACTGGTCGATTACAATGTAAGTTTAACTTTCTTTTTCCAAATCTAATTTAATAAATGGTTATTTGTTTAAAGCTTTTTTTTAACTGGCCGTGTTTTTATGTGAAGGTTAAATCTTACAAGTTAAATTTAACCAACTTCCCGGTGTCCCATTGAGCTGAAATTTTACATACTGGTCCAGTTCCGATGACAATGCATGTTTATGATAAGCATGACCTGATGCTGCTGCCAGGATTAACTATAGATGCGAAATACTAGGGAACTCCTCAACGGTTAACAGGTACATACCTAATTATAGACGATAACCCTATTTGACTATAGGACCATGGATTTTTGGAATAAAAATCTCAATAGTTATTATAGATTTTTACTTCCCTGTATGATCGCAATTTAGTATAAATATGAAAGCTGTATAAAATACACCCACATACAACCTTTCGTCTTTATATTTTGTTTTTATAAGAAGGAATAATACATAAGAACTAAATTATAAATATTATAAAAACTTAGCTCAAAAAACATACCAATGGATAAAATATGAAATGTATATTCTCAATATACGGGAAAGTCTGAAAGTTGAGCCCGTTATGAAAAGACAAGCAGTGAGTAGATATGTGACTAGAGGGAGGGCGAAAAAGAGATTTGTACAGTATGACATGCATATAAAAGGAGTAGCGACAGAGTTGACGAACGATAGAAGAGAATGGAAGAATAGGAGAATGATGAATGCATATCAACAGATATACTTACACTGGGATTACAAAGTTTCAGCAATCTCAAAGATTTGCCACAAAGCAATATAAATGTGGCCAACGGTCGCAAAAAGTCAGGAATGGCAACACTGAGAGTTATATGAAACCCCTTATCCCAGTATCGTTTGGTTCGTGAATTCACATAAACGTTATCCTTTCTTATGAAGAATTCATTGTAAATATCGTCTAATTCACCCTCGAAAATGAATCGTTCAATAAATCTAAAATGAAATAACATCTTCAAAATGTGTTTTTCACTATGCTATATATAATCTATAAATGGCATATGTATTAATGAAAAAGTTTTATGTCTTTGCAATGTCGCACAAAGTTAATTGTTAATTTGGTACCAGATAATTGTTAATAAATGTTTCACAAGTTACTGATAACATGTTGGATAGTTAACCGACAAATAAACTAAGTAACAGATAAATGTCTTTAAAAAAAAGACTCCAAAAACTGAAAAATAAAAAAAATCGCGGCAATTTTGAAATAGGTATTTGCTATCCAGCCAATAAACAAAATAACAGCCACATGATCTACCTGTTAATAAGAGGGACTTTAAAAGTTTATCAGAAACCTGAGACACGCAAAATTCCGAGATATGTGTCAATCATATATCATATTATAATCAATTATAATCATAGTCCGAATAATCTAACTGACTGTTTATTGGTAACTTGTGAAACAGGCTCTAAAAATGATTAATGATTAACTTAAACAAAACAGATAGACAGTTACAATTATAAATTCTGTTAAGTTACTATTTACTTGTTAATAATACAAAAAGTTGATATTGCTTTCCTAAATAGTATAGAAAACTGCTCAAACATGAAAATTGATCTAAATATTAGGAATACAACTTACTTGAAATAGACGCTGCAAGTAGAAAATAATGAATTATACAAAACCCGTGCAGTTTTTTTGTGCGTCACCAGCGATATTTCGTTGAACAAATATGACATTAACTCAGCACCATGCGGAATTGAAGTTGAATCTAAAAGACCATTAGAAATATATAATATAAATAAATAGTGAAAAAAATTTTGTTTTACAAAAAAGAGCTATACGTGGCATTTATAATTTAAGACCGCGTGATTCCCTGTGAGAGAAGTTTAAGGAAACAGGTATTCTTACATTTGCTTCACAGTATATTTTAAGCAATCTAATTTATGTACATAAAAATATAAAGAATTATAAAACGATAGGTGATGTATACAATAGACAAAGCAGGAACCGACATAAGCTTGCGGCTCCTGCTTTGCGCCTTGCAAAAGTACGTAATTCGTTTGTGGGTTTTGGTATAAGATTCTATAATAAAATTCCGCAATCAATTTCAGCTTTGCCATTACATCAGTTTAAAAACACTGTTAAAAAGAGGCTGATACAGAAAGCCTACTATACTCTTGAAGATTATTTGGAAGATAAGAATGTGTGGATATAGCTCTCTTTGAACCTGTACAAGACAGTAACGACATAATGTAAATAGTATTAAGAATTATATTTTTAAAAGAGCAACCGCCGAGTTTCTTGCTGGCTCTTCTCGGTAGGAACAGCTTTCCGAACCAGCAGTAGAGTACAAGACAGTAACGACTTAATGTAAATAGTATAAGGAATTATATTTTTAAAAGAGCAACCGCCGAGTTTCTTGCTGGCTCTTCTCGGTAGGTACAGCTTTCCGAACCAGCAGTAGAGTTGACGATTCAAAAGCACTTGTTTACAAGTTTATTTGAATAAAGAATATTTTGAATTTGAATTTGAATATAGTGTAATACTATCATCAATAATTTTAGTATGATATACTTAAATAGATAGATTGAAAGACATATATATTAAGTACTTATATTTTAAACTTTGTCAATTTGTAGTCTAAAATATTAACAGCAAAAACTTTGCTAAACCGTCGATCCATTATTTAGTTTTATTTAGGTTTCTTTTAGATACTAAAATACATAATAAAGATTAGAATGAGAAAAACAAATACGATTGTTTGTTTCGGTGAAGGTAAGTTGTTCCAACAACTAGTAAATGTATCAGATTAAAGAAGGCCAATATTTAAACCGACCAAAACAAGCCATTTATTTTGCATTACTTTGGACATATATTTTATAGATAAGTGATACAATCTTTTGCTTTTATCTGGATACTTTGTCAAAAAATCATACAATTTATGGGCACTTGACAAAAACGTGCTATAGGAAATACTATAACTCACCAATATCAACCATTTTATAAATAGATGCAATAGTTTCTATTTCATATTCAAGAGGTTCAGTATGGTACAAAATTTGCAACAATGTCGGCATAAAGTTCAGCTCTTCCGAACTCTTTTTACAGCATTCTTCATATATCACTGTTGCTAGCAAACGAAACTCTAATAAATACGATCGTATTGCTTCCCTTAAGGCCTACAAAATAACAAAATACGATATTTTTCTTCACATTTGTATTATATGTATATTTGAACTAAATTTTAGTAATGCATTAGTTTTTGGCACTGTTTCCAACCTTTTTGTGCTATGCCACACTCAAAAACTTATTTTGCAACCCCTCCCCCCTGTTACATATATAACTACAAAAAAAATTCACTTAAAAAACTTAAATTGATAGGTTTTAGGAAGAACAATTTGCGTTTTTCATTAAATTTAGCATCGAATTCGATTATTGCATTTGCAGAGCGAAAGGGTACAACTTATGTCAAATCTCTTTTCGAATTGATCCCCCTACCCCCCTAACAATCAAATTGCCCCCGTTTGGGTCCCACTTTGGGAAACACTAAGGGGTTAAATCAATATGCAAGTTTATATCGATTATGATGTCCGATTTGAAATAATAAGCAATTTATGCAAAAAAATAAAACATCGTGTAGAAATCTCATCGTGACTGAAAGGGGAAAGGGGAGGGGCAAATACTATTAAGTTTATCTAACATTATTTATGAAAATAATTCAGACTAAAGTGTATTGAAATATATGTTCCATAAACGTCGGATATATGACGCTATTATAGTAATTGCCAATAAAGAAAATAACTATTACTAAGTACCATAGTATGACACCATGTGGTATGCGGCTGAGTAGAATAGACCACCCTCATTTATTACCAAGGTTTTAAGGACTAAGGTAAGTCGACCCGCCGTGTGTTATCCGGCCGAGTAGAATAGACCATTCTCATTTCTTACAGAGGTGTAGTGAAAGGCGACTAAGGTAAATTGACTCACCGTGTGGTAACCGGTTGAGTGAAATAGACTATCTTTTTTCTTACCGAGATGTCGTATACAACTAAGTTAAGTTGACGGCAGGCAGACGACCGGTCGTATAATATGCAGCCAAATCATGTGACATGTTTATAACATGTGCCGACCCCTCTTAGAGTGGGATATGGGCAGAAGGATAAGTACAATAGTATCACTTAATATTAGAGATGCTTCAAATTTCGAAAATTATAAGGTGACTACTTACCTCAAATACTAGTCCTTTACTATGAAAATAATCGTCTACCGTCAGGTTAAAAGCGAAATTATAAAGACGCCTGTAAAATGTGCCGACAAGAATTAATGGGGCGCAATATCCCTGTAAATGTTCCTTAGATATACCTTCTAAAATTAGATTCTCTTTTAAATAGAAACAATTCGACTCTTTATTATAAGGAAATGAACATGTTTCTACACCAACTGCAAAAAAAATATTGATTATTAAAAAAAAACTCATACAAAGTTTAGTATCTGTTAAATTCAGTCTCAACTAAAATATCAATTAAAATGAAAAAAAATAACCGATTTTCAATATAATTACAGACAATTTTAATATATACTATAACTATGTTTAATAATGTTGGTATCCTACTAATTCTATCCTATCCTACTTCCTATCCTAAATATTATATATTAAATAAATAAATATTAATATTAAATAAATATACTACTAATATTATAAATGCGGAAGTTTGTGATTATGGTTGTATGTTTGTTACTCTTTCATATGTTTGTTACTCTTTCACGGCGAATCCGCTGAACCAATATCAATGAAATTTGGCACAATTATTCCTTATATACAGGAATAACATATAGGCTATAGAAATCCTGTTAGTTCTACAGGAATAGGATGACATTGAAAAGCGCCATCTATTATCGACACGACAACAGTCCACGCGAACGAAGTCGCGGGTAATAGTTATTTCAGTTTTTGATAAATGTGCTTACAATTCACTTATTTGTAATTGTAAAATGTGACATATTTTTATAACTGTACTGATATAATTATCTATAGTAATATATAAAGCGAAGAGTTTGTTTGTTTGTGTGTTTGCAAAATTTGAAGCTTTCCTTGTGTGCGCTGAGTAATCGTGAGTATTCAAAAATCATGTATTAGATACAAAATTGTTCCCCACTAAAAGTACTAAATAAAACTCCGGGACAACATATGTCTAGCTTTTAATGTTAACCGACTTTAACCATTTTTAAGGTTATCAAAAGGCTATATTACGGTTTTAATTTTTTCACGCGTACGGAGCCGCCAGGATTGCTAGTATTTAATACAAATAAATATATTATTATTATTATTATTATCCGCCCCGAAGGAGCAATTACAATAGATACAAAAAATATACAACATTATTAAAAATCTTAAACGAATGTCCAATTGTGTTACAAGATAAATCTTTGAAAAAGAATGTATTTATTAAAAAGTTTAAAAGATATTTGTTTAATACTAATGATATAAGCCATATTGTTTGATTGTATCGATTATAAATTTAAAGCTAACATGCAGGTGTGCAAGAGTTTTAATACAAACAACTGTTTCTATTTAAACTCTTGTTAACTTGCATGTTAGCTTTATAAGTTTCATTAGCCATTGGAAAAAAAAATATATATACATAGATATAGAAAAATAATGCGAATTCCACACCTTCATATAAACCCTGCGTGGTTTTCGAAAGGTGTGTTTGTATATTTTTATATATATTATGTCTCAGTATATAATAAATAAATTAAAAAAAAAAAATTAGGGTTATATACTTAACTTACTTATCAAATACATAATATGCCTAATAAATTGTTTTTCTGATATAACGTTCATATCTGGTAATTCGTTAGCGTAAATTCGTCTCCACAAAGCCACCTCCCTTGTCGAAGATGCTATGAGTTGCCTTTCATTAACTGGGGGTAATTTTGCTGAAAATAATGAGTAATGTATTAAATAATATTTAATGTATCTATTATTCAAATAAATAATATATCCTCCTTCCCTAATCCCACTCTAAGTGGGGTCGGCACAATATGTTATAAACATGCTGTCACATGATTTGGCTACGTATTTTAGAACCGGCCGCCTGTCTGATGTCAACTTATCTTAGTCGTATTTTACGACACCTCGATAAGAAAGAGGGTGCTCGATTCTACTAAACTGGATACCACACGGTGGGTCAACTTAGTTTAGTCACCTTTTACGACACCTCAGTAAGAAAGTGTAGGTTTATTCTACTCAGCCGGATACCACACGGCGGGTCGACTTACCTTAGTCGCCTTCTACGACACCTCGGTAAGAAATGAGGGTGGTACTATTCTATTCAGCCGGATAACACATGGCTAACATTGAGAATGATTCATGGTACATTAAATAATATTTAATATACCATGAATCTATTATTCAAATAAATAAATCGAATAAAATTTACCAACTATTTCCCAAATATCTTCTGATATATCTTTATCAAGCTGTGAAGCTAATTCCCAAATGTTCACTGTGATGTCTTTTTGTAAAACTTCATTCGTATTAGATTTTAAACTTGTGTTAACCATAGAGACCTATGCAGATGAAAAATGGGTTTAAAAAAAATACTTCATACTGTTAAATAGATCTTTTGACGAATCGTAATAATTAAATGCCTTCAATAATCTTCCAAAAAATTATAAATTAAATCTTCTTCCATCATCATCCTCCTGCTCTTATCCCACTCTAAGTGGGGTCGGCACAACATGTTATGAACATGCAGTCACACGATTTGGCTGCATTATTACGACCGGCCGCCTGCCTGACGTCAACTTACCTTAGTCGTATTTTACGACTCCTCGGTAAGAAAGAGGGTGGTCTATTTTACTCAACCGGATACCACACGGTGAGTCAACTTACCTTAGTCGCCTTTTACGACACCTCGGTAAGAAATGAGGGTAGTCTATTCTATTCAGCCGGATACCACACAGCGTAATTAATGTACTTTAATAAGTTTAGTCATTTAACTTAAGATATATATTAATCCTGTTATTAACAATTAATTCTATGAAATAGACATTATTAAAGGGTTATGTAGATTTTTTTTCATTTTAGTTGTTTTATATGTTCGATAAAGTCTGTGGCCAAGCAACTGTGACTCTGATCACATAAACTAAATGGTACTACTCAATCAACGATTTTCTTAATAAATAGACTAGGTAATTTAATTTAATATTTAATTTAAAATATAGATTAAGTATATATTCTTACTACATAATATTGCACACCATATTGTAATGGTAGAATACACTGGTTAAATCATTAAAATATTATATATATATATATATATATATATATATATATATATATATATGTATATATATATATATATATATATATGGGACACTTACACACACGGTTGTCCATCCCCAAATTAAGTAACTTAATACTTGTGTTATGGGTGACAGACAACTGGTAAATATATAGGTACTTATATAATTTTAAATGCATACTTAAATACATATATACACCCAGGCTCGAAGAACTAACAAATTTTCGTTATAAAATAATGGCCTTCGGTGGGAATCAAACCCACAACCCGCGGAGCTGAAGGCAGGGTCTAAATAATACACTTTCTAAAATAATTACTCTTATAACATCTATAATTACTGTATTCACAATAAATATAATTTGATTTGATTTAAACTTAACTTCCTATCAATATCACAGTACACACATTGCTGCATCAACACATGTTGATGTTCACATTTAGAAGTCTGTATATATTTATAACAAACTGTAAAAATTTGCCATAAATATATTTTGATAGTCTTTAACTTTAAGAAGTTAAATTATATTGAGTCATTGTTTACCATTTTATATATCTTTGTAATAAAATATTGTCTTACTTTAACATCGATGTCTGTGGACTTAGATGATGGTATTTGGAGATCCCGTGGAGCAGTTAAACGGGGTAAACTATGTAACATAATTTCAGAGTATGGAGAACATTCAGTAGATGTCATTGAAGCCAGCGACATAGGGCTAAGAAATGTCGTTAATTCAGTACCATGCTGAGATTCTTTATGTGGAAGAACTGAAAGAAATTTTTTTATTTTGTACACATATTTTTTTTATTCAAATTGTAGCAATTGCAAGTCATATCTGGTACAGAGACCGCAACCAAAAATCTATAGATATAATAATTACTTATAGTAAAAAAAATAACTTACGTGATTTTGAATTAAAACTCTCAACAGTAACTTCAGTGTAGCATTGGGATGTATGTATATCTAGTGATGTGTCCTGGCGCTTGATTGAATATGGCAGCTCAAACACGTATGATGGATAATATGAATAAGGTTCAGGTGACCCAAAAATCTCTTTGTTAGGTTTTGGTAACATTTCATTAAAAAGTCCAAATGTAAATGGGTGCTGTACAGAAATATAATATTTTTTTACAAAATAGCTAAATTATGCTACACTTAACTGGAGTTATAATTGTTAATGTTTTTCTAATGCAAAATTTGAAATTAAAATATTAATACAATCTAATATTTCAAGTCAATGCATAGATTACTGTACGAAATTCAGTTTATGAAATTCAAAACTTGATAACATATACAGTATTTTTATAAATAAACCACACTTAAAACATTCTGGTATTTAATTTGATAAAACAATACCCTATTATTCCTATACTAATAAAAGTAAAGTAACAAAACAAATTAAAACTTCTTGTCACAATAAAATTAAAATTAGCAAGACTGACTTAATCTATATAGGGTTATAAACATTTTTAAATTTTATTTGAACAGATTTGACCTAATTAAATAACTACAGTAAAAAATCTGATATAAAACTAATACTACTCAACTACAAAAAGTTAGATCTCCTTAGTTTGTTTTAGTTTCTGGATTTCTTCCACTAGAAAATAGTTCCTTCATGACAATGTCACAAATATAGCTTAGTTCATTTACTGTTTAGTACGGTAAAAAATGTTACATACAATCTATATTTTGAGTAATAGAGGTTTTTCAATTAAATATGGTGACTGAAGTGAACTACAGCTAAGTTTGGTTATTAATTGCACAAGAGTTTGAGAATAGCTATGTTTTTTACTTATAAACAATGATACAAATAACCATTCTCACAATAATTGCATATCATGAATCATATTTTAATTTAAAAAGAATTGTATGGTTTTTTACATAAAGATAAGTACCTGAAACATGTCATCAGACAAGTCTTGTTGAACAGAATTTTTCATACCGATTAAGAACTTAAGAACTTGGTTAACAAGTTCTTTTCTCTCACCAAAGTCTGTTCTACGAATAGTACTTATAAGTTTATTTAGTTCTACTGAGTTTTTATACTCCGCTACATTTTTAGCAGTTTTCTTAGATACAAAATTATGAGCGAGTAAATCTGTAAAAGGATCTCTTCCAGATAATGGAATTTCAGAAGATGTTCTTTTCAGAATAATCTCATAAGATAGCGATCTTAACTTAGTCGCAAGATACTTTTGAGATACTCTACTTCGAACGCAATATTTTTCCGCTGTTTTGCGGCAAAGCTTTGTAAGAAGTTCATAAACACCATCGTCTGAAGTGGACTTCAAAAAGTCCATATTTTAAATTCGCCAATGTGTATAAAAGTTTGTAAATATCTTATTTATTGTTATTAAATATCAAGATAATATTATTAAGTATTAACCACAGAGAAAATATTAATCAGGGTGGTTTTACTACAGGCGCCAACACATGTTATCTCGCATCCCTCTTGCACATGTACGTATTTATGAATGAATCGTATGAAAATAGTCTCAGCTGCATCTCGCTCCACTCCTCCATACATATTTTTACGCACTCATTCTCATTTTGACTGTCTATCATATAACAAGACAACAAGTTGATTTTATTAATGAATGGGCGGTGTATTAAATTTTTAAATTTCCCGTTGTAAAGTTCTAGTACTTTAATTTTTACTAAAATGTATAATTTTGTTTTAATTTAGTTAGCAAAATTCTTGAAACAAATATCACTAGAAGCAAATTAAATGTATCAAGTCTTATTTCACCAGTAGCTGTTGAGATATTTCTTAAAATGAGAAATATAACAACGAAGAAACGTGCAGTTATAAAACAATAAGAAGAGGATTTACTTAATCATTATATAAATGTAAGTGTTGAGTTTTAATGAATTTTGTGCATCTCAATAATAGTAAGAGCTTTCTTAAAATTTACATTCTCACATCTAAATATAATAACCTAACCTTGCATGGATAGCCTAAAACCTTTAACATGCAGTATAATTTTTATTTCATATTTGACTTAGTTATCGTTATATAAAAATTATGATATGTACATTAATTTCGATTGATGAATTAGCTATATTCATTATTATACTAAGGATATGTCTTGCGATTTTATATAGCTTCTAGTGTCTTGTAGTGCAATAAATGATTAATAATGGAACATTAAAGTTAAAGTTTTTTAGAAGTTGTTCTAATTGATCATAAGTGTGTATCTATCTTAGTTATGAATAATTTGGACATAACTTAAATGGTCTACTTAATATTTTTTTTTAGAAGTATTTTCAATTGAAGTTGTATACTTCATTGTATTATATTAGAACTTTAAAAATGATTGTCAAGTTTTTTATAATGAGACTCGGATGAAAAGGGAGTAAATAGCAAAAGAGAGCAAGTTTATTCTGTATAAAGCAATATAGGGTATATTGCTTTATATAACACTATTGTTGATTTTTAATTAAAAAGCAAAAGCAAAATTTCAATTTACGATTGATTAAACGATTGATTGATTAATTGCAGATTCAAGAATCCTCAGATCCAAGATTAAGAGTAATTTTTTATTTTAATATGATTGTCACATGATGTTATTTATAGTTATGATTTGAGATATCTTTACATTTACAGTGCTAATAAAAGATATAATAGTATGTGTAATGAATGAAAGAATAACAGCAATATTAAAAGACTGTTCTATAAAACTGAAAGTAAATATTTATGTAATTTATAAATCACTTAAAATGTGCAACTGTTTATATCTAACAGAAATTAAATAACAAACAATATTTCTCCTTCATACTTATGCAATAATAAAAAGCAATTTTTCTAAAAGTGAACCCATTTACTCTTTCTTAACAAATCAATGCATAATGACACAGACAACATTTTTTTTTATATTATAGAACAACTATTCATATAGATTCAAATACAACCTTGTTCATAAGAGGTTCTATTTGAATAGTAACAATTTTTAATTTTTTTAATTTTTTAAAATTATTTTCAGAGATGGAATAGCACTAGACTAAGTGCAACTAAAGGAAGGTAACTAATACTCAAGTGAAGTCTGAATTTATGAAGCTAAGTTAGATTCCCGTAATTTCAGCCACTGATGTAAGCGTGCACTCAAACATCAGTAGCCAAAAGCGACTGGGAAAAGAATTAAGGTTTTACATGTATTGCAGGTGCCAAATACCGGCTCTTTGCCAACCGCAACACATTACCATTACAAAAAAAAAATGTAAAAATTAATGGATTGAATGAAATTAATGGATTAATTTTACAGGAGGGCAGTCCGACAGCTGGCCTCGTGACTCCACGAGCTACGCTGGTCTGGCCTCGCTGCCGCCAATGGAGACGTGCCGCCGCCCCTCACCCCAGGCCGGCCCGTCCGGCTATGCCGCAGCTGCTGTCGCTCCGCCGTCGCCTCGAGCGCTCGAACAGCGCCAGGCCGAACAGTAGCGTCAACCACCAGGACCTCTGTAATTTGAGAAAATGCATTTGAGGTAACTAATACACAAGTGAAGTCTGAATTTATGAAGCTAAGTTAGATTCCCGTAATTTCAGCCACAGATGTAAGCGTGCACTCAAACATCAGTAGCCAAAAGCGACTGGGAAAAGAATTAAGGTTTTACATGTATTGCAGGTGCCAAATACCGGCTCTTTGCCAACCGCAATACATTACCATTACAAAAAAAAAATGTAAAAATTAATGGATTGAATGAAATTAATGGATTAATTTTACAGGAGGGCAGTCCGACAGCTGGCCTCGTGACTCCACGAGCTATGCTGGTCTGGCCTCGCTGCTGCCAATGGAGACGTGCCGCCGCCCCTCACCCCAGGCCGGCCCGTCCGGCTATGCCGCAGCTGCTGTTGCTCCGCCGTCGCCTCGAGCGCTCGAACAGCGCCAGGCCGAACAGTAGCGTCAACCACCAGGACCTCTGTAATTTGAGAAAATGCATTTGAGGTAACTAATACTCAAGTGAAGTCTGAATTTATGAAGCTAAGTTAGATTCCCGTAATTTCAGCCACTGATGTAAGCGTGCACTCAAACATCAGTAGCCAAAAGCGACTGGGAAAAGAATTAAGGTTTTACATGTATTGCAGGTGCCAAATACCGGCTCTTTGCCAACCGCAACACATTACCATTACAAAAAAAAAAATGTAAAAATTAATGGATTGAATGAAATTAATGGATTAATTTTACAGGAGGGCAGTCCGACCGCTGGCCTCGTGACTCCACGAGCTACGCTGGTCTGGCCTCGCTGCTGCCAATGGAGACGTGCCGCCGCCCCTCACCCCAGGCCGGCCCGTCCGGCTATGCCGCAGCTGCTGTCGCTCCGCCGTCGCCTCGAGCGCTCGAACAGCGCCAGGCCGAACAGTAGCGTCAACCACCAGGACCTCTGTAATTTGAGAAAATGCATTTGAGGTAACTAATACTCAAGTGAAGTCTGAATTTATGAAGCTAAGTTAGATTCCCGTAATTTCAGCCACAGATGTAAGCGTGCACTCAAACATCAGTAGCCAAAAGCGACTGGGAAAAGAATTAAGGTTTTACATGTATTGCAGGTGCCAAATACCGGCTCTTTGCCAACCGCAACACATAACCATTACAAAAAAAATGTAAAAATTAATGACGTACGAATTACCAAAACTGCGCAATTTCAGAAATCAGTACGACACCTTTATAATGGCTAGCCCGTTAATAAAACGTCTTACAAAGTAGCGCGCTTTTGAAGCTAATGTATATTTACTATACTATAATCTATATTTACCTAAGCTATGATTAAAACAGAGTAATTATGCAAAAGTAATAATAAAATTATTTTGCTATAATCGGCGATGAAGTAAAATAGAAAATGTATATAATGCTAAATGTAGAGTGGACAATTGGTTATCATACCTGATACATGCAGGATTCGTAAAAAACACATGCACAAACCTCCACCACCGCCACCACCATACACAAGCACTATATACATTCACTATCACAAACTGAACAACTCAAATGTTTGAATTTCAACAAACATTCTCGGATAAAATGTGAGTGGTTATCCAAAACTTAATAACAAATAAACTATACTTTTGCACTATTTAATACGAAGAAAATTGAAACGTACTGACTCACCTGAAACGTTCGTTATACGTAATATATAACTGTAATCACTTTTTACTTACGCAAAAATATATAAACCAACAAATGATTTTTAATTAAAATTAGACAATTCCATAAACTTCTTGTTAACGCACACTATATACAATAACACGATATAATAGGAATACCACAATTCCCGTTCCGAGATGCACTTCTCTTGAATGACGAACAAGGACTGAATGTCACTGAAACGTTTTATCGGTATATATAGTAAGACTCCACCGGAAACAATAACGGCACAGTGTTGCCCCTATTTAATCAAAAAGGGCGCGATTAGGGTTGCCACCTTTTTTTTGAAGAAAAATACTATTTTTATTTGTAGGTTACGCATATCCCTAGAATTCGCTAGAAGTATGCGGATTTCCTTACCATATTTTCCGTCACCGAAAAGCGTGTCATAAATTGCAATTGTCAATTAGACATGTGCCAGCGCGGGGTATAAACCCATGATCGTCTTTACAGAGTCGAACGGCCTCACCGCTGAGCTATCCATAGCTTGTTCCATATTTATTAAAATGTATTTGCAATAATTTTCAGATGAACCTGGTCATAGCCAAAGAGAGTACTCATTGGGATGACGTCTAAGGGCTATATGCTGTTGATGCTTTATGGGATGAAGCACATGATTAGGTCAATTGATTTGACTAGATGAAGGCAAGTAAATATTTGATGTAAAGTATGTCAGTCTGTCCATTTCACTTTCTATTAAAACTGAAGCTTATAAGAAAGCCTACTATACTCTTGAGGATTATTTGGAAGATAAGAATGTGTGGATATAGCTCTCTTTGAACCTGTACAAGACAGTAACGACTTAATGTAAATAATATTAAGAATTATATTTTTTTAAAAGAGCAACCGCCGAGTTTCTTGCTGGCTCTTCTCGGTAGGAACAGCTTTCCGAACCAGCAGTAGAGTTGACGATTCAAAAGCACTTGTTTACAAGTTTATTTGAATAAAGAATATTTTGAATTTTGAAAGAATATTTTGAATTTTGAATTTTATGTCTAATGGGCTAACTGCCTAATCCGTTTGAGATATAACAAAAAATGTTTGGTACAATTTTTCCTCTATTATAGTGATGCAAAAAAGTGTGTGATATAAGAATAGCTTAAAAGACATATTAGTGATGATCATTGGAACTTTGTCACATACAATACAGTATTTGGAAAGCATAATATTTTTAGTCTGGTACTGCTAACAGTACAAAATCAAAGATATTTAACATAACACAAAGATTGTCACAGATACCCCTTATATTTTATTATTAAAAAAACAAAATTTATAATTATAGTCTCTATTCTATACTTAAAATATAACTGTAGACAAAGTTATAGACACGAAAAAAATATTTTCCAGACACTATTTAAGACCAGTAGAAGCTAAAAATATATTTTTAAAATTTAAAATCTCTGTTATTTGTCAATGCATCATTCTCCTACCCTTATCCCACTCTAAATGGGGTAGGCACAACATGTTTTAAACATGTTATCACATGATTTGGTATCTTACGACCGGTCGCCTGCCCGACGTCAACTTACCTTAATCGGTTTTCGCGACACCTCGGTAAGAAATGAGGTTGGTCTATTCTACTCAGGGGATATCAATGCCAAGATTGTCTGTAAGACTACCTTTGCAAACTAATGTTCAATCTATACATTATTAAAGAATTACTTATTTATTACAGGTTAAGTATGCTGCGAACTCTTCCGCCGGGAAGTGTCCACGAGCCTGATGATGCAGATGAACATATATTCAGTCGAATCATAATTATTTAGCCTCATTTATTGACATTAGTAATTACATTTTCACAGCGCGAATGCTTTTATTCACTAACAATTTATTTTTCCGCCTGAACCATTCGGAATTTTGGAATAAGGCTGTAAAAGTCCGCTTCAATGCTAGAGGACTCAAGAGAAGGTTGTGTCTTCAAAATAGTATTCATATTAGTATAATTGACAAACATTATGAAGTTTGAAACTTCTTAACTAGGACCCAATGGATTTTTTCAAAAATCCGTGGATAAGGGGGCTCTAGCACACTAGAACGGATCATAATTTGGTTTTATTGTTTAAAACATGATTAGTTAATATTATTGTTTGACAGTTATAGTACCTTGTATTCCATCAGAAATATTTTCCAGACCCAAGCCATATCATATTACCGGTTCAGTATATTGATATATCGGTCATGTGCAGCAATAGCGGTACAACTCAAAAACTTATATTTTGAGATGAATGGGTTTAAAATTTTCATTACTCAGGAAAATGAATAACAATTGCTTAGTTGCTAGTTTAATTGTTAGTTTGCTTAAACGACGGGCTTATAATGAAATATGAGTTCTGCCTGTATTGCTGCTAAAAATTGTGTATTTTAACATTAACACCATTTATTCCTATTCAAAACACGTGTTTTTACTTGTGTAGCAAAACTAAAAACCTGAGCAATCCTGGGAGTAATATATTTTCAAAACAGGATTATTTAAATTGTGAAATTTTTATAATTACGCTATTGTCTAATAAAACTGAAAGATTTGATCTAGTTAAAATTATATTATCCATCACAAAAACTTATATCTTTGGAATGGCATTATATGGCATGTAAAGTGTTAATTAGTCAAAAATGTATATAACTTAAAAAACTATAATTCCTGGTTAACTTGCATTAATCATAAATATGATTTGTTAAAAGTTTTTTGCATAATCGTAATCATAATGCGAGTTAGACAACGGTGTATCAATTAAGGAGAATTCACAGTACTGCAGATACTTGGAAAACGATAATGGAAATGGAAAATTTTATCGCAAGTAAAGTTATAGAACTATGATACATGAGGCAAAAGTAACTAACTAATATTACTATTATTAACATTTAAAAATTGATTCAAAATTTTTATTATTTTACTATATATACTCCATAAGTATAGAAACATAACAAGATGTAAACAAACAAAAGCATGTGATTCAGGAGTGACAAATATGTCATAACAATAATATTATTAACAAATGAAAAAATTGGGATTCAACTGCAGTTGTCAAAAGAATATCTCTAATATTTATAAATGTAAT
Source organism: Morpho helenor (assembly GCA_029227775.1). Taxonomy (NCBI): domain Eukaryota; kingdom Metazoa; phylum Arthropoda; class Insecta; order Lepidoptera; family Nymphalidae; genus Morpho; species Morpho helenor. The sequence continues at coordinate 10,150,791 of JARGCU010000037.1, read as the reverse complement.
TTTCATAAATTGATTGGTATTTTCTAAAATTAAATATTTATACCTTTAGTATAGCAAAACAGCAATATATAATTTAATAAAATTCAGCAGATACAAATAAGCCAAGTAAACTACCTAAAATGGTAATTAGATTAACCAACGCAACATAATATCAATATTCTACGAGCTTCACTCTGTGATACTTAAATGTGTAGTAATTTAGTGTATTTAATATTATCCATCGTTTTCTTTAAAAAATTTATAATTCTTATTTATTGTTTCAAAGTTTGTAAAAATTATTGATAGCAATCACGCCATAATAAAGTGGTGCTAATGCTATCAATAATTTTAAATTCTTTAAAAGAATTAAAAATTATATTAAATGTTAGTATAATGTATTGTAATAAAAAAGGTACTTTATAGTAGGCAGATAATGCCTACTATAAACTACCTGTTTTGACATGTTTACATTTAGTTAAATACTTAACCCATGGAGTATATAGTTCCTCATGATGTTTTCTTTCATGAAAAGCTTGGTATCAATTGGCACATTAATTATGGCAAAACTTCACAATTTAATTCTTACTTTATATGTATAAATCCGAAGTGTTAACTGGTTTGATGGAAAATATTATACTTAGAGATAAAAACCACTAATATTCTATAAAACTACTACCAATATATCTAAAAAAGACTAATATTTATAATTTACCATCAAGTATACTCCTTTTAAGTATAATGTTTTTTCCTAAATACTTAAACGGTAAAAACGAAAGCATCTATTGTTTCAAATACTAATCTTGTAAATTTGTTTTCGAGTGAATACTTATAATTAATTATATTTAATAATAATATATAATAATTTAAATTACAATTCCTATATTTTCAAGATACATGATCGCCGATTCTGTTTCCTATTTAAAAATAGTAATCATTTTTGAAGTTGCACTTTTAGCGTGTTTAGGAAAAAACTCTTTTTTTTTAAGAAGCATGCACATAGAAATGTAAAACGGCTGTTGAATATAAATTTTTTTATTACAGTAAAAGTCTATTAAAGAATTTCCTTAAATATTTTGTTTTATTAAAATCTAAAAATCATTATTAACATGTTACAGGAAAACCGGTTATCCAAATAATCGGTATGAGTAAAATGCGAATCGATAAAACTTTGACATCACTAGTTACGGTTTTAGCGCACCAAGAACATCACTAATTTTACTACGATTTTACGTCATACGTTATATATATTACTACTCCATATGTGAGAAAGAGTCAGAGCTGAGACTAAATCCGTTTTTATGAATGAAACGGGTGAGAGGCAGATAGTTTTTTATGAATGAGAATGTAAGTAGCTATAGTGCTACTCTGCACCCCCCCCATACCACCGAAAATAGGCTCGCGCCAATGTATGAATCTCAACCATCTATTTTATAGTTAATAATCTATGATATTAATCATATATTAATTTGAAAGTGCATAGACAAATACATTTGTGATATAGACAAATAATTATAATAGGTTGTTATATAACGTAAATCTGATATTAACGCCTAAAGTCTATACATAATAAATTTTCAGTGTCTTATTTTTTAGGTAGGTAAGTGTAGTTATTAGTTTGGCTCTTATGCTTCTCAGGAGCAGCAATCATTATTAAATTATATTTTAAAGCAGATAGTTAAGACCCATAACCATTTATTCATAAATAATGTGGAATGAGGTTTATTTGGCTTCTTCTAAACGTATTTACATTTTAAAACGTTAAATTCCCAATCCTTGTATAAGATATATTATATATTCACTCTATTCACTAAGATATATTTTTATTAACTTCTTAGACGTATCTTTTCTTGTCACATTATAATTTTATTATTGGCTCAAGCCGATAATAAATATAATATAGTCATTTAAATCTATAATCTAATGTAGCAAAATCAATAATAAATTTAATTTTTTAGGAGAATTTTACTCTTACATATTTGTTTCTATACTCTGCATTTTTTACAACTGTATAGAACAAATCTCGAAGTACTAGATTCCAGACTGCAAATGAAATTGTAATAAAAATGTAAATTGTAAATCTAACCTGTAACATTATATATGATATTTATTTTTTAATTTCTAATAAAGGTTATTGAAGTCAAAGCTTTTATTAATTAATACTTTTAAAATGAATCAAGCTGATGTCACTAAGTTAGTCTCTAAACTTAGGATAAAAGTACCTGACAAACATCGCCGGCTGAGCAGCCCAAAAGGACCAGAAGGAAGATTAAACAAATTGCGTAAAACGGTTACTGGTTTAATTAAATTTGAGAGGATTGAGTTAAATCTTAATAGAGCTGATGAAGCACGTCAGTATGCTGAACGAGTAAGTATAAATAAATAACTTTATTATTACAAATATTTTGATTCATTTGTCATTTTGATTTTGATGTCAACTTGTAACCATAGATTCTTTTCAAGTTATTTGTACACTATAACATCCTTTTCTCTTTATTCCTCTTGAAGCAGTCTCTTCATTTTATGCTAAAATTGTCTTCCTACACAGGATCCTACCTGAAAATACCCCAACATACATTGATTTCTAAAACTGTGTGCTTCACATTAGTTTTTCAACATAATACAATTTTGCTTACTTACTTTTGATGATCTCACCATTTCTGTTTTGATCACATAAAGACACTCCATGCTATGTTTAAATTACTGGTAGTAATAGTATTGGCTTCATGACATTACATAAAAATATATAATCACTGTAACTATAATTGTGTAAGACAAGCTGTTTTTATAACTTTTAAGTCATACAATACTCATTTGTACAATGTCATTTGTTAAATAATGATAAATTATTTTAATTCACATCTACAATGTTATTGTTAACTAATGATAAATAATTTTCACCTTGGGAAATTGTGATATATTCCTTTATTTTTAAATAAACAAAAATTGGTTCAAATATTCAAATTAATGGTTTTTTTTAGCTTATCTCAGAGGCTATTGCACATGGTGACTGTCATAAACCTACAATGGAAATTGCAGATTACTGGTTGCTTGAAAAAGAATTGATACATAAATTATTCAAAGTTCTTGTGCCAAGATTAGAGAATTGTAATACAGCTTTTACTAAAATGTATAAAGCGCCTAAGCCAGATTATGGGAGATTTATAGATAAGGCCATTTTGGAGATAAGAGGAAATCCATATCCTTCATTGGCCAATAAACAGTCAAACAATAGACAACTGCTTCAAAATGTACTGCTAGATGCTGCAAAATATGAATATAGACAATCAAAGTATGCTGAAATGGCTGACCAAATAGGCAAGGCAGAGGAAACACAGACTAAAATTGAAGATTTAGTAAAAAGAAAACCTATTATAGATTAAATGCATTACTATTAATTCTTGTGTTAGATTAGTTTGTAAAGTCTAATAGTGGATTAAAGTATAAAATTAATATTAAAATAAATTAAAAAAAATATTAAAATATTTATTTAATTTATTAATTTTATGTGATTTCAAAATATAATTATATTTAGACAAGACTGTTAAAGTAAACCTAGCCTATGAACCCTGCATGGAACTTTAACTTCTTGTATTATATTCCTAGCTTAAAAAGGGAATAATGTAATGCTCATGTAACAAAATAGCTGATTTTTTTAGCAGATCTGTCTAGTAATAGTAGGTAATACAAGCAAAATTTTCCTTGTCATCAGATTTTAAATTGTGTGATTCAATGGTGACCTTTTGAATTCTATCTAAAAAGAGGAAAGTGATGAAAATTATTATTATTATTATTATTTGGATTAAAGCTTGAGGCACTATGTTCCATCTTTTTTGTATATAATTTATATATATAATTTGTATATAATGAAAAAAAAATTTGGGACATGGTTGTCTGTCTCCAAATTAAGTAACTTAATACGTGTGTTGTGATAAACAGACAACTGGTGGTACAAATACACCCAGACTCGAAGACTAACAAATTCATTTATAGAAAATGTTCCCCCTCGGCGGGAATCGAACCCGCGACCCGCGGAGCTGAAGACAGGATCAGCATCAGTCTGCACTGTTTAAGTTCCCTTAATTAATAAGAACTGCAATTGTATAAGTTTTTCTTTTTTTTATGGCTTTACTGTAGAACATAATATTCAAACAAGTTCTCTATATTTTTTAAAGTATTTACCTTCAGATTTTCGAAGAAAAAAATAATCGATTATTGTAAAAAAATCGATTATTTTATGACATCCCTAATGTCGACGTTTCCGCACTAGGGATGTAACATAGAGTAGAAAAAATCGATTAATAGATAATCGTTAATGATTTTATACTTGAATATTCGTGGTTTGAAGACAATTATAAATTATTAGTTTCGGGTACATACCACGATCCATGCAACTGGGTCGAAATATCGGCGAATCAAAACAAATTACAGAGGTATGTACCCGAAACTAATAATTTATAATTAGATAATCGTTTTTTCCCCTTTAAAAAAATTGATTGTTTTGTTACAAAATAATCGATTTTTAAAATCTTTTTTTTTACTACATTTTTGAAAGGTTGCCTTTTTTAATGTTAATAATTACAATAAGGGTCAATTAATTAAAGTGGGCTACTGTCAAGAAATAATAACAGATGAGCTGTTTGTGAAATTCGATTACAATGTGTAGTTTGGTTGACATAGGTTTCACCCAACAATGCATGTCTTATCTTAAAAAAAAGTAAGAAAAGAAAAAGAAGATAGATAAAATAATCGATTGGTGATGAAAAAATAATCGATTTATTTTTTACATCGCTATTCTGCACTTGGGACTCAAGTTATCGCGTGCGAGTTATGTAATATATACGTTTTTTCTTATCTGGGAACATCACTTAGTTCAGAAAGTAATATTATAAATATTTAACTTATGTATGAGAAATAAATGTTTGCTGTTTATTATTAAATTTCATTGCATATGTTGATATTTTATTTTTGTGTTTGAATTTTATGCTAGCCTACACGACCGATTTTAATGTTTGTGGTCATTATAACCTCGACTACTTCGAAATCATCATCATTTTATAGTTAGTAATCTATGATACTCATATAAGTGTATATTACTCGACTTATGTAGTAAAAGCGTTTTAATTCTTATTAACATTTTGTTTTCATTACCCTTATCGTTATCGCGTATATGTCAATTTCGTAGACTCTGTAGAATAGTTACTGTATATAATAGCGTTTTCATGTCATTAATCGTGACAAGTTATTCCAGAACAGAGGATATAATATTATAATGCAGTGCAATAAAACAAATAAACCAAGTATTGTAGTTCTTGGATCTTGTGTCATAGATTTTGCTACGTATGTATTTTTTATTACTTAATCATGAATGATTTGAAAAAAGAAATATAAGAATACAAAATTTTTAATTGCTTTAAATTGGTTATAACAATAGACCACAGTGCAAATACCACTTATAAAGGAACAAAAGTCTACGCGATTCAGCATAGACGATAAATAAAGGACACCGATTATAAAGTGCCTTTCGATAAGCAATCCTGTATGGATTACTGTGTACTGTGCAAGCTAATAACTTTAATACCCATATTATGATTCTACAGTTAAAATATATGTAAAGCGATTCAGACATATTAAGTTTATATTGGTTAAAAAATGTCTGGGTAGCTTTAATTTTATTATGGACTAATGCTCCAAAAACATAGTTTTATAAAATATATATGTTTAAGATTGTACAATCAGTCATTACATTAGATCAGCACTATAATACTGACATGTCGGAGTTAAGAAATAAATCAGGACATTCACATAATGCCCAGTTAAAGTATTTCTCATTAAAGTCCTAAATTTAATTATTGTTGAAAGATTCTTGGTCGATTTTGTTTCACTATACATTTCACATACACAAGAATATTAGATAAATATTGGCCAGCGGCTCCGCCCGCGTGAAAAACGTTATATAGAATGTTGATAACCATAAAAGTGGTTAAATTGGGTTAATCCTAAAAGTTAGACATATGCTGTTACAGACTTTTACTTAGAACTTTTAGAGGGGAACAATTTTGTAGTACATGATTTTTGAATTACTTTCACCGTTTACTTAGTGCACGCAAGGAAAGCTTTAAATAATACCTTTTTCGTACTATTTTTTATTGCTGTTCATCTCCTATTCAATTTAGCGTAATTTTATAGCATATAGTATAGGTATTATATAGCATATAGCCTTTCTCAATAAATGGGCTATCTTACACTGACAGAATTTTTTAGATCGGTCCAGTAGTTCATGAGATTAGCGCGTTCAAACAATGAAACTAACTCTTCAGCGGTATATATTAGACACATACACACGCCATTTTTTTACAGCTTTAGTTTTGTCTATTTTATATCTGCAAATAACATAATTTCAGATATTCATCGCGACTTCCTTTACCTGGCGAAACGCTGATTGGTAGTAAGTTTATGACAGGATATGGAGGTAAAGGTGCTAACCAGTGTGTCGCGGCGGCTAAACTTGGTGGCGCTAATGTTTATATGATTTGTAGAGTATGTTTAAATATATACGTAGTCATAATAATTATGCATGTATGATCATATATTTTTTTACATTTTTATTACTGTCATTAAGCTAGGCGATGACCAATGGGGTCAAAAATACAAGGAACACCTAAGAAGCATTGGAATAGATGTATCGCACTCTCATATAACCAAAGATATTACTACTGGCATTGCCCAAATATCAGTGGCAGATAATGGAGAAAACCAAATCGTAATGGTCCCTGGTGCTAATAATTATCTAAGTAAATCAGATGTAGATAATGCTAAGGAATTGGTTAAGAGTGCAAATATAATTATTAGTCAACTAGAGACTCCATATGAGACTGCTTTAGAAGCTTTTATACTGAGTACCGGTGTAAGTTATTGTTTCACTTATACGTTTTATTTAACACAAATATTTTTTACTTATTTGAATTAACTTATTCAATAAATATTACATATTTTTAGATAAAACTACTCAATGCTGCTCCTGCTAGAGCTGATATCGAAAAAATTTTGCCGTATTGTACAATCTTGTGTGTTAATGAAACGGAAGCGTCTTTACTTGTGCAGTTTAATGTAGATGTTTCGTAAGTTATTTATTATGCAAATTCTTAAGTTGCGATATAAAAACACGATCTTTTAACGGCTGCTTTTATTTCTAGGAATGTTAAAATGGCATTAAGAAAATTACTAGAGAGTGGATGCGAAACGGCTATAATTACATTAGGAGATAAAGGTGCTGCCTACTCTCTGAAAAACACAGAAGAATATATTCATGTTTTTAATGATATAGTTACAGCGGTCGATACTACGGTAAATATTTTATAAGGGTTAACGTAATTTAATAAGAATACTTAAAAACAGAAGTTTGCTTTTTCTTTAGGGTGCTGGAGACGCTTTCGTTGGAGCTTTTTCTAGCCTTCTCGTGAATTTTAAGGATCAACCATTACATCAAATAATTGGTGCTGCTTGTGAATATGCAACGCTGACCGTGAAGACAAAAGGAACTCAAATGAGCTATCCAGACAATTATGTGCCATTTACTAAACAATATGAATATGTTATTCTCTCATAAGATATTAATAAAAATTATAAGATGGAATTGAAATAAAACATTTATGTTGACATTAGTCTTTATTTTTAAGCACGACAGTATTTTCCTATACTAAGCAAATAAAGTTTTATATGAAGTTAATATAGTACAATACACAAAAGTATACCATAAAGGCTTCGATTAATGAAAACTATAATTGTGCTAATGAACAATTTTTAGAATTTCTTACTTATTTAATAAAAACAGGAATGCTAAAAATATTTTAACAACTAAAGGTTTATGAAATGGTTTTATTTTTTAAATTAAGTTTGAATGTATTAGCCAAAAACATTAAGATGCATACACATGATGATTCCACAACATATGTAAAATATAAAGCCAGAATAACAATGAGAATTCTAGCGTATTAATTTAAATTTAACGTATTTTTAAGTAATAATTAATTGAAATAATTTTTAAAATAATTTTTTAAATTTATTTTAAAGCTTTAAAATAAATTGTAGTTAAATACTAAAATGAAAAAAAGGTTTAATACAAGTTTTCGTACCAGAGGTTTTTTAGAGGTTAAGACCTACTCTTAAGTCCCTGTATACAAAACAAAATGAAGCAGAAGAGGCCAAAAAGGAGGTACAGTTCAATCATATACAGAGTTTTTGTTCCGAAATTTTTTAAGTTAAATAGGTATATCGTAGTATATTATCTTTTTAAACTAATTAAAATGATAATGTATATTCATCATGCAAAAATCATCTTAAATAATATGAATATTATCATACAAATCGTATTATATTTAAATTTAATTCTGTATTTCAATTACTAAAGAAAGAACTCCATATGTTTTAACTCTGGCAACCTCGCGACAGTGCTATATGTGAAGTATTGTCAGATCACGCAAAGCAACAAATAAAACGCGTGTTGCTAGTTAGCGGCGATTATTGGATTAACATTAAGTTCATGAATATATCCGTGATGCATAAAAGGTGGTCTTTATAGTAGTTTGGTATTTAATTTATATTACGTTTTATGTTTTGATACTAAGCAGGTTTCTAGGGTGTATCATGAAAACAAAAACTACGAGTAGGTACGTGATTGTAAAGGATCTTTAAGACATTAAAATCAGTGCTGTGGCCTCAATGCTCACCCAAAATTTTTACTCGCACTCTATTGGGCTATAGCTAAACGGGTCCTTTTGACTTTAGCTTTATTTCCAATAAGAATATATAAATAGTCTGAATCGGACGATGACATTGAAGGTTGTGACATAAACATTTGAAACAAACACGAACATTATTTCGTCATAGATACGGTTTTTCCAGCTTCGGTGAATCAGCAAACTTAGGGACTCAAGAAACAATCTCTCTGTACGCTATGATTGTATGTACATATTAAGTGATGTACAAATATAATATTCTTCCAAATGTTATTGTTGAAATCAGCAAAATGAAAGAAATAGGCTTTTTTACGATAGGCCTCGCAGGTGCTTCACGCGCAATTTACTACTATTGGTAAATTGCAGGCAAGAAATAGTCTTACCTTGAATAGTGTTATTTTTGCCAAGGCTATTTCGTCATTACCAGTTTTTACAGTTACTTCAACTGTAGAGACGTATACGAGCATATTATTACTTAACTTAACAACTTAGAAAATAAACTGTTTTTCAATTTTTTTTAGCTATTGGATTTACGAGCTTACAAGTAAAATTACAAATGCTTTAAAATATTAATCATTAAAAAAAAAAATTAACTTAATGTGACACTTTACGGAAAAAATATCTTAATAATCGGACTGCAACATGAACAAAGAATCTATGATTCTTTGTTCGCACTTATATAGTGCAACGATAGTCGAACAAATACTTCTGAATGTCATCAAAGTCAAAGAAAGCGGTATATACTATATACACAAGTTTTGAAAAAGTGTGTAACGCACTTGAAACAAGATTAAAATGTTCATTTGACATTTACGGATACATTTAAAAAAGAAGTTTTATTACTTTGTTACACATATAAAGTGTTTAAAAATGGTGTTTAGTTATTACTCGATCAAAATTTTTTTATTCCAAAATTAATTATTGAATGCTTCGTACTACAAAATTTATTGAGCTGTCATAAATGGTTAAAAATATTTTCCTAAAATTGTAGAAATATATGTATTTATTTCCCACGTTCGATTAAATCAACACGCTTATTGAAATTACTTGTTCAATGTTTTAGTATTAACGAAAAACAATTTGTATTGATAATAGCCATGATTTTACCATAGTCATTTTGTATGTATTGCCAGCTTAAAAAAATTACCAAAAAATTTAATTAATACACGTTCCCGTATATGAGCTTTAAAATTGGTGCGCCATCGCAAATAAACAGAACGTAAACCACATTTAGGCTATTTTAGGCACTGATTGATCTTATTTAATTATGATTTTATGCTTACGTTATCAAAGATTCGAGATACAAATTATAGTTACCAGTTATAAAAAACATCAACTTATACGTTTCGATCTCTTTTATGCTTTATTCGAAATTCAAAGTTGAAGTCTGAATGAGTGCTTTCCAAGAGATTATCTTTGTATGATATTGTTATAATCTAATTTTATTTAATATTATATCAATTACTAAAAAATATTAATAAATAAACTAAATAATTTTATTATATCAGAAATGTTTATATTTGTGTTATGGCAACATAACTAAATTATTCACGTACCCTCTTTTCTAATGACGGTATTGTTCTAATCACGGTAGTGCTTAAGTTCTTGATGTGAGCTGCTGTGCTATGGAAAAATAATCCTTCATTTTAGTTTTAAAAATACCTAGATTTAACAGAGGCTAAGAATTTTTTAAATATATTCCTTGTCTGAAATAAATGACATTATTTAGTTTCTGTAATAAAAAGTACATAAAACACTATTTTGAATTTGTTTTAAATGGTTTTCAGATGTTAGCAATTTTTACATATGGTCCTCCATATTTTCTTTAAAATGTTGGTATGATATACACGTATTATTTTTTTTATATCTTCGGAAATAATTTAATTATAAACCAAAAAAACATTAATAAAAAATTATAATTATTGATATATATAATAATATTTTTGATTGATACAATTTATATAGGAAAACTGTGGATTCAGAGAAACTTATGGATTTGTTACCAAAGTAACGAGGCAAAGATTATAAGACTGCAATAGTGAATGTGTGTATAGCTCTGTAGTGTGGTATGGTGCATGTTTAAGGTGTAAAAACATATTGTGTACTCTACATTTATATAAATACTTTTATATGGAATTCTACAAAGTATCATCTAATTTTAGAAGTAAATTTGTATATTCACTTTTTCTAGTTTTCAATTCACTATATACTATAATTCACTTTATTATGTAACTGTTGCTCGATTATTATCCAAATAAGATCTGCAATTCTCAAGTAGTAAAAAAGCAAGCAGTATATGTATACAGTCCGATCAAACAAACTCAGAAATTCATAAAATAATAGATCATAAACCTAAACAATTTTGTAATTGTCTGAATAAATTGATGTTAATTAAATATACATTTTTTAAATTAATTCAGCTATCTTATGTAATAGCAGATTGAAATGACCCACAAATTATGGAAAAAACTTTGACATAATTGTGTAAAGGTATAACAAATAACATTATGTTTGTCTATATTTTAGACACAGCTTAATTTACAATATTATTTATAATAAGGCATTCTTTATACCCAGTTTGGGTAAACATAAAAAATTATTTATATATTATATTTAGGCATCCTGGAGCTTAATTTTAACAAATATATATGAAATTTGAAATAAATATATGGTTATAAGAATAACAAATATTGAAATGAAATATATCAATAATTCATTATAACAAATATACACATAGGTTTCTGGGATTGATTTTCGGTCAACTTTGAATTTTTTAAAGATATTTCATGTATTTTGTTTTTTATATAAATGATATTATGAAAGTGAGTTATTTAGATTTTTTTACAGTTTAATACAAAACATATAAACTTCTTAAGTCTGTTTCATTCACAATTTGTAACAGTACCTGTAAATCTTCTAGGTTTGAAATGTATTTAGGAGCACCCAGAAATTCTACAGACTTTTCTTCTAACTCTATGCAATATTTTAAATTTCTAGGACATGTTACTGACTTGGTACATAGCCCATTCACTACCTTTTTAAAAATTACATGAGTAATGTCTTCTAGTTTTAATGTTGGAGGAATATTTAAACAACTATCAATGTCATTTTTGGGCACAATTTCATCGGAACTTTGGTCTTTTATATTATCTTTGTTTTCAGTTTCATTATTTATCTCATTAGTTTGTTCAATAGTATTGGTGTCTTCAGTTGTACAATTAGTTTGTAAAGGCATAATATTTGGTAAATGCTCTTCAATGCCTTTTTGTAGAGCTTCATCTAGTATTGAAGGGCTGTGAGGATTGTCAATCTCAGTCATATCCTGAAGATCTTTCTTAGGGGTTTGATTATTTGTCGTGAACCGCACAACATCATCAATTAATTTATTGACATCTGTGTTATCAACTTCCATAGGTGCTTCTATTTTAGTATCATTTGCTTTGCCAAGGAGCATAGCTTCAACATCACTTGACTCCATGTTATCTTTATTCTCTAATTCTATATTAGTACTTTGATCTTTAGGTTCAGAGTGAATTTCTGGATTGACATTATCATTCAGGATGTCCATTATTGATGGAAATTCATCTACTTTAGACTCCGTACATTCAGGCTTAGTATATTTAGCATCAGATTTCTCATTATACATAAGATCTTCAAGTTCAGCTGCTATGCGGTCATATACTTTGTCATTTTTTGGCTCATCATTTTTGGGAAAATAGTCTATACACCATTCTTCTGATGGTAATATATGGTTATTTACTTTTGGTAACAGATCCAAAAGAGTCAGGTCCGACTTTATATTGTTATTAATGTTAGCTGTTGGACTATTAAATATTATAGCATATTGTTTTCCATTTGAACAAACATTATAATTAGAGTTTTTATCTTTTAGCCTAACAGTATTTTGAAGGACATTATTTTCTTTTAATATATTTGTATTTGTATGCATTGATGAAGTTTTACCCTTATTTGAATATTTCCTAGTTGCTACCTGTTTTACAGGATGCTGATTGTAGGAGTTTCTATGAATCAACACCATGCCATTTTCATTACTTTTTAATCTTGTATTAGAAACTGGAGGTTGTATTTGAGTTTTATTCGACTGTAGTGCTTTATGATTTTTGGGCGACGAACTGCTCTCATATTGGATTTTCACTTTGGTGAATTTACCCAAAATTTTGGCGAAGTCCATTCGCGTCACTACCACTGAACAGTCTCGACATTTACCTTCTTTATACAAACGCTCAATATTTTTAGTCATTTTTAAAACTTTTCCTCTCCTTCCTTCACGTCCCCTATACGAAATCATGACAAAAATTTATGTACAAGCACTATATTTTCAATCTATAAGACTTGTAATATTCTGAAATATGAATGTAGATATCCACATTTCCCGCGCAGCCAATTTCACCGATAGTTTAGTTTTATTCCAACAATGTGTAATTCACATAAAATATTTACTACATAGCACGACTGAAAATTATGCTTAAAAATATGAAAATGACGTTTTTTAATTAGTATCAACGTAAATACACGAAACGGCACCCCACAGTCAGTGTATATCACGTAAAAATGGCGTCGCAATAGGGTTGTAATGACTTCTAGCTTCGTTATCGATATATAGATCTCATTGTCGATATCTGAAACTACTTCACATCATTTTTCTGATTAATGATAACAACTACTGGAAAATTATATAACATAAAAGTAATGTAGGGGCTTTTTATTTTATTTTCTCACTGCCGGAGAAAAAAAGAGTGGAACTTTGAACCACCTTGCTGTTCCAATAAGGATAACCATTTATTTAAAGTGGTACCCGTAACCTCGTGTATATGAAATAATAGGTTTGACTAGCCTATATTCTTCTACAAAGTGGCAAAACAATTATTACTAATTAATTACCTTGGAAGTTTGAATATTAAGATAAAGAAACCCAATACATACATAGTACAATAAAATTTGAGATTGATCATCGTTCACTCAATGCTACTCCAATTGAAACGAAAAACCTTTTAATTATTTAAATTAATTTGCAGGCATAAATATTTTTATATTTAATTAAACTTTTACCTATGTCACACACTTATTAATTACTTACTTTGTTGTCCCATATATGACAAATCCTATCCAATCCCATTCCCATTCATTTGTTCTACCAAAATATCTCTACCACTTGACTAGGATAATTATAATATAAATATTTTCAATACGAATATAATATGACAACGAACATAAAAATGGTCTATCGTTTTCTGTGTGTAAAATATTTGTAGGGTGTTCCTAAATGAATTTTTGAAAAAAATGATGATAGCGAAATTTTAAGATTCGTCACACAAAAGTTACAGTATAAAGTTGCGGCGGTTGCAGTCTCGAAACAAAAGCTACGAACAAAATAGAAATAGAACCTCAATTAGTCGTGCAAGTTTGCACCATCGTCGCCTCTGTTCACTGTTTTCATATTCATAATATTTATCCACATGTTTCTAGTATCTACATTCACACACGGGTTTTAGTTTCATATAAGTGGAATTTATATATGTGCTGATAAATTGTATTCAGTAGTGATTTCAATTCAATATTTTGATTAATATATTTACGCCATTTGGTCTCCGGCTGAATAGAATAGTTCCACCCTCATTTCTTACCAAGATGTCGTAAAAGGCGACTAAGGTCAGTCGACCCGGCGAGTGGTGTCCGGCTGAGTAAAATAGACCAGTCTAATTTTTTACCGAAGTGTCGTAAAAGGCGATTAAGGTAAGTTGACCCACTGTGTGGTATCCGGTTCAGTAGAATAGACCACCCTCATTTCTTACCGAGGTGTCATAAAAGGCAACTAAGGTAAGTTGACACACCGTGTGGTATCCAGCTCAGTAGAATAGACCACTCACTTTCTTACCGAGGTATCGTAAAATACGACTAAGGTAAGTTGATGTCAGGCAAGCGGCCGGTTGTAAAATAGGTATCCAAATCATGTGACAACAAGTTTATAAAATGTAGTGCCTTCCCCACTTAGAGTGTGATAACGGCAGGAAGATGATGATTTCGATTAATATATTTACTCGTAATTTATTCGTAAATATTAGTGAAAAAATTGTGTTTATAGACTTTTTCAAGTGCCCTTATATAATAGAGGTAATCTATCCGTATGTATTACTTATTGATATAAATAAATATATTTTTATTTAACATAATTAATACTAAATATTATTAAATTATTAATAATAAATCTTTAATATTTAAATGAGTAAATCTTGTACGTATTATCGAAATCTCGGAAACGGTTCCAACGATTTTTCTGAAATTCACCATGTAGGGGTTTTGGGAGAGACAAATCGATCTAGCTAGGTTTTATTTAAAAAAAACATTTTATCCCGTTCTAGGACATAAAAAAATACTAAAATTTATATTGAATTGAATTTTTCCCATTAACTGCCAAGTCAGCGTATCTTATTCAGGGAACGGGCCCCACCTACCCTATTATTTTTTGAGGTTTTTTTTTGTAAAAATTACCGAGCAAGGCTCAGTCACCCAGATATTACTTATTATTAGTTATTTAATATTTGAAAAGTTTTTTTATTTTTTTATTTACAGCAAAAATGTACAAGTTATATATATATACTTACACGCTAAGACTATACAAATCATGCCCACGTGGAATGGTCCCAAGAATGCTGGCAGCGTTTCCGCGCTGAATCGCTAAGCTGATTCTTTGTGCGAAAAAGGAGCCAGCCCTCTTGTCACCTGAAGAGGTAATAAACCGAGGTGTTAAAACGGATTAAAAGTAAATAAATAAATTTAATAATAAATTCAATTGAATTCATTGAATTTAAGTTTATTCATTTTTTAAATATCGTTATTATTTTCTTACTTTAATATTCACTTTTCATTTTTATGAAAAACTGTTCATTAAATTTGTTCATTTATTTTTATAAATTTTTATTATTTTTATTTAATGATGCCAAAGAAGTATAACTTCTCCTTTTTTTATAAACTTCTTTGTGCCTAAGTCCAGTGACTTGAGTTCAAAAAATCCCTCTGTCGCAGAAATCCCCTAGTCCACTCTTTTTTGTCTATGATGTCCTTAAGTTAACAGGAATCAACATTTCATTCAAAATAACATAATTTTTATTTAAATATAATTTAAAATATACCGGAATATGGAAATTATGCTGCTGACGAAGAAAGCAGTAAATATGAGTAGAAGTAATTTTATATGGGAAGGTTAAGATTTAAATAAAACTAAGAAAGCTTACCAGAAGTTTTAGTTGTAGGTAAACATTTTGTTATTATTAAATTTCTTTTTTAAGCTGTTTTTGTAAGATGTATTATTTAATACTAAAATTCTTGCCAACTCACATCATTTCGTCTTTTCTCCATCCGAAAATTCTGCATAGCACTATGCAGCTAAAAGTCCCTAAGTTCCATTAAAAAAACCCAAGTCCAAAATTTTACCGAAGTCCATTCACAATTTAAATACATTTCCTTTATAAAATGTATTAGATTTCACAGCGTTACTCAAAGTGTGTTCCGCGGAACCCTAGGGTTCCACAAGAATTTAGAAAAAAATATCACATACCTCTTACTGGTCGAACGTTTTGACTCCGCGGCCGCGTGTAGGTATATTTATTTATTTATTTGTATCTATATAAACATGTGTTACAGCAGCTGGTGTAAAAGTTAGATTTTCTTCTTTTTTAATATCTTCTATTATTCAATACTTACTACCCATACTACTACGCAGACTAGTGGGGCGCAGACGACTCGTCGAAGTCCGTCGCATGCCGCTCTAACGGGGACCTTCAAGCGGTCCGAACGAGGTATATCGGATGCTCGCTGGAGTTAGGTCCCCGAGGCCGGAGGGAGGGGCCACTGTTTAGAAAAGCCCCGAGCTGGAGGTAGTGTACTCCTGGTAACAGAGCCGCTGCTAGCGGTGATGGGGGCAATGTGTCCAACGGTACCCTGTCGCCACCACCAGCAGCGTGGTGGAGTACTGTCAGATTTTTAGTTGGTGCGAGTCCGACATACCCGCTGCTCGTCCCCATCGGACTGTAACGACCCATAATGGGTTTTTCTGACATTTACAAAAAGATGACCCGTCGTGTGGCTGTGTAGAATAGAATAGATTAGTATAATAATACTAGAGTACGAAGCTAGCCTAAAATTTACCCTATTAGAATAAAGAGAAAGCAAATAATACCGAATCGATCTATCTCCCTTTTTTATGTGTCAGTAGAAAATGATAAGTATTTGAGTGTCATTTTCCCTTTCATTATTTATTATGACATTCTTACTTACTATCCTGCCTATGGCTTTCCTATTCTAGTATAACAATTCTATGATTTCTATAGACCTATGTCCGATATTTTAAACATCATTCATTGTCCTTCTCTTAAGTTGTTAAGTTCTTAAGTTCACCCTAAGTTGGATTGGCACAAAATGTTATAAATATGCTCTCATCGAATTTGGCTAGCTATTTTACGACCTGCCGCCTGGCTGAAGTCAATTTACCTTAGTCGCTTTTTACGACACCTCGTTAAGAAATCATGATGGTCTATTCTATTCAGTCGGGTACCACACATCAGGTCAACTTACCTTAGTCGCTTTTTACGACGCCTCAGTAAGAAATGAGGGTAATCTATTCTACACAGCCGGATACCACACGACGGGTCATCTTTTTGTAAATGTCAGAAAAACCCATTATGGGTCGTTACAGTCCGATGGAGACGAGCAGCGGGTATGTCGGACTTGCACCAACTAAAAACCTGACAGTACTCCACCACGCTGCTGGTGGCGGCGACAGGGTACCGTTGGACACATTGCCCCCATCACCGCTAGCAGCGGCTCTGTTACCAGGAGTACACTACCTCCAGCTCGGGGCTTTTCTAAACAGTGGCCCCTCCCTCCGGCCTCGGGGACCTAACTCCAGCGAGCATCCGATATACCTCGTTCGGACCGCTTGAAGGTCCCCGTTAGAGCGGCATGCGACGGACTTCGACGAGTCGTCTGCGCCCCACTAGTCTGCGGCGGACACGGCTTTATTACCGCAGTGGATATTTAAATGTTATCAAAGTATATCAAAGTCGATTATTTTTTTACCCGTTAGTGATACAAGCTTAAGAGACATATTTCAATATGTTTCTAGTTTGTTAACGCTGCCCAATTAATTATTTTAGGCTAGAAAATTTATAATATGTTTATTTAATTCTTATTAATTATTGAAGAATTGAAAAAATAGATAAAAAACTTCTAGAATAATCTTCTAAGATAGGTTGAATTCAGGCAGGGAGCCGGTCGTAAAATACGTAGCCAAATCAGGTGACAACATGTTTATAACATATTGTGCCGACCCCACTTAAAGTGGGATAAGGGCAGGAGGATGATCATTTTAACACATTTTAAATTTGTAACGTTACTGTTAAATCAGTTTAAAGCATATACCTACAAGTTTTTAAATAATTTTTAAATTTATCGTTTTTATAAAACATTGCAAAATTTTATTTATTATAATTAATGTCATGTAAAATAAATTATGTTATTAATATTATTTTTCTAATCGTTTAGGTATAGTTATAACTACATGTCTAAAGAAAGCTATTTTTATTATGAAATATAAATTTTGTCAACAACTTTACCTTATTTATTTTTATCGATAGCCATAGCATAATTTTTAATAGTACGTCACTATGTCGCTACCACATTTGTCGACAATCTATATGATCTATGTCGCGCAACTCGCAGCGTCGATGTTAACCAAAATGGCGGAGTGTTTTGATGAGATTTATATTTTTCATTGACATATCGTCATATTGCGCCTTGTTATTTTATATAAAAATATTAAACAATTTTTCTTTTTTCCTTACTGTTCACAAAATTTCTTTAAATATAAAACATGGCATGGTCAATGCCTAATTCGGGACAATGGAACCCAGGCATTGCCATGACGCCCGATATGAACATGGGATCATTTACACCAGAGCAATGGGCTTTAATGCAACAGCAAAATTGGCAGCAATGGACACAATGGCAACAGCAGTATGCTCACTGGCAGAGCCAGTACGGCGACCAGGTCAGAAATTGTAATTGTTCAGTTCTTATGTTGATCTTATTTAGTGCCTTATTTAATGTAGGAAATGGTTTATCAATTGTTTCATAACACCCTACAGTAACTTGTTAGAAATATGGAACTAAATATCTCACCTTATTTTTACCTATTATACAATAACTGTATGCATTTTTTATTCCAATGTGTAACAAATTTCTTTTTTTGGTGTATAAATGTTTATGAACCTCAGTTCCCATGTGGAAGTTATTTGGATATTATAGTAAACTAAACAGTAATAAAAATGTTACATCTGTATCAAGTAAAAATCTAATCAAAATATTCAAGCAGCTATATATAGAAAATGATTAGAAGAAAATGATTAACATAATAAGTTCCTTCTGTGACTGAACCACATATAGCTCCGGAAACTTGTGCTCGACAAGCACTAATTTGTTCTTGAGCCATATGTTTCACGGTAGTTATCCCCAATTTAGATTTATTTTTTATGGTTTTTCCCCTGATAAAATATCAATCATATTTGGCTAAAACTTGAACTAACTTTCTGTTGAAATAAGAATTTTTGTTTAGGACATGATATGTGTTAAAAACTGGACAATGCATTGTGAACTTTCAGTACCATAGAGACATATAATTATTATTAGCCTTTATTTCTGAAGCATAGTATTTTTTTTTTTACATAGTTTTTTTTTTTTTTTTTTAAACTTTTACAAAAAAAAATCAAATTTTATTCTTCAGGTTGTCCCCTGACATAGGCCTCTTCCATAGATTTCCAGGTTATTCTATTTCCAGCCATCTGTTTCCACCTGTGACCTGCAACCCCCTTTATGTCATCCTCCCATCTTAAGTAAGGTCTACCCCTAGAGACATATAATTAGGAAAATATAATTTTTTGAACATATTTAAAATCACTTGTCGTATATTTTTATATGAAGATATTTTATTCTAAATATCAACATGCATGCATGAATCAATATTATTCAGATGTTCAGGCAACAGGTGACGATGAGTTGAATTAAATAAAATATATCATAAGAAAATAGTTTAGAATATATTACTAATAAATTTTAATGTGTCATTATAATGTATTTTATTTATTAATGTTGTGGTATAGGTTCTTTTGATCCTTGTGTTGATGTGGCTCATTCATATTTATGAAAATATAATTTGTAGATCTGATATTTAAATTTCCTATTTTTTTTTAGTATTCACAACAAATGATGCGTATGCAAGGCATCGAGAGTATTCCACCTTCATTATCCGGTGCAGTACCACCACCAGTACCTCCGCCAGATAAGCCACCGCCACCACCTCCACCTCACGAAAATGATGAACCTTTGTACAGGGGTACTAATGTTCAAGCTGGTCCTGCTGGAAAATCCATTAAAAATCAACAGAATAAGCAAGCTGGCAACAACCTTGGTAACAACAATACAGGTAACAATCAAAACTGGTCTTATACTGCAGATTTACATACAGAGAAACAATCAACACAAGGAGTCAACACAGAAGCCCTCAAAAAGCTTGCTGAAGAAGAGAAATTGTTTGATATTCAATTTCAAAAGTGGGAGGAGGAAATTGAAAAGTGGAAAAAAGAAAATGTAAATCATCCTGATAGGCAAGCTTATAGTGAATATGAACAAAAATTTGAAGCATGTCGCGCTCAATTATTGGAGCGCCGGTTGCAAATGAAGATCAAGAGGGCTGATCTAATGGGCAATGCACCATCTGCTTCCGAAACTACAAACCCAGGTAATAATATATCAACAGACACTTCATTGAATAAAAATAATCACAATCTTAAACCACAGCAAAATGCACAATTTAATGTGCAAGCAAATGCACATTCAAATGTGCAATCAAATGTACAATCAAATGTACAGTCAAATGTACAGTCCAATATACAAAATCGGAAAACAAATTTACAGAGTTACACAAATAGGAATTCTCAGTACCAACAGTATAATAACATGACCCATCAGAATTACGATCAGAATGATAATAGCCCTGCAGATCCTCAATATGATGCTTATCAAGATTATCATGATAATTATACATCTGCACCACACAATTTTAATGATCATTATAGATCTGCACCACCAGACTTTAATGATGATTATAGATCTGCACCACCTGATTTTAAAGATGACTATAGATCTGCACCACCTGATTTTAAAGATGACTATAGATCTGCGCCACCTGATTTCAATGATGATTATAGATCTCCACCACCTAATGTTAATGATACACATAAATCTACCTCAGCTTTAAATTCTACTTTTTTACCTACAAGTAAAATATCCAAAGATATACCAGGGTTAGACTTGGTACCACAGCCAGAAGCTGATAAATCTAGTAAGCAAGTGATAATTGATATAACAGAAGACCAATTAATAAAGCCTCATCAGAATACAGCACCTGATTATTCTAAAATATCGAAAGGCATAAATAACATTCTTGGAGATGAAAAGATTATGAATATATTATCAATGATGACAAATCAGAAATCATTAAATAGCATGGGAAGTAATCAAAGTGGGCATTTTGAACAAGATACAAATTCAATGACAAATCAACGGAATGCAAATAGCATTGGTTATTATAACAATGATTCTAATAATCAACAGCAAAATGTACCTAACAGGCAACAAAATGTGTATCCAAATTCTCAAGATCAACGACGAAATTCAAACTTATCTGATCAACAATTTCAGAGATATGAAGGGTATGTTAATAACGAAAACAGACTTAAAGTACAACAAGAAAAATTCAGTGATAGACAGAACCAATACGATAATAGGAATGTACCCTTTAGAGAATTACCATCATCATTTAATCCCAATATGCCACCTCCAAGGCCTCTTTTGCAAAATATTCATAATTTACCTCCACAGCAAAACTCTAATGATTATTCTAATGCTAGATATGAAAGGAGGGAAATAATGCAAAATTTTAACCCTATTAATGAGCCAGTAAAACCTAAATGGGTTGATGAACCACTATTTACACCATCTATTATAGTGGAGTATGAACATAAGCCTCTAAGATTAAAAGGTAAATAGAATGGTGATATTTAACGTTTAACTATAGATTGAGATAACAAATTGTATAAAGCAATATTGCATATAGTTATTACTATATTCATATCATTAAATTAAATATCTCAGCAAAAGCCAAAATACCAAACTATAAAATTTTAATTTATGATTATTCTTTGAAAATGAAATTTGGGAATGGGATTATATTTATAATTATAATGCATCGTTTGGATATTTGTAATAATATTCCTATAAGTAAAACTGCTTTTAAATCTATACTTAATTATTACTATGTTTAGTGGGTATATTAAAAATAAATAAAGGTATAGGGGCGTGCATAGAAGACAAGAAACTTGGGTTTCAACTCTTAACAAATTTACAAGACATCTATAAATTTTTTTTTACATTATCTTTCTGAAACAGTTTAACACTGCATTTAAAGATTTTTGTTGATGATGTTTTGTGTGGATTGGAAAAGATTCTACATTAACATCAGTATATAACTTTAGGTTTTTTCAACAATTTAGAAAGAGACTAAAATCTGGAATGTCACAATATAGTCTCAATGAAAACAGCATCACCACAGATAAGATAATTGGGCCTAATTAAAAGCCTTAAGATAATCTCGAGCATACATGACTGTCTTAATTGTGAATGGAATGAAATAGAATATATTTTATTTCATCTTTGTCGTTGAGAAATGAGCATTCAACCTAATAAAGGAATTCATATACCCATACAATCCAATAATATAATATCCAATAATATTATAATAATATAATATAGTAATACATATCCATATTACACATACAATCCAACTAGAATGTTCCAGTTTGACAGAGGTTTGTCACAATCTGTGGCTGACAGCATTCAAGAAGTTTTCCAATATTGCATTTTTCCAGCAATTTCTACTCTTCTGACTTATATCATTTTTAACATTTCCGATGACATGTTTGTAATAATTGTAAACAAACATTTTATATAATATTCAAATGTAACCAGACAATTACCAGAGAGTGATTAGATCAAAAGGAATTATGTATCATAATAAAAAACATTCTGTAGTCGAGATTGTCTGTTGTGCAGGCTCCTATACCTGATCTTGTATAAATTATTATAGAATAAATTTCAAAATCAAAATATTCTTCATTCATATAAACTTGGATACAAGCGCTTTTGTATCGTCAACTCTATTGCGGTTCGAAAAGCTGTGCCTACCGAGAAAAGGCAGCAAGAAAATCGGCGGTTGCTCATTTAAAAATATAATTCTTAGGACTAGTTACAATTAGTTATTAAGGTCTACAGGTTCAAAGAGCGCTATATCCACACATTCTAATCATCTAAGTAATCCTCTAAAAGCCTCTAAAAAAGCTGTGGTAGCCCAGCGGTAACACTGTGCGACTCTTTCGAGGAGGTCACGGGTTGAAACACGGGCAGGCACCAATGAGTTTTTCTGTGAAACTTATGTGTCCAAAAACGGAGAGAAGAGGCCTATTCTCACCAGTGGGATAGTAACAGGCCGCTACTTACTAAGTAATCCTCAACAGTATACTTAGCGCATAACAGTAGGCTTTCTGTATCAACCTTTTTAATGATGTTTTTAAAGTATTGTAATGGGAAAGCTAAAATTGATTGTGGAATCTTATTATAGAATCCTATACCCAAACCCACAAACGACTTACATACTTAAAAGCGATGCCACTTGCATTGCTTTTTATATTATTTGACACAAAAGTCGATGTATTATTTTATAGCTATTGATCTAGGAATTACACTTATATTACTGTATTGTAATAAATTAAACTTTTATAATATATTTATAACTATAAGCCTCTTTAAATTCATCTTCTAGACATCTATCAATATCCTTACTTAATTCAAAATGTTTGGTAGGATATTGTAAATTTGTACGTGAAATCTTAATTATTTTATATGAGTGAAAACATTTTTTAATTGGCTTATGAGAGTATCTAGAATATTATAGAATAGAAAGAATAAAGTATTTATATAAAGTAGCCATTCATAAATGGAAAAAATGCTATTGTAAATAGATTTTTTAACTGAAATATCAGGTCTTTGACGAATATGATGAGCCTGTTAATAGTATCAACCAAAATAATATATTAATGACCATATTTAAGAAAATTAAAATTGTTTATTTCTTATTTTTAGCGCGAGATTTTATTGAACCGGTTCATACATTTGATTACAATCACAAGTCAAGAGATAGAGAGACTAATACGAAAAAAGATTTTGAGAGAGAAGTAGATGAGCTTTTTTCTAGAAAATCAAGAAATGCAGAAGTTTCTGATGATTTGAATGCTGACAGATTGTATTCCAGAGATTATGAACGGAGGTCGGCAAGAGATGATTTTAGAGAACGTCCAAAACCTTATGACATGTACGATAGAAAAGGAGAAGATAGGAGATTTGATGATCGTGATCGATTTAGACGCCAAGATTACGAGCGCAGGGATAGGCCAGTTGACAGTGAACGAATGAGAGATCCGGCCTATGGTAGAGACAGAGAACTGCATATAGATAAAGACACGGGCAGAGACAGAGATTTCGATAGAGAAAGAGAAATGGACAGAGAACGAGATTTTGGTAGAGAACGCGACCTGCGTAGAGATAGAGATCCAGGTAGAGATAGGGATTTTGGCCGGGATAGGGATATTGCAAGGGATAGGGATATGGGCAGGGATAGGGATATAGGCAGGGAAAGAGATTCTGGCCGCGGTCGTGACTTTGGTAGAGATAGAGACATAGGTAGGGATAGAGATTATGGACGCGACAGGAATTTCATTAGAGATAGACAGGATAATAGTTGGAATCGCAGCAGGAGTCGTGACAGGGATAGTCGTAAAAGGGAACATAGTAGAGATAATGATTCAAATGATAGTGTTGTTTCAAAGAAATCTAAGGATCTAAAAGAGAATGTTCCTACTCGGCCTGATAACCCCAAACATATAGTAATGATTGATGACTTGTTAGAACCTCCTGGACGTGATATGAGACCTGAAAAAATAGTAATTATTCTTAGAGGTAAGAAGACATTTTATTTTTTACTAGCGGCCTGCCCCTGCTTCGCACGGGTATAAAATATATATCCCATTTAAACTCAGTGTAAAAAAAATGATTTAAATCGATCCAGTAGTTTTGATTTATTCATTACTGCCCGTGGCCCGCAAGCGTTAAATTTGGAGAAAAACAATTTCCTTTGCCTATACCAAGAAGATTTCCTGCTATCTTTGGAATATCTCAATTCATATAGTACATTTTTACTTATTTACTTTTACATTTTCCCTATGTATTTTATTTTTACAATCAATTACAGAATGTCTAAACAAACTCTTGAAAAAGCGACATAGCTGCTAAAGTCGAAGTGTTATAGGGCGAAGCGCGGCGTCCTCACGGCATTTTAAATCTGTAATATCTCCGAAAATGTTCATTTAAATTACACGCTGTAAACGGCCATATTGATCTATATTAAATCAACAATTTATTTAAGGTATTTAATTGGATAAGGATTAATGCTGTTTTGTATAAAAATTGCTTCAAAAATAAGGCATTATTTTTCGTAAAAAGTAAATGACAAAATTTTTTATAGTGGGTTATCCATAAGAGATAGACATATACCATCGCGGACTTTTCTATAGACCTTTTCACAAATACTTTGTGTACAAATACTTAGTACATTATTTTGATAAATCTCGTAGGGTTTAGCAAATTCTGTTGTGTAGTTTTAAAGTTTTATGCATACATAGGGAAATATGGACAAAGAATGCGACTTTGTTTTATAATATGTAGTGATGTGCGTATTGAAATATTTGATATTTTAGTGAACATTCCAATAACTTGAACAAACATTTAAAAAAAAAATTAAATGAAACAAAAGATCATATTAGGATGTACAGTGTATGATATAATGATAATTATTATTATCTATACTAATATTAAACTATATATTATATTGTCAATAAATATCCTATTAATATCCCGCGGTTTCACCGCGATCTCATGGCAGTGGAAAGTCTACTAAGTCTGACTATAGATTTATTTATGTTAAATCATCAATAGTTTCCGCAGAGTACGCGATATCAGATTTTTATGACTAATTTTTTACACCTTATTACATTTTTATTACGGATCCCTATTTTTTTAAAATGTAATATAGCCTATGTTGCTCAGTAAAGATGCAGCTTTCCAATGGTGAAAGAATTTTTGAAATTTTGAGTTTTTGTGTGAAAACATTACAAACATACATACAAATTTTTCCTCTTTATAATATTAGTATAAAGAGTGTATAGTCTAATTACGTCACATCCATAGTATTTAATTTTTGTTTATATAATGATTTAGGATAGTTTTTTTTTTAATGTATTAATCTTATTATTTCTTTCTTGTTTCTTTTTCTATAATGGTGTGACCAAATAAATTTATTCTTATTCTTATTCTTAATTAGTATAAGAGTCTAGCCTATATGCTATTCCGGTGTATCTAAAACCGGAGTAATATATAGGCTATATATATATATAGAAATCCTGGTAATTCTACAGTAATAGGATGACATTGAAAAGCGTCATTTATCATGCGTCACACTACACGCGAATGAATTTGCGGGTAAAAGCTAGTTTTAGTATATTTGTTTATTGATTTCAGGTCCTCCTGGCAGTGGCAAATCGTATTTAGCTAAATTAATAAGAGACAAGGAGGCAGAGCATGGGGTCACGGCGCGAATAATGTCCATTGATGATTATTTTATGCAAGAAAGTGAAATAGAAGAAAAGGATCCCAATACTGGAAAAATTGTGAGTCATTCTGGTACAAATATAATTTTTTTTTTCCTATTTTGAGTGGATCTCTGTCTTGGTATTTTTCTCCACTGGCGAGAAACGCCTAACTTGTGGCCAAACTCGCTACAGTCAGGGGTGACGGCTTCCATTATTGGATACGTCCACCGCCGAAACATAATTATAGAATAGAAACATATTTATATTTGTTAAATATATATAAAATATTGAGATTGAGTTGCCATTAAACATGATCATCCGCTGGTCATTAGCGATGTGACTTGGAGTTGAAAAAATCGATGAATAAATAATCGATTATTTCCCCTTTAAAATAAATAGATAAAAAATCGATTGTTTTGATAAGAAATAATCGATTTTTTACTAAATCATTTTTTTCTGACTATTTAAAACGTTGCCTTTTTTAAATTAATTATAATAAAGGTTAATTAAAGTGGATAACTACCAAGAAATAATACAGATGCGCTGTTTGTAAAATTTGATTAAAATGTGTTGTTTGGCTACATTAGTTTCATGCAATAATTTTCATATCTAATCTTTAAGAACAAGAACAATAGTAAAACAGTAAAGGGATAATTAAAATAATTGATTTCTGATGAAAAATAACCGATTATTATAAAAATCGATTATTTTTCACATCGCTACTGGTCATTCTAAAAATTTAATGAAAATTTCATTAAAATCGTTCCAGCCGTTTCGGAGTCTATTAAGGACATACATACAAAAATAAATTATATATAAAATTCTGTTAATAGCTGGGTCTTTTTTTTATTGATTTTAAATAATTGCATTTTAATAAAAATCGTGTGGTATCCGGCTGGTCAGAATAGACCCCTCATTTCTTGCCGAGGTGTCGTAAAATACGACTAAGGTAAGTTGACGTCAGGCAGGCGACCGGTCGTAAAATACGTAGCCAAATTATATGACATGTTCCCACTTAGAGTAGGATAAAGTCAGGAGGATGATTGCATATAGTAAGTAACGGCCTGTTATTATACCACTGCTGGGCATAGGCCTCTTCTCTCCGTTTTTTTTTTTTGGAGAGAAGGATTGGAGTTAAGACCTACCACGCTGCTCCAATGCGGATTGGTAGGTTACCCATATCCCCAGAATTCTCTAGAGATATGCAGGTTTCCTCACGATGTTTTCCTTCACCGAAAAGCGTGTGATAAATTGCAATTATCAATTAGACACATAAGTTTTACTAGAAAACTCATTGGTTTGAACCCTAGACCTTCTCGAAAGAGGCGCACGGTGATACCGCTGGGCTACCACAGCTACCATCAATAAAAGAAGATGATTGCATATAATAAAAGTAAAATTGGTATTTTCAGATAAAAAAACCATCCCTCAAGTATGAGTTTGACGAAAAATCAGAAGAGGACTATGGGAATTCTTTGAAACGAGCTTTCAAGAGGAGCCTAACGGATGGATACTTTACATTTTTGATATACGATGACATAAATGATCAATTAAAAAGTTATGCAGATATATGGAATTTTTCGAGACAAAATGGTTTCCAAGTATGTCATGTTTCAAATTTTTTGATATTTTTTATTTGCCATGTGGTATCCGGCTGAATAGAATAGACCACTCACATTTTTTACTGAGGTTTCGTAAAAGGCGACTAAGGTAAGTCGACCCGCCATATGGTATCCGGCTGAGTAGAATACACCACCCTCAATTCTTAACGAGATGTCTTTAAAGGTGAGTAAGGTAAGTTGACGTCGGGCAGGCGGCGGTAAAATACGTAACCAAATCATGACAACTTGTTTATATAGTGTTGTGCCGACCCTACTTAGAGTGGGATAAGGAGTATGATGATCTGTTAGCCTGATGAATCTGATTGATCGTGTCAATTTTCATCAGTATGGGTCCAGCAGATTCGCCATGAAAGCTTACAAAATCACTACATAGTATAAAACAAAGTCACATTCTTTGTTTGTCCATATATCCCTATGTATGCTTATTTCTTTAAAACTACGCAACAGATATTGATGCTGTTTTTTTAATAGAAAGAGTGATTCAAGAGGAAGGTTTATATGTATAATACCATTCAATATGGAGTAGAGAAATACTGTAATTTTTGAGGTTTCTAATAAATATCGTAAATAATCTCCTTTTTTTTCGCTTACATTGCAAACGCAGGCTAAACCCTACGAGATTTATCAAAATGATGTACTAAGTATTTGTACACCTTGAAAAGGTCTACAGAAAAGTCCGCGATGGTATATGTCTATCTCTTATGGATAACCCACAAGAGCATTTTTTGTCATTTACTTTTTACGAAAAATAACGCCTTATTTTTGAAGCAATTTTTATACAACACTTACACACACGGTTGTTCTTCCCCAAAGTAACTAACTTAATACTTGTGTTATGGGTGACAAACAACTGGTAAATATATAGTTATATAATTTTAAATACATACTTAAATACAAATATACACCCAGGCGCAAAGACCAACAACTTCATTGAAAGGAAATGTTGGCCGTCGGCGGGAATCGAACCCGCGACCCGCGGAGCTGAAGGCAGGGTCACTACCCACTGCTCCAACGAGCCAGTCAATTTTTTATAATTTTATTTTTAAAATCAAAGACATAACCTTATGCATTTTTAATATTAGTAAGTATTTCCTCAGGTTTACATATGTACCATGGATTTGGACGCTCAGGCGTGTTACAAGAGGAATATACATAATAGATCGTTGGAGGAGATCGAAGTGATCAGTTCTAGATTTTTCCCAACGCCCGATCACCACATACAGCTGGATCCGACGACTTTGCTTCAAAGTGCCTCAATACGCGAAGTCCAGATGGAGGACGCCGAGGATGTTACTATGGAGGACGCCGACGTCGTTGAGGTGAGAACACTAATGTTTGCAGCCGTCTAAAAGAGTAGGCGGATTAAAATATCCTACTTATATAAATGTTTATACATACAATTATTCCTTAATAGTAATATTACGAGGTTTCACCAGCGTATTTTTTATTTTTTTATTATTACATTTTTATAACGGATCCCTATTGAAAATGTAATATAGCCTATGTTGCTCAGTAACTTTGCTTTCCAATGGTGAAAGAATTTTTAAAATCAATCCAGTAGTTTTGTGTGAAAACTTACAAAATACAAATTTTGCCTTTTTATAATATTAATATAGATACACCGGAATAACATATAGGTTACATAAATCCTTTTAATTCTACAGTAATAGGATGACATTGAAAAGCGACATCTATTATCAACTTATCACGACGACACAGTCCACATGAACAAAGTTGCGGGTAAAATCTAGTACTCTATAATGAATTTTCGTTTCTCCATAGAGTAATTAAACCCATAAACTTAAAGTAGAGAAGTTAGCTTAAAATGTGTCATACTACAATGAATAGGAATAGAGAAAAATATATAAGAATAATATGTCTGTCTCTCTTTTTTATGTGTGATTAGACAAAGATGAAGCATATGATCATCTTCCCTCTCATTATTTATTGTATCATTGTCACCTAGAGACTTGTCTATGGCGTCCCTACTTTAAATATAATAGACTCTATACTTTTAAAGTCTGAATTTGAAATACGTTAAGGACTAAAATTAGACA
Source organism: Morpho helenor (assembly GCA_029227775.1). NCBI lineage: Eukaryota > Metazoa > Arthropoda > Insecta > Lepidoptera > Nymphalidae > Morpho > Morpho helenor. The sequence continues at coordinate 10,120,567 of JARGCU010000037.1, read as the reverse complement.
AATTTCAGTTCTTAACGCATTTTCAAATTTCTTTTAATTCGGCGCCATTTATCGTCGTTGATTAATTATTGAAATGTTTCTTATAACAATTTTGGGTAGAATCAAAGAATTCATCATGACAATCATGAATTTAATCACTTTTTTTAATTTGAATTTCGTCTAAATATTAATTCAGATTGGGTTTTATGGTATTGTGTTTAGAGCGGAATTTCATGCTCGAAACGTCTTTCGAAATATCTACGTAGATTATAGTTAAGGTTATTTTATGTGATTAATTCTTTATTAAATTTTCATCTTGTTTCTATATATTTATTTGGTTAGGTTTAGGGCTAACAATTTTTATTTCAGCAACGTAACTAAATTCCGTAAGCTGTTCCACTACAGGTCGATAATAGTTTTACGTCGAAATGGGAGAAAATGGACGACGCGGCCCAACTAGGTAGGTTCTACTTCTACTATTAAACAATTTTGCCAACCATTTCCTAAATTACAGCAGATTTCTTATACGCGATCTTCCTACATAAACATAAATTATTTATGGTACCATAAGGTCCTGTATTAGGCATTTACATAATATTTTCTTTCAGTAATTTAAATAAGTGATTATTACTCACCAGTATAGCTTCCGAGTCACATAAAGTTTATGTGTTTAATATTAAATAATTTATATAATTAGGCGTTACTTTGCGGAGATCCATAATACAAAATTAATAATAAAATTATTGTGCTATAATCCGCGATAAAGTAAATAGAAAATACATATAACGACTATCCGTTTTCATACCCGATACATGCGGGATCCGAAAAAACACATGCACAAACCTCCGCCACCCCCACAACAATACACGGCACGACACACGTTCACTACCACAAACTTAACAATCGTTTTGCCCCGCAACTGAAGCATCATTAGGAGATAGACTACGAAAAATCGCAAAGCGACACCATCCAAGCAAGAATATTTGTATAGTAATTGGTTCAACCCCCACCAATTATTTTCTCTCCCAACACGTGTAACAAGTTTGAACCAGATAGTGAGCGTGTGTAATGCTTGTGTATTGTGATGGCGGTGGTGGAGGTTTGTGTGAGTGTTTTTATTAATCTTTGCATGTATCGGGTATGAAAACTGATATTCTACTCTACATTGAACATTATATGTATTTCCTATTTACTTTATCGGGCATTATAGCAAAATGATTTCATTATTACTTTGGATTACTATTATATGACATCTGTTATTTTAAAAAACTTTGGGAATTTTGTATATTTTTGAGAACCTTCTTGAGCCCTACCCAATAGATTTGTTTATTTAGTCGACAGATGTTTAATTACATGTTTTATTGTTCTAGCTCGTCTCGACGGCATCAGTAAGCCGCTTCGACCGTCCCAGCTCTCTATGCAAGACTACCTCCAGTTAGACGAATGGAAACCTAATGTCGCTAAGCCTGGAAAGAAAACTGTAAGTATTACAAAAATGTACATGAATGCTTTATAGAAATTATGTTATATAACTATTGAACAAGGCCTTTGCCAAATTTATTATGCGTGTAATTTATTCGGTTCACTTCCCTTTGGAATTTGAACTTTGCTCGTCAAAAACTGCGCCATTTATATAAACTTTAACTATCTTTAAATTGTTTCATGCATTATTATGAAGCTTTAACTAAGTGGTAAGACACTTTTTAAATACATTAAAAATCATTTATTTGTAACCGCAACATTACAATACAGAATATGAAATGTGTTGTTTCTACTTATGGGGCAATTCGAATATACAAATTCATGTCTTGCTCATACGTTTGGAATGTGACATGTTCGCCTTTTGGCGGGTAAGTTGGAGCAATTCACATTGGAGTTTCATCATATTGTAATTGAAACAGGTACGATGGGCTGATTTAGAAGAGAGAAGACAACAAGAAAAGATGCGAGCTATCGGTTTTGTCGTGGGCCAGACCGATTGGAATCGGATGACTGACCCTACTATGGGATCCAGTGCGCTTACTCAGACTAAATATATCGAACGAGTCAGACGTTCGTAGTTGTTTGTCTATGTTTTAAGAATTGTTTGAAATAAACTGTATTATTTGTTAATTATAAATTATCAAAATCATTATTTTCTGCGTAAAACTGAGTAACTTATTACCACATTAAAAAAAAAAACGTTTTTTTCTTTCCTTTAACCTACGGCTACATTATCGAGCGGATATCACAACAAAACATTATTTTGACTGTAAAGTATAAATAAAGTGAAATTCAAATCCTGAAAATGGATATTCGATATTTCTTGTAAATTTAACTAAATGCAAAATGAAATCACTAATAGTAAGTACTATTAATGATTTCATTTCGCATTGAATTATGGCAACTGAGGAACATGTAATACTGGTTATGACCAGTATTAAATATAATATAAAGAAGAAAAGAAAAGAAGTCATGGTAATATTAATGGTGGATCGTCATACTTATGAGTCAATCCTCATTGATTGAGGCAGACTCAAGCTTACGGATGAAGTAGTTTAAGTAAATACAATATTTAGGCTAAATTTTTAGTCAATTCGGATTACCGAAAGTTATGTCTAGAATTTAGGGGTTATTTAGGTAAAGGGAACTTGTCGCCATTATCAGTTTCGATTCATCTTGTACTCACGCAATCAGACAGGGTTGAAAAGTGAGCTATTATGTTTTTGCTTAACCCCAGATAAATATGTAGGCATTATTGTGTTTATCAATTAATAAGGGTAATAATTTGATTTGATTGTTTTTCTGCTGAGTATAGAATAAGTTATTATAAAATAAAATTCTACGATTACGAAATTGCACGTATGAATGAAATGTATTGCAAACGTTATTAATAACACGCATGTTATATTTTAAAGTCAAAATATCTCTCAAAAGATTTTGTTTGCAATATTGCATTGATAGTTTGTGAAAATGCAACTTCTGTGGTAGTAATGTAAAAGTAATATTTTGTTACATGTTTGATCATCATCTTCCTGCCCTTATCCCACTCTAAGTGGGGTCGGCACAACATGTTGTAACATGATTTGGCTGCGTATATTACGACCGGCCGCCTGCCTGACATCAACTTACCATAGTCGTATTTTACGACACCTCGGTAAGAAAGAGGCTGGTCTACTTTACTTAACCGGATACCACACGGTGGGTCGACTTACCTTAGTCGCCTTTTAAGACACCTCGGTAAGAAATGGGGCTGGTCTATTCTACTCAGCCAGATACCACACGGCGGCTCGACTAACCTTATTCACCTTTTACGACACCTCGGTAAGAAATGAGGGTGGTACTATTCTATTTAGCCGGATACCATACGGCGTAGTTACAACATGTTTGATATACAACATAAAAACGATAAACATTAAAAGATTGTGGCTTTCATTATATGTCATCGAATTGTTGGAAGAGTTTAAATGGGTTGTCTTTTGAGGAAATTGCTTTTTATTGAATAAGTAGTATAAAAGAAAAATATCGTTATTTATAATTTAAAGTCGCAGTAATGCATGGTTATTTGTACGCAAGACAGTAAAGGTTTTCTTTTATATTAACAGAACCTATACCGACATTAAAATTTATAAAAACAATGAAGGTATAGCTCTTTCTAGATTGTTTGATTCTGGGCACAGGGTGATTAATACAAAGTGCTATCAGTGAATCATTGCTAGGTTTGTACCAATAACAACGTATATAGCTTTTCTGAATAATTGACAGAAATTCAAATTATTCTTTATTCAAATAAACTTGTAAATAAGTCTTTTTAAAGTGCTTTTGTAAGTAAGGTAAGTAAGTAAGTGCTTTTGAATCGTCAAGTCTACAACTTTCTAATGTAAAGTAATGTAGCAAAACTGATTTGATTTCTTGAAAATTAATTTAATATGTTAGGATCAGCGTTTACAATAGGAAAATTTTTATTCATTTCTGTTATAAAAAAATTAGATAAACTTTCTATAAGATTTCCTTATTTAAGTTCACATTTAACTTAATTGGGATTTCATTGATTGATCCTTCAAATTGATGTAGTTTATATTTGATTTGATTATAATTTTGTTTTATAAAATAAGTTTAACTTAACCTGAATAACAAATTTACAACTTAACTTAATACTTATTTTATGTTTTGGTAATTCCTACCATAAATCCTTAAAATACTTTCTGCCTTCTACAGCTGATTCGTCATTTAAGGTAATAATAGTATTGTAAATAAGTAAAATTATATGATTTCTACAAACTAGTAATTTAATTATTTTTATATTGCGAAAGTATTCGAAGGAGACTCTAGAATATTATTGTGTGATATGTTGTTGTATACAAGGAATTAATTGTCACTGAAATTGTAAAAAGATAATAAAATTTCTGTTTCCTTTATTATGCTATTTTATTTATTGCGTGACATCTTTCGTTGTTATGACATAAATGGCCGACCGGAGTTTCATTTTTAGGCTTTATTTATTTATTTACCGTAATCTGTTGTTGCACCGCATTTTATATCGCTATTTTGGATTTTTTCCACGGCGCATATTCAGATGAAGTAATTTTCGTAAAATATTTTTCATTATGAACGTTTGAAGATTCCATTACACCAGCTGAATGTAACGCTTTCTTTTCATTTTCTCCAGCTTCGTCTGAACCAGTTTTATCAAGTTTTTTATGTGATAATCGGGCGATGTTTTCATCTCCTTCCTTGCCGCCAGTCATTATCATGACCTGAGGTGTATTCAGGGCAGTCATATGTTCTCTTAAACATTGTTGAAGAATATGAAGGAAAAAAAGAAAAGCGAGAAGTGTTAACGCCGACATCGCTGCATTGTTTTTGTGGCTTCCACCACCGAAATGTCTGAAAAAAGTGCAATTACGTTCAAAGACAACATATCGTTACGATCACTGTATTATATATAAAATTTACGCATGACTATAATATTTAAGACTATAATATTTCTTATGTATATAAGCAATATTATTATGTATATAAGTATATTTCTTATGTATATAAGAAATATTATAGTTTTAGTATTTATACATAAAGTGGTCATGTTCGGAATTTATCTCAAATAGGTTTTTGTTCTTAGCATCTCTTGATGGCATGATTACTGTTAATTGGTCTGTCTAAAGTACTGAGATAAAAGTTTACAATAAGTAGCAATCATTACATCGTTCTTTTCCGTCAAAACGTAAAAGAACCGAGAAATAAACTTTTTTATTTGTTGAATTTATCTAAACGAAAATAATTAATTCGTTATTGTATAAAATAAACGAAGTTGATACTGTTGAAAACGGAACGTATTGGCGAGGCAGGATTTGGGGGAGAGAGACAAAAGACGAAGGGATTAAGGTAAAATATGGGCTATGAATTAAGTTTAACAAATTTAAAGAACTGTTTTTAATATATCAACGAGGTAACAATGTATGGGGGAGGGCTCCATATATTGTATATTTTACAACTCGCGATAGTATGTATTGGAAAGCTTAATACTTACTGTTTGGGTGGCAATGGTATGATATGGCTCGGAGAATGTGGCGATGGTTCATATGGGTAATACATCGGTTGATCATGTTGAAGACCAGGAAATTCTGCGTACCTAGTTTTAAAATAAGGTATTATTAAAAAAAAACTAAATTAACTCCTGTAACATGTATTAGTGGCGACGAGGGCGTTTGTAAATGAGGGTTGGAAAGCTTCTAGATTAAACAGGTGATAAGATGGTGTTCTTATTAGAATTTCATGTTATATATTTTAACAGCTGCTTCTATTTATTTTCTGCCTATTTCAGTTGAACGTATAAAACATACTAGAGTACTCTTGATACCAATGATTGTGTTAATAATTTGTATTTATAAAGCTTAAAGAGGTCGTTGCTGTGAACTCAACATAACCCAGTTTTCAGTGGAGTTCGTTTTTCTATAGTCCACAAATACAAGATATGTGAGTTATGGAGTATTCATTTACATTTCTGTTCACTACAATGTTGTGTATTGTTTGGTATCCCATTGGAAACCCAGTTTGCTCTGGAGATTGGTTATCTGGTATTCGTGTAAGATAAGTTGTGAGGAGAAAATAAACTTCGCGATAAAACCAAGGAGCGAAACCTTTTAGGGTAAATTTTGAAGTATCTGGTTTTTCCTTTAAAAAAAAAACGGGCATTTCGAGAGATAATTGAAATAAAAAGCTTTTAACTCGTGACGTAGTGACGGATATATCCTTTTAAAAGTTCAAAGTACCATATTTTTCGAGGGTTTTTTTTCAATCACACGTATCTTTGTTAGAAAATGTATAGTGATCCATAAGTTAGTTCCTTAAAACTAGAATAGATATTGAAACATTAAATTAAATAAATATATGGGACACAAATTAAAAAAAGCTGTTAAATTGCCTTACAGAAAAAAAAACAAAGCAACTGTTCCTTTGCTGCTGAATACATGATTCTTTTTGGGTTTTTAGGTAAAGATGGATTTTTATAAATTCTTAAAACATTAGTAATGTTTCAAAAACTTGGTATTTACTTGAACTGTATATTTTGAATGAACGTTATTTATATAGTGATTATTATTGAATGAAATAGAGATATTAAATTCCCAATTGATTAAATTCCAACTTACCTGTTTGCGAGTTGCTTCGATATTCCTACTTGGGAATGGATATTTTCCGACGTCATATCACTTGTGTCACACAAATACGAATATCAAGGTTTACACGGAGTGCATCTCTGGAGCGACATTTTCATTACGCTCTAAATCACTTGCTGCATCTAATGTGTGATAAAATAACTGTATCCTCATTTGAAGATTTCCATCGTTTTGTAGTAGATTTTTACCGATACGATATGTAGAAGTAATGCCGGGCCGAATATCTACATAATACCTTTAAACGAGCAATTCTTGTACGTATATAACCTGAATTTCGGAAACGGTTGCAACTATATTTATAAAGTTAAGTATGCTGAGTTTTGGGTGAGATAAATCTATCTAGCTAGGATTCATTTTTACTAATAGTCCTATTATCATTCAGGCACTAAAAAACTGCAAAAATATTAGATTAATAAGAAAATTTCGCCATTATTTTCTTTGTTATGCAGAAGTGAAAAGTTGGGTGGTCCTAAATCCTGACGACCTTGTTCGAGTTTAGATGTCTCTAGTCCAATTATTTTTTCCCTTTCTTTCAAGTTCCCTTTTTATGTGAAAAACATTATTATACTGCGTCCATCATATTATCAGTCTTTTGACAGCTCACGCTCATTAAGTTTTGTATTGCTTACGTACAAATATCATACAAATAATATTTGTACTTTATGGATGGGTACCGCCCACTTAGTGATGTCACACATAATGGGTTACTACGATTATGCCACAGATTAAAAATAATCGGTAGAAATCGATGTTACGAGTATTAAAAGACATTTAATAACATTATATAAAGTTTTACTTTCTTCTTAGTTAATACATGAATACAAATAAAACAATCAGGATATTTTAATTTATTTTATTAGCACGAGTCGTCGGAATGATAATCAACACTAGACTCCTCCGATGAGGAGTCTTCAGTAGCAGTTATTATTAGCTCTTGTGTAGATAATATATTATCAAACGCAATATCACGTTCCCAATCAGAGAATATTACTCTTTTAGTTCTTTCCACCACACTTGCCCAGTTCTCGGCCGTTACGTGGGTGCAAGCATTTTTTAGCAATTGCAACATTTTATTCGCTGTGAATGGGGGGCTTGTATTGCATCTCGCAGCATGCCCTTTTACTTGTGCCCATATAAGTTCTATTGCGTTGTACTGGCAGTGGTATGGAGGAATCCGAAGAACAGTATGGCCATATTCTGCTGCCATTTCATTGATTACATAGCGTTTTGCTCTCTTTTTGGTTTTTAATATTTTTATTAATTCAACTTTTAACATTGAGTCGTCCACATTTTCTCCATTGTCCCGAAGCCAATTAATTATTTCATGCTTTTTATGAGCCTGTGTTGGCATTTTGTCAATTTGACGGGAGTGGTAGGGCGCATTATCAATAAAAATTATTGATGGTTCTTCCAATGAAATGAGCATTTTTTTGAACCACTCTTCATACACATTTGCATTCATCTCTTCGTGGTAGTCATTTGATTTCTTCGATTTAAATGCCAACAGTGCGTCTTGTACAAATCCTTTTGCTGTACCTGCATGGCAAATGATTAGGCGCTCACCTTTTCCCATTGGTACTGAGGAAGTGGAATCAGCAGTATCATCAGTCCAGAAACGAGATAGTGTGTGGTTAGCGTTGAGCCATGTTTCATCCGTGAAAACAATATTTGCCCAATCTTGTATTTTCTTTGCCTCTCTTAAAAAATCACAACGTGCTATAGCTATATCTGTGCGTTCCATTAATAATTTTCTTTTATTTAACTTTTTATATGAAAAGCCAATTGTGTTCAAAACTTTGACCAAAGAAGATTTTTCACCATGAAATAGACCACTTCTTTTCAAAGAAACAATAAGTTTTCTCAAAGTTGGAATTTCTTTTCTCAAGTAGTAATCTAGTTTACGTAGGTTATCATTAATCGAATTACTTAGGTACGTAATTCGATTAATGATAGTAGGTACTATAATCGGAATGGTATCGCATACGAGAATCTTTAGGACATCACTATCGTCAATCTGTCAAAAGATGGTTAATATAATGGACAGTGTATAGGACCGTTTATCAACGCTTCTAATTCGTATCTAATTATATCTTCTAAAAAATATCGAAGAAAGATCGGCATTTGGGGTACCAAGGTTTGAGTCATCGTCATAGGAAGTAAAAACAAAAGTAATTTTTAATTTTTTTTATTTTCACAATCACAATCACACCAGGACGTCCTCAATCATACAATCACAAAAATATACACAATAACATCATTACATCATTACAACTATCCAGCGATATAAATAAAATTATATCACCCTTTACATCAGTCATTAATTATATGACAAATGGCATAATTTCAAAAAATTCTTTTGCCAATTTCATTAACATTAAATTTAAAAGTTTCTGGATGTTGGACCTATTACAATAGGTATATTCTTAACATTTGTGGATTATTTAATGTGTTCTAACTATTATATTCTAAAATAAGTTAAATAAATAAATAAATTAAATAAATAATGTCTTACTTTATGCAATTTTTATATGCTGTGCAGTGGGACATGTTTTACCACAAGCTTTATCTTTTTGAAAGGTTAATATTTTTCATTAATTATTTAAAGCATATTAACTCGGAAAAACAAATATTGAATGTACACCAAAACGTATTGTGCACGTGATAAATGAGTTCTTCTATACAAAAACAATAAGTTATATCTTTCACATGTGTTTTTTCCTCCGTTCTTTTGGGTATTTGGCGGATTTTTAAGTATAATGGATCTTATGTTGTCTTTAATCATTATACTTCGTTACATTCAAGGTATACTTGACGGCAATCAATTCCAGAACGTCCACGACGTCCCGCCTCATAATATTGGTCAAAAGTTCCCGCTGATTGTCTCTCCAGGACGAAACTTGCGGCATATCTAGAACAGCGAATAATAATATAAAATTAGTCTCCAAAAACTTTCATGTAAGGTTTTTTATTATCATTGTTTATAAGGAAAGTAAGAGTTACTTACGTTCCCAGTTGGCAGAAAACACTTTTGGGTCCAATATCGCTAGAGCATTCGCTGTTGGCATCACAAACGTATTTCTGGAGACATTTGTCGTCATTTGTGCCAAAAGATCTTACATATGTTTTAAGCATAGCAATTCCAGCAATAGCAGCGTCGCTGACGGAATCTTTGCGGCCCATTGATCGAGCAGTTAATGATCGATGAGAGAACGATGTCTTGAGAGCATCCAAAAGATTGACAACAATATTGATAAACTGAAAAATAATAAATTAACCGTATTAATATGATAAAATAAAGAAGAATAGAGTTTACTGAATAAAGTAAAAATTATATGCATTAAAATTTAATTGGATAAACTATATGGATAGGAAGGGTAGGTCGCGTACCTCTCCAGCTTGCTTTGCCATGGAGGCGACTTGGTCAGGATCTTTTGCACCGAGCATCGTCGACAGAACCGCTGCCAATATACTCTGAAGCAAGCGAGAAGCGAAACCGTCTCCATAACCAAATTTTACTATTTACAATCAAGAAACTATAGGATAACCTCAGAGAAACATTGTTTAAAAATATTGTAGTTTAAAATTTTCTGTGAGGTAGTCCTTTAGGCAAGGTTGTAGTTATTTATAGGTTTCTAGATTCTAAAATGGAATGCCTGCTACGTACAGGTGAGTAATTAATTTTATTGGTGCTTTACACTAATGGAGTGACTAATAATATGCCATAATAAATATGCGGTATCTACAAAACGATGTTAGTGGATCAGTATGTTGCAAGTAGGTATTGAGTAGCCACTGAAAAACAGGACTGGAGTCACATTTCATCAAAATTTTATATTCGGTAATCCTGGATTAGCGTTGTTATTCGTTTGCGAAAATATTAAAAAAAGGGGTACATTTAGTTTTAAAAAATTCTTTATACCGTCATTAAATTATGTATTGTAATATATTCCACATTAATGATTTAAAATTCAATAAAACATTTTTCTGAATTATTTTTTTAGGGTTCTTGTCATTTTGTCTTTCATTGGCCACCTGCTGTATTAAATATAATGTACAATAATTACCAAATTAAAAGTTCGAAAATATTTCTTTTTACATGTCACAAATAACTACTTATTGTTAATGTACCTGCATTGGGGACGATCCGTTGTCGACTTTGTCTATGCCGTCGCTAGACGCTCCTCCTCCCAAAATAGCAGTAAGGATTTTAAGGCCCATAGACAGTAAGTTTGCCCAAGGGGATGGCGAGCCAACATCGGTGTCCAGATTGTCACTTTTGTTGGGACCGATACCACCAGGGTTGAAAATCATTTGCATTATCATACCTGAAGTTGCAAAGGTAAAAAACTTTTGTAAAAATAAAAAAATGCACATAACTTTTTTATTAAGGTATGCAGGGACTTAAATTTTCAGATGCTACATAAATTTGAATATTATTAATGCATTTCCAAGATGATGATTTTCTCCCTCGATAATGATATTTACATCTCAATATATTTAGAAAAAAGTAGTCTTTTACTTACCCAGCATATTTGACCACGAGAAGCCGCCATCCGAGATAGAATTGTTCTGTATGTCATCCAGATCGTCTAAAGCCACTTTCTTCAATGCATTAGATTTTTCAGCAAACTTGCGCTCCTCAGATATTTGCTCTCGATGAGGCAATGGCAATGTGTTACTGTAGTATTGAGTGTTTTGCGTCCGGACATTGCTAGTAGCCTAAAAAATGTTTGAAGTGTTACAATTTCCATTAGAGATTATAAAAAATATATATTAAGATATAATAAATCATTATTTATGAACCTGTGAAATAAGTGGCGCGTGCTGTGGATAAGCTAGGGTGTGGAGAATAGCTGATGAACTAATGAGGGCTAGTAACGCCCAGCCAGTCACCTTCCGCTGCATTCTGAAAACAATTTAAATTTTGGTAAGTAATGGAAGAAAATTGTAAACTCAATTTATAAAAACAGCCGCAAGCGTCTCTATAGACGCGTCCGTAGTTTAGAAAGTGTTCTTATGAGTGAATAATGATTCGCTCGGATTGATTGCCTGTGTTCGGAGTTGTTATAGAAAGCGGTCCCCTCAAGACTCGACGTAGCATTTTTACGAGGATGTCGACTAATTAGAGGATGTCCATTAAAATAATTATCTGCGTCATTACACCCATTACTTCTTATAACAACTCATTTAAAATATGTTTAACTCTGTTACCGATTTCCAAAGAAAACGGACGTGGCCTAAATGGGTATATCATTAAACTTTTTGAATTTCGTTTATTTTAATGTAGCTTGGAATGTTTTTCTAAGTCATTTCGTTAAGGCTTTCTAGTGAAAAGATTATTGCGATATTTTATAGTCGTTGAGATGCAATGCCCGATACGCTGCCTGATCACCTATCCGGTATGGAAGTATGTTAGCGGTTTGACCGACAATCTCTAATACAGGTGACCCGGTCTTCACTAACTGTAGTTTGGATGTCAACTTTCGCACCTGTCTTTAATAAGATGCTACTTATATAAATTGAAGTTAATATCCACGGTCACGAATTACTCCATGGTCTACTTTCTTTGACCTTTATTAAATGTGTTTCGTGAACCTTTGGTAATTGAATGACTGTTGCCTACTGTTTTTATTAACTTTTCAAGTTTATATATTGCATATTTTTTCAAATGATTAACATACCAAATGTAAGTAGGTATGTCACGAAGCAAGCATAACGCGTCTCACTAGTTCACAAGCGAGTATTACGAGCGCGTTTACAAGATTCTCTCTAGAGAAATTTTGCAACGGCAAGAATAGCTTCTAATGTTTTATTTATGTTCATGTCTCTGCAAATGCAAGAACACTAGGTACTTTATTCTAAAACGTTTTCCGATTAGTTAACACACGTGTGGAACCTTTCTACAAAATATATTAGTTTTGTATTGTATCTATTTTGGACTGTTTGAAATCAATACTATTATTATAAATGCGACACTTTCATGACTAATCCGTTGGAATATTAATGAAATTTGCTACAATTAGAGCTTATATACCGAGCTATTTTAAGAGAATAAAAACATCCTGTTCCATTTCTGGAAACAGGAAAATGAGACATCTTTACTAAAATTATGTTTCAGATACGTTTTTAAGGCTAGGAGGCTGGAACTAACATATAGGTAGAATAATAAAATTCCCGTTTTTTTTTTTCGGAATACGAATTTGAGATTATACTGAAACTTAAATTGACGTGAGTGAAGTCGCTATTACAACTTGTGTTCTTTCCGTTTAGAATAAGGTATTACCAAAACTGGTGGGAACCGATTAACGAACAACATTTTTTATTAAGTGTCTATACGAAGCATGAGGAATTGAATATCCAGAAGACAACTTTTAAATTAAACTATTACCTACATCATCGCACAAAGAGTAATGCTCGTTGTTTTAAATTATGCAGCTCCGGTTGATTATAAATTAGACTCCGGTGGATCTAAGGGTCCAAATCGCACCTTTAATCAAAAAAAGAAACAAGTCAAAAATTGCCAGTTTGGAGTTTTCAATTTAAAACTTTATAACGTAACCCCAAGAATAGATCTGCTTCGACAACCATACGATTCCGATTTATATGAATGAAATAAATAATAGTTTCGCTCTTTTTGACAAATTCGTGTGAACTGTTTGATAACACTAAAGGGAAAGATTCAGACATGTTCCAGCAGTAGTGAAAGTAAGGAGATTCTAGGGCGATATAAAACCTAATAACTCTTTATATTACTAAAGAGTGAGTCTAATTTCTTGTTTTTATTATTGATAAAAAGATATCATTCAGACTTATTTCACTATATTACTAAAATTATGCCACGGAATTTCGGAATAATTCTATTTATGCTTCTTTATTTAAAAAAATATTATAAGTTGTTTGAAAGAATCGGAGTACGTTCAGTTTATTATTAAAAGGTTATTAGATAGATGTATATCAATTATTTTTATTACGGTTTAAGAATAAAAAAAAAAAAAAAAAGAAGTGTGATATTTTAAGTTATTTCCTTTTACAATGAAATAAAACATCCCCGTAACTACTTTAGTCTTATTAAAAAAGTTTTCTAACCAGATTAAATACATTTGTTTTCCATGATGAGGTCGTGGTGAGCATGTCGAATTTTTAATTTAATTGTACTGACTTCCATTAGTCAAAATCGAAATGGAGAGGCTAAAGAATGTTACTCCATTACCCTAACAGCAGCTGTGTTTAACAATAAAATCGCAGATGAAAATATACCAAATAAGTATATTAAGTAAGTAAGATTAAGTTGAAGACTGTAATAACGTTTTCAACTTAAATTGATTTCCTTCACGATTAATTTCCTATTTTTTATTTAATTCCAATTCTGTAAAACATAAGTTTATGTAAAACAAGCCTCATGCCTTATGATGACAGTGACGATTCCTTCATCCATGAGAATAATGATATCGTACAAAATAAAATAGCTAATATGGAACTTTACGGCACGTCAACGATACTTCTTCTAGTCTATCGTCTTCACGCCCATACACGTCTAGTACGTCTCTTGATTCTGATAGGTCAATATCTTCTATGTTGACTCGCCCGTTGGTGCAGTGGGTAGTGACCCTTGGAAATCTTCAAAAAGATACCGGAACTCTTAGAGGTGAGATCTGGTTATGTGGAATTTCTATCCACTAAAACCCCCTCGATGGACAGCCTCCGCACTAGCAGAGAGGCCCCGGGATCTCTGACGAACTGCACCGAGGTCTCTCTAGTGCCGTGCACATCGTGCTCCACAAAATATAGTACGGAGCTTGTGTAACAAGCTCCGTTTCCTCTCGGGGTCGAAAGGAACGACCACAGCCCCCACTCTGACCGATCGTGACCCCAGAGGTCCCATTGGCCGGGACTATCAATTAGGGCGGTTTCTACGGCCCCTTCGTCTCTGCCTGCGAGAAGGATTAGCCCTTTCGCGGTTACGCTCGGCAGTCTCCTTCCTGACCATGATGGTTTCACAAAAGGAGACTACGGCTTTCCAATCTCTTTCACTTCTCAACATGGCAGAGACTACCGCCTTTAGAGAAAGTGGGTAGTGACCCTGCCTTCAGTTTCGCGGGACGCGGGTTCGATTCCCGCCGAGGGCTAACAATTTCTATAAATGAGTTTGTTGGTCTTCGAGTCTGCGTGTATATTTGTATTTAAGTATGTATTTGAAAAAAACATAAGTATAATATGTTCGCTACTTGTCTCTCACCCATAACACAAGTAGTAAGTTACTTACTTTGGGGACGGACGACCGCGTGTGTAAGTGTTCCATATATTTATTTATTCATTATTCAATTTATTAATTCCAAGAAAACTGCTCAACATTGTCAGTAATTTTCTAAGGAACGAAGAAGAATTTTGCGATTAAGGAACCTGATAACGACCAAAGTCTTGAAAATGAATCTCAGTCTCAGGTTTCGGTTAGTCATCTCTTTAGAGACAAGATAAAATCTAGCGCCAATCAACCTATCAATAGTTCACCCACTTTTACCAAAAAAAGCGATTTCGGGCAAATTGACGACGATTTGACATTAATTAATTATGACAACCTGTCAAATGCAGTCAGCTACGCACCAAGCTGCAACGAATAACTTATAACCAATCAATTTGTAATTATTTTTTGTTGAAAAGATTTTCCGCCGAGTTTCTTGATGGTTTCTTCTCGGTAGAAACAAACTTCCGAATCAGTGGTAGCAAGTAAACAGTTTATTTGAATAAAGAATATTTTGAATTTGAAAATGACAGTAGGTAAGAACTATATTTTTTTACATTGAAAGTACGAATAAACGTGTATATTATTGTAAATTTTTTTTCCTTACCCAAGAAATAACCAATTCTTATTCTCAAGGTTTGTAAAAATCCGAGATACGTACAAATATTGTTGTAATAAAGTTATATAATTTAAAATAAAACGAATTAAACTGGATTGAGATTCCACATCTGAATAACTTTTCTCTAATAAACTGCTTCTTTAAGTTTTCTGACGGAAAATTATTTGAAATAAAATCGAATTATTAATCATAAACTGAAGTAAGTACGAACTTATATTTTTAATGTCATAATTTAATAATTTATAATCCATAAATTATACTTTTTATTCTATCTAACAAAGGCTAGTACACTAAACTATAATTTGGAACTATACATCATCTTCTTATATAGATATTTTATTTATTATTCATTTTTAAAGACCACGCCGGAAAAGTGTAAAACTTTAAACGCCCATTCCCAAAAAATTGAAATTTGGAGATATTTCTTTTTTTGATTAAGCGTGCGAAATTAGATCCGCTAGATCTAATAGACTATTGGGATTTAAACTGGACCGTGACAGCAATGGATAAAAAAATAGTTAAGATCTAGGAGATCCCATGTGTGCAAATTGTCATTGAATCCTTTTTAGAGAATCTACGTTCGTAAAGTCAATGAACTTCTGACCCAGTGACCTCAGAAAAGCGCAAGAACTTTGCATTACGCTGGAAACCTCACTTTCATCGAGGCGGATGTGGAGTATTACCGCAAGTTTTTGTCTTTTATATAAAATTATGGGATGGAAGAGTATTTATTTTTGAATTATATTTATCTAATAAACATGATTACGGGTTCGAGAATATATCATTTATTTTTTAAAACATTTTCTTGGTCACGCAGGGTGTTATGAAAATACTACATATGCCATAAAATAAACTACTGTTTCTTTTTCTATAGCATTATTTTTTTTAAATTGACAAATTATTAATCTAAACCTGTTTTTTATGATATTTATATTCGGTATATGAAGATCTAATAACATTTATTTTTAGTAAAAGTCAAAAACTTTTGCATTAGGTACTGAGAAAAATGACAGAGGATCAGCTTTCATTGAACACGAGCTTTGAAATAATTGTCCAAAGTTTAACCAAATTATCGCTACGGAAATTATTTCAAAATGTTATGTATCGCGCTGGATGATAGAAATTGTAATCAGTTGAATACAGATTGGCCTAAAGTAAGATTATAATATACAGGCTAGACGATATACTTGTCAATTATTTAGGAAGGAATTTCATAATAATTATTATGATTAACTTTGAATATGAAGATGTGCCAAATAATATCCGTTGATATTGATTAACAAGTTACTATATATAGTACGGCGCAGATTAATAATGATTCAGAAAGCTTAATCCACATTTATAACAAGCTAAAGGCTTTAAAACTTAATTCCAAAACGATCTTTATATTACATTAATTTATGGAGCATTTTACTGCTGTACGGAAATTTATCCATCGAAAATTTGTTTAATGATTTTGAATACTTCTGAATAACAAAAACAGATTTCGCAACATTGGTCCAACGGAACAAGCAAACAAAGATTTATGTGATTTGAGTATATGTTACAACCTTGCCGGTTTATTGTTGACATAAATTTGCGCTTTATATGTCAGTATTAATATTACTAATACAACGTGTGAAGTCAGTGTAAGGTGCGGTGAACATAACTTGGCGATAGGTGAAAGCAACGGCAGCCGGTCGCGTGAGCAACTACACTGGAAGGTTAACGTTTTTCTAATTTCGGAGCGAGGGCCCAGACCTGCTATTACTGCTTGGCTAACTGGCTCCCTACTTTCATCGGAAATTCACCGTGGAAAAATAAAAGTTGCCAATTTCACTTGTGCTCTTGTGCGATTTCATCATCTTGTACTTAAACTAGAATATCTAGTAATATCGGGCATAAGTACTCCAATAGGAGATTACACGTGTTATAAAGTACTGCGCAACAGTTTGCGATGAAAACTTCATGACATTTTATGCTCCTATTACTATTTTAAACCCAAAACATGCATAATTTATAGAGTTACGAATTACTTTGTTGAGGCCCATTGTCAATCTATCCAAAATAATATTGTCATTAGTTTAGTCTAAAACTTACATAGAAGATTAGATTGGACGTAACTAAGAAAAAGAATCTATTGTATTACGTGAAGAATAGTTCTTTAACAATAAAGGTAAAAAATAATAAATTGTTTTAAATTAATCCCAGGATAAATTGGAATCTACTTCTTCAGTAATATCAGGGCAAGCTAACGGAAATCTTAAGATCATATTGTGTCTTAATGGCGTACATTCTTGATGTAACTAAAGGACCCAATTAAACCTTGAAGTGATATAATGAATTCTATTTTAGGTTTTGTAAATTAATTACATTACGTGGCACGGAAATTTGATGTTATATAAAATGTCTTGTTTGTCGGTTTTGATACGTTTTTCGCCCATTCGCTGATCGGTCCGGCGTGCAGTCCGCTTTCTAAAACCGCGCACAACTCTGCCACTGTGCGTGTTTCACACGCGGATGTGAGCACGAATTGATTATTCAGCCGTAGATATTGTGTATTACTTTTTACTATTGGCTTGTAAAGAGACAGTTATATATACTAAAGTATACCGTAAATTTTTCGAGTAAAAATTTGTTTGTCGCCTTTAATTAAATTGCGTGGAATTTTATCATACTTTCACCCATAATTTTGTAAATTGCTGCAACATTTCATAGTTTTAACCATTATCAAATCATATTTTTTATTGTCAATAAATTGTTTTAAGAATATATCATTTATATATATATGTGTAAATATTCTTTTTTTGATGTACTTATTTTATTTAATGTTACTATATCTTCTTTCACCAAAGGTTGTCTTTAAGAGATTGCTCTTAGCAACAGAACCGCAATTACACGCCTTATTGTATTGTTAGTTATATTTTTGTTTATTTACTTTTTTATCTATATTTGTAATAAAGAAATTCTATCGACGTATCTTTCTAATTATTAACAGGAAACGTTTCTTGAATATTTAACTGTTTATCTTCTTTTAATAGATATCTGACGGGAATGAGATGGTATGCAATTAATGTTCCACAAACGCGCAAGTGTTTTAGCTCAGCCGTTACGGTGTTCGCAAAGTGGACCAAACGGTACATCGATCAAGATGCAATTGTATGCTCTAAACGTTGCTTACATGCACTTCGTATCCATTTCATCGATTTTGATATATATCTCTTGGGTTGCAAAAGTAGCACAACTCAAAAACTCATGTTTCGACATAAATTGGTTTTAAGTTTTCATTGCTAAGGAAAATGTCTAAAAATCTTTAGTTTGCTCAAACGTACAGCCTAAAATGGAATTATGAGTTATGCCGGTACGTTGCGCAAAACAAGGTGTATTTTAACATTCATATCTATTCCTAGTCGGAAACACGTGTTTTTTGCCAATTTTGTAGCCCAAAAGCGATATATGTTTAAATTGTTGAAATTAAACGTACTTATTCTCTTCACCAAGATTTTAACGGATCTAACAAGGGAACCAGTTTTTGATTTTAAATGCTGTATAAGCTTGTGTAATTACAGTTTTGGTATTTAAATCATGTAACAAATTATTTGATTTGATTAAGCATAAAGTTCGTTTAATTTATATTACAATTAATGACTATAAGTATATTACGATCGCGGTAATATCTATTGAAACAATCAACAAAAATAAACTGCAATTAATTAATATGGAACTTTTGTATTTATATGTAAAATATATTGTCTTAAATAAATATTTATGATTACTTTTTCCGAAAGCATTATCAACGCAAACGGATAAAGAAATATGAGAAATTCTTCTTTCTATAAATTAAGTTGATCGTGGTAATATTGCTAACAATAGCTTCATTTTGATAAATCCTTTTAAATGTTTCTAAACAAGTAAGTTCTTATTTGTCTACTGTTCGTGTTAAATAAATAATACATTAGGTACAACCACACAGAAGTTTTAGGTTAGTTTGCGAAATATATACTCTGTATATTATATCTTTAGATAGTATATAGATGCATATCAAATTATATTTAATTAAATAAATAGAAATTTTGAAAGTTTTTCATTATTATAATCATGACTTATTACGATCGGACGCCAATTATTTTCGTTTTTAAATTTCGGTTACTCAACGGCCGGTGAGTGACTAGATTCCTCTCTCGTCGTCACAACTTTCACTTTAAAGTTTTTTGGATATGAAAGGAATGAATCAGAATGGTTTACGAGTCGCGAGACGAGGAACTTGTTTAGTAAAGGTAAGTATTGTTTGCTTTCTAAAAAATTGTTATGAAAGTTGTTGACCGGCGTTTGTTGATATTTTTATTAGTGAGTCTTTTAGGATAAATTTAACATACATTTAATGTATAGAAATATATATTAAATAGAAAGTATGAATGTATGTTACTTATAGATTACGAAATGGCTGAACCGATTTTAATGAAATTTCCAGGCAATCTTTAGATTGACGGATAATCATTAAAGATTCATGGTCATCGGAGCATTTTTTGAACTGTCAATGACAGTTTTTTTTCGAGGAGAAATCGAAACTAAACTAAGCCATAGCAACGGGCGGACGGACAGCTAGTGTTCTATAATTTATTTCTTTAAAAAAATTCATATCCGGCTCAGAGGACCAAAATCGTTAAGCCATAGAATAATAGTAAAAATGCTATCGGTAAATAAACGTAGAGAAAGAATAAAATGACATAACATTAATGTAATTCTAATACGTAATTTGTTAGACCATACGAGAAACTACTCGTTGCCAATGGTAACACGCGAACTGTCTATTGACCATACGGATCGTAGCAGCTTTCATCGCCACTTTCGACACTATCTACAGACGTTTCTTGTTTTATAATTATGTACCTGTGAACTTGCTACTTTGATTCGAGGAGTCTAGTAGTAGCCATATTAAAAATATATGTATATTTATTTATTTCAATAGTAGAATAAAAATGTATTACTATCGATATTTTAAAGTAGATAAAAATAATCTTAAATATATTATACATATATTTTTTTTTCCTTTTTTATGTTTTTATCATGTTACAAATCTCAATTCTAAATACAGACCATTTTGTTTTAATTAAATAGAATAAATAATAATAAAAATCAAATATTTTAAGGAATATAGACTGGCCCGTTGGCGCAGTGGATAGTGACCCTCCATTCAGTTCCGCGGGTCGCGGGTTCGATTCTCGCTGAGGGCCAACATTTTCAATAAACGAATTTGTTGGTCTTCGAGCCTGGGTGTATATTTGTATTTAAGTATGTATGTAAAAAATATGTAAGTATATATTCACCAGTAGTATGTTTATCATAACACAAGTATTAAGTTACTTACTTTGGGGATGGACACCCGTGTTATGTTAATTTAAAAAAATTAAAAAAAATATAATATGTTAATAGTTGTGGTTAGAAGAGAGTAGATATGAAAATAATTCCGTTTAAAATTTATGAGACGTTTTTAAATTTTAGAATAATTATTTATATTAAGATATTTTTATATAATGTCATGTTTATTCATATAATTATGAAATGATGGTGAAAGTTTAAAAATTTTCTCTCATTTCTATTTTATTTTGTCTATGATATATATCTTCTTCATCATTTTGCACTTTTTGAAAAATATGATTTCAAAAATTCAGTATTTATTTTATACATCCAGTATGTAGACGTGAATCCAAAATTTTGGCAAGAATTCAGACAAATGCTACTGTTTTTAGACCTTTCACGGTCAAATAAGGGCACAGAAGACTCTCGGAAGTTTGGTAGAGGGAATGAAACGCGGAAAATAAAGAAAATGAGCTCTACTAGTGTCGGGGAAGCTCATTCTAAGGGTGTTCTTTGAGGCTTGATTACGGCTCAGGGGGTTGAATAGTGGGATGCAATTTCTTCTACTCAACCTATTGACGTCCCTGCTGAACATAGGTCTCTTCCTATGATCTCCATAAAACAGGATCCTTTGCTTGGATCCAGAGGCTACACGCGACCTTTTTGAGATCGTCAGTCCATCTCGTAGGGGTCTACAGTGCGGGGTCGCCAGTCCAACACCATAAAATCATAACGTCCATCGGTTCTCCGCACTATGTGCCCCGCCCATCGCCACTTCAACTTCGCAACACGCTGACTTATGTCGGTGACTTTGCTTCTTCTACGAATCTCATTATTGATCCTCTGATATATTATATAATCTCGTAGAAATACTCCGAGCATTCCATGGCCCGCTGAGTGACTCTCGAGCTTTCTTATGAGGCCCATTGCCTAGGTATGCACTGATGGCAATCAATTATTTGGTTACTTAATTCAGCAAATGAGTCTGTGATATAAGGCTGTACTTAGTTATATCGCTATAACTAAAGAATAAAGTCACATTTCCCATGCTTATACATGGGACATGTTACTTTATTCTACGGATAAGGCGGTATGTGCGTTGCACATAGTGACATTCCCATGACAGGCGTTTCCAAATTACTAAATACTGTCGTTTGTTTTCATGACCGCGTCGAATTCGACGATAAATATGTATTTTCACGTTTTAGAGAGTGAAGGCTTTCATTTACATAACTAAAGCATAATAGAGCTCTTAACACAATGTCCTCCTCGTTGACACTTCGAGAATTTATTAAGATTGACAGCAAACTAAATTAACAATGCTATTTTATATTCAGTGCTATAAAAAATGGAGTTGATCGTGTACGTAATGCTAGTTTCTATTAATTAAAATAAGCATTTTAATTATAACATGTAATGATCTTATATAAGTTGCTGAATTATTTACAATTATGCGTAGATGGTAATTAGTATGTTTTGTGAGCATCATTTCAATTACAAAAGTCAATATTTGTCTTTTTCTTCAAATTATCTCATTTTATAACTTTTGGTTTACTTAATTTGTAGAATTAGGTAGGCATTACTCGTGGAGGTCCATAATACAAAAGTAATAACAAAATTATTTTGCTATAATCCGCGATAAAGTAAATAGTAAATATATATAATGCTCAATGTAGAGTGGACTATCCGTTTTCATACCCGATACATGCAGGATTCGTATAAACACATTGTGGTGGAGGTTTGTGCATGTGTTATTATCGGGTATAAAAATGGATAGTCCACTCTACATTTTAGTATTATATATAATATATTTTCTATTTACTTTATCGCGGATTATGGCAAAATAATGTTATTATTACGTTTGTTTTAGTTTACGCAGTTTGATACCTCTTTACGGAGCTATAAAATATATCTATACAAATACTTTTTCAAGATAAATGTAAGATTTAGAATTTACTAAACTTGTTTTCCTTGAAATGCGTAATCGAACTTCATTTTAGGATATATTCGTAATTATTTATATATTCGTGATTATTTTCGTAAATGAAGACTGTTGAAATTTAGCACATCCTACCTTTATGTGTTCTTAGTCTTTGTTTTATATACATATATTTTATGTACAATATAAGATATTAATTTTTATTTATTAAAAGACCTCTGTTGAAATTTATGTAACAAAAAAAAATTGCGTCGGTGATTATTAATTAATACAAATTCTACCTTAATATTTATTCTCTTATTTGCGACAAAATTATAAAACATTTTTTACAATTTTACAAAATTATAACGAGTGTCGTATTTAGTCATATTGACTAATATTTTCGTATAATAAATTAAAAAAAAAACATATTTCTTAAGTTAATTAAGCATTGATGTTGCTTTATGTTTTTATTTTACTTTCTCGTTTGAGGAAGTCGAAATGTCTCGATAGAGTACTTTCACAATTATACAAGGCGATCCTACGCGATATGGCGGGAAAAGTAGAATGCGGGACATAAAACATATTTTCAACTGTAGTTTCGATATGCAATCTTAATATTAATATCACCAAAACACTTATTTGATATACGTAAATATCACCCGAACACGGTAGAGTCCATTCAACTTTCACAGGATCTTGAAAATATCACTCACTGCAAAACCTTAATTTCTTAAATATCTTACCTTATCTCTTTCCAAATGGCCAATATCACTGAATCACTGTACACTTATCGTTATCTTCCACGAGGTAGCTAATAATCACCGGTGAAAGTGCGTGTTGCTTCTGCGAGAGTTTGACTTGCAATGAGTGGTGCGCCTTGAACTTCACATTTATATATAGGATGACCCAGTTATGACAAAAACAACCAGGCTATATGATCCGTGTGTCCAAACTGTCCATCCAGCTGTTTGTACCCTACAATCCCATGGTCCTTGCCAAGGACATTTTGCTAATCAGCGCGAGTATTAAGCTGTAAGCGGTTTGTAGCATCCAAGTTCGTATTGTTCTATTCGACGAGCAAGATATGACATTGATATAGACACCCCATTTCTTTTCAAGTGACAAAGATATGTATTTTTATCCTGTGCTTTGGTATTCGATTTGATTATATATCGAGGTTGTTAAGTTTCGATACATACAAAGGTAAATCAGAAGTTTGGAGTTTGGTTAACATGACAATATAAAAACTTTTTAAATTTGAGCTCATGTGAGATAGGAGTGAAATTATTAGGGACTTAGAGTAAAGATTGAACTAAAACTTTTGTACATATAATATTAATTTATGTATTAATGGTATATCTATTTGTTTCAGGTACTTTAAGCAGAGGTTATGTTATTAGAGGTATGGTAAGTTGTTTAAGTGCATGACATTTTGACTTTTTAAATTGGCGTTTAAAATTACATTAATTTTTAACTTTTACGTGTATGTCCGTAGTTAAAAACAATGATATTTAGTGATGTTAATAAAAGTTATTTCAGCCATCTTGTTAGCTCAAGTAACAGACTATGTGACATGTATGTGAGTATGTGAAGACATAAATAATCAAGATGGCGCCCGGATAACGTACAGATTCTACTCTCTACTCTATTCTACTAAGATATATATTTTTTCTATCAAGAGTAATAACATTGTATGGAAGTAATTCAGTTAACTTAAAAATTGAACGGCATTTAAGGTAATGTACAAAAGGTAATATGATAATCAAATCTTTTCAGTTATTCACTTATTGCAATCCTTTTTTTGATTTTAATTTAAATTTAAATTTTTTATCGCAATATGGAGCTATTCTCTTTATTATAACTTTACGTATTGGCGTAACTTTAATATTTAAATGAGTTAATCTTGTATGTATATATGTATACTCGTATATATTTTCGGCATCTCGGAAACTGCTCCAACGATTTTCCTGAAATGAAGTATGTAGGGGGTTTTGGGGAGAAAAATCGATCTAGCTAGGTTCTATTTAAAAAAAAACATTTTATCCCTGTTTTTGGGCATTTTTGGCATGGCATTGGGCAAAATTTATATTGAATTTAATTTTTACCATTAACTGTCAAGTCAGCGTAGCTTATTCAGGGAACGGGTGGTCGCGAGAAACGAAAATACCTAGGATAGAGTCCTACCCACCCTTTTATTTTTTTCCTTGTTTTTGCAATTTCTCTTTTTTATTTTGTAAAATATTACCGTCACCTATTATCTATTCAAGAAGCGATATTTTTTTTTTGCATTTAAAGAATGAAGTTTACTAGTTTCATTTTACAGTTTAATTTATTGTGTCATTGTCACTTACAGACCTGCATATCTCCTCTACTCTAAGTATAATAAATCTACAATTACTTAGGTTGTAAATTGGTGTCTCTCACACAACTCTGTCAGTGACGATCCAAATAGCTTTTTACTATTGTAAATCGTAATACAATTTTCTTATGTTTTGCTGATGCACATCTAGTTTATCACAGATGAGAATATATGATGTAAGTTTGACGTGAACTATTACGTCTTTGTGTTGTAGGTTAATAATCCGAAATTCTTATGATCTTTTGGAGCGTATACAAAATCAAACTGAATAAAGTAGTTCATTTTAATATAAATTTTAAGCTGCGATAGCCAAGATGTGAGACTGTGCGACTCCTTTGAGGGGTCACGAGTTCAAATCTCGGCCAGGAACCAATGAGTAGTTCCGTTAAAACTTATGTGTCTAATTGATAGTTGCAATTTATCACACGCTTTTCGGTGAAAGAAAACATAGGAAACCTGTATCTCTAGTGACCTTACCTAAATAAGTTTGTGTAATTTCTATTTTCACATTAATAAGGAAAATTGGCGCTTACACTTTTTCCTTTTTCTTTCAATGATATATCCTTAATTAGTTTTATGTCTTATGCTACAAGCGTCTTTTCTTAATAACGTAATTAATTTTTATATTGTGTCAATTCCCAGGTACTTTTGACGAGTCAACAGAATAGCTTTAACAAGAATTTTCGGTAAGTACTTAAAGAAATAGTAGAGTCAGTGCGCGTAATCGATTCAAATACTAGTGAGCGAATCGTAAGTTAATAGTCGATTCGAATTCGTAACGGTACGCGCACATTACGCGTTATATAGCTGTGATTGAATTACTTATCTGCGTATGTTATTAAAATGTTGCTATCCCACTGTTGGACAGTGGATTCTTTAAATAGAGAGAAGTATTGGAGCTTAAATGGGACACGTTGCTGCATTGCAGATTGAACGATAACATTTATCTTAAAACATCATGCATTTATATGCAGGTTTTTTAATGAATATATTTTTTCATCACTCAAACTTATAGTGAATTGTGAATAAATAAGTTTGTTTAAAGAGGTTTTTGACATAATTCCATGTAGTTCTGTTAATCGTTGAGAAGGTCCCTTGTCTGGAAACTTATATTGAATTGTAAATAAACAAGTTAGTGTAATAAAACTATAGTATTAACTTTCCTTAAATATAATTCCGTACATTGTAATCAGTAATCTATTTTACAAAGATCCCTCTTTATATTATATTATTATACATTTCCATCGAACACATCCTTCTTGTAGCTCGCCGCCATCTTATCTCTCCGTCCGCCCAGTGTTGCCGATACAAAATATCTCGTCGCTTTACACTCGTCCATCCTGAACGCGTGTATGTCCTCATGCACGGGATACCACTTTACACTCGGCAAAAGAAGACATTCAGAACCTGCAAATAAATTTAAACTAATTTTACATATGACCATTACTTTAAAGTGCAACTATGGATTACTACTTCTGTTACGGGTAAAACTTAAGTGTTCTCCAAAATTTTTTTTATTGACTCCCATCACTTTAGTTTCACATTCCCAATGTTTACTAATGTACCTATGTGTACATTTCGTTGGTGACAAAACAATATTAAATTATGATGTTATCTGCTGTATACTAATTAAATTAGTATCGTTTATTGGAATTCAATTATAACTATAACAAACCAAGTGATAAAGGCTAAACTATTTATACTGGCTTTTACCCGCAACCCCGCCCACGTAAACTGCTGTCGCGTAATTGGTCGGTAATAGATGACGCTTTTTTTTTGTCATGCTATTCCTGTAGAACCAACATAAATTCTAAAGTCCACATGTCACTCCGGTGTACAACGGATAAATGTGCCAAACCCCACCAATACCGGCCCAGCGAGT
The DNA here is from genome assembly GCA_029227775.1 of Morpho helenor. Lineage (NCBI taxonomy): Eukaryota > Metazoa > Arthropoda > Insecta > Lepidoptera > Nymphalidae > Morpho > Morpho helenor. The sequence goes on along the minus strand of JARGCU010000037.1, from coordinate 10,093,578 downwards.
CGGCCGCGAAAGAGTAATACACATACATCCATACTCACAAACTTCCACATTTACAATATTAGTAGGATGGTTGTCTACGTAAGTAGGGAAATACTGCACAGTGACGTGGCTTCGCAATGAGGGCGCGCTGATAACTGGGGCCGGGTCACATGCGGCACTGCAGGCGGCGCGCTCGCAGCGCTCAGAACCGGTCGACTGCCCCAGCAGGATTGAACTCTGCTGGTTATTGTTGTGGAGCCCCTACAGCGAAATATATCATGCCCTAAAAGCACAAATCCAAATCATAAATACACTAAAAGAAACTTAAAGTCAATAACAATCGTACAGTAACAATGGCACCATTTATCCCTCCTGTTGTTATGCTTTATCCAAGTCTAATCAGTCTAATTAGTTACCACAACTTAAACGACAAATCTACTGAGTCCTGGAGACGCCCAGACTTGTAGTTAGCTCATGTGATTGACTACTTGACAAATTTCCCCACGTAGTGCCACCAGATTCACTGCCGTCCCGACAGTGTCACCTGCTTTAAGCTATCAGTCGCTTTTACAAATCTGATATTATCCCTGAAAGGGATATTTATTTAAGCCTCAACTTCAGTTTTATCCTTACCCAATATCTTCCATCTTACCGGTGAATAAACCACAAGCCTTCCTCTTCTCCACTCCTGGACATGCCGAATCCTTCTTCATTCTTATCACTGATAGGCGTCCGCTTAAGTGTCGCCGGCAGCCAACAACACACCCAGCAACCGTCAGTACACCCGGCAGCCGTTAGCACACCCGGCAGCCGTCAGCACACCCGGTAGCCGTCAGCACACCCGGCAGCCGTCAGCACACCCGGCAGCCGTCAACACGCCCGGCAGCCGTCAACACGCCCGGCAGCCGCCAACACACCCGGCAGCCGTCAACACACCCGGCAGCCGTCAACACACCCGGCAGCCATCAACACACCCGGCAGCCGTCAACACACCCGGCAGCCGTCATCACGCCCGGCAGCCGTCAACACGCCCGGCAGCCGTCAATACATCCGGCAGCCGTCAACACACCCGACAGCCGTCATCACACCCGGCAGCCGTCAACACACCCGGCAGCCGTCAGCACGCCCGGCAGCCGTCAACACACCCGGCAGCCGTCAACACGCCCGGCAGCCGTTAACACATCCGGCAGCCGTCAACACACCTGACAGCCGTCATCACACCCGGCAGCCGTCAGCACACCCGGCAGCCGTCAGCACGCCCGGCAGCCGTCAACACACCCGGCAGCCGTCAACACACCCGGCAGCCATCGCTCATCGTCGATCATCACGGCACCAAACCACGGAGTGCGATGTCATCATCAAGTCGCTTACTATCGTGACAGTACAACGTCCACGGAGTACAGTATATGCGAACCATTCATTTCGCCACACTGACTATCGCAACGTTGCACCCTTCAGTCACGGAGTGTGATGTAGATGGTACAACAACAAAATCAACTCATCAATTGCTTACTATCGTGACAGTACAACGTCCACGGAGTACAGTATATGCGAACCATTCATTTCGCCACTGACTATCGCAACGTTGCACCCTTCAGTCACGGAGTGTGATGTAGATGGTACAACAACAAAATCAACTCATCAAATCGCTTACTATCGTGACAGTACAACGTCCACGGAGTATAGTGTATGCAAACCATTCATTTTGCGACACCGACTATCGCAACGCTGCACCCTTCAGTCACGGAGTGCGATGTAGATGGTACAACAACAAAATCAACTCATCAAATCGCTTACTATCGTGACAGTACAACGTCCACGGAGTATAGTGTATGCAAACCATTCATTTTGCGACACCGACTATCGCAACGCTGCACCCTTCAGTCACGGAGTGCGATGTAGATGATGCATTAACAAAATTAACTCATCAAATTAAAATAATCTTTATTCAAATTACCTCTTTTAAGTACTTTTGAATCGTTAATGCTCAATATGTTTAATGAATCTACAATTTGTGCGGAATATTGCTCTTACCGAGAAGAACCAGCAAGAAACTCTGCGATCAATCCTTTATACATTTTCAATTTCACATTATTAAACCTCAGTCTTGTCATTCAAGACTGCAGAGCTGATAGTATTCTCAATCCAGATATTTTAATCATTCAAATAATATTCAAATATTTTCTTTATATTCTTTATGTATAAGCATATTTCTTACACTTAACTCTTTCTGTACTAAATATAAAATCAATGCCATACAAATATATCATCCATATTAAGCTGTACTAGTTGTGCAGAAGAATTTATTTATATTAGAGGTTAGATTCGAATGACACAATACTTTATATTGTCGGGGTAAAAAGCAACTCCATTAATTATATGTTACTGTAGTTCGGCCATACTTACTAAACCACCCCATTCTAGCAAGTTTGTCTATTCATATCCTAACAGTAATATAATACTTTCTAACCCCTCAATTTCAGCAAGATTGTATATAAACATCCTAACAGTAACATAGTACTTTCTAACCCATCAATTCTAGCAAGTTTGTCCATATCAATACTACACAGTTACACAATATTCGCTAACCCATACATTTTAGCGAGATTATCATCTTAAAATATATCATCATAAATGCCCGAATACCTGGCAATAGGCTTTTATGTCTTAAACATCTGGCTCGATTAACACATACTTAACCCCTTCAGGTTGCTTATAATCTGAAAGCGATTACCTTTTTTTTTTCAACTCATGTTCAATACCTTCAGGTTCCGTAGATGTTGATAGCGATCATCTTGTATTTAATGCCTTCAGGTTGCTTGCATGTTGATAGCGATCACCATCATCCACCATAATGCTCCACATAACTCGCAAAGAAAGGTATTTGGTTAGAATCTATTCATAACAAAAAGAATTATATACAGAAAACCTTTTAAGACAAATTATTTCACAAAAATGAAAACACATATATATAAACAACTAATTTAACAAATTTGTCAAACTAATTAACAAAAGTGCCTGGGATAAACCATATGCAACCAAGTTGTTCAAAATATAAATTTATACACTGTTTAATACTCCTTATAATAGTTATGCGGCACTTTACCTCATATTTAATCCTTTAAAGATTTCATATACCTTTAATAAATGTTATGACCTGTTTAAAATTATTTAACCAGTGAATACTAATTTAATTATTAATATTTTATTTTTATCCACTAATATTTTATTCTATTTTTTTTTGTGGAAAATGTAGGACTGTTGAAATTAGTATTTTTATTTGTATTTCTGTGTCAAGTATGTTCCTTACTTTCTTTACAAAACAGAAATTAAACAACGAAATAAACATCTCACTTTCTACAGAAGGTGGGAAATATACAAACAGATCCAAAAGTATCCTAAAACTTCTGTATATATAAATACAATGTTAAGATTAAATTATGGAATGTATTGCCTTTAAATATTCAAGAATCCAAATCATTAGTCATATTTTTAAAAAATCTGTAAAGCAATACTACTTGTCAAATAATAATTAATGTATGTATTTAAATCATTGTTATGTATTCATTATATAATATGTATTAGTTTATAGATTGCATATATATTACTTTTAGATGTTTTTATGATGTGTAAATCTTTTGTCTTTGTCTTCATATGTATTATTAGTATGTATTTACCTATAGAATAGTGCACCACCCACACCATTGTTACAGTTCTACTTAACCCAAGGGTCCCCTGGAAGAGATCGCTACTAAGCTCTTGTATGTTACAATTTGTTTTTTTTTTTTTTTTTTGCTTCCAATTTATTTGTTGTGGTGTACAATAAAGTGTATAAATAAATAATAAGATTCCTAATGATTGATAATGAAGATGGACTCCTAATAAACAATCACTAATATCAGTTTTGCTTCAAGCAATAAAATTCTAATTGACTTATTTTAGTGTTTAGTTATAATAATAGCTGTGGATTTATTCCAATAAATAAATGATTTCTTTATTTTATATAAATCATAATCATATTCTATCATAACTGAACTTATAGGGAAAGGGCATCAAATATTTAAAGACATGAATTAGAGACAAACTGAACTATCTGTAATTTATGAGTATAAACATATAAGTGAACTACTAACTGCTATCTATAACAAACCAAATCTGTTTCCCTTTCGGCATTTAAGTCACAGACTAGAAAATATTTGTTTCAAGTAATTATATATTACTAACATCTTTATTTATCTACTTATTTTACAAAAATTAAACAGTCAAATTTATAAAAATTTAAATATTTACTTGTATCTGTACTGCATTTTTTTTTCTTTTGTGTAAAGTGTGCAATTATTATTCTTTATATATCATTTGTTTTTGTTATTTTTCTTTCTTTCTATATTACCCATATCTCCCTTCTTCACCTTTTCCTTCTGGTATTCAAATGTAGGTGCATGTACTATTTAACTTTTCTAACAATATGTATGTACAATAAAGTAATAAATATTTATTCTGATTCAGGTAAATTATATCAATAAACTCCAAATATTGATGTCTATTAAAAATCTAGACCCAGAACCAGACCAGCACTGCAAACACAATTTGTGCAACAAATAAATAAAATATATATGTATTAGTACTCATTGCTTTAAATCAAATATCATTTTTGTATAACCATTTATAACAAAATCCATAGCATTACCACTTGCTACGGCCACAGTAGTGTTTACAAACCAATGTTGTGTGAATATAGCACAGGCTCAAACACACACTACAGTAACAACATGTCACTTTACAACCACTCTCACCAAGGGCTCTCATGTTACTATCATGGTGCATCCTGAAACTGTATATGTCCTTTTGTATCAGTGTGAGTTAGAGTGACTATGTTCATGCATGTATCACATATATGTGTCCTGTATATAAATATACAAAGTACATTACACTCTACATCTCCATCTGCATACACCACAGCCACAATTACACAATGAAGGGTAATACAACTTGAATTAATCCCTTTCAGTTCAATCTCCATGCATCTGAGACACAGTATTTAGCATATTTATATTGATATGGATTAGTACCAGCCTAAATGAGTCTCGAACCTGTTTATCAAGCTGAAACTACACACAATAATATATTTTATATCCTAAAAACTCAATATTACTAAATATTATAATGAAAATGAAATATTGATTAATATTTTACTTGTTAGATCTAAAACCATTAGTTTGAAAATTGCAAGTATTTCAAAGGAATTCAAAATATTGAACACCAATTGGGTATAATTATCATTTACGTAATGCTTTTCTTACTATTTTCATATAAAAGCAAGGACAAATACTTTTTACATTAAACTTATATTAAAGATACTTTTATTATTTATATTATTTAAAATTTATTGTTTTGTTTTGTTGTATTTATTTTTATTATTATTATTATCTTGTTTATGGCCTGTACAGCGCAGGTATTTATTTTTTAACAAATAAAATTAAACAAATAACACAATAAGTTAATTACATCGAATACTGTCAGTCATCTATTTTCTTTTAAAGGAAGTTAATGAAAATAAGGCAGTAGGCGTGTATATCAAAACAGGTATGATGAAAATGGTTATCGCAAAATAATAACATATGAAATAATTAAACATTTCTCCATTTTACATTACATACCTTAAAGTTCTTGGCACTTCTGAAATGTAATAAAACTATAGTATTAACTTTCCTTAAATATAATTCCGTACATTGTAATCAGTAATCTATTTTACAAAGATCCCTCTTTATATTATATTATTATACATTTCCATCGAACACATCCTTCTTGTAGCTCGCCGCCATCTTATCTCTCCGTCCGCCCAGTGTTGCCGATACAAAATATCTCGTCGCTTTACATTAGGTTATATAACCTTTTAACAAAATTTAATGTAGTTACAGTTAGCCTTTAAGGGGATCCCTTTTCTGGAGCCAGTCTTAGCAGCAGCATCAGGTCATGCTTATCATAAACATGCATTGTCATCAGGACTGGACATATGTAAAATTTCAACTCGACACCGGGAAGTGGGTCAAATTTTACTTACAAGATTCCACCTTTATATACATACACGGCAAGTTAAATAATAGCTTTTAAAAACGCGGATTGTAGCAAATTATTTTTATCATAACTTTTGTATGGAATTCCGAAAAGTAACGCCTACATATATAAATTATTTGAATTGTGAATATCAAAGAAGCGCAAGTTTATATAAAAAACTTACAGTTGTTTCGCAGGTGTATTATTACATATTATTGATGGCTGTGATAGCCCAGGGTGCGCCACGATTAGGCCGACCACTTTAGCACCCAATTTTAAAGCTCAAGATGACGCGAATGTATGGGTAGAGCTAATCCATACTAATATTTTGAATATAAAAGTCTGTTTGTCGTCTGTCTGTTACGTTTTCATGGTTAATCCTCATTAATTCGATAGACACAAACTAACATAGATAATCTATTTATCTGCCGGGAAAATATATCTTGTACACAAATGAGATTACTTTAACACATTACGTTCTCAATATTTTTGAATACTAAGAATCAAACTTATGCGAGTCTTTGGGGAGTCACGCATTCAAACCCTGAGGAAGCACCAATGATTTTTGTTAAAACTTTTGTCTTATTGATATTTGCAGTTTAACACATGCTTATCGGTTTGGGAAAATATCGCGAGGATCCTGCATATCTATAGAGAATTTTGGGGTTATCTGTAACCTACCAATCCGCGTTGGAACAGTGGGGTAGATCTTAGCTCTAATCCCTCTTTCCAAAAAGGGTGACAGGAGGCCTATGCCGGCTATGGGATAATGTGAGGCCGTTACGTTCCTTTTTACATATTTAAACATACAGTGCAAGTGTTTAGTAATAACATTTCTTTTACTGAAATAAATATTCTCAATTTATTAATAGTTTTATTTATAATCCATCCTTACACATTATACATACATTTTATTATCTGCACTATAAATAAATTTAATAAAGCCAATACCAACTCACATTCGTCTGGGCGTGCATCATACTCCTGCTCTTATCCCACTCTAAGTAGCGACTGCACAGCATTTCATAAACATATTTTATAACATGATTTGGCTGCGTTTTTATGACCGACGGCCTACCTGACGTCAACTTACCCCAGTCGTATTCTACGACACCTCGCTAAGAAAGAGGGTGATCTATTCTACAAAACCGGATACCAACTGGTACAATTAGCTAAAAAAACGCATTCTCTCGCCTAGTCTATACATACTATGTAATAGCTAAGTCAGCGTATAGTATATTTTTAAAATATATCATTTACTTTTTATATAATATTAAAAAAAGAAAGGTGTAATTCCCGTAAAGCATTAATAAAACGTTGTTTATGTGTGCAAGAATCGCATACGCAACATGTATGAGTCAACGCAACTTTCTTATTCGGGGAAAAACGGACACGCATCGACGTTCGTATGAAAGTTTTAGGGATATAATATAAATACCATTTATATCAAATAGACCGCGAAACTCCTTTAAACGAATATTTTAAAATACTAGTAAAACGAAAGTTCCCAAAATCTGACTGAGAAAATCGATCTTCTCAGATTTTCTCGATATCTACTTTTTTGTTGGTTTAACTAAAAGATACTAGAATTATTAAGGAAAGTTTAGGTTAATAGTAAATTACGGCTTTATGTAAATTGAAATAGGAAATCTTTTTGACACACCGATTTCCACGCGGGCATTGCCACTATCACAACTATTATAAAATATTAACATAGTGACAGTGGCAAGCCTATTAAATTTTGAAAAATAGGGATTGATTTAGAACCATAGATAATACACTATAATATAAGATTTAGAACCTATTTTGAGTGCCACTACGAATAGGGCCATTTAATCTTTTAGGTTCGACTAAAACAAACAGAATAGTTTTTAAAATAGCATCGTACCATCATCTAACAGTATTAATTATGGAATGTTAGATAGATAGCAAAGGTATATCTTATTCTTATATATAAAAATGAATGTTTGTCTGTATGTCCTTTATAGATTCCTAACGGGCTTGGCAAAAAATTGGTGACGATCAGAGAATCTTTTTGGAACTGTCAATGACAGTTTTTTTACTAGTGATATTTTTAAATTAAGCCCAGCAAAGCGGGTAGGGGATGGTAGTTATAAAATATATTTATTGTAATCGGGTGTACCATTATTACGTTGTGTAGATTTCACCCTATCCGAAGAGTAAAGTCACATTTCCTATGCCTATGCATGGAACATGTGACTTTATTCTTCGTATAGGGCGATATATCTAATAACAAAGTCAAGTTTCTAAATTTTCCCTAATTCACACTAATGCCGACTCTTTACTTTACATTAGGTGGTCACAGCACCACTACGCAGTGTATATTTATCAATTTGCATGTCGAAGTTAACTGTAAACTAGGAATGCGAGCTTGGCTTACTTTTCTCTTTTACAATATTAAAACTTTCAAAACTTTTAATATTACTATTATTTATTTTAGCAAATTAGGAACTAAATACTTGATATTTTACCTAAATATATACTATGATAATATTAAATAAACTTTAACTTTTTACCTTTTAACCGACATTATTATTATTATTGATTGGTCGTGCGATAATTACACAGATGCATAATGTAGTACGTAAATCGAAACGTATTTTTTTGGAAACACACTTAGCTATTTAGATGTTGTCGTTCACAGGCCACGCTCATACGCTTAGCCTGTTTCTTATTTCTTACTTATAATCAATCACCAAACTTCCTAAAGCTTCCAAATTCTCAAATTTAAGTTAATAAATTTTTGTTTTTCTACCAAATACAGAGACAAAATGTAGAGCTATCATAAATAATAAATACGATCCCTGTATATAATACTTATTTGAATTGTGATAATTTTTTTACATTAAAAAGGTATGAGTAAATTCATGAGTAGGTATATAAAATTTCAGTATCGAATGAGATGGAATTGCTGAAATTATAATTTTCATTAATCTTCCGTATCATTATTTTTCTACCACTTACTATAATAGTTGTACTTTATTCATTAATCTGTAAAACTAATAAATACTGCGAGTATGCAACTTTCAAACATTGTAAGTTCATCTGCCATTTTTTGGTTTTAGTTTTTATAGCTCTTCGTAACCAATCTTACAAATCTTTACTTTTTTCTGATCTAATGTTTGCAGACTAATGCATATTATAAATAAAGGTATAAAAATGAAACTTTCGCTATGAATGGAATACATTAAGCAACGAATTAACGGTGAAACAATTTGGTGGTCGTTATAGAAGTAGATGAAAATATAAAAACATTAAACTGTTAGCAATGGCGAGTGGGGCAGTGGGACAGCGAAAAGGTGGCTTTCGTTCTTACTGGCCATTGACAGATATAGGCTGTAGGGCTGCCAACATAGTAAAGTAAATATTGTAATATTTAATTCATATACTTATACATAAGCTGTGATGGCCCAGCGGTGTGACCGTGAATCTCTAGAGACGATCATGGGTTCAAACCCGGGCAGACACCAATGAGTTTTTTTATTAAAACTTATTTTTCCAATTGATAATTGCAATTTATCACACGGTTTTCGATGAAGGAAAACATCGTGAGAAAACCTGCATATCTCTAGAGAATCCTAGGGATATGTGAAACCTACCAATCCGCATTGGGCCAGCGTGGTAGGTAGCTTAGCTCCAATCCTTCTCTCCAAAAATGGAGAGCGTAGGCCTATGTCCCAGTAGTAGGTTAGTAACAGGCCGTTAATTGCTTACTACTTACTTATACATACAATGGCTCCTTTTCATAATCGGTGATTACAAACGATTAAACGCGATTACGATCTCGTAGAGGGTATACTCGGGTACACTTGTTAATCATCCTACGATCGCCTTATCGGTTTATCAGAATTCAAAGGCAATCGCTCATATGTATCGTATAAAATACAGACGATCGTGTCGACATTTAGACGTGTTGATTACAGACGATCGCAGTATCAACAATCATCGGCTAAGTTGAAGAGCAGGCATTAGATAAGCATATCCATTACCCAATTTTCATCATTCTTTAAAAGGGTTTTGTGTACAACACCAATAAAGATGTAGATTTTTTCATGTCATTAAAATCTATTATAATAATTTGTTATCACGGTTAGGTTTAATTAGCGGTAAAGGTTTTGGGTATAGATACAAAACTATAATACACTATATACTTTTTAGGTATAAACAATCTATTGTTTATACCTAAAAAGTATACTTAATAAACTCTAGTTTAAAAGAGTTTTATACACTTAATTATTGAATTAGGAAACAAGTTTTATTCGTATAATTTTTTGACAATTTCGTAAATATTAGTTTTAGAAGCTTTGAGCTTATAAGTTTGGTGACTACTCTGTTTAAAAATCGAGCGATCTATCTCACTGCTGAGAATAGGCCTCTTCTCTTCGTTTTTGGAGAGGTTTGGAGCTAAGACCTACCACGCTGCTCCAGTGCGGATTGGCAGGTTACACATATCTCCAGAATTCTCTAGAAATATGTAGGTATCTTCACGATGTTTTCCTTCGCCGAAAAGCGTGTGATAAATTGCAATTATCAATTAGACACATAAGTTTTTAACAGAACAACTCATTGGTGTCTGCCCGGGTTTGAACCCGTGACCTCCTCGAAAGAGTCGCACGGTGTTACCGCTGGGCTACCACAGCTTGTAAGGTCAACATAGTTTGATGTAAATTTAATTTTAATATTTTTAAACATGTTATTACATTATGAAAGTTACAAATCGGTAACCCTACACTCTAATCGCATTTGGCCCAGAAGGACACGCATTCCGATTAACATTGTGGTTTATCATTTGACTTGATTTTTGACGGAATTTCATATTGTGGCGATTTTTTTTTGTTTTACGACTTCTTACTAAACTCGTGACTATGTAAAAGTAAAAATATAGAATACATAGAATGACATGTAAATATGAATTTTTATTTTTCTAGGTCAGAGGACGTCAATGTTCAAAGAGCCACAAGTGATAATGTATAAAAAGTTTTCTATAAAAACTTATTGATTGATGATGATATATTAATTAAAGGTGCCGTGTGGTATGCGGCTGAGTAGAATAGACCACTCTCATTCCCTACCGAGGTCTCGTAAAAGGCAACCAAGTTAAGTTGACCCAACGTATGGTATCCGGTTCCGGTGGTCCATTCTATTCAGCCGGATACCACACGGCGGATACGCGTAACTTTAATATTTTTATCAAATTGTATAGTTAGTTATATGATATATTATGGAAGCTACAACAATGTATACAAATACGGTAAAATTATTTTATTCTTTCATTGTAGAATAGCGAACTTTGATTGAATGTGAAACAGAACGGATCATTTGTAGGACAAGATAACAATAGGTTATGATTTTGAATTGCCATACCATGTGAAGAGAAAACACTAGGAAATAGAAGCCACTATTGTTGTCTTATGTTTTCACATGTGACATACTTTAAAATTATTTATTAGCCGTCCTATCTACAATAGGGATGATCAACATGACATATTTTTTACGTAGAGCAGGGAGTGTAAGTATATTCAAGTTTTACGTTTAACTAGAAAGACAAACATCATTTTAGTTCATAAATTTTCGTGTTCATTTATTTATTTTGATTTTTTGCTTTTAATACAGTGTAACACTTCTTTTTTTTACTTGTATACTAATTATTTGTTGATAGTGTATGTTGTAAATAAAGTTTTTCTTTCTTTCTTTCCTTAATGTTTTTCAAACCTAATTGAGTTGGAAATATGCTTAACGTCCATATAGTAATGCAACATTGCTTGTCAAATGTTCCATGCAAACAGTTAGCTTTTTACCGTGCGTTGTTGTGGAAATTGCTAAATTAGACAAAATCTGGAGTGGACTAGAGTATAATCAAAGTACGTAAAAGTACAGTTAATTATAAAATGTGACACATAACATTTTACCGAATATTTAGCTCATATATGGATGGACGTATGGCTCGGGGGAGGCCGAAAAAAAGATTTATGGATTGTGTGAAAAATGATATGCATGTTACAGGAGTGGCACCAGAATTGACGAATGATAAAGGAAAATGGAAAAAGAAGACATTATTGTGCCGACCCCACTTAGAGCGGGATAAGGATAAGTGAATGATTTTAATTTAACTCATCTATACTAATATATTAAGCGAAGAGTTTGTTTGTTTGTTTGAACGCGCTAATCTCAGAAACTACTGAAGAATTTGTAAAATTCTTTCCGTGTATGATAGTCCATTTATTGAGAAAGGCTATAGGCCATATAACATCACGCTAAGATGAACAGGAGAGATGCAAAAATAAAAAATATCAGGAAAACGGCAAAATTTAAAACGTTCCTTTTGTGCGCTGAGTGAACGGTGTTAGTTATTCAAAAATCATGTACCTATTACAAAATTGTTTCCCTCTAAGTTCTAAATAAAGTGCATATGCATAGCTTTTAAGGTTAACCCACTTTATTTATTTATTTTTTTATTTATATATTTTATTGAACACCACAAGTTATAACTTATTTATACTATGGTTATACTTTAACCATTTTTATGCTTATTAAAAGACTATATTACGGTTTTAATCTTTCCACGCGGACGAGGTCGCCAGGATTGCTAGTCGAATTGCCATTGGGTAAATAAATCCACAAAAGTTTGTCAAAGATGAATCAACATCAAGTATAAGGTGAATGCATGACCCTAACGATCAAATAACGATCGCAAGCACAGACTTACACGCAAACAGCGTCTTCGCCGGCGAAGACAAGGTCCTAGTTGTCTGACGTCGGTCGGCCGTGGCTTCTCGCCATACTCCTGACGCCATGATGACTAATCGTTATACTATTTCCACTACACGTCGCCCTAAGCCGTGGTCCGGCCTCACAGGAGGCACCCTTAGGATGATGTTCCCCGACGATAGTAGAGCTTCTGCACTCTACTATCCGCATTTCGCAACTTCGGCGATGCTTCTCCGCTCGCCCGTCCCACCCGGTGACACTGTAAAAGCCATTAGGGCAATATAGTCAATTCGACAAAAAATAATTAGAAGTAAATTAGTGAGAGTAGAATATTCATTCTGTAAATAAGGAAATAAGTTAATATGAGTTAGTAAGGTGAACGGACACGGTTTACGCTTATATTTTTGTTGTACGAATTTGATCATTTTTTACTTGGCCGTGTAACCACATCACTTTCTCTGACTCCATTGACAACACGACAAACCTACTTGCTTACTCACAATCAACCTCTTTTTCGGTCAAATTAAAGGGAAATTTAATTTTCAGTTACATTTAACGGTTAATGTCGTATTTGGATTTAAATAACTCTCACTTGGATCGATTGTGTTTTTAGACTAATAGTGATGATTAAAGATCTGTAAATGTGATAATAAAACAAAATTTCGTTGAAATATTTACGTTTTAGATGAACAAGTTTAGCAAATACTCATTTTAGTTAAGCATTGTAAAATAAGTTTTGACCCAAGTAATAAAGACTGTTATTGAAACTTCCTAATTAGGAACAGAGATGTCATCCCAGACTTAAATTTAAATTTCAAAATATTCTATATTCCAATAAACTTGTAAACAAGTGCTTTGAATCGTCAGCCAGTAAGAAACTAGGTGGTTGCTCTTTTAAAAATATAATTCTTATTACTAGTTACATTTAGTCATTACTGTCTTGAACAGGGTCTAAGCAAGCTATACTTACTTACTTTTATCTTCCAAGTAATCCTCAACAGTATAGTAGGCTTTCTGAATCAGCCTCTTTTTAACAGTGTTTTAAACTGCTGTAATGGCAAAGCTAAAGTACTGCGTATTACGATGTTATGTTATTATCTATGAAACTAATTTTATGTGAATGGATTCATATAGTTCGTAATAATTTCCTATATATTATATTTCTAAATCTCAGAAGCAACAATCAAAATTTTCCTGTGTAAAAGGTTAGCTCTCTCTTTTAATTATATGTTTAGCAAAATACTACTGCTTGCACTTTTACATTTTATTTAATTTTATAATTATTATTCATCATCAATGATATTATATATACATTGGTATTTTAATACATTGTCTATCAATTTCAGTGTCTACGTCTTCAACTATTAATAGCTAGCGCCAGAATGACCGAACGTCGGCTTTTTTTCATAGTCACCTCTATTATTTGTGGTGTTGCCATAGACTATCTTGAAATAGCTAACATGTGTGAAGAAATAGAAGGAACAAAAGGAACATAAGAATGAATATCTTTAACTTAGGAGCTTCAAATCAAATCAAATCCAAATAATCGTTATTCAAATAAGCTCTTACAAGCACTTTTGAATCGTCACTGCACTGGTTCGGAATGTTGCTCTTACCGAGAAAAACCAGAAAGAAACTCGGCGGGCAATCTTTTAAACATTTTCAATTTTACATAATGAAACCGCAGTCCTGTATGAAGCTGAAAAGATTTTTAAATCCAGGCTTTTTTATCATCTTCAATTTTGTAATAGGTATGCTTTACGCACAAGTACATGTCTTATACTTAACTTAAACCTTTCTGTAGACTGGTTACTATGGATTGCGGAATTTTATTGTAGAAGCGAATACCGAGACCATCGAATGAGTTGCTGACTCTGCTAAGTCGCACACAATTGCTTCTGCACAACTACCAAATATCTCAATTAAATAGGAAAGTTAATACCGAAAATTGTTTTTTTTAATAGAATAAGAATAAGGAAAATAAGAACACTTTAATGAAAGGAGACATTATATCTGAATACTTCGAAATACTCGAAGCTTTCCAACGGTAGTTGTACCAACTTTCTTCGAACACCTTATGTAACACCACTCACTGCACCCCGCGTCGCCGCCCCGGCTTCGATCCATTATCTAATTATTACATCAGCCATTATACAACGGAACAACCTATGTTATGGGCATTCGTTAATTCACGTTTTTCATGTCGTTAATTGATAAATAAATTGACATATTATAGCGTAACAATGTTTGTGTGAGCGTGGGAACTTCAAAGAAATTTAAAATGTAGGAGAATCTACTAATATTATGAATGGGAAAGTTTGTGAGTGTGGATCTATGTTTGTTACTATTTCACGGCAATTCCGCTTAATCAATATGGATGAAATTTGGTACAATTATACCTTATACACCGGAATAACATACAGGCTATAGAAATCATATTATTTCTACAAGAATAGGACGACACTAAAAAGCGCCATCTATTATCAACTTATCACACTACAACAGTTCGCGCGAAGAAGTCGCGGGTAAAAGCTTGTCTTTCATAAGTAATGATAGAATTATTTTGATATAATCGGCGTTAGTTAAGAAAAACTATGTAATGCTAAGTGTAGGAATCAGATAAAATTCACATACCTTATACATGCAGAACTAGTATCACAAAAAACTGCCACCAACAGCATACCATACAAGCACTACACACACTCACTATGATAATCTCTACGATTTTTTCGCCCCGTAACTGAAGTATTATCAGAAGGATAGGCTCGACGACAAAATCGTAACGGGAATTTTGCTTTTTCTTTATTTCTCTTTATTATAATATGTCACTTTTTAGGCTGACTTGCTGCTCTAAGTATAACTATCTAAGTATAACTCTATGGTGATATTATATCACCATAGACTTATTTAATATGAAAATTTAATTGAAAACACCATAGAAAATTGCAGAAGGTCAATCATTAAGGTCATTACGAGATCTGACTGTTAAATGGCATAGACCTTGGAGAATTGACCTATATTATAGTGTATAATCTATGGGTTGACCAAATAACAGATTTAAATAGAGGTCATATCTGCTAATATAAAATTGCAATACTACACAGCAATTTTTATTCATTTTATTTATAATGTATTTGTAAAGAAAAATTATGGGTTAGTAAAGCAAAAATAAATTTAACCTCAACAAATAACGACTTGTCCACTTCACCACGCCAAGCAGTCTAACGTATTAGACAAATTACATCATAGTTAATTTAAAAAAGTATATGTTTCTGCCGGTCATTGGTCATATTATGCAATATACCTAACGTCCAAATATCATATCCGTTCGCATATAGTTATGCTTGAAAGTGTTAAGTAGCTGACAGTAGATAATAAATTAGGAGCAATACGTAATGTTATATTATTAAACGCAATTAAAATAGTTGAGAGCGTATAATCGTATATCATTATACGACATGAAACATTTTAATTTTCTTTTTTTAAAAAAAGAATATTTGTTTACTTGTGTGGGGTTTCCAGTACTCAAATTAAGAACACTAACGCTGGGTTTCTGGTAATTCTATGGCCATTGACACTCCAGCCTAGCTTTTATTTCAAACTGAATTTTTACCATGTTACCGTACCATTTTATTGTCTATATATTTAAACAATTTAGCATTAAAATACCATTGAAAGTATTTTGGTAAATTCTCAATCGCATCTATCTCTATCGACACAAATCATTAGAGATTATAGGGTAAAAAGTGTTAACTAGTTAATTTATAGAATTAGGCGTTACTTTGCGGAGGTCCATAATATAAAAGTAATGAAAATATAATTTTGCTATAATCGACGATGAATCTTTTTTAAATTTTTTATTTATAACATATAAATAATTTTTTTTTAAAAGATTCATCGCGGATTATAGCAAAATAATATTTGCATTTCTTTTGCTAACTAGTTATTAAAAATCTATAAGGATTAATAACTCACTAATCAATTACGCACGGTGCTCATGTAGTTCAACATCTAATTATATGGTTAGTAAAGCTGCTTACAGAACATAAAATTGAACTGTTTTCGTATTGATTATTGTAGTATTTACTTAGAATATCTTGCGATGGAAATATAATTACGTGCGTATCTATCGTGAGATATACCACTATATATCAATGAAAAGACTTCAAACTAATAAGTTAAAGTTTGTATGAATTAAGTAAATTTAGATGTTAAACTAAATGTTAATAAGTTCACTAATTAATGAAAGTTTTTCTTTTATAGTGTTGGGAAACTATTTTAAATTGTACAATTAAACAGTTCTTAACAGTTAGAAATATTTTTCAAATATTTAGTAACTTATATTATGTTAAATACATTATTCATATAATTTACATTCTTTGAATTTTTGTTCACAAATGTTGCTTCTAGAGTTTATCTCGGCGTTGCTTGGTAGATGTCTGTACATGAAAGATGCGCCATGAAACTTTTCATCTGACGTATTTTCTTCATTGAAGACGGCCATTTGCATTTTATTCACAAAAGGAGTAATTTTACAAATTAAAAGCCGAATGCAACTAGTCTCTTCTGATTCTTGATCCTTAATAAGGTCTTCTACGAGGTCTGGTAATGACTCGTTTTTGGCGGTTGCAATAAGATCTTGGAGTCTTCGAGAATCTTTCTTAAGAATCCATGTTGTCATATCATCTGAACGGTAAGGTCTGTTTGGACTTCTAGGTCCTGATAAGAATGTGGTTATCTGTAAAAATTATAATATCCGTTAAGATGACATGAAAATGAATAATTGTGAAATTATTTTTTTTATCACATGATGGGTTGATGTGAGTAAAATATTCATAGAGTAATTATACTTAGAGTAGAGAAGCCAGCCTAAAATGTGATATAGAAAGCAAATACGACTGGTGTCGTAAAAGGCGACTAAGGTAGTTCGATCCGCCGTGTGGTATCCGACTGAGTAGAATTGACCAAACTCATTTCTTACCGAGGTGTCGTAAAAGGCGACTAAGGTAAGTTGACCCACCGTGTGGTATCCGGTTTAGTAAAATAGACAACCCTCTTTCTTACCGAGGTGTCGTAAAATATGACTAAGGTAAGTTGACGTCAGGCAGGCGGCCGGTTGTAAAATACGTAGCCAAATCATGTGACAGCATGTTTATAACATGTTGTGCCGACCCCACTTAGAGTGGGATAAGGGCAGGAGGTTGATGACTTCATCATTAGACAATTATGAAGCATACAGTGTCATCTCATTAGTTAGTGTGTCATTGTCACTTACTCCTTCCCCCCTACTCTAAGTATACCTTATATCTTTATGAAAATATTAGGAAAAACGCTTTTCAAAAGAGATAATGGGCACATAATATATTCCTTTGTTGATTCTATCAGCGTAACAACATATTACTATGCATAATTTTTGTGTTCAAAAAGACTGACATAAAAATAAATCTAAATACTACTGTGAACTAGGACGCTAATATATTTTAAGTAGCGCACTCACAATATAATATATTTCAAGCGCAGAACATTAAAAAAATCTAATGTATTGTAGTAAAGCGTCGTAAAACTCGTTTTCGTGGTATTTTGAACGAAAAGCAGTTTTAATAGAAATCGGTTATCTTAAATATTTAAATGAGGTACATAATCTTGTGTATATATATTTCTGAAATTTAAAAACGGCTCCAATGATTTTCATGAAATTCAGCCTGTAAGGGGTTTTGGGGAGAAAAATGTCGTTCTACCTAGGGTTTATTAAAAAAAAGTTGTTTTATTCCTTTTTTTAGGCAAAAAACTACTAAAATAAAAAAAGATTGTAAAGTTTAAATTTGCTGTGATTTGTCAAGTAGTAAACGGGCTGATTTAATATGTCAAAATTCTAGGTTCAAGTCCTACATGTCACCGATCCTTTTCTGTCTTTATTATTTTTTTTATATCTTTTAATAAACGTAGCAAGGCACAGTCATCCAGGTACTATATTATTATATAGCTCAGAGTAAAATGCTTACCATCATCATCCTCCCTTATCCCAAACTAAGTAGGGTCGGCATAACATGTTATTGTCATGTTAAATGTTAAACATGTTGTCACATGATTTGGCTACTTATTTTACGACCGGCTGCCTACCTGACGTCAACTTACATTAGTCGCCTTTTACGGCACCTCCTTTTTCTTTAATTTAACTTCTCTAGTTTTACATAGGCTAAAAAATTGTTATTTTTCTTTTGTGTATTATTGTGCAATAAAGAGTATTTCTATTCTATTCTCCTTAAAAAATGAAGGTGCTCAATTCTACACAGCCGGATACCACACGGCGGTCTTTTCCATTTATAATATAAGTATGAATATTTTAAATACAAATAAAAAGCAACGTCACATATGTTTTTAAGGCTGGCTTTGATGTTAAAATAATTGCTTGTAAAATGTAAAATGCTTACCATCTGCGCAACAAATATAAGAGCGTTAACAGCCACAGCACTTATTTGTTTAGGTTGAAGACCCAGGAGTCGCACTAAGTGGCGTAGTGGAGAGATAGGTGGCGGAACCTCATTCAAATTGTAGCTAGGTGTATTTTCCCCTGAATCCTCATTACTGTTAGGCTTGTCTAGGAAGTCTGGTTGTTTTGTTTTAGCTGGAGGTTGGAAGGCGCGAACAACAAAATCTGCAACCTTTAGTGCGACTGATTCTGTACCTGCAATTGTTTTTATATTTTAAAATTACAAACACATTCATAAACATTCACATACATTGCAATTTGGTCTTAGAGAGTCTTAAAGTCTATCTCCTGATGATGCTTTTGTTGCGGGGCGAAGCGAATGTTGAGTTTGTGATAGTGAACGTGTGTGTGTCTTGTTTATTGTGATGGCAGTGGTGGAGGTTTGTGCATGCGTTTTTACGAATCCTGCATGTATAAGGTATAAAAACGGATTGTCCACTCTACATTTAGCATTATATATATTTTCTATTTTCTTTATCACGGATAGCAAAATAATCTATTATTACTTTTGTATTTTAGAATTAAGTTGAAACAAAAAAAATCATTAATTAAATTAAAAAGGCCGTGATAGCTTAACTGTGAGTGCGATCTTATTCTTGTTTCCGGCTCACACACCTCCGGCTAGACACCAACCAATAAGTTTATTTTTATCAAATTCAAATTCAGATTCAAAATATTCTTTATTCAAGTGGTTCTGTTTTTAGTACTTTTGAGACGTCAAATGTTTTTAAAGAAGCTACCATTGATTTAGGAGTTTGCTCCTACTGAGAAGACCCAGCAAGAAACTCGGCGAAAAATCTTTTCCAAAAAAAATAAATAATTACAATTCCATCGAAAGTTATGTGCCTAATTTATTTTAAAATTTATCATCCGATTTCTGATAACTAGAACAGAGTATTAAGAAACATTACCCTCCAAAATAAGAAAGGCAACCTTTATAGTTCTCCGTTAGTTTTATATCCCGTTTTCTTACTTTTTTTACTAGGTACCTTACTTTTTTTTTTACATTAAATCTTAGTTACGAATACATTTTAATATTCCTCGTGAAACATGACGAGAAAGTTAAACGTTATAACATATTTGGAGTAAATTAGCTCACATCGCATATAATTAACTTTCCTTTTTTTTAAATTAGGTTTTTAAATATTTAACATACGTCACACAACTTTTTCTAGTCAGTTTTAACTTACCCAAAAATTCCTTAGCAAATTTTATTCCATTATTTAAATGATGCAAAATACCATCATTTCTATAATGTTCGTTTCCTGCCACACAATTAAACAATAAAAAACAAAATACTAGCAACGCCATCTCGAGTGCTTGTACGATACTACAATGAAATATACGAAAACGTTGGTTCTAAGTTACGCTTCGGTTCTTGAAATGATGGCAGCGACGGCGCAATTATGGCATTAGAGCAGAAAGTTTATTGTCATTGTTTTCTCAAAATACAGGCTGATTATGTTAGTGAAGATATTTTGAAATAGTACATAGGTACATCGCGTTACTCCAAAACATACTATCATGTAATTTTTTTATATAATAAAACTCTGTTGTAATGTTGTATTGATAGATGTCGTTACAAGACCAATTAATATTATTGAGAGTTTATATCGTTTCATAAAACATTTTACATGAAATATAAATCTTGATTTAAATTAGTTATTGCATTTATCCATTAAGAACCAACGAGATGAGAACTCCATCCAAGTGCTCTAAACGTTTCCTAACTTTAAATTGATTGAAATAGTTTAAATAAAAAAATCAATTTTCATTAATAATTTTTAGTTCTTATTTCAAATACTCATAATTTAATTTAATTTAATGTTGTTGCGATGAAATAATGTTATCTAAAACCTTATATAAATATTAAATTTTATTAAAAAAAAACTAGTACGTCTCTCTTTCTCTGTCTCTCTCTCATCAACAAATAAACGTCCTATATTTTATGTATACACCACTTCTTAAAAGTAAAACAGTAAAGTCATAACATTGATTCAATATGTTTTTTTTTAATTAATTCAAAGTCACAATAATTTGTTTGTTACAGACATACTGTACATGTATAATGTACATAATTTCCTTATCTATAATACCATAGCTTAAAATAGTACAGAATACTAAAGCAAATCAGAATCATTGCTTCACAATTCATGAAATATTACTCCCTCAAAACATGAAAAAAAAACTCCTTCTGCTCATAGGGAAAAACAAGGCCAGTCGCGTAAACTGCCTCTATGACTTGTTTTCTGTCAACAGATTGCAGCCCCCGTACTCAATGGTATTTTAAATAAAATAAATAAAAATTCAAACGATTTAAGTCATATTTATTTATGTATTCAAGAAATTCCTTGTAATCATCGTCAATAGCCTGTTAGTGTATTTAGTGTGAATTTTTTTAATCTATACTTACGCGTTACTATAATATCAATTTTTATCACGCTACAACAGCGACATCTAGTGAACGCTGTTCCAGCGCTATACAAATTGCGATACGCTAACGCAATCGAGTAAGTTAAAAAAATTCGCACTAAGCACTCTGATTTCATTTCTTTCGTCCATCAGTTTAGTTTCTGCGTCTGGGTCGAGTAAATGCCGGTTCCCCTACTATGAGTTCCTCCTATAACTCCGTTAAAGCCGTTACGGTTGATAGTTTATTGACAATTCAAAAAAAAAGATATTTGTTAATAAATTCCATACCTATTGATAAATATTTTTATAACTTATAATATTTTTATTATTAACGTTATTTACCTCGGTAAAGTTACCGCTATGTAGTTTGTTGTGCTCAGCAGACCACAATAATCTTTCACGCCATCTTCATAATATTCACGACATGGCAGATCCAGTTCCCACATCGACTTCCTTAACATCGGGCCGCTTGCAATAATGTTTAGATACTTGTTTATAGTCTCAACTTTATATAAAACAGTAAATACAGATATTACCACAGAAGAGGTCCAATATCTCAATGAACTGACATTAGATAAGCTTTTGGCGTTGAAGAATACATTAAAGGGATTGGCTAACGAGTATGATAATACAACGATATCCACTCCATCTCTTATTGAAAATTTTGGAGCGCAGGCAATGGCTTTTAAAGTTCCACAGATAAAAAGAACAGATTACGAAGAAGCTTTATTTAAAAAAGGTGGTTATGGTAAATTGAGTAATATTTTCTCGATGTCGGTGACTACGTTGGCCTTTTTGGCATTTGGTGGATATTTGTTGTGCCTAATTGTACAAGCTGTGAAGTCGAAACAAAATACGGTTGTGACTACCCCATCTCCAACATTTTTCGTCAACGCTGGTATTAAGAGACCGCAGTTTAGTTCCTATGGACATAGGAAGAGGTCGAAAAGAGTAGCAAATGACATTGATGTGCCTCCAGAGGAATTGTTTACAGCATTGGTACATATCTGCGAAGGTTACGCAAAATGGAGTCAGAAACATGAAGACACCTAGTTTAGTATGAAGAAAAACCTTATGAATAATCTCTGGAATATAGGAAATTACATTTCGGATTTCATTTACATAAGTACTTGTGTAGCGCATTCAAAATCGCAAATCGCAATCATTCAAAATATTTTTTAAAAAGCCTTGTAAATTTTTAATTTAATTAGTTAGTATTTCTACGTTATATTATATCACAATAATTTTATGAAAATTAGTATTAACGTCTAATCCAAAGTTTACTCTGAGGTTGTTTCTTTATTGTAAGACGTCTACATTTTATAGCTAGAGACTTACTTTATTCCTCATCTTTAATTTTTAAATCAGTTAATCTTGAATATTGTTAATTCTGAATTTTGGAAAGGCGATTTTCATGAATTTCAGCATGTAAGAGGTTTGGGTTCGATCTAGCTAGGTTTTATTAAAAAAGTGTTGCTTTATCCCTGTCTTTAAGCATCGAATAAACTGCTAAGATAGAAAAAGATTGTAATAGCTTAAATTTGCTGTCATCTGTCGAGTTATTAGAATTAATCGAGCATTAAAAATGTGAAAATACGAGTTCAAGTCCCACACGCTACCGACTCTTTCTTTCTTTTTTATTTTATTTAATTGCATTTTTTATATCTTTGAATAAAATAACCGAGCAAGGCTCGGTCACCCAGGTACTTGTTCTTTATCGTGGTGGCGGTTTGTGCATGTGTTTTTTACGACTCCTGCATGTATCGGTATGATAACCGATTGTCCACTCTACATTTAGCATTATATATATTTTCTATTTTACTTCATCGCGGAATATAGCAAAATAATTTTATTATTACTTTTGTCAAATATAAATTATTTACTGTTTCTTTACATTAATAGCAATAAGCATCTATACTGATTTAATCATCATCATTGCGAGCATATCTGATTACAGTTATTTGTATTTAAGTATGTATTTAATGATTATATATAAATATTCACCAGTTGTCTGTTTACCATAACACAAGTCTTAAGACGACCGTGTGTGTAATATGTCCCATATAATTATTTATTGTTCGCCTAGGGTGCAAGGCGCATCATTTTGCATTAAGACAGCTACTTTTCTCAGCAACTAGCCTATACTAGCGTCTGTTACATTATTGCGTCTGTAAATAGATAGTTAGTGAATAACAAATTGATAGTTATTATCCGGATGTTATGTAATAACAATAATTTTCGCTAAAACCTCGGTGAAACAGTGTTTAGATTAAAAGCAGGAAGCCAGATTGCCCCACAATATACCTACAATCTGTAAACGTTTTCAAACTGTCAAATAATCACGCTAACACCTAATAATAGCTGAATCTCCGTTTTAAAGATACTGCTGTAGCTACCACTTAAGATTTGCTGTGGGAACCTTAACGAGCAAAATGTTTTGTACGCATTGATACTAAAGTTTGTTTTCCAATAAGCAGCCTGGCGTTTTATGATATTTTGGTTAGCCTACGTAGGATCTGGTAATGAGAGGTCTGTTGTGGATCCGTCATCGCGCAAGCTCTACTGTTTACACGCCGGCTCCACGTACTTCGTTAAAACATATTAACGTAGGTATAGCCGCCGCGTGTTTCTTTAAAAAATAATTTCAGGTTATGTGTGGCGATTTACAAAGAATATTATGTGAAATTTAACATCTGTTAGCAATGAAATCGTTTCAGCACTATAGAGACGTTATGTTTACAATACTTTTATGTAAGTAGGCAGGAAAATAAACTTAACCGAATACCTTGTTATAAATTGTCTTAAATTTTTAACCGCATGCCTAAAAAGTGTATAAGATTTATTTATGCGAGTTTAATTTATTAAACCAAAGAATATGTATGTATAAATACATATTTGCTCGTTTCTGAAGTATTTAGTAGGTAAAGTCTTTACTGATTATAAATAAAGGAAAAAAGATCTATTTAGCGTAAATAAACTTTACAAACACGTTTATATATATCTATTTTTTTTATTTTATTGACGATATATAAATGTAAGCTATTTAGAACAGTAATTACTGCAGATTCTTTAGCATTTGCAGTCCGATATCTAGCTTACTGATAAATGGAAACTTATATACATATAGGGTAAAAACATTCCCGAAATCGAAAAAAAACAATACATAACTCAGGATATTTAAACACTAAAGTTGATGCGACCGTCCTAGAATCGTTTTTACTATAAATTAGTATAATAATTCTTACTAATACAAAAATAATAATCAAATTTTGCTATAATACGAAAGACTTTAAGAAAAATGAAGATTTTATCACGGATTATAGCAATTAATTTTATTATAACCTTTGTATTATGGATCTCCGTAAAGTAATTCTATAAATTATTCTTTGGTACAAACTTTCTTCTAACCAGTTGGTTTGCTTAAAATTTGAATAACATGGAAAGACGCGCGTCTTTGTTAATGACTAGATAAGGGCTTGTACTCACCACATGGTTTATGATTTGTAACAATTGCGCAGTGGGAACCAAGCAACAGACTCCATGTTTACAAGATTGTATTGAAAAATGATGTTTACAGTTTCGTGTAGACACTCATGTTTTTTCTGTCACATGACGAAAGTAATAAATGAGAATACAGTTCTTTTTAAATACCTTTACCCTGTTTTAAAGGCTCCTAGTGACTCCGAGCATTCGATTTTTAAATATATTTTGCTCTAAATTCTAAGCTAATAACCGCAAAACCGGATTTTTTATTCTATAATAGCCTAGTTTTTCTGTGTAATCTTGCGTTATGAAAAATGATAAAACGTAGGTTAGAGCGTTATTGTCTCTAAGATATAAAATCACCCTCATTTTTAACTCATAATCTAGTCTGAGCATTTGTATAAAAAAATTAAAAAATAATTGGGTAGGTGGGGCTCGATCCGGAAATATTTTTACATTTCTCGAGACTGTCCGTTCTCCAAATTAGTTACGTTGACTTGACAAAATATGGCAAAAATATCGTGTTTATAATAAATTTATTCTTTTAATAACTTGTCAAATCCTCACACAAAATGCGATTAGGTAAAATGGCGCTACCACTCTCCTCTCCACGCCGTAGCGCACCTCGCTCAGTTATCACACGTCAGTTATTCACGTCTCTATCCCACAACTTCCTCTTCTCCTGCCGTTTTCCTTCCATTACATAAATAATGTAACTATAAGTATATAATTATTAAGTTTTCAATTTTGTTATAGTTATTATATACTTACATATCTTTTCTTTTATAATATATTTAAATTATGTACGCGTCCCTATTGCATGCAACCTATAATTAAGTCTACATTCAATTAAATAGTTTGTAGAGTATTTTATAGTAATAATAATGTAAGTCTTGTTAATTATGTTCCTTAATTAATAAAAATGAAATAAAGATTATTAATATTAATACCATATTAACAATATAAATTTTAAAATATTTTGGTCGAAATTCTTTTGTCGTATATTTATCATAGATTTAAAAAAGGATAATTAAGAGATAATAAGATAACGAGAACGCTAATATTATAATCATGGTAAACTGTTCGTAATTTGTTTGGAAACGTATATTTAACATCACTTGTTTAATGAAATGGCTTTTATTCGCATAATATTGCGTTAGTGGAAGAAGTATTGGATCCTAAGGTCAAATGTTTACGAGATACTGACTCTAAACTAAATTGAATTTGGATGAAATCGATCGTAAAATAAGTCAAAGTCGTTACGTCGATCGAGTCAAGATGGTATGTAGAGTTGTAAATATAAACATAAGTAGAAATTTATCAATGTCTAGACAGAAGAATTGATATCGGGCCTTCTTAAAATAACCTTAGTTTATTATAAGTAATTCCCATTTGAGTATGCGAAGAAAAAGTTTTATACTTTAAATACATCGCGCATGCGAAAGTGTGTGCGATTTGCCATAATTAAAATTCATACAAAATAACAAAATACCTTAAATTAAATAAAACAATGATGAAATACCTCCGATTATGGCTTAAAATAAAATCTATACTAATATTATAAAGGCGAAAGCATTGACAAGCTTTTCTGTCTCTTTTTCTGTGACGCTTTTATGGCAAATAGACCGATAATGATGAAATTTGACGCAATTTTATCTTATACACCGGGGTGCCTTATATGATAAGAGAAACCCGTTTTTCATTCTGGAACAGGGAAATAGCACATATTCTATTATTGTGGGTACTTTAACGCTTAAATGGGCGTACGCAGTTATATCTATAGAATTAGAAGTATTTATATCTTATAGTAACCAAAAAGTTAATTTGAGTTTTGAGATATTGTTGTGTGGTAAAATACGATGTTTCGTTGAAGGCAAATCGCTGATTTATTACCAATGATTTTCTGTACATATTACACCTAGAGTAATGACACAACTAGTTGTCCGTACGTGCATATGCCCACTTACACTTTACATTAAGAAACTAACAATAAATATCTCAAGCAACAAAATACATCGCGCACTCTGTTGACAAATCCCGCAATAAAATATAAGCATTTACAATAAAATTAATTATTATTTACACGGCACAGTCGACCCGAGATATGAAGTCAGTATGTTATGGACATTACTGAATGGAATAAATGTTCGTATGGAAAATTACAATGTTATAAGATAAGTTTATAAGATGTTATGTTTAAAGGAACAATGCTAAATAAAAAAGATTTGAAGATTATTTTCTTGGCTACGTTAGGATAAAATTGTGTTTTTAACATCATTCTCCTGCTCTTATCCCAATCTAGGTGGGGTCGGCACAACATGTTAAATACAACATGGTTAATACCATCATCATCCTCCTGCCCTTATCCCACTCTAAGTGGGGTCGGCACAACATGTTATAAACATGCTGTCACATGATTTGGCTGCGTTTTTACGACCGGCTGCCTGCCTGACGTTAACTTACCTCTGTCGTATTTTACAACACCTCGGTAAGAAAGAGGGTGGTCTATTCTACTAAACTGGATACCACACGGTGGGTCCACTTACCTTAGTCGCCTTTTACGACACCTCGGTAAGAAATGAGGTTGGTCTTTTCTACTCAGCCGGATACCACACGGCGGGTCGACTTACCTTAGTCGCCTTTTACGAAACCTCGGTAAGAAAATGAGGGTGATACTATTCTATTCAGCCGGATACCACACGGCGGAAGTCCTTTTAAAGAATATTTTCTAATTTAAATTTCAAAACATAATAGTCGTCAAATATACGTTAAAAATCGGATCTTAACATTTTGAAATAAGACATTTGAATAATGATTTACCAAATTTTTTAAGGATATCTATAAATTTTTATTACGTTATTTTAATTTACATAAGTGTTGTAAGAGCTAATGCAAAAAATAAACGACTTGTGTTTTTTAAATAAAATGGATTTGAAAAGTAATACACACTTTCGGTCTTCCTCTTTATATTTTTTTAAATATTATTGTTTCCATGAGAGTTAAGTATTAAGAATATTAATATAGGTAACATACAAAAATAATGCACTTTTAATTAAGGGGTAGAGTGTCATTATTTTTGCACAAAGTATATTAAATTTTTTTATTAATAGGAGATTTGTAAATCTATAAAGTGGTTATTGGTGATTCTCTATTGGGAATGATATTCCTTTTACAAATAATAACGTAGATACGCTTTTGATGGGAGACTTTAGGTCATATCTAATTACCATTTGACCGTCAAATATGTACTATCATACAAAACCATATGGAAACCATTGTTTAAAAGGAATACCTCTTTATAATATAATTATAATGGCCTCTTTATTAGCCTACTTGTAAACAGTCCACTTGAATCAAGAATATGATGAATTTGAACTTGAATTTGAATTTACTACTGAAATAGTAATGTTAAGAACCATCATTTCAAAATCACGAATTAGTAGGTATATTAAAAATACTGTCATCTTTAAAACTAAACTTTGATGACTTTGATGACAAAAAGTAAAAAAAAAAAAATACGACTAAGGTAAGTTGACGTCAGGCAAGCGGCCGGTCGTAAAAACGTGTTACAACATGTTGTGCTGAACCAACTTATTTATTTATTTATTTAATACACCAACGATATATTATAGATACATTTTCAATTAATCCTTATATTAATTCTAGTTCCATTATAATTATCATTCACAGGCGTATTTGCATTGTTTTTTTGTTGTTAGTTCTTAAATATTATATTTTAATTATATCAACTATTAAATCTAAGGTTTCCATAAATCAATCCTTACTGAAAATAAATATGTAAAAAATTTAAAACTATAAATAATCGTATAAGTCAAAAAATATAAATATAATAAAAATAAAAATACAATACAAACAAAATACAATACAAACAAAATACAATAAATATTTTACAGAAAGCCGCCATCCTTAATACTTACCAAATAGTCTGAAAATTTCTGCAGTTAGGATAATAAATAAAACAGCACACAACAACCTGCAACTACTTGGCGCAAGCCCGTTTTTGCAGTTAAAACCAGCAAAAGCTGAGAAAAGAAGATGAAACATAAAAATAAAAATAATAATTGCCTAAAAAGTCATACTTAGAGTGGGATAAGGGCAGGACGATGATGATGATATATCTTTTATCGATTTGGATGTGTTTTTAATGATTTAATGTTGGTAGGGAAAATTTGGTAGATGCTGTGGTAGCCCAGCGGTATCATCGTGCGACTCTTTCGAGGAGGTCACGGGTTCAAACCTGGGCAGACATCAATGTGTTTTTCTGTTAAAAACTTATGTGTCTAATTGATAATTGAAATTTATCAAACGCTTTTCGGTGAACGAAAACATCGTGAGGAAACCTGCATATCACTAGAGAATTCTGGAGATATGTGTAACCTACCAATCCGCACTGGAGCAGGTTTTAGCTCCAAAACTTCTGTCTAAAAAACGGAGAGAAGAGGCCTATTCTCAGCAGTGGTATAGTAACAGGCCGCTACTTACCAGGGAAAATTAAATACTACCCTTATCCATAATAGTCTTCTTAGTTTTACCATGCTGGAGGTCCGGGGACCCCGCGGCGCCCTGCTTTATCGCACGCTGCGCGCGCGCCGGACACCTCGCACCCCCCACGCCCCTTCCACTGTGACCAACATTACAGATTTCTTAGGATTTATAGAACATTTTTAACAAGGAAAAGCTTACTCACTTGAACTTCCCACTAGTACTAGAACATATATTATCACTAATATCCCGCGGTAAAAATTACGCGGGTGTACCGCGTAATTTTTAATTTTTACAACTTATTAGATTTTTATTACGAATCCCTATTTTTTAAAAAGTAATATAGTCTATAGTGCTCAGTAAAAACGCAGCTTTTTAATGGTGAAAGAATTTTTGAAATCGGTTCATTAGTTTTTGTGTGAAAACATTACAAACATACATACAATTTTTCCCTCTTTATAACATTAGTATAGATGAGAGAGACCCGTAATTAATTCCATGTAAGCTAGACTTCATCTTCTAATAACTGCTTAGAATAAATATCTTAATATGGACATTAGAAAAGCTTAGGCAATTAATGTGTTTAATTCAATAAGAAATATTAAATAAAATAATTTCCAATTACAGCATGTATGTGATCTGTCTCTTCAAAGTTAAGGTATATTAAGCTATCATAGGATAAAAGCTATATATGTCCTCTTTAATAAAAAGATATATCCCGTATTTATCTGCAGTACATATCCCTTGTATTTACCCCGTATTCATCCCGTACTTTACTCAAAAATAAGACTGTGTTTACAATGAAAGCTACAAGATAGATTGACTTTTTTACAATTATCATATTTTAATCGATTACAAATTTGTAAGACCTCCACAAATTATACAGTTAAATCTATCTTATGAATATGTCTGTCTATTGAAAAAAAAAACGACATTCAATTTAGTTATTCTAAATTGATCGCCAACAGACAGACAAATTTAGCGAAGGACTTCTTTTTCGGTTATGTAGTGATGAAGAATTACTTTTACTGTCTCCATACCAAAAGCTTCATTGATCTGTTGCTACGTTAGAACCTTTAACAAAAACATACTAATTAAACAGACTTTCGCAGTAATGGATGATAATTCTTAAATTTTATCCAGTTTTAAGAACTAACCATAACATAAAGGTCCTTTTGAATATTCCTATGTCCCGAGAAAGGTTATTTACTATCTGGTAACTCTAACCCATTAACTAGGTTTACTATATTGTATTAAAATACTCATTTAGTATTTTATTACTTATCACTCTATAGTATTTATAAATATATTTCATATATGGTAATTATTTATCAAAGTTTGTTTATTTATATATTTAGATACTAAAACAGAGGTACACAGAAAAGTAATGACAAGATTTGACACATGAGCTAAGCGTACCCCCAATTATAGGAGAACAACATGCTTAATATACAGTGTTACAAAGGCAATAAAAACGATAATCAAAGAACATACAAAATTGAACTTATAAGTCTAGAGATAAGAAAAGAAAATACAAAATAAAACGAAAACTAAGATAAAATATTAAATGACACTAAGAATAACAAAAATAATAATATACTTAAATATATAAAAGATGCTATAAAAACAAAACGATTTATATAGGTTGAGTTCACATCACCATCACAAGGAAAATAAATCCCGACTGGAGTGATAAGTCAAGCGGAGAAAAAATAAAATTTTCAAAATATTACCGCATCGAAACTTATATCTATTACTTCGTCTGTATTGCATTGTGGAGTCAAAACATACGAAATAAAGAAGCAATCTTTCCTACGTTTGGTCTAAACTTATTAATTCTGAATAGCTGACATGGATAACGAGGTAATCTGTTAGGTACATTTATATTATTTTCCCTAATAAATAAGCACTATCAATCATACTATGAAAAAACTTATAAATAATCTAATCTAAAACATTTCTTAGAATATATAATGGCTGCAATTGGAAGTACTTCAGTTGATCACTGTAACTTCTTTGATAGTATTTCACCCTGAACTATAAGTGCCTTGTAAATATTTTTGTACACGTCCAATTTGTTCGATGTAGCTTTTGAAATAAGTGGACCATATTTGACAGCAATATTCCAGTTGACTTCTAACGTAGCAATTACATAGTTGAACTATAGTAGATATTCTTTTAAACTCCTTGGATTGTCTTATAATGAAACATTAAAACTTTGAATGCAGATGTGACTATATCATTTATATGAGTACCGAAACGTTACTTGCTACCAAATATAACTCCTGAGGCATCACTAAGATAAGTTTATATGCATTCTGATGTTTTTACTCCATGAAGAAAATTTATTGCAAAATATCAGATTCCTGTTTGATAAACTTAGTGATTTTGAGGTTGTCAGCAAACATATAAACACTAGAGTACTACATTAGGCAGTATATTAGGCCCTACTCTATTTCTCGTTTATATAAACGACCTTGCTAACTTAACTTTACCTAATTCATTGATTCTTTCATATGCAGATGATACGGTACTCCTAGTTTCTGCAGATAGTTGGAATAAAGCTTTTGAAGCTGCCCAAACAGGTCTTAACACAATTAATAACTGGCTCCTGGATAATGGTCTAACAATCAACTTTGATAAAACAAAATATATTGCGTATTCAATCCGCCAAAGAGCAAAACTTACTCCCAGTAACCGTATAATATCACATAGAAATTGCACAGAATTTGACTGCTCATGTAAGGAAATTGAACGAGTTAACGCTATAAAATACCTAGGTGTTGTTATAGATAATAACCTAAATTTTAAACAGCATATAGAAACATTATCAAGTAGAATTCGTAAGTTAACTTATATATTTAAAAATTTAAGGCAAGTCACTGATCCTACGCTTTTAAAACAGATATACTTTGCGCTGTGCCAATCACTTCTCAAATATTGCATAACGGTATGGGGTGGTGTTCCTAAAACAACTTTGAAAAGAATTGAGATCGCTCAGCGTACTATCCTTAAAGTGTGTTCATTCAAGCCCATTATTTATCCGACTCTGTACTTGTATCAATCGTGTGAAGTGCTAACGGTTAGGCAGTTATTCATTTCTTCTATTATTCTTAAGCAGCATGGTGAAACTAGCTATGACTGCAATATTTATAACAAGCGCAGAAAATACTCAGTGTGTAACACCAATCGTTTTAGGACATCCTTCACCATGAAATTCTATAAAGTTATTGCTCCTTATCTATATAATAAAATTAATAAAAATTTAAATATATATTCCCTAACAAAAGCTAAATGCAAGTATAAGTTATTTCATTATCTCCTTAAACTTTCATATAATGACACTGAAGAACTCTTACATAATTTCTAAATTAATATTTACAGAAAACTTTCAGAATGCAGACTTTTTATTTTTATTTTTTATATTAAACTTATATGTTCAATACAATTAACTCACCCTCTCTCCATACATGCCTCCTACTCACACTAATATACATTAATTACATGCATACTTCATAAACACAACTCATAAACACACAGAGAGGTTCTCCTTACAGACATGCTAATTATTATTATTTTCATTGTATTGTTATTTTTCTTATAGCAAATAGTAACTAAGTCACATGTCTTCGGTGTTTGTCTCTGTATGCCGAGATACAGTTTTAACTAGTTCGGCTGCAGATGGTCATATATTAATTTAAGCCCTATTTGTCATATGTAAGAAAATAAATAAATAAATAAATAAATAAATAAACATTTCGCTAATTAAGTCGTTAATAAATATTATAAAGAAAAGTGGGCCCTAATTTGATCCTTGTGGGACTCCGGATATGCATGCATGCAGTATACGAATAAGATTCGTAACTATCAGTAACCACCAACAACCAACCACTCTTGCTGATCTTCTAGTTAGATATGACTTGCACCATCACTACAAAGAAATACCGTACTGAGCAAATTTGATACGTTATATATGGTGTGTAAGGCCTTCGAGAAATCCGTATAAATAGCATCAACTTGTAGATTGTCTACTGCCTCTGTGAAATCAATATAATAAAACAGGTTTGTGGTAGTACATCTTTTTGCAATAAAACTATGTTGGTTATGTGATAAGACATATCGAACGTGGTGGCAGATAAAAGGGTGTTTCAAATACTTTTGCCATTGTTGATAAAATAGATATTAGTCAGTAATTGCTAACATTTTCCTGTCTTTAAATATTGGTACTATTCTAGCCTCTACAATAGGGAGTACACCCATATGTAGGGACGTATTATAAATAATAGTTAATGGCGTCTATAAAGCTTAACAAGTCTTTTTAATTATGAAACAATATTAGAGAGCACTGTATGTCGTTGTTGCAGCGTCATACATAGCGTTATGCTAATGCGATCGAGTAAAAATACTCATACTAAGCACACTGATGACGTATTCTTTCTTCTAGTCTTTAATATTTAAATGAGTTACATAATCTTGCATGTACATAAACCTTTTATCCCAGTTTTTGGGCATAAAAAATTATTAACTTTGCTGTGAAATGTCAAGTCAGCGTAGCTTATTCGGGAAACTGGTGTTCTCAAGAAATAAAAATACCTAGGATCGAGCCTCACCTACCTAATTTTTTTTCTTTTTTTTTAAATTTCTTTATTTATTTTGTGAAAAATTAACGAGCAAGGCTCGGTCAACCAGGTGCTGTAAATAAATTGTTTATAACTCCACGAGTCCCGATATCGCAACAACAGTACACACCGTAGCGTAGTTTACGGCCGTCCCGCGGCAATCATAATTCGTCTCCAGCCTCCGCGGCCTCTCAGGCGTCTCTCCCGACTTTTATTGTGATTTACACGCGCATAACCCCTTTGCTTTCTTGCACGCTTTTTTGCACAACTTACGACTAGCTGGAGATTACAGCTCTTGTTTAACATAACGGTTTAAACCTCCATTATATCTGATTGATTGTTTTTTATGCGATTTTATCTAATAAAAATTATTCAATAGGTATTTTGGTATGCGGCTGAGTAGAATAGACGACACTCATTTCTTACAGAGGTGTCGTAAAAGGCTGCTAAGGTAAGTCGACCAGCCTCGTTACACCCTCATTTTGATTCAGATGTCGTAAAATACGACTAAGGCAAGTTGGCAGGCCGGCCGCCGGTCGTACGTATTGTACGCCACTTAGACTGTAATAACGGCAGGAGGATAGTGTGGTAGGTATATTTTTTAAATTTTTCGTCTATTAATATCGCCGTTAAGAAACTTTAAATCTCACTTTATATTTTTTTAAATCACTCAATATTTGTCAGTTTATACATAAGAACTTTCCTTTTTCCTTTAACTTTCGAATTATATTTTCCATTTGTTTATTAGATTATAAGTACTACTAGATTTTGTTTTGTCTATACGGTAAATAATCGTATAAAAGTATAATTTATTCTTGTCAAAATTTATGATTAATTATATCTACGTAACAGTCATAGTTCAGTTTGTTTGATTGATAATCAAACAAATAAACAAAAATCGCTAATCTCAGGAAAAATTCTTTCAGTGTAAGATAGTCCATTTATCGAGGGAAACTATAGGATATACATATATCATCTTGCTAAGATGAATAGAATGAATATGAATATAACTTGTTTGTACATGCAATACAATATAACAAGCTTGGTTTGCTAGATACCAGAACAATATAATAATATTTTGACTCCTTGCTTTATGTGTATAATTTTGTGCTTTTAAATTACCAATTACAGAAAAAAGTTCTACATATCAAGATATAACTTATAAGTAATATAATTTTAATTAAATGTAAGTAATACTGCCAGAATATCATTAAACCACAGATATATAAACTCTATTCTCTTTTCGAAACCCAGAAATGGACCTAAATCTCTTTACGCCGCTCTGGTTGGCAGATTCCAAAAAATTTTAGATTTGCAAGTTTCTTACAATCACATGAGTTAAAAATCACATGAGTTTGTTTTAATGAAATCTCCAAGGATCCTGTTAGGGTTTGAACCCGCTAATCCTTACATTTATAATTTAAATAAATGTTTAAGTAACTTTCAACTTACGAATATTGACGTGATGTGAGTCGAGTTGCTAAATAATACATATTTAAAAACTATTCAGTCCCGTTGCTAATAAAAATTAATAAAAGTGAATAAAAAAACATTTTTGAATGGTCATTAATATCCTGTGGCTAAGCATATTTCATAATTAAAGGCAACGACGATGTTCCGAAAATTCTCAGCTATAAAATAACTATAAAATCTTTACCTTTAATAGCGTATTGGGAGATAATGAAAATAAATCATAACGTTATTGATGGAAATAAATTCCATTTAAAACCATTAGGTGTTTCAATAAAATAATATCCAAAAAAGTTTAGTATTGGGCTAATTTAATATTAAATTTCATATACATATGAGCGTTATAGAATACGATTATGCAAATATTATTAGTTCTTAATAAACAGTTTAAGCATTTGATGGGCGCGCCACACGAGACGAACGTAATTATAATAAATATACAACACCACTTTAGAATCGATCAAGTTCCATAGTTGTTGTAATTTATCGAAACTAATAAACTTGATGTACGGTTATCGGCGCGTTCGTTTATTTTTTATTGTTGTTGTGTATGAACAGATAATATTAGCTGTTATGGGATCCGTGGTGGTTGCCACGATGCTGTTATTTACGGCGTTTATTGGATTCGAGCTTTTCCTGAGGCGACATACTCTTTATTGATGATCGCACTAAGCGTCTATTATATGACCGTTCGATATTTTGTTAATGCCATATAAATAAGGTTAAAGTTTTAACAGTACCTAATTTCCGAATTATAACGGACACTTATAATATATCTACATACAAAGCATAACATCAGTTTAAAACATCGGCTAACAACTATAAATAGTCACTCGTTCTATAATTTTTTATCTTGATAAGGTTTTTCTAGCTTTATAGACTTAGTGATCTCACGACTTCGTTTACATTGATTTAATCTTTTAAATATACTAAAACATTTCCAGTTCTCGAAGACCCCGATTTTTATATCCTTATATACTCTTCAATTGTAATAAATAAAAAACGAATATTGGTACAAGTTTTTTTAAAATTGTATTTTTCCACACTATTTAAAAATAAGACATGTAGACAAAATCATCGTTTGCTTAAGATGTGTGAAAATTGAAAGGACTAACGTAAAGATTTAGACAATGTTTTTTATATGGTAGACAAAATAAAATAGTTGATAAGCGTTTTTCAACTCTGCAATAAAGTAGTAGTTTTTTTTGTCTTTTTCGGTTGATAAATGTTGATAGATTTATGACAATGTCTAAATATATTTTAATGGATATTGGTGTATAAAAATGATTATAATATTTGAACTAATTTATATCTATATAAAATGTGTAGATAAATAATAATTTAATATTGCAATATTTTTAGCTTTGTGACTTTACATAAAACGTTCCACAACATTCAACAAAAAAATCGTTATAAACAATCTATTCGCTTTGCAATTTTGTCGTGTAGTCTATTTTCTGACGATGCTTCGGTTATGGGGCGAAACAATTGTTGAGATTGTGGTGGTGAATGTGTGCAGTGCACATCTACATTTAGCATTACATATATTTTCTTTTAACGCGGATTATAGCAAAATAATATTCTCATTAGTTTTGTATTCGACCTCCGCAAAGTAATGGCTAATTCTATAAATTACTTCGTAAAGACTTCCGATTTTTTCGGTTTGA
Organism: Morpho helenor; assembly: GCA_029227775.1. NCBI lineage: Eukaryota > Metazoa > Arthropoda > Insecta > Lepidoptera > Nymphalidae > Morpho > Morpho helenor. The sequence goes on along the minus strand of JARGCU010000037.1, from coordinate 10,056,172 downwards.
TCGATAAAATTTCTAACAGTGTTACAGAATAAGCCTCAAATGAATCCAGCCTCGATCAACAGACTTATGAGGATAATTCACGTCAACAATACACTTTATTAACAGTTAGTTATGCGTCGTTTGATGATATCGCGTCTACAATTAAATATTAATATGTGTTCGAGAGGTCGTAGGCGTCTTAAGAGATTTATCGGGATGCTTAACGACTTGAATGCTGTTTAGTAACAATATTTAAGTTAAAGGTGAGAAATGTGATTAATGCTCGGTGTATCGGCCGGTAAATTCCGTGTTCTGTTGTTGACTTGTTGCATGTAATTGCAAGTAGGAACAGGATTGTATATAAACTGTTGTAAGCTATTAAGTGCTAATATTAATGTAATATTTATGATATAAGGTAAAACGAAGGTAAAATTTTAGGGCATATTTTTTATTCAAAATTTATTTAAAAGGCATATCACCTACAAGTTAGACAGACCTCATCTTAAATCACATTAAAAAAGTTCCATCACGTTTCCCTTCCGTAACATAACCGCAATTTTTCCTAATTAAATAAATTTTCCGTGTATTATCTTTAATATTTAAGTGAGTTAATCTTGTATGTATATATAAATATATTTTCGGAAGCTCGGAAACGGCTCCAACGATTTTCCTGAAATACAGCATGTAGAGGGGTTTGGGGGAGAAAAATAGATCTAGCTAGTTTTTATTAAAAAAAAATCGTTATATTTCTGTTTTTGGGCACTAAAATAGGAACAGAAAGCAATAGATATTTTAGCTATCAAATGCAAAGCTGTGACAGCCTAATAAAGTTCATATTCATATTCATACCTGGGATCGATTTCCACATGTCACCCGGCGATTTTTTTATTTTGATTTAATTGCATTTAACCTACTTATCCGCAGTGGAGCAGCGTGGTAGGTCTCAGCTCCACCCGTCTCTCCAGAAACGGAGACTGGAGGCCTATGCCCAGCTGTGGGATAGTAACAGGCCGTTACTTTACTTACATTATTTTATACCTTTTCAAATTACTATTAAATTAAGTATAGTGCACCGTCTGATTATTTTCTATAATGCTGAGAACCACGTCAAACTTGGCCCAGGTTGGAGTTGTAGGTTTCGCTATTGGATAAGCCCACCATCACACCGCGATAAAGAAATATTGAAACCTGTATACCAAAAGTTCTATAAACACTATAGCCATACGACAGCCAAAAGTTACTAAGAAGAAAAATTAATAATGTAGTTGCTGGTTTCAGATTCGGTAGGTATGTTTTCTTTTAATTGTGTTTCATTTTTGATAAATGAAAGCATAAATAAGCTGTTTTCATATAGCTCGGAAACTTCCAGAGATGTTATAAACATGTTCTAACATTATTTGGGTATGTTTTTTACAAATGCCTTCCTGCCTGACGCCAACTTACCAAAGTCGCCTTTTGCAACGCCTCGGTAAGAAATGAGGATGGTCTATTCTACTCAGTCGTTTGCCACACGGCCAAACATAATATTTTGAGTTGTGCCACTATTGCAGCCCACGAGCGATGTATAGCGTATGTGTATATTATAAACATTACGATAAAATTAACATAATTACAGTAAGAACGAATTTACATCGTAATTAGTAATCTACGGATACGAGAATATATTTTTATTGTTATTAACCATACATCAATAACGTTTGATAAAAAAAATCCCTGCACTATAAAATAACTCAGATTAATTATACATTTTTTTTGGGACATTATAATAGCTTTAAAAACAATTTGTGTATTTTAACAATAAATGTAATACATTGTATATAGATTAAATCAATTTTTTGTGTAGATAAAATTAGATTGTTTATTTTTCTTAGTTCCGTAAAACGTCGAGAGTTTACAAAAGCTAAGGCATCTCTGTGTGCTTAGTGCGAGTTTTTTAGTCTACTCGATCGCGTTAATGTAACGCCAGTTTGTATGGCGTTGGAACAGCGGTCACTAGATGTCGCTGTTGCAGCTTTTGCGTTATTAACCTATACTATTTTCTTGTTCCTGTTGAATGGGTATTAATTATAGATTAATTTGTTTATTACCTATATCAACACTTTAACGTAGATTTCTTATTATTTTTTTATAATAACTATTTGTATACACTGCTAATTTAGACAATGTTTTGTTAAAAATTAAATAGAAACAAAGGGCGGCCTTATTACGTAATGTAATCTCTTTCAGGCAACCATAACATTAAGGATCTTAAAACAAAAAATATGGATAAGTGCACGTAATACTAGATGTAAATACTAATACATATACGAAATATAAAATAAAACAAATAGATACTTCTATACATATTTATAATTTCTACATATGTATATACAACACATACAAGAATACATAAAAGTATTATTATTATTTTTATGTATGTATGTATGTATATATTTACCATAGGTACCTTTAACGTAGCTTACGTAACTAGGATAATTACGTAAGCTAAGTTGGGCGCGCTTATCATATTGATACTTTAATACTTACTAAATGGGCATATACCGTAATTAAACATTACATTTTTATAGCTACCTGTCATTAATGATTAGTAAGGTAGAGATTGAACCGTCTAACGAGTTTAGAAGTGTGAGATACGATCTCGAATTATTCGACGGCAGACAATATAACAAACGGTAATGACATCGATTAGTAACAATTTAAACGCCAATAAAGCACGATACCGCAACGTATCGGATAATATGCATATTGAGAAAGCGTGCGTGTATAAGAAAAAAATCCATAAATATGTAGAATGAACGAAAAAAGTCAATTGATTGCCTCCTCCCGTACGTAAACATGTCGGTACACGCTCTCGTAAACTGTAAGGGGATATTTTTAACGGCGTCGATATTTAATATTTATGGCGACACAGACATCCAATATGAGCCAACGATTTATATATTTAATCGCCGTGGGTACCGATACCTACTAATTGATAATACCTTTTATTCAATTTTATTAAAAAGGTTATTTTCTTTTTGGTTTTTTAATTCCTTTATTGGCTTTGTTGACTATTTTTACCGATGATTGGTGATAGCCAAATTCAATTTTTTTTTAATTGAATGAAAATTTGAGTTTCAACATATCTACAAATATCTTCCGGGCTATCTGGTCTACCTAAATCCTGGTATAGGTACACTTTTTTCTTCAAAAATAGGAAAATACACATAATACCTATATAATATATACATACAAAATATTTACAAAAGCCGTATGGTATCTGGCTGAGTAGAATAGACCACCCTCATTTCTTACAGAGTTGTAGTATAAGGTAAGTTGAACCACCGTGTGTTATCCGGTTGAGTAAAATAGACTACTCTCTTTTTTACCGAGGTGTCGTAAAATACGACTAAGGTAAGTTGATGTCAGGCAGGCGGCCAGATTCTATTCAGCCGGATACCACATAGCGATACCACACGGCGAGTCAACTTACGTTAGTCGCCTTTTGCGACACCTTGGTAAAATATGAGGGTGGTTTGTCCTACCCAGCCGGATACCACACGGCTGGTCGACTTACCTTATTTGCCTTTTACGACACCTCGGTAAGATATGCGGGTGGTCTGTCCTACACAGCCGGATACCACACGGCGGCTCGACTTACCTTATTTGCCTTTTACGACACCTCGGTACCTAAGAAATGTGGTACTATTCTATTCAGCCGGATACCACACGGCGTTTCTAGCTTGTACTATATAAAATCAAATAGTTGATTCATTACAGTGTCCATCAAACTATTTAAGGGCTTCTATTAAAAGAGAAACAATAAATACAGCCATCTGATACAATGATCTACGGCCAACGCACCCGAGTACCGATCAAGCGAAGGATGTTATTCTGTTTGTTGATTTAGCTACTTATTTCCATTCCGATGGCCTAATTGTGGTATGGCGTATCTCGGTAGGACATTAACATTGACTTTATAGTCATCCAAGCTGTGTGTTTAGGCTTCGTGTAATCGATAGACGATTTAGTCTTGGATTGTCAGAGCTATTGGTTTTCACTTGACGACTACCTACCAAAATGTCAATGATATAAATAGTTGATTCAACAATAAAGTGAGCACACTCTAAGTGAGGTCGGCACAACATATTGTGAACATGTTGTTAAATGATTTGGCTAAGTATTTAAAACCGAACGCCTGCCTGAGGTGAACTTACCATAGTCACCTTTAAAGACACCTAGACAAGAAATGAGGTTGGTCTATCCTTATCGGGTGGATACCACACGGCTTGTCAACAAACCTTAGTTACCTTTTACGACACCTTGATAACACGGCGAATTCTTAAACCAATATCGATGAAATTTGACTCAGTTATTCCTTATACACCGGAATAACATAATATAGGCTATAGAAATCCTGTCAGTTCTACAGGAATAGGATAACATTAAAAATTGCCATAAGTGACAAAGTTGCGGGAAAAAGCTAGTAATATATATTCCCAATAAAAACGAAGTGGTTAAGAATAAGCGTTTAAGGTTACGCTGGGTAAGATTCAGACAACGGAGCTCCTTTCTTAAGAGTTAAATCTTAACAGAATAAATTGAGCTAAAGTCAGTCAAAAGCATTGTGTGTGATCGCCTTTATAATAAATCTTGTCAAAACTTGATTTCCGGAAAGTTGTTCGAATCAGAACGTTGGATGCACCCGTTTGTCGAATTTATTGTGACCGCGATAAATTCTTTTAATTTGTCAGTTATGGCGAGAATCTTTCTTTGGAACTTTAAGTGTCTGTTTTAAAAGGTATACTAAACATTCAAAGCTGTTTGTTAAACGCCCGGAAATAGATAACACTTTAATTTTTACGTGTGATATGTTAGAGTTTAGTACAAATAATTTACATTTTTATAGCCTTAATCACATGTCTAGTAATGATTGTAAGGTTATGTCAGTAAAACTAAATGGTAATTTTTATGCATATTAGAATTAATAAATATAGACTGTCTTATAATTTAATGAATACAATAAATTTCATTGTAACATTATTGCGACATTAAAACACTAGGTCCGGTTAGTCAAAAACTTTTTGCATATAATTTATACTAATATATAAAGCTGAAGAGCTTGTTTGTTTGTTTGCTTGATTGACTGATTGTTTTAACGCGCTAATCTACTACTCAGGAATCAGGAACTACGGGACCGATTTGAAAAATTCCATAAGTGTAAGATAATCCATTTATCGAGGAAGGCTATAGGCTACATAACACCACGCTAAGATGAATAAGAGACGAGCAGCATTAAAAATTGTCCCGAAAACGGTAAAATTTAAAGCTTTTCTTGCATGCGCTAAGTAAACGGTGAAAGTTATTAAAAATAATGTAATATAAAATTGTTCGCCTCTAAAAGTTCTAAATACAAGTACGCGATAGCTTTTAAGGTTAAGCCTATATAGCTTATAAGGTTATACTGTATTGCGATTTTAATCTTACCACGCGGGTGAAGCTGCTGTCAAATTTAATATCACATCGATGATATGAGTTATAATAGAATCCTAATGGACCATATCAGAAAAAAGATAGCCCTTATGCATCTCATATAATTACAACAATGAAAATTAACAATTATAATTTTTCCGGCTATAAAGTAGAGTGGACTAGCTTTTACCCGCGACTTCATTAGCGTGGACTGTTGTCGTGTGATAGGTCGATAATAGATGGCGCTTTTCAATGTCACCCTATTCCTGTATAATTAACAGGATTTCTATAGCCTATATGTTATTCCGGTGTATAAGGAGTAATTCTGCCAAATTTCAACGATATTTGTCCAGTCGATTTGCCGTGTAAGAGTAACAAATATACATCTGTACTCACAAACTTTCGCATTTATAATATTTGTAGGATATTAATGGTAGAAAGTAAATAATTATAGTAATAATTTACCGTGGGGTGAAACCTCAGACGCGTGGAGATGCGATGCATGTTGTGGCAAATCCTTTGATCCTATCGACTGTCAGTTTACTGTACCATATATTAAGAGAGGGCTGAACTAATAATTAAGTTTCGATACAATCATGTTATCATATAGCTGTGGTAGCCTAGCGGTAACACCGTGCGACTCTTTCGAGGAGGTCACAGGTTCAAACCCGGGCAGACACAAACAAGTTTTTCTGTTAAAACTTATGTGTCTAATTGATAATTGCAATTTATCACACGCTTTTCGATGAAGGAAAACATCGTGAGGAAACCTTGCATATATCTAGAGAATTCTTGAAATTTGTGTAACCTACCAATCCACAGTGGAGTAGCGTGGTAGGTATTAGCTACAAACCTTCTCTCCAAAAACGGAGAGAAGAGGCATATTCTCAGCAGTGGGATAGTAACAGGTCGCTACTTACTTACTTTTTACGATCATCGTAATGTGAGAATAAACTTATAGCACCTGGATGACCGAGCCTTTTTCAGTAATTTTATTAAAAGATATAAAAAATGCAATTAAAGAAAATAGAAAGGGACTTGAACCTGAGAATTTTCACATATTTCATTCGCCATTACCATTTACCATTGAGCTATTATAACTTGACAAATGACAGCAAATATAAACTTTACAATCTATAATTATTTTATCAGTTTTTTCAATGCCCGAAAACAGGGATAAAACAACATTTTTTTATTAAATTCTAGCTAGGGCAATTTCAACCAACTACATGCTGAATTTCATGAAAATCGTTGAGTCGTTTCTAAAATTCAGAAAAATATACTTACCTTTACAAGATATACCTCAAGTCATTTAAATATTAAAGAAGATATAAATAAAATATTCTTGTTACTGGATAGGAAAAGAATCGGTTGTACCGACATTTTACAGCTTTTTTTATAATATGTATAACATACACTATGTTAAATTAAAAAAAGCTGAAAATGATATTTTTGTCGCTTTTCAATTCACAGTGTCATTTATAGTTCTGTTTTAGATTAATTAAAATTTAATTCACAGGAAAGGAATTTGCATACGCGTTTTCGTCGTAGACCAGCGATCGACAACCTGTGGCTTGCTAGTCCCTAAAATTGGTAACAACAAAAAACTAAATTATATTATTATATTATAATTGAATAACTAATTTTAGTCAAGTTTGTAGCTGTAATAAATATTATTCGGCTTCTCTTAGACTATACCAAGTGACCTTTGTGCTTACAAGGATTCTAATACGTAAGTACGATTACTATACGATAAGTACGATTTATATACTGATATATATTTGCATCACCTGTAGATTAATAATTGTGATCTTATATAAGAGGATTTTACATGGTGGTGCAATAGAGAACGCCGTGTGATATTTGGCTGAGTAGAATAGACCACCCTTATTTCTTACTGAGGTGTTGTAAAAGCCGACTAAGCTAAGTTGACCCACCTTGTGGTATCTGTTTGAGTAGAATAGACCACCCTCTTTTTACTGAGGTGTCTTAAAATACGATTAAAGTAAGTTGACGTCAGGAAGGCGGCCGTTCGTAAAATACCTAGCCATCTCCTGGACATGTTTATAACGTGTTGCGCCGACCGATAAGGGCAGGAGGATGATGACGGAGTGCACTAGACGTTTAAGTAACGTTAATAATGCAATATGTGTTTTTTCTTCTTTTTCCGAAACCAAAAAAATATTATATTTTTATCCTATACCTATGTTACCAGAATTAAAGTACATTTCATCAATATTGCTCCAGCAGATTAACCGTGACAGAATAACGGATTCCCAGATTTTCTCAATTTTAATATTGTTATACATATATTTATTTCTGTTCCTAAAGAAAATCGTATTTTTTTCTTTATTTTGACCCTGTATGTACCTAAGTTTCAATTGCATCGAATTTCATCATTATCACTAAACCAGCGTAATAAACAGACTTTATAATCCTACTAATATTATAAATGCAAAAGTTTGTAAGTATGGATGTATGTTAGTTACTCTTTCACGGCGAATCCATCATTTAATTATACATCGGAAGAACATATAGGCTATAGAAATCCTGTTAATTCTACAGGAATAGGATAACATTAAAAAGCGCCATATATTATAAACCTAAGCTAAAGGCTAGTATTCCATATTCCTGATTGCGTCATCATATTGCAAAAGACTCTTAGCTACTTCGGAAAAAGGTTAGAACAATAAGGTAAAGATAAGGAAAATCTAGTATAACCTAAACTTTTATTAGATATATTTATAAACTTGGCTTCACTTCCAATAATTATATTAAGTGTAAACAATGGCGTGCGGCTACACTTTGGATGTAATGATTGCATCTATATCGGGTGCCGCGGACGGAGCGCAGGTGTTTTCTGACAGACAAAATAAACGTAGCCGTAATCGATTTTAGAGTTTTAAAGCGAACAGTTGTTCCTCACTCGATCACCGATCGCTGATGTATCAGGTATTTGTCTGTAGACGATTGATTCTGTCTTGCGTTACGGCCCGCACTTGCTACCCAATCAAAAAACTATACATATGGCAGATGACTAAGTTGGCTTCAAAAGCCAATTTAAACCACTAAAATAAAATAAAATATTACCTCATTTTTAGTTCTAACACTTCGGTTAATTGAATTATTATTTGACACGAGGGATGACTCCTTTTTCGCTCAAAGATTGAGATTAGAGTTTCAACGCGGAAACGCTACTAGCATTCTTGAGACCATTGGAGAGCTGGACGGAGCAGTGCCTCAGGGCTCCCATGCCCAGGTTGAGCCTGCCTTATTACTAATTGACCTATTCTAGTGGAAGGGGCGGTACCCTCCCAATAGAATAAGTCGATTTCTAAACCCAAATAATACGGAAGAAATGATTTTAAATTGTTCAGTTCGGGCCCTAGTTAATTTTTGCTCGAAGGCCTTTGGATACCTAGCAACGCCACTGCACGTGGGCATTATTTGTATCATAATACAAATTAGTAATTTGAAAAAGATATACTTTGTATGTTTTGGTTGTAAAAATAATAAAACAAATTAAAATAATTAGTATTTTAAAAAAAACTTCTTAAGCCGGAAAATATTTAAAAAATCGCAATCAATTATAGAATCAGAGAGCTGAGTTTGTATTTATCAGGTGTTCAATAGACAATTTATTGGCGGAGGCTGATTACATTAAAGTGGTCAACATTTTTCATTAAATTGTAATTCACTGGTATATTAAAAAAAAAATAGTAGTAATGTTAAACGTATTTTGAAAGAAACATAGCAAGTACTGAAACTATGTGGCATTTATGACGATTACTTGACGGCAGGTGTGAATCCAAATATGTGCAAGCATGTGAATTGCGATAATTTAATTAAGCACTACTAGAGTCAGCCAATGGTGTGGGCATGGACTGAAAATATGAATAACCATAGTCATAATGTGTGTACAAAACTACTAAAGACTGATCAGAAAACTTGATACAGAAAACATGAAGCTTGTAAGAGATATTTACCTATTGCGAGATAAGCCTGCCAATTAATATACAAGTACTAATATCTTGTATTATATACTTAGTTCTAGTTTTTTGGTATAGTTTTGGTGCTAAGACATTTAAAAGAACAATTTCGTCAAGATTATAAGTAATGGGTATATAGTTCTGTTTTCTTTTTCTCAAAATATGCTTTCGAAAAGCATCAAAAGAAATGTATTCCAATATAGAATATATTATGAAGAGAATATAATATATTCTATTAATGTAATAATTCTAATTCTGTAATATTCCTTTTAACTTTACTCAACCACCAACAATGTACATTTCATTATAAGGATGTCCTTAGGCATATGGGTTGCCTGTTAGAGATCACTTACAGTGATAAGGCCGCCCTTACACATTTTATTTTTAATTATTTGTTTTATTTGTATGTAATGTTGTGTGTAATAAAGAATTTCTTATCTTATCTTATCTTAAAGTTGAGCAGTTGGCAAAAATCGTGTTTTTTTTTCGGAGCATAAAATGACTTATGAAATGTCTAATAAGTAACCCAAACCTAAGTATTTTGGGGCTTTTAGGATCCTATATGTCTTATCTAACTGTTATTGCATAACTGATTTCCTGTACTTAATTTTGAATATATCCGCTAATGCTTAGTGAACCGGGGCAAAAATAATTTCAGCATCTCGACTTTAAAGTTAGGTTAAGGATTGATACTCATTATCTTTAATATTTAAATAAGTTAATCTTGTATACATATATATTTTCCGAATCTCGGAAACGTCTCCAACGATTTTCATGAAATTTAGAATGTAGGGGGGGAAAAATCGATTTAGCTAGGTTTCATTAAAAAAGTTTTATCCCTGTTTTTGGGCATTGAAAAAATGCTAAAATGTTGAATTGAAAGTAAGTGATATTTGAGCTATCAAATGCAAAGCTGTGATAGCCTAATGGTAATGCGCGGACCAAAAATGTTCGAAACCTGGGATCGATTCCCGCATGTCACCCGGAGCTTTTTTCTTTTCTTTTATTGCTTTAAAAAAAAAAGCAATCTTCTTCAATCAAAAAATTACCGAGCAAGGTTCGTTCACCCAGGTACTATATTAATTAAAGCTTACAAGTATATCGCTCAGATGGCGGTATCATGAAGACCATCTATCACAGGGTGCATCTCAGGAGCGCAATACAGAACTATCAATTCGGGATAAATCCCGCCAGAAACCTCTCTTTCACAGCCCAGAAATGCTAACTTTAAGATATTGAGAGGCCGTTACTTTATTACAATTAGAATCAATAACATTTATTATGTCTAATCTCTCTCTGAATCGAACATACTCAAAACCTACACACTTACCCCCACTAACAGATGACGTAAGCTTAGCAGTAATAAAATTAAATTGAACTTGCAGAGCCATATAAAACACATTAAAGAGTCAGTTTATTGTAAACAACTGCACTGTTTGTAGCTTCACTTCGTTCATTGTTCGTAAGCACTCCATTACGAAACGCCCAGTATGGTGCGGCCAATGGGAAATTTTCCTGATTATGTCAGCCACGCCTTTCATCTGCGCTTGCGCAGCGTTCGCGTTGATAATGCAGGAAGTTTAGTTATTAAGTTAAGCTTGATACGGACGGTCTTTTCGACAATTCTGTGCGTGTATGAAATGACGTCCGTCGGTGACGTGAACGCGTCAAAATTAAAGTTCAGTGTTGATAGTATATTGGGAAATAATGAGACCACGAGTGCTCAAGTGGAAAGGGTGCAAGAACCGCCTTGCGCTGGTTGTGTCGCCGCTTTGTATAGATGTTGTAGGGATGAACCACCCCTATTGCAGTTGCAACTGCCTCTGCCTTATGCACATTTGCATCCGGCTTTGAGGCCTACTTCCGGTGAGTTTTATTACATCCGTTTCATTTTTCAATTGGCTTAACACCAGCAACACTTGTTAGTAAATAGCCTAAAATTTAACGAAGTTGAATGATATATAATGATCAGGCAAATGATGTATACATACATGTATGTAAATAGTTATGTAATATTTGTCTATATTGTGTATGAAAATTCAACTCACGTTGTCAGCTTTCCTACCGTAAAAGTTTAATTGAATTGCTTCATTATTAAAGATTTATAATTAATTAAAGATATTAGAGATAACACACACTTGAAGTCAAATACTGAATAGATTCATTTTGTAATTGAGATATTTTTGGCTTTCTTTTAAATAAATATTTTTTAATACATAAATACAGTATCTAAAAGAAAATAACCAAGAAATACATAAAATCGAAACATTGTATTATAATCATGTTTATCAACTGAATTTAATTTAGTTGTAATAAGAGATACATATGTTCATTTAATATTCTCTAATTGTATTTGAATGCCAAAAACAGGATAGGGTATGTATATAAATATATTTTCTGAATCTCGGAAACCGCTCCAACGATTTTCATGAAATTCAGCATGTAAGGGCTTTCTAAATCGATCGTGCTAGGTTTTATTTTTAAAAAATCGTTTTATCCCTGTTTTGGGCATTTAAAAACAAATTTAAAATGTAGAATTGAAAGCAAAGGATTTTTTTAGCTGTCAAACATAATGTTGCGATAGCCGATGGGTAACGCGCGGACCGAAAATGTTCACAACCCGGGTTCGCATTCCACATATCATCAGTGCCTTCTTTCTTTTTTTATATATCTTTAAAAAAATACCGAGCAAGGCTAGGTCACCCAGGTACTGACATTTATACCCCAAAGAAAATCAACATTATACATTATATCTTGGATAAATAATAATACTACGTCCATGCATTATATCATGTGAAACATTATATCACAAATAATAATGGCCAATGCAAGTGACAGCAAAAGATCAGAAACCGGAATAATTGCAATTGTTTAACGTAGCCGAGTTAAAAAAGCCTAGCACTGCTAAATATAACTATCTTATTCAAGAGGGAATTTTAGTTAAAACTAACCTCGGTGTTTCACTTCACATTGGTTATTTACCTATATCCCAATAATCCCACTGAGATATTAAGATTTAGGTATGTACTACTAGCTGTCCCTTAAAGAGCAACCGCCGAGTTTCTTGTTGGCTCTTCTCGGTAGGAACAGCTTTCCGAACCAGCAGTAGAGTTGACGATTCAAAAGCACTTGTTTACAAGTTTATTTGAATAAAGTATACTTTATTAATATTTTGAATTTTAATTTTAATTTGCCTGCAGCTTCGCCTGAATGGAAAGCAGTGTGTTGTAATAAAACGTTACTTACACAATAATATAATTTACATAAAACCATAATGTACTATTGACTTGAACCTTTCGGAAGAATAACACTACCTTTTAGTGAAAACCGTACAAAAATATGTTCAGTAGATTTCGAGAAAATCTATCACATAAAAACAGCTTTTGGGGACTTTGTTTTATAATAAATATACATATATAGGCGGTTGGGGATCCATTATTAACTAAACAGCAATTAGGATTAACATCTTTTAATGCATTCCGTTAAATCACTCTATCGATATCACTCAATATAAGGATAACATTGAACAACATAACATTGTACACGAGGTCGTAGTCTAAGTACAAAGAGACGATCCAGCCATTTTGTCTATTGCATACTTCTCCGTTTCGTTTTCGATTCTCAACAGGACTAGCGGTCTGTCAAAACCCCTGCCTGACGTACATGTTGTTTACAAGGAGTTCGTAATGTCCACCGCCGACATATGCCTATATAAAAATTCTTTTCAACATGGAGCACATTTTCAATTCTACAATAAAATTTTGCAAAATTTTATGGAAATAGCTTTATTTAAAGAACTATGTTTTCATTTCTACTTTACTTCTAAAGAGGCGCTGTTCAGTTATTCGCCATGTCATCGTTAGAATCCAGTTCTATATAGGCCTATTATATAAAAAACGAGTAAATATCGTCGATTTTCTTCTTTTAGCGGTATACCGCCTGCCAATTCCTACATCATCACCCACGCAATCTGCGGTACCGCGATGTGATGTCTCTTCGAGTGGGAAAAGAAAACGATCGTGGTCTCGTGCTGTCTTCAGCAACCTTCAGCGAAAAGGGTTGGAAAGAAGATTCCAGATACAGAAATATATAACGAAACCGGACAGGCGACAGTTGGCTGCTACTTTGGGATTAACCGATGCACAGGTAGGATTAACATCCTCCTGCCCTTATCCCACTCTAGGTAGGGTCGGCATAATATGTTATAATCAGTTGTCACATAATTCGGCTAGGTATTTTGTGATCAGCCGCCTGCCTGACGTTGACGTCAGGTAAGTTGACTTACCTTAGTCGATTTCTACAACACCTCAGTAAGAAATAGGGTGGTCTATTCTACTTAGTCCGATACAACACGGCTGGTCAACTTATCATCGTCTTTTACGAAACCTCAGTAAGGAATGAAGGTGGTGTATTCTACTCTGCCGGATACCACATGGCAGATCTTAGTCGTCTTATACAACGCTTAGGTAAGAAAGAGGGTGATATATTCTATTCAGCTGGATACAACACGGCACATAGGTAGGATGCAAGGAATAATTAAATGACCATCGTGATAACAAAGCGAAATCCCGCTATAGCTCACCTCTCCAACCGGTTGTTGAAGTTTTCGAGGACTTGAGATACAACCCAATTATAGTAATTTCCACAACCACCTTGTTAGGCTTGTTCATCAATAATACAGTGACACCAAAGCAATTTTATTACTAGTTACATTTAGCTATTATTGTCTTGTACAGAGTCTAGGAGTAGCTATGTCCACGCATTCTTATCATCTAAATAATCCTCAATAGTATAGTAGGCTTTCTGTATGAGCTCACCTTTAACAGTGTTTTTAAAATGCCGTAATGGCAAAGCTAAAATTGATTGTTTCGTACCTCTGCAAAGCGCAAATCAGGAGCCGCAAGCTTATATTGGTTCCTACGTTGTCTATTATATACATCACCTATCGTTCTATATCATCTTATATCAACTGACTATAAAATTAAGGTAGAGACGAGATGTAGCGCATGCATTTATATCGCTGATGGAACAGATTGAATTGATGCTCCCATGTAATGTTTAGTCAAACTAATTTTCCGCTGCGTTCAGAGGGAGTTTTAAATATGCTGCCACTAAATGCTGGAATTATATACCACCGCCGTTACGTAACTTAAAAAGTAGGTGCACGTTTAAACATGCACTTAAGAAAATATTAGTTGAACGGCAGAAACAATTTCAAAATTACGTGGCAGCGTAGTTTACCTATATATCTTTATTTTTTTTTTACGTTTAATTTTCTTTACACTTCCTGTTTTTATTCGTAAATTTCTTTTATCTTGTTTAAACTTTAGTTGCATGCAATGTTGTTTATTTAAATAGATGTTTTATTCGGAGCGTCACTAGGTTTCGACTGAAAACCAGCGCCGCGTGATGTTGGCCATATGCTGCATCACGCTGCTTTTATGCTGAGTCGAACACCAATTCATTTCCGCATAGTTGTGGTTTTGTCTGTACCTACCTATAAGATAAATTTTGTATATTGCCAGCAGAAATGAATAAATGTCTTGCTGTTGTTGTTGTTGTGACATCTTCAGAGTAAATTTTTCTGTTGCTAAAAAACGTACACACATATCTTTCTCTATTTTGCATAAGTGAACTGAACGCAACGTTTTTTTATTACAAACAGATATAATAGAACATAAGTCATCCTATTCATGTTAAGTGATGAAAATCACCATTTACAAACTTGAAGTAAAATCGTGGTAGCTGATTAGGAGATTTTGTATCTTTGAAATGTAAAGGTAAAGAGGACTTAATATGCTTTTTTATTGTTTAGGTAAAAGTATGGTTCCAGAACCGTCGAATGAAATGGCGGCATACGAAAGAAGGCCGAGCAGGCGTGGGCACCGTTTCCACTAGAGACCCGGACTCTACGGCCAATGACGACAACGAAGACGTGGACGTCGATACACTTAGTGATTGAAAATTAACGGACAAACTATAAAAATATAGTCCACTCTAGATGAATTCATTTCGTAATTAATTTTTGAAATGAATTCTGACTTTCGAAGCATCTATGGTTCTCACAGCGCGCAGTCATCTAATTGGCGCCAATGATATAATGCAATCTGTACAAATCCAATTATATTATGAGGATGGATAAAAATCATGTGACCAAACGATTATTAAATATGGATGTATATGGATGTGACTAGAGGCTTCCAAAAAGAGATGGTTAAATTGTGTGAAGACATGTAAGAGTAGTGTCAGAGTTGACGAATGATAGAAGAATGAAAGCGAAAAACATGTTATGCCCTACTCAGAGTAGGATAAGGACAGGAGAGTGAGTGTTTGATAGAAGTATTTTTATTTTTATAACAATCTAACTACGTATGATTTATTGGAGCAATCGACTCTTACGATTCCGTAGTCATTTTTACATCGTTTGTTTTATAATGCAATTTGACATATTTATGTTTAATATTTAGTTAAATAACAAGTCTTTGTTACACACTGACCGAATTTAAAACCTTAAATCACATTTGTGCATATCAAAAAAAAGTCAAATCTTGAATATTATAGAATTTACTTTTACCATATTCCTGGAGCAATAAATAAACAAGATTTTTTTCTCTTTAAATAAATTTATTAAGACCTTCCGATTTGAGCGAAAACTTTGGCGTTGGTAAAATTTGTCGATTATATTTATTTTAATTTTATAGCTTAGTACCAAATGAATAGTAGTTATACTAATAGTAGCTTTAAAATTGAAATATAGATGTATATATAACACTATTTTTATAACCTAAAATATGCACTTTTTAGAAGTTAAATATTTTTGTACATTTAATAAAATGCGAAGTACAGATCCTATTTCTTAGGATATCTACATATTATTTTATTTTAAAAAACGTTTGAACTTTAAATTTTAATGTCTTCTATCTAAGCCATAATTATTAATTAATTGTATCCTGTTTTTAGTTTATCACTTATATTTGTTTTATGTTATCACCATCATACACTTAGATGAAATAAAAAAATATTGAGGCTTGCCAATCTATCAAATTAATAATGTCAAATTTAAAAAAATACTCTGTAGATCTTACAAGCTGTGTAAATTACTAGGTTTGGGAGAAGAATTTGCATTCCTAATTTTATATTTTAATATTTACCGATTATTTAAGTACTAACACCATTTAAGCTAATAAAGATAATATATAGGTATATATAACATTTTTTTATTCAGTATATGATGGATGCAAAAGTAACGAAAAATAATATAGATCAGCCGAATATTATACTTGTTTAATATTCAGTTCGATAAAACTGCTACTGCTACTGAACTACTTGTTAATAAATAAGTATTCTAAATCAGTTTTATTCTTTTCATAAAAATTGCAAAAGTAAAATCAAAGCAAACTCTCATTCGCTATTCGCGGGCTAGCTGCTAATGACAGCGGCTGTCACATCTCCCACGTCAAAAATCAAAATGGCGCGAAAGGCTGTGGCAAGATGTGACGTCATGACTTGCTTGCAATAGCGACAACATAGATAATACACTATATAGCATAAGCGACAAGGTGGCGTTGTTACACTACCAATAACTAAACTATAAAAATATTTATGAAATAATCAATAAGAACATACTAAAAAGTTTCTAAGTAAGGCAACCATTTAAGTTATGCACAATTTGTTTATAAATTTTTGTATCGAATAGTTAATTATATTTGAACTAATCTGTATTCTAAATGCCTTTAATGTTATTTATTAATACACAAATGGTTACTAAAACTTATTTTATTTAAACTGACAAATTGTGTTAATTTAAGTAATAATAGTAAAAATAATATAAAAATAAAAAATCAATATTAAGCATAAACATTTTATTACACTTATACAATTATGACAATTACCACTAATTTGGCGTTTATCTTTATCAGTAGTCTACAAGTTTAACTTTGTTTCTGTAACTATTAGAATCTCTATCCTGTTCATTTAGATACCTATTGGAAGAGCTGTCATTGTAATTTTGTCCATAATCCCGATAGCGACCCGATGGACCGTCGCCATAATTTTGTTCCAAACCACGATACCGGCTCGAAGGACCATTATTGTCTTTACTCTCGCGATACCGGCTCGATGTCTCACCATAATTCTCTTCAGAATACCTGCTAGAAGGGCCATCTCCATAATTCAGTTCAGAATCTCGATTCCGCTTAGAAACTCTGTCGCTGTATATCTGCTCAGAATCTCGAAACCTAGAAGGGCCTTCAGTATAATTTTGTTCGGAATCTCTATACTTAGAAGGACCACTGATCCCCGCTCTTTCACTAAGTTGTCGTCTACTGGTTCCTTGATATTTGTCCTGGTCAAGTCTGTATTCATATTCATCTTGTTTGTAGTTAGCGTATTCCCGACTTGGATATTTTAAAATTTTATTATCCTCAATACGTGCCTCCCTGTAATGGCCCTCGGAACTTTCTGGATTTCTCATTTTCATATACATTTGAGAGTTTTCGCCAACTTCGAGGTATTTAGGTTTGTTCGATGGCGACGACGGTTCTTTGCCGGTTTCCCAAACGGGTATACGTTTCTCTTGGGGCGGCTTGCTTTTAGATCTACTACGATCCTCTCTCTTCCTTTCGGAAAACGGAGATTGTCTACGAAACAAACAAATACCAAGCAAATGAGTAAGTGAACCAACAAAATTGATAACGAAGATTAATTATATGTCGGAATAGGAAACAGGGTAATGTTTCTTATGTTAACTATAAAAACGAAAATTTTGAAATCTAAAAAGATGTTTTTTATGAATTGCGAATTACGAATTGATTAAAACAGTAACCGTTTGGATAACCATAAAAATTGTTAAAGTGGGCCAACATCAAAAGCTAGACATATGCTGTCGCAGACTTTTATTTAGAACGTTAAGAGAGAAACAATTTTGTAATACATGATTTTTTAATAACTATTACCGTTTACTCAACGCACGCAAGGAAAGCTTTAAATTTTGGCGTTTTAATACTAATTTTATTGCTGCACCTCTCCTATTCATCTTAGCGTGATGTTATATATCCTATAGGCTTCCTCAATAAATGGACTGAACAGAAAGAATTACACTGAAAGAATTTTTCAAATTGGTCCAGAAGTTCCTGAGATTAGTGTGTTCAAACAATCAGACAATCAAACAAACTCTTCAGCTTTATATATTAGTATTGATATAGTAACGATTTTATGCCATTTTACTATACATTTAATACAATGCTGTGACCAGGACGTGACAGAGCACATATATATAGCGCAGTCTATTTCTTACTAATTAAATAAGTAGATGCAAAAGTTTTATACCTCGAAGAAGAACCACTCCGACTCCTGTCCGAATCTTCGCCACTCGAATTACGATACCGCAGGTGTCTCATTTCACGTTGTCTGTAACCAATTGTACTCAGTAATATTAACTTATATGATATTAAATCGAAGACTAATAAAATACTTGGGTAATTTATAGAATTACGAGTTTCTTTAAAGAATTTTATGGTACAAAATTGGATCCAAAATATATGCGATTTTGTAGCCTATCACCTGATGATGCTTTGGTTACGGAGATTGTCGTAGTGAATGTGTGCAATGCTTGTATACTGTGATGATGGTGTTTTGTTACTAATCCTGCATGTATAAGATATGAGAACGATTTAGATACATTTCATTAATTAGATACATTACATTTACATAAATCTTAAAAAAAAATTGGATTATAACAAAATAATTCTATCATTATTTTTGTAATAAGGAATTCTACAAAGTAACCCCTATGTGATTGTAATAGCGTTCACATAAATGTAGTAATGGTGTACGGACTTGCGGCGCAACTTGATGGCGAGCTCTCGCATCTCCTCGTCCCGGCGCGCCTGTTTGCGGGACTCGCGCTCCAACCGCTCGGCCTCAGCCCGCTTGTCTGCGCGCACTGGAGCAATGGACAAAACAAACATTTACCATCTATACCAGTGTTTACCGACCTCTTTTGGCCCATGGCCCACGTTAAAAATAGGAGGGTAAAATAACCCCCCTAAATAACATACATACAATTGTAATATAACTCATTTAAATCTTAAAGATAAATAATAGGTTTTAGAAAGAAATATTGCTTTTTTTTGTTAAATTTGGCACCGAAATTGCACTTAAATGGCTTTTAGCGAAAGGCTTAATCTTTTGTCGAGTTGAAACCGCCCCCCCCCCCCCCTAACCATAAAATTGCCCCCCTCCGGGTCGTAGGCCTCACGTTGGGAAACACTGATCTATACAAATATTAAATATCATTCTTTTCTGGGATATTATACTCCGTAGGTTTAAGTACTTAATTAAAGGTAAACATGTCACAGAAAAAGGTTTTTAATATGCTCCATGACAAACACAAGTATTTTAAACTGCCCAAGTAAGCATATACTAATTGATTCAACCCCTACCAATTATTTTGCCTTTGAAAACGTTTAACAAGCTTGACACGAATGAATACGAATTTCAGCTATATTCAAATCCAAGTCGAATATATAATTAAGGTTTCTTTAAATAAAACTCACATTGCCTGGATAATTGAGCTTGCATTTTTCTTTTCAACTTCTCCTTCATAGACAGTGTCTCTCGCGATGTACCCTGTAAAGAAATATTAATTTTACTCAAATGAAATATTGTTAAGTTACAAAAAAATTCTAAATAAAAACATGTCATAAAAACGTTTCAGTGATTTCGAAGATGTCTGCCATCTTTGTAACGATATAGAGCGAGAAACTTTTGTGTTTAGCTTTATGATGCTTTTATTCGTTCTTAATCACATAGGATTATTTGTTTAAGCAATTTTTCCCACTGTGTGGTAAAACTTGTGACTCTCTCTAAAAAATACCTAAATGCATTTACAATAAAATGTTGAAATCCTATAAAATTAGTGTTGCTTATAAAATATCGAATATAAATATATGACAAGGTGAATCTCTAACGATATACATAGTAAAAATTCCAATTAACGTTAAAATTATACTTTATTCTAATACAACTTTTACAAGTTTTTGGAATCGTTTACCATTGCTTGTACATCCAGAAAGAATCTCAAACTTAAATATTAACAATGAAAATATAAAAAATGTAGACAAAGTTTTTGTGAGTCAGTCCATTCTGCTTAATAACACTCAGTTTGACATATACTTATTCTTAAAACCAATTTTTTTGTATGAAATTTTCAGAATGTTATCTTTAATATTTAAATGAGTTAATCTTGTATGTGTATATATTTTCGGACCCTCGGAAACGACTCCAACGATTTTTCTAAAATTTAGCATGTTGTTTTGGGGGAGAAAAATCGATCTAGCTAGATTTTTTTAGGTCGTTTTATCCCTGTTTTTGGGCATTTAAAAAAAATACTAAAATTTATATTAAATTTTGGCATTAACTGTCAAGTCAGCTTAGCTTATTCGGGGATCGGGTGGTCGCGAGAAATGAAAATAATTAGGATCGAGCCCCACCTATCCTATTATTGTTTATTTTTTTTTGTATTTTGTCAAAAAATTACCGAGTAAGGCTCAGTCAACCAGGTACTTATATTCCAACAAAAAACTAGTATTAATATAATGATATAGGAAATTGTATGCTTAATGTACTTTATTAATATACTGTACTAGGAGTCCCGCCATAAAGCATATAGCCTATGTCACTCAGTGAAAATCACAGTATTTCTCTACTCTATATTGAATGTTATTATACATATAAACCTAACTCTTCAATAACTATTAAAAAACCCCATCAAAATTTGTTGCGTAGTTTTAAAGATTAAAGCATACATAGGGATATAGGGACGCAGACAGAGAAAGCAACTCATTTTATACTATGTAGTGAAGTTTAGCTATTATTTTGATAATTGTCAAATTTTTTACCATACTTAACCAAAGACAAAATTACGTATAGCTATCATTTATGTTTTGTCATTCCATGTCATAGTCGTTTTTGTTATACTACGTTTTATAGTGACTTGACGGGATAAAATAAATGCGGTCGAACGGGATAAAAAGTATCCTATGTCCGTCTCCTGGTTCTAAGCAACCTCTCCACTAATTTTCAGCCGAATTGGTTCATCCGTTCTTGAGTTATAAATAGTGTAACCAAGACCAACTTTCTTTTATATATATAGATTAAATAATAAATATCGAAATATGGCTTAAAAACTCTTTGAATATTGCAATATACATATTTTCCAAATTTAACATTACTTTGATTAATTAACCATCGCAACTGATTGTTAAAGGAATATATTTTAATAATATTGTCTATCTTATAAAATACAAAAGTTACATAAAGAATGTTATGAAAACTCCACATCAGGGGAGATTTTGTGGTCCACAATCTTATAGAATAGTTGTTATATGCGGTGTGTAAATGGCCTGTAGCGATCCCACTCCTCGGATTAGGCTACCTCTCTCCTAATTTTGAGAGATAAGGGGTGGAATTTAGACCCACCACGCTAAACCGAAGCAGACTAGTACGTAACAGATAAACCAGGAAATTTCAGAGATATGCAAGTTTCCTCACGATGTTTTGCTTCACCGAAGGCGTGTTATAAATTGCAATTATCAAATAAACACAAGTTTTAATAGAAAAACTCATTGGTGCTGGGAATTTGGATCTCTGAAATCGTCACACAATCTCACAGCTAAGTATTAACAGTATACTATATTACTTTTTTTTAAATTTACCTTTAAATAGAAATCTATATATGTAAATGACAGTCGAACGATGTGCACATTATTATCAGCAATTATTAGCACAACAAATGTTCCCGATGAAACAAGTTGTCCGTTCCATAAACTACATGTTAACTATAACGTGCTATATAAGCTTACAATGCAACAACAAATGATTCTTACTGACTTTGGCGCTGAATCCAGACAATCGTAACTGATTCTGGTTTGTGTTTGATTTATTGCCCACCGCTGGCCTGAAAGAGATATTGATAATAAAATATAATTAATAAATATATTATAATTTATAACTAATAAAATACATAATTAAATAATAATAAAAATATATAATTAATAAAATATAATGTTATTTTTTTATTATTTAATTAGTTTTATTTTTTTTTGAAATGCTTGTTTTTGCAAAATAGTTTAGTTTGATAAATAGTTTATAAATTTAATATTTTTAATAAAATCAGTTTAGTGTAGTGTATTTAATTGCAATGTTGATAATTAATAATTAGATTATTTTGCTATAAAATTTACAAACTGATAACTTTGGCATAATTAACACACATCCTCCTGCCCCACTCTAAGTGGGGTCGGCACAAGATACTGTCATTGTAGTGTGTTATAAACATACTGTCACATGATTTGGCTGCGTTTTTATGACCGGCCGCTTGCCTGACGTCAACATACCTTAGTCGTATTTTACGACACCTCAGTAAGAAAGAGGGTGATCTATTCTACTAATACTCCGGATACCACACGGCGGGTCAACTTAGCTTAGTCGCCTATTGTGACAGTTTGGTAAGAAAATAGGTTGGTCTATTCTACTCATCCGGATAGTACACGGCGGATCGACTTACCTTAGTAGCCTTTTACGACACCTCTGTAAGAAATGAGGGTGGTACTATTCTATTCAGGCGGATACCACACGGCGGCCATTTTCCTTAGCAATGAAAACTTTAAACCCATGTATTTTAAAACATGATTTTTTGAGTTATGCTACTATTGTAGCCCGTGAGCGATAAATTGTTTCAGGGGATTAACCAGTAAACGTAACCCAAAAATAAATCGATTTTTAAAAGGTCGATTAATTCGTATCAAAATAAACGATTTTTAAAGACTAACTGAACAGTTGCCTTTTTAATGATAATAATTAATAACAATAAAGGCTAATTAAAGTGGACAACTACCAAAAAATAATAACAGATGCGCTGTTTGTGAAATTCCACTAAAATGTGTGGTTTGGCCACATTGGTTTTATCCAATAATTCATATCTAATCTTAAACAAGAAAAAGAGTAAAAAAGAAAAGACAATTAAAATAATCGGTTTAAAAAAATCGATTTTTGATGAAAAATAATGGGTTATTAAAAATCGATTATTTTAAAAATCGATTATTTTGAAAATCGATTATTATAAAAATCGATTATTAAAAATCGATTATTTAAAATAGATTATTTCGAAAATCGATTATTAAAAATCGATTATTTTAAAAATCGATTATTAAAAATCGATTATTTTGAAAATCGATTTTTCTTTACATCCTTAATATCAGTATTGACTGTTGTGATATATGCACTCACTTATTTTTATCGTCGTCGGGCGAATCGCTGGAGTCAGAGTCTAAGGACAGCTCGCTCGACGACTTGTCCTCCTTGCGCCGTCCGTAGTACCGCGGCACCGCCTTCTTCTGGGGCGAACTCTTCCCGTTGCTAACACGAATGTAACAGACAATCATCATCTTTCTGCACCTATCCCACTCTAAGTAGGGTCGGCAAAAAACGTTTTAACATGTCACATGATTTGGCTGGGTATTTTACGACCGGCGGCCTGCCTGACGTCAACTTACCTTAGCCGTATTTTACAACACTTCGGTAAGAAATGAGGGTGGTCTATTCCACTCAGCCGGATACCACACGGCGGGTCAACTTACCTTAGTCGCTTTTTACGACACCTAGGTAAGAAAAGAGGGTGGTTTATTCTACTCAACCGGATACCTCACGGCATGAATGTAACAGCCACTATATATTTTGGAATAGAAGATAGTGCAATGACAGTCTGTGTAGTTATTTAATACCGGAAATGGGGTTTTCAGTGATCAATGGAGGAAGTAGAGACTTGTGAGTGGGTATTGCTTTAAATGGTGAAACTTGTCAAAGTGAAGCTATAGTAAATCTGCCAAAATCAAGATTAACCTAGAGGCAGATTAACCTAAACCTTCCGATAGAATTACACTATCTAAACTAATATATAAAGCTGAAGAGGTTGTTTGATTGTTTAACGCGCTAACCACAGGAACCACTATGAGTGTAAGATAGTCCATTTATCGAGGAAGGCTATTGGTTATATAAAATCAGGCTAAGACGAATAGGCGAGGAGCAGCAATAAAGAATATTGCTTCCTTGCGTGCGCTAAGTAAACGGTGAAAATTATTTAAAAATCATGTATTACAAAATAGTTCCCCTCTAAAAGTTCTAATAAAAGTCCGCGACATCATATGTCTAGCTTTTAAGGTTAACCCACTTTAACCATTTTTATGGTTCTCATAGTACTAAATTACGGTTTTAATCTCTTCACGCGGGCGGAGTCGCTGGCGATTGCTAGCTAGTTGCTTATAAAAAGGGCGCCATTAGTACGCATCATCTACAGCTTCTACCAATCAAAATATCAATGTCAGTATTTTACTGTAAGTTTTTGTATAATATAAAGTTTTTATCTATCTAAGAATCGATGAACATATGGATCCGACAAATAGAATAGATAAATACATTTGTTTACCAGTTGTTGAAGTCACACCTTTAATATCTCATTAAATAATTATGTACCCTCTTACCTTTCGTACGAAATAGACCTTGATCTGTTACGTCTCGGATAGCCACTAGCGTAACTGAAAAAAAATATTTATCACATAGTCAATATTAAAGTAGTAACATTTCCTAAATCTAGTCTTAATCTCGATATATAATCTTAATATATTTAATAGTTCAAATTAACATTTTCGTTTTTGTTTTTATTAGTTAAGAGCTTAGAGCCACTGTTTTATCTTATAAATCATGTCATAATTACGTACAATTAGTGATGCAATTGTAACAATAAAATGGAAATATAATTTAAGATTTTAGGTATTGTAACCATTTTTGGTAATTAAAAATAAATATACAAAAATGAATGTTTGTCTGTATATCCTTTATAGACTTCGATACTGTGGGACCGATTTTAATTAAATTTTCAGATAATCTTTAGAATGACCCCGCAGATGATCCTGTAAAGTTTGGGAGCGTGCAGAGCGGTTTTTTAACAGTTTAGTTCTGTTCTGTTTTTAATTCGAAACCAAACGGAGCCACAGCAATGCATGACCGAACAGTTACTTTTACTAGATACTAACTACTTTTTAAAAATTAACAATTACCTATTTAATATTTGCTTGGTGATGAATAATATTTCACATTTATATTGATCTTAAATTTACCTTCAATGCACCTTAATTCATATTAATATTTGCAATTTATCACACGCTTTTTGGTGAAGGAAAACATGAGAAACTTACATTTATCTAGAGAATTCTGGGGATATGCGTAGCCTACCAATCCGCATTGTAGCAGTGTGGAGAATCTTTGGGCCTACTCTTCTCTGCAAAAATTGAGAGAGGAAGGCCTATGCCTTGCAATGGGAAAGTAACAGTCCGTTTCTTTAAAGCCGTTCAAAGCTATAGGCTCTTAGAATACCTGAACGTTTTGAGAAATTTGATGCCGTGTGGTATCCGGCTGAATAGAATAGTACCACCCTCATTCCTTACCGAGGGGTCGTAAAAGGCGACAAAGGTAAGTCGACCCGCCGTGTGGTATCCGGCTGAGTAGAATAGACCAACCTCATTTCTTACCGAGGTGTCGTAAAAGGCGACTAAGGTAAGTTGACCCACCGTGTGGTACCCGGTTTAGTAGAATAGACCACCCTCTTTCTTACCGAGGTGTCGTAAAATACGACTGAGGCAAGTTGACGTCAGGCAGGCGGCCGGTCGTAAAAACGCAGCTAAATCATGTGACAGCATGTTTATGACATGTTGTGCCGACGCCACTTAGAGTGGGATAAGGGCAGGAAGATGATGAGCAATTTAATAAATTCGAATAATTTAATATAATTACTGTCATTACAAAAACACACGTATACAAAGTAGTTTACTTCTTTTTCCACACGAAATAAAACATACTAACTTCGTGAGACTCCTGGATCGTCTCCTATAGTTTCGCGATCTCGATCTCGACCTGGAACGGGACCTTGTCCTATGTGGGACGAAGGACTTGGAGCGGGACCTCGACGATCTCGAGCGAGACCTCGACCGGGAGCGCGAACGGGACTTCGAGCGAGACCGGGATCTCGATATGGAATTTGGTCCACGTGGACCGATCCGTGGACGGACCAGATCGATTGATTTGGATCTATAATATCATAAAAACCTCTTTTAAAAATCTTTAATATTTAAATGAGTTAATCTTGTATATATTTTTTGAATTTCAGTATACAGGGGGTTTTAGGGGAGAAAAATCAATCTAGCTAGGTTTTATGTAAAAAAAAATCCTTTTGTCACACATCAGAGAGAGTACAAAGAGTCGAAAGCCGCCATAAGAATTGTTTCATTTTTTAGTTTGCTGTGCTGTAGAGGTGTTTACTAGAATTATATTAATTTACAATCACGAAGCCTTAAAATGAGTTATTACCTATTAATAATAACTGAGGTTAAAATCTTCATTCAGAAGCACCAGTAATTAAAAAAAAACAATTTCATACAAACATTACAAAACTTCACTTACCGTGGTCTCGGTTTTCGCACTGCTTCAGAATAAAGCATCTCTGGTTTTTTCAAATTTTGTTTCACTTTATCGGCATATAAAGGTTTTGATGGTGGAGCTGTAAAAAAAATATAATATCGGTATTGTTTCATAACTTGTTTTATTTTACTAATGTGAAAAAATAATGTCACGTGATAACATAAAACAAGCTTTCACATGAGAATCTTTTGAATATTTTAGAAATTTATTTCTATAAAATTATACGCTTTTTTCGTTATTACTTCAACCGATTAACTTTAGCTGTTTCTTTTATAAATGACCTATATTTGTTATAATGGACATCCAAAAAGAAACGCGTAATTCTATACATTACATATACAATGTAATTTCTGTTTCCGAATGAAATTTAACCTATATAAAGTAAAGTAGCGGCCTTTTTTTTTTTTTAATCGTATGGCAGTAGCGGCCTATTACTCTCCCACTGCTGGGAGTAGGCCTCTTCTCTCTTGAATTAGGATGGAAGGATTGGAGCTAAGACCTACCACGATGCTCCAATGCGGATTGGTAGGTTACTAATATCTCCAGAATTGTCTAGAGATATGCAGGTTTCCTCACGATGTTTTCCTTCACCGAAAAGCGTGTGATAAATTGCAATTATCAATGAGACACATAAGTTTAACAGAAAAACAGAAAAACCCGGGCAGACACCGATGAGTTTTTCACGAGTTCGAACCCGTTACCTACTCGAAAGAGTCGCACGGTGTTACCGCTGGGCTATCACAGCTCTAACCTATATGTTAGTCCGGTATATTATCTTCAATTATACCACCTGTATAGATCTAACGGTTTAGTTGTGAAAGCACAACAGAAACAAAGAGACTTGCATTTATATATAAGTACGAATAATACTGCTAAGCTGTGATGGCCCAGAGGTAACACCGTTCGACTCTTTCGAAAAGGTCGCGGGTTCAAACCCGGGCAGACACCAAGGAGTTTTTCTGTTAAAACTTATGTGTCTAATTGATAATTTCAATTTATCACACGCTTTTCGGTGAAGGAAAACATCGTGAGGAAACCTGTATATCTCTAGAGAATTCTGGAGATATGTGTAACCTACCAATCCGCATTGGAGCAACGTGGTAGGTGTTAGCTCCAATCCTTCTCTCCAAAAACGGAGAGAAGACGCCTATTCTCAGCAGTGGGATAGTAACAGGCCGCTACTTACTTACTTTTTTTTATTTTAACGAATAATACAATTCTTACGTGGCTTCTCATCTTCTTCCGGTCCAAACGAAGTGATGAACTCTATGGTGCTATGTTCCGGGGAGGGACTGCGCGTTGGGGACCGACTCGGT
Organism: Morpho helenor; assembly: GCA_029227775.1. Classification (NCBI taxonomy): domain Eukaryota; kingdom Metazoa; phylum Arthropoda; class Insecta; order Lepidoptera; family Nymphalidae; genus Morpho; species Morpho helenor. Next base: position 10,027,905 of record JARGCU010000037.1, on the reverse strand, counting down.
GAACGACTCGCGGGCGCGAAAGATGAGGGCGCAGCGTAACTAGGCGGGCTCACTACGCGGGTTGCTAGCTTTTTGTCACTGTAATACATATCACTACATAGTATAAAACAAAGTCGCTTTCCCTGTCTGTACCTATATCCCTGTGTATGCTTAAGTCTTTTAAGCTAAGCAACATATTTAAATGCGGTTAATTTTAGTGATTAACGAGTAAGGTTTATATGTATAATAACATTCAATATGGAGAAGAGAAATACTGTAATTTTTGAAGTTTCGAATGTGTTGACGTAAATAATTACATTTTTTCCGCTTACATTTCAAACGCAGGCTAAACTCTACGAGATTTATCAAAATAATGTACTAAGTATTTGTACACCTTGAAAAGGTCTACAGAAAACTCCGCGATGGTATATGTCTTTCCCTTATGGATAACCCATACTAGCATTTTTTGTCATTTACTTTTTACGAAAAATAATTCCTTACTTTCGAAGCAATTTTAAACAAAACAGCATTAATCCTTATTCAAGTACCTTAAATATATTGTTGATTTAATATAGATGAATATGACCGTTTACAGCATGTAATTAAAATGAACATTTTCGAAGATATTACAGATTTAAAATGCAGGGGCATAGTGGTTTTTGTTTTACTTCAAATTTCAGCCGTGCGGGCCACGGACAGTAATGAATAAATCAAAACTACGGGATCGATTTTAATCATTTTCTTCACTGAGTGACATAGGCTATATATTTTATAAACGTGCGAAGCCGGCCGCTAGTTATACTTTAAAGCAATGATTCCCGACCTTTTTTGGCCCATACACCACGTTAAAAATAATTTCGCCCCCCCCCCGATATACATAAATTTTAATATTAATAATTGAATTGTCCACCTAAAGAACACAAATAATAGGTTTTAGGTTGTCCACTTAAGAAACATAAATAATAGATTTTAGGAAGAAAAATGCTTTTTTTTGTTAAATCTGGCACCTAAATCTAGCATTGCACTTAAATGGCCCAGAGCGAAAGGCTTAAACTCGTGTTAAGTTGAAATTAACCATCACATTGCCCTTCTGTGGGTCGTGGGCCCCACGTTGGGAAACACTGCTTTAACGCGTTCAGCACAAATTAGGTATTTCAAGCTATCCTTGGTATACATATATTAAATAAGACAAAGGACAGTTTGTAGGCATCACTTCTCTGTAAGACTTGTATAATATGCACAACATATTATTAATTTAAGTACCAAAAAGTTCATGTCAAATACCACTTATACTCTTCAAATGTACCAGTTAAAAGGAATTATTTATATATTGATATTATACAGATTTATCAAAAAATTTGTATCTATTTTATCTCTTCAAAGAAGGCAATATATGTTACTATCAATTGTCGCTCCGTTCGCGTGGAAAGATAAAACCGTATTATTCTGTACCGTAGTATTTTGATAACCATAAAAATGGTTACAGTCAGTTAACCTTAAAAGCTAGACATATGCTGTCGCGGACTTTCATATAGAACTTTTAGAGGGGAAACAATATTGTAATAAATGATTTTTTAATAACTTTCACCGTGTAAGTACACGGTACACGGCGCACGCAACGAGAGCTGAAAATTTTGCCGTTTTCGTAGTAATTTTTATTGCTGTTCTTCTCCTATTCATCTTAGCTCAATGTTATATAGTCTATAGAATTTTTTAAATCGGTCCATTAGTTCCTGAGATTAGCGCGTTCAAAAAATCAATCAAACAAACAAATTCTTCAGTATAGATATAGATAATATTAGTATGACTATGATAGACTCACCGGTGTGCGCGTCGTTCCCGCCTACTTTTTCTACCAGAGAACATAGCCTTCTCTTTTTCTTCGCGCAACAACTGTTTCTGGTGTTCAGCGTCATCAGCATCTCCCGTGAGGAAGGAGAACAGATCGCAGCCCGCCATCCCATACTGCGGCCCGACTGCGTTCAACTCGTGTGCCTGCACTCCGCATCATTTAATTCACATGACATTTATACCAATTTATTAGTTTTAGGTTAAAATTAAGTTGCTTATTAACTAATTTATAAAATTAGGCGTTACTTTGCGGAGATCCATAATACAAAAGTAATAATAAAATTATTTTGCTATAATCCGCGAAGAAGTAAAATAGAAAATATATATAATGCTAAATGTAAGTGGACAATCGGTTATCATACCTGATACATGCAGGATTCGTAAATACACATGCACAAACCTCCACCACCGCCACCGGCATCATCAGGAGATAGACTCCACGACCAAAATCGCAAAGCAATTTGCAACTAATTACAAGCGGAATACAAATATACATTTATAAAATTTTCAAACGAAAAAAGTTTTTTTTTAATGACATAGAACTACTAAAGCTTAAAATTGAATAGGGCAATGTGTCACAGATTGCCCTATATTAAGGACAAAGTTACATTTCCCATGTATAAGCATAGGAAATGTGACTTTATTCTTCAGATAGGCCGATATGGTTCTGAATTTGACTGGCCCATTGGCGCAGTGGGTAGTGACCCTGCCTTCAGATCCGCGGGTCGCGGGTTCCAATCCCGCCAAGGGAATGTTGGCCCTTGGCGGGATTGGAATTTCTATAAATGAACTTGTAGGTCTTCGAGTCCGGGTGTATATTTGAATTTAAGTTTGTTTTTAAAAAATATTTCTATATTTACTTATGTAAATATTCACCAGTTGTCTGTCTACCATAACACAAGTATTAAGTTACTTACTTTGGAGAAGGACAACCGTGTGTATATTCAAATTCAAAATATTCTTTATTCAAATAAACTTGTAAACAAGTGCTTTTGAATCATCAACTCTACTGCTGGTTCGGAAAGCTGTTCCTACCGAGAAGAGCCAGCAAGAAACTCGGCATATATGTAATTAAGTTGTGATTATCAACATGTTGCTGAATTCTGATATTTACTATTATCCTGCATGGTCGAAAGATACTCACTCATAGAAGAGACCTAATATCTAATATAGTGGATTTTTATTTGGGTGACCAACATACAAGATAGAAAATATTTCTCCTAATATGGTAATTTATATTAAGTTACTTGGATTCTAAGTGCCATATTGTCTTTTAAGTGAATAATGAGTGCAATAAAAATAAAAACTAGTAAAGACTTTGATTTAGAAAAAAAAGGAAATATTATTTACCTTGGTAGATGATATCGATCAATTGATATGCTAAATTTTTTATCCATAAATATTGAACTAAAACTTTGTAATCATACAAAATTCTTGTCAAAATTCAAATGTCAAAGGTATATTTATTAATATTACAATAATACGTCATAAGTGTCAAAAACTGCTTAATGTAATATAGCCAATTAATTATATTCAATAAAAAAATACATACTACATTACTGTTGCACAAATTTATAAAATACAAAAAAATATAAAAATTAGAAATTTAAAAAAATAGTTGTTACATTAAATCTCTTTTATTGATAAATATCTGGGTGACCGAGCTTCGCTCGGTAATTTTAAAAAAAACAAAAAACTTAAAAAAAACAATTATTTAGTTGGGGATCGATCCTTGGCATTCACTTTCTCGAGTCTGCCCATTATCCGAATAAGCTACGTCGACTTGACAGTTAATGGCGAAAATTCAATTCAATATAAATGTTAGTGTTCTTAATGCCCAAAAACAGGGATAAAACAATTTTTTTTTACATAAAACCTAGCTAGATCAATTTTTCTCCCCCAAAACCTCCTACATGTTGAATTTCAGGAAAATCGTTGGAGCCGTTTCCGAGATTCGGAAAATATATATATATATACAAGATTAACTCATTTAAATATTAAAGATATTAGTAGTTAAATTAAGAGTCTAAGGGCCTGTTTCACAAATTACCAGTAAACTGTCAGTTAGTGTATTTGGAACATATCCGACACATATCTCAGAATTTTGCATTTCTCAGGTTTCTGATAGGCTTATTAAGCACTTAATGTCTCTAATAAGTTAACAGGTAGATCATGTTGCTGTTATTATGATTATCTGCTGGATAACAAATACCTATTCCAAAATGGCTGCTATTTTATTTTTATCAAATTTTTCACTTTTTAGTCTTTTAAGAGACGTTTATCTGCTACTTAGTTTATTTGTCGGTTAACTATCCGAAACTTTATCAGTAACTTGTGAAACAGGCCCTAAAGTATTTTTAATTCAAGGAAACTTGTAAACAAATGCTTTTGAATCCTCAACTGTACTGCTTGTTTAACTTCTTCTACCAAGAAGAGCCATAACCAAATTATTTTATAAAAATAATTATAATGAACAATCATCTTACCTGTGATGCTTCCATTTTATTGACATCAATGCTCAAGTCCACATCGATGATGTCCAAATCTGAATCATCATCAGAATCCTTTGCGTCAACTTTTTTGACCTCTGGTCCTGTAATGAATACTGAGTGCCATAAAAAGACTTCAATACACTCAAACAAACACCTTTGATACCCAAATCTTCATCAGCTGGTTTAAGAAATGCTGAATCTACCGTTATAGCTGGATGGATGTGCCCCAGGATCATTATAATTGTATCCTATAGCTGCACCTGTCCCTTTCCTTTCACTTAACTTCTCCTTCTGCAATTCCTTTTCATCAACAGTCACACCAAATTGTTCTTCAATTGCTAGCTGTTGGAGAAACTTGTCTTCACCTGAAAGTAATATTAATATTTTAATCCATGTAATACGGGCACCCACCGAACGTACGGTAGGGGAAAGGGGGGGGGGGAAGGAATGAGTCTTATTGACGTATACGGAAAGCATCGCGGACAGACGACGGGTCCCTCACGGCATTCCGAGTGAAGATGTGATGATCTAGATAAGTTTTATTTCAAAAAAACATAGTTTAATCCCTGTTTACAGACTCTAAATTTTTTTTGAATACACGAATGAAATTTACATTGAATACAATCATAATTTTTCGCTGTCAAATGTAAAGTCATGGTAGTTCCTTTTTCTTTTCAAATTTTTTTTATTTAAATTTTTTTTTACATCATTTTAAAAATCACATAGCGAGGCTCAGTAACCCAAGTAAACAAAAAGACTTAATTGACTTAGATACATTGTAGATTAGATACATAACAACAATTTGTAACAACTATTAAAAAAACTTGTGTATTCTTGCTCTCTCAAGTCTTGGGTCTCTAACTATCTTTACAAGTTTTGTAGGCACTAATGTTACTCTTTATTACAATTTGTCATAAAAAACTTTTCTTTTTTAATTAGGTTACTTTAATACTAAGTATGAAATATATAGATGTGTTGAACGTTAAATATAAATAATTCTTGCACACTTATCACACCTTTAAAGTAAGTGGTGAGGTACAAGTCACCAAACTTTTGTTACATATACATAGTAATTAATTTTGAAATGAGATAAAAATAATACATACTTATACATAGAAAAGAGTTCTGCGCTAATATTCTATATCTCTCATAGTTGCATTGTCTCTCCTCTTGTGACAATTCATCTGGTGGTATATCAGGTGTCTTTATATCAGGAATAAAGTCTAAATGTGCCCGCACATCAAATCTATCTATCATATTGTTTGTGTCACCTTGCCATGGCATCCTGTGTTTGAGTACAAAATATTAGTATTATTACATATAATTTTTTCTGAATTCATTAAAAAATAACCCAGCATTGCGCTTCTTTACAGAATTTTTAATTGATACTGCATGCAAAATTAGGGCAAATGTAGTTTAATACATGTACACAATTATGACTTTTAATCAATTTAATTACTCCATTAAAAATGATGAAATTTATACGAATTAAATAGAAATGTAAATAGAAATAGAAAGAAAACAACAATATAGAAAAATTCAACCAACATAGCTGTCTATAACTTTATTAAAAAGAATCAAATAAAGAACCACACAGTATGAATAATTTAAATGAGAACTATTTAGGTTTATTTTGTACATATACAAATATAACAAAATTTACTCAATATTTTGACTATTTGTAGATATGATTGAATGTGCTAGATAAACTACTTGACACACCTAACGTTCTTTTAAGTGCTAGTCAGTTTTTGGTGTATCGAAAGGCCCCATAAGCGCAAGGCACTAGCCATTCAACAATTCACAATTTACACCCATAATTATCAAGTATCAAAAATTGGTAATCTGACGAGCGATTTGTAACTCGTTAGCTATTATACATACTGCTAAAGCGTAACGGCATATTAACATACATGATAGCAGGTCCCTCTCCAGCAGCTGCGACAACTGGATCTAAATGAATTTTACATTGTCTTCCGTGTAGTTGTAGAAACTGAGTAGGTTCTGCTTTCTGAGTGTGGAAAATGTTAGTGTTAGTTACTGCATCTGTATCATATGGTCACTTAGTACCTTTAATATCCAATAACTTTCCATAAACCAACAAAATAACTTACAATTTTTTCATAGAAGTCCTTGCGCCGTTCTGCTCGTCGACGATAATCAACTATCAAACCGCGTATTAATCGCTCTTGTTTTCTTGCTTCGTGCCACATTTTCGTAAAACAATTGTGTAGCGTTATTCAAAACAAAAATATAAATACTCTAAATAAGTAATAGAGTAATGAAATGTTTAATAATTACACTCTTCTGCTTCGCCATTTTTAGATCAGAGACATAGATTACTAACATAGATTACTAACTAAAATAATCAGAGACAACTAATTTCAGTAATTTACCAAGGACTATAATTAAAAAAAACACTTTACAAAGACAACAAAAACAAAACAAAGTTCATATAAGAATTAGCTATACAAAAAAGAGGAGAAATTTATTAAACAGAAGTACACCAAAAGAAACTAGAAGAGATAAATAATTAAAAATAGTATACACAAATAATTTTATCGCTTTGATGTCAATATGTATTTATTATACTTGATGTATGAACTTATTTATATTCATAGCACAAATGCAGGTTTTATAAGCAAATTAAGCTAAACTAAATCAGGACCCCTGAAAATTAAATAAGATATGCGTGAAAAGAATAGTGCAGTTAGGGTACTTAATTAGGGCGTTGGAATGCGAATGGCATGCTTTGTAAATTGTAATGGGTGCTCAAAATTCTCAGCTTTATATTTTGTATTTAATAAGGTTCTGTCTACAATTTTTATAGCATGGAATTCAATACAATTAATATTAATTGATGTAAATAAAATTAATTACAATAAAAATTAATTGGTGTAAAGCTTCAATCCTAACTCCATTTGAAAAAATAAATTCACTCTCATTGTTTTCTTCAGATAGAAAAGGTGGATAGATTAAATCCACATAAATAGAATTTGGAGAGCAGCCAGATGTTGCAGATAAAACAAAAGTATATTTCAAAAATATATGTGGGTTTTGTTTAATAGAAAAACAAAATAATTTAATCAATTTATTGAATATAAATATAGTTCACTATAATCTTCTACATTAAAATTAATTTCATTTTCTATTTGATTTGGTTTGCATATGCTCAGCCAGCCCATAAATTCTTCATATATGCCCAAACCACCCAGTGTTTCAGCCATGCTTCTATTGACAATCAGGTAACATCCCTTTTTTATGTGCTTCTTGAAGAAATACCACATTTCTTTGTGTTTATCTACATCAACAAAAAAGTCTAGAACATTTATTACAATAATATCTGAGCATTCAACAATATCTATTCTCTCCATTACATCTGAATGTATTACAGATATTCTGTCTATGTCCATTGAATACTGTGTAATTATCTTCTCCTGCACTTCACAACATTCTTTATTAATTTCAATACCAACAACTTTTGATGCATTTGAAAAATAATATGCCTGTAATGCAAATATAATTTAAAATTTTTATAATACCATCAAAAGTAATGCAAAATATTAAAATTTTATCATACAGCATATAACACAGCTCCCAAACGTGATCCCACATCCAGTATCCTTTTATCTTCTAAATCTGCAGGAAGCAAAACTTTAAATATATATTGCAGACCTTGTCTTGACATTGAATGTGATATAAATATTAAGTCCTGCGAGAAAAATTGTATAAATTACAATTTGCATACATATAAAAATGCAAAGTAGAAAAATATTTTGATGAAGTTATCACATTAAGTAATATTTGCATGCAAGGATATTCAAATTTAATTACCAGTTGCACTATGTAGCTCATTCACAATTAAATCTCATTCACTGCATAAAAAATATATAGTGTATATTTTGTAATCAATATTACTCATTCTTATTGTAGCCATGTGGTATCTAGCTGAGTAGAATAGACCACCCTCATTTCTTTCGTAGGTTTCGTAAAAGGAGACTAAGGTAAGTTGACCCACCATGTGGAATCCGGCTGAGTAGAATAGACCAAACTAATTTCTTACAGAGGTGTCATAAAAGGAGATTAAGAAAAGTTGACCCACCATGTGGTATCTGGTTTTGGTAGAATAGAGGGCCCTCTTTCTTACCGAGGTGTCGTAAAGTACAACTAAGGTAAGTTGACGTCAGACAGGCAGCTGGTTGTAAAAACGCAGCCAAATTATGTGGCATGGTGTGAGCCCACTAAGAAAAAGGCTAGGAGGATGATGATTACACATTCTCATTGGTACTTTTAAAAGTTTATATATCTATCAAATATTATTATAGAATTAAAAACCCCAACTTTTATTACAAAAGCTATATACCTTTATATTACGAGAGTTACAATCTAAGCAATATTGTTTTTTCAGTTTTCCTTTTTTGAATAGATCTTCAATTTGGTTCTCATCATACAAAAATTCATCTACATGGCATGTATTGTCCTTGTTGCAATCATTTAGATCCCCAACACTCGGGGGTCGTATGTTTTCAGTAGGCATCTCAGCTTCTAGGGGAACTATTTTCTTAATAGAATCCCCTATCTTTTTCAACAACTTTTCCGAAACATTTAGAGATTTTTTCTTTTCTAGATCTATATTATTTAAAAAAACTACTAATTACTATCATATTGTTTTTTAAACTACTAATTACTACCATATTAGCCGTGTGGTATCCGGCTAAGTAGAATAGTTCCACCCTCATTTCTTACGGATGTGTCGTAAAAGGAGACTAAGGTAAGTTGACGTCAGGCAGGCGGTTGGTCGTAAAAAAGCAGCCAAATCATGTTACAAAAAGTTTATAACATGTCGTGCCGACCCCACTTAGAGTGGGATAAGGGCAGGAGGGTATACTAATTACTATCAAATAAGCAGTTAGCTAAATTTAAGCTTTTTAATATTTATACTTAACTTTCTTAAAAGAATGTGAACATATCCATTTCTCTATTGATTCTAACTCAGTATCGTCTAATTCAGAGAAAACTTTTAGCAACCTGGACTTAGCACATACTACTCCCTCGTCAGACATTATTTAATTTTCTTTATTTTTATTAGTACCAAATCATCTATTACTAATCTATAAGTTAGGTACCAATAATATTAAATGATTTTTGCACTGGTTCGGACTTCGCAACATAGATTACTAACCATAGATTATTAACTATAAAATAGATGGTTGAGATTCATACATTGGCGCGAGCCTATTTTCGGTGGTATGGGGGGGTGCAGAGTAGCACTATAGCTACTTACATTCTCATTCATAAAAAACTATCTGCCTCTCACCCGTTTCATTCATAAAAACGGATTTAGTCTCAGCTCTGACTCTTTCTCACATATGGAGTAGTAATATATATAACGTATGACGTAAAATCGTAGTAAAATTAGTGATGTACTTGGTGCGCTAAAACCGTAACTTGTGATGTCAAAGTTTTATCGATTCGCATTTTACTCTTACCGATTATTTGGATAACCGGTTTTCCTGTAACATATTAATAATGATTTTTAGATTTTAATAAAACAAAATATTTAAGGAAATTCTTTAATAGACTTTTACTGTAATAAAAAAATTTATATTCAACAGCCGTTTTACATTTCTATGTGCATGCTTCTTAAAAAAAAAAGTTTTTTCCTAAACACGCTAAAAGTGCAACTTCAAAAATGATTACTATTTTTAAATAGGAAACAGAATCGGCGATCATGTATCTTGAAAATATAGGAATTGTAATTTAAATTATTATATATTATTATTAAATATAATTAATTATAAGTATTCACTCGAAAACAAATTTACAAGATTAGTATTTGAAACAATAGATGCTTTCGTTTTTACCGTTTTAGTATTTAGGAAAAAACATTATACTTAAAAGGAGTATACTTGATGGTAAATTATAAATATTAGTCTTTTTTAGATATATTGGTAGTAATTTTATAGAATATTAGTGGTTTTTATCTCTAAGTATAATATTTTCCATCAAACCAGTTAACACTTCGGATTTATACATATAAAATAGGAATTAAATTGTGAAATTTTGCCATAATTAATGTGCCAATTGATACCAAGCTTTTCGATGAAAGAAAACATCATGAGGAACTATACTCCATGGGTTAAGTATTTAACTAAATGTAAACATGTCAAAACAGGTAGTTTATAGTAGGCATTATCTGCCTACTATAAAGTACCTTTTTTATTACAACACATTATACTAACATTTAATATAATTTTTAATTCTTTTAAAGAATTTAAAATTATTGATAGTATTCGCACCACTTTATTATGGCGTGATTGCTATCAATAATTTTTACAAACTTTGAAACAATAAATAAGAATTATAAATTTTTTAAAGAAAACGATGGATAATATTAAATACACTAAATTACTACACATTTAAGTATCACAGAGTGAAGCTCGTAGAATATTGATATTATGTTGCGTTGGTTAATCCAATTACCATTTTAGGTAGTTTACTTGGCTAATTTGTATCTGCTGAATTTTATTAAATTATATATTGCTGTTTTGCTATACTAAAGGTATAAATATTTAATTTTAGAAAATACCAATCAATTTATGAAAATTACATTTATAAATATTAGAGATATTCTTTTGACAACTGCAGTTGAATCCCAATTTTTTCATTTGTTAATAATATTATTGTTATGACATATTTGTCACTCCTGAATCACATGGTTTTGTTTGTTTACATCTTGTTATGTTTCTATACTTATGGAGTATATATAGTAAAATAATAAAAATTTTGAATCACTTTTTAAATGTTAATAATAGTAATATTAGTTAGTTACTTTTGCCTCATGTATCATAGTTCTATAACTTTACTTGCGATAAAATTTTCCATTTCCATTATCGTTTTCCAAGTATCTGCAGTAGTGTGAATTCTCCTTAATTGATACACCGTTGTCTAACTCGCATTATGATTACGATTATGCAAAAAACTTTTAACAAATCATATTTATGATTAATGCAAGTTAACCAGGAATTATAGTTTTTTAAGTTATATACATTTTTGACTAATTAACACTTTACATGCCATATGCCATTCCAAAGATATAAGTTTTTGTGATGGATAATATAATTTTAACTAGATCAAATCTTTCAGTTTTATTAGACAATAGCGTAATTATAAAAATTTCACAATTTAAATAATCCTGTTTTGAAAATATATTACTCCCAGGATTGCTCAGGTTTTTAGTTTTGCTACACAAGTAAAAACACGTGTTTTGAATAGGAATAAATGGTGTTAATGTTAAAATACACAATTTTTAGCAGCAATACAGGCAGAACTCATAATTCATTATAAGCCCGTCGTTTAAGCAAACTAACAATTAAACTAGCAACTAAGCAATTGTTATTCATTTTCCTGAGTAATGAAAATTTTAAACCCATTCATCTCAAAATATAAGTTTTTGAGTTGTACCGCTATTGCTGCACATGACCGATATATCAATATACTGAACCGGTAATATGATATGGCTTGGGTCTGGAAAATATTTCTGATGGAATACAAGGTACTATAACTATCAAACAATAATATTAACCAATCATGTTTTAAACAATGAAACCAAATTATGATCCGTTCTAGTGTGCTAGAGCCCCCTTATCCACGGATTTGAGAAAAAATCCATTGGGTCCTAGTTAAGAAGTTTCAAACTTCATAATGTTTGTCAATTATACTAATATGAAAACTATTTTGAAGACACAACCTTTTCTTGAGTCCTCTAGCATTGAAGCGGACTTTTACAGCCTTATTCCAAAATTCCGAATGGTTCAGGCGGCAAAATAAATTGTTAGTGAATAAAAGCATTCGCGCTGTGAAAATGTTATTACTAATGTCAATAAATGAGGCTAAATAATTATGATTCGACTGAAGCTCTTCATATATGTTCATCTGCATCATCGGGCTCGTGGACACTTCCCGGCGGAAGAGTTCGCAGCATATTTAACCTGTAATAAATAAGTTATTCTTTAATAATGTATAGATAGAACATTAGTTTGCAAAGGTAGTCTTACAGACAATCTTGGCATTGATATCCCCTGAGTAGAATAGACCACCCTCATTTCTTACCGAGGTGTCGCGAAAACCGATTAAGGTAAGTTGACGTCGGGCAGGCGACCGGTCGTAAGATACCAAATCATGTGATAACATGTTTAAAACATGTTGTGCCTACCCCATTTAGAGTGGGATAAGGGTAGGAGAATGATGCATTGACAAATAACAGAGATTTTAAATATATATTTTTAGCTTCTACTAGTCTTAAATAGTGTCTGGAAAATATTTTTTTCGTGTCTATAACTTTGTCTACAGTTATATTTTAAGTATAGAATAGAGACTATAATTATAAATTTTGTTTTTTTAATAATAAAATATAAGGGGTATCTGTGACAATCTTTGTGTTATGTTAAATATCTTTGATTTTGTACTGTTAGCAGTACCAGGCTAAAAATATTATGCTTTCCAAATACTGTATTGTATGTGACAAAGTTCCAATGATCATCACTAATATGTCTTTTAAGCTATTCTTATATCACACACTTTTTTGCATCACTATAATAGAGGAAAAATTGTACCAAACATTTTTTGTTATATCTCAAACGGATTAGGCAGTTAGCCCATTAGACATATAAGCTTCAGTTTTAATAGAAAGTGAAATGGACAGACTGACATACTTTACATCAAATATTTACTTGCCTTCATCTAGTCAAATCAATTGACCTAATCATGTGCTTCATCCCATAAAGCATCAACAGCATATAGCCCTTAGACGTCATCCCAATGAGTACTCTCTTTGGCTATGACCAGGTTCATCTGAAAATTATTGCAAATACATTTTAATAAATATGGAACAAGCTATGGATAGCTCAGCGGTGAGGCCGTTCGACTCTGTAAAGACGTGCATGGGTTTATGCCCCGCGCAGGCACATGTCTAATTGACAATTGCAATTTATGACACGCTTTTCGGTGAAGGAAAATATGGTAAGGAAATCCGCATACTTCTAGCGAATTCTAGGGATATGCGTAACCTACCAATCCGCATTGGAGCAACGCGATGGTAGGTCTTTGCTACAATACTTCTCTCCAAAAAACGGATAGAGGAAGCTTATGGTTCCCACTGTTGGGGTGGATAACAGGCCGTTACTTTAAACATACACATGCCAATTTTTGTGTTTACAAACAAAAATGATTTATATTTGAAACATTTTAACTCACTTGAAGAATATCAGCCATTGTATCAGATATTAATGAATTCATTGCAACAACAGTAGCAGTGCCTTGACCAGACACAGTTACTCAGACAAAAAATCTAGTTGAAATGTGCATAACTAAATGGGATAGTATGTTAAAGTATCTTGAACAAATAACTTTCTGTTAAATAATTAAAGTATGTCTGTAATCCATATTGTCTGTCGCAGAAAGAATAAAAACTATTCAGAAATAACCACCTAAAACATAGAATATAACTGATATTGGGTATGACATATGATATACAACACTTCAATAAAGCATACACAATAAATATTACTATAGAAGGAAAAGTTTTATTTTTATTATTTTAGTTTTATTTTTACTTATATTTTAAAATTAAAAAATAAAACTTCCCAATATTATTACAGTTCAATAAAAACACTAAGGATATACTATAATGCTATATGCTTCGAGGTCCCTGCTTTAATAAATGTATATATAAATTGAAAAACACTAGCTTAAATTGTACTATATATTATAGAAAAAGAATATAGCACGAAAAATACTATATTTTTATCGCTAATTGCAATTGTCGTGCTTTTTTTAATTAACTGTGAATGGAACGCACCCGCAGCCCTGCATAGGGAATGTAGGAACGAAACTCATTCATGTATTTACGGGGCTTAGTTAGTTAGTAGCTCTAACTCCGTGTCATTATCCAGCGAAAAGTAATAAAAAATAATCATGGAAAAATAAATAATGATTGAAAATAGATGTGTCCTATTTTTTTTCCTGAATTTCCTAAAAGTACTATATTTTTTTGATTTAAAAAGAAAAATAGTATTTTTCTTCAAAAAAAAGGTGGCAACCCTAATCGCGCCCTTTTTGATTAAATAGGGGCAACACTGTGCCGTTATTGTTTCCGGTGGAGTCTTACTATATATACCGATAAAACGTTTCAGTGACATTCAGTCCTTGTTCGTCATTCAAGAGAAGTGCATCTCGGAACGGGAATTGTCGTATTCCTATTATATCGTGTTATTGTATATAGTGTGCGTTAACAAGAAGTTTATGGAAGTGTCTAATTTTAATTAAAAATCATTTGTTGGTTTATATATTTTTGCGTAAGTAAAAAGTGATTACAGTTATATATTACGTATAACGAACGTTTCAGGTGAGTCAGTACGTTTCAATTTTCTTCGTATTAAATAGTGCAAAAGTATAGTTTATTTGTTATTAAGTTTTGGATAACTACTCACATTTTATCCGAGAATGTTTGTTGAAATTCAAACATTTGAGTTGTTGAGTTTGTGATAGTGAATGTATATAGTGCTTGTGTATGGTGGTGGTGGTGGTGGAGGTTTGTGCATGTGTTTTTTACGAATCCTGCATGTATCAGGTATGATAACCAATTGTCCACTCTACATTTAGCATTATATACATTTTCTATTTTACTTCATCGCCGATTATAGCAAAATAATTTTATTATTACTTTTGCATAATTACTCTGTTTTAATCACAGCTTAGGTAAATATAGATTATAGTATAGTAAATATACATTAGCTTCAAAAGCGCGCTACTTTGTAAGACGTTTTATTAACGGGCTAGCCATTATAAAGGTGTCGTACTGATTTCTGAAATTGCGCAGTTTTGGTAATTCGTACGTCATTAATTTTTACAATTTTTTTTGTAATGGTTATGTGTTGCGGTTGGCAAAGAGCCGGTATTTGGCACCTGCAATACATGTAAAACCTTAATTCTTTTCCCAGTCGCTTTTGGCTACTGATGTTTGAGTGCACGCTTACATCTGTGGCTGAAATTACGGGAATCTAACTTAGCTTCATAAATTCAGACTTCACTTGAGTATTAGTTACCTCAAATGCATTTTCTCAAATTACAGAGGTCCTGGTGGTTGACGCTACTGTTCGGCCTGGCGCTGTTCGAGCGCTCGAGGCGACGGCGGAGCGACAGCAGCTGCGGCATAGCCGGACGGGCCGGCCTGGGGTGAGGGGCGGCGGCACGTCTCTATTGGCAGCAGCGAGGCCAGACCAGCGTAGCTCGTGGAGTCACGAGGCCAGCTGTCGGACTGCCCTCCTGTAAAATTAATCCATTAATTTCATTCAATCCATTAATTTTTACATTTTTTTTTTGTAATGGTAATGTGTTGCGGTTGGCAAAGAGCCGGTATTTGGCACCTGCAATACATGTAAAACCTTAATTCTTTTCCCAGTCGCTTTTGGCTACTGATGTTTGAGTGCACGCTTACATCTGTGGCTGAAATTACGGGAATCTAACTTAGCTTCATAAATTCAGACTTCACTTGAGTATTAGTTACCTCAAATGCATTTTCTCAAATTACAGAGGTCCTGGTGGTTGACGCTACTGTTCGGCCTGGCGCTGTTCGAGCGCTCGAGGCGACGGCGGAGCGACAGCAGCTGCGGCATAGCCGGACGGGCCGGCCTGGGGTGAGGGGCGGCGGCACGTCTCCATTGGCAGCAGCGAGGCCAGACCAGCGTAGCTCGTGGAGTCACGAGGCCAGCTGTCGGACTGCCCTCCTGTAAAATTAATCCATTAATTTCATTCAATCCATTAATTTTTACATTTTTTTTTGTAATGGTAATGTGTTGCGGTTGGCAAAGAGCCGGTATTTGGCACCTGCAATACATGTAAAACCTTAATTCTTTTCCCAGTCGCTTTTGGCTACTGATGTTTGAGTGCACGCTTACATCTGTGGCTGAAATTACGGGAATCTAACTTAGCTTCATAAATTCAGACTTCACTTGAGTATTAGTTACCTCAATGCATTTTCTCAAATTACAGAGGTCCTGGTGGTTGACGCTACTGTTCGGCCTGGCGCTGTTCGAGCGCTCGAGGCGATGGCGGAGCGACAGCAGCTGCGGCATAGCCGGACGGGCCGGCCTGGGGTGAGGGGTGGCGGCACGTCTCCATTGGCAGCAGCGAGGCCAGACCAGCGTAGCTCGTGGAGTCACGAGGCCAGCTGTCGGACTGCCCTCCTGTAAAAGCTGCAGGGCTTTTTCTTCTCATTTAACAGTAAGTATGGTTGAGGTGGACACTGCAGTGTTCTTTCTTCCCATACTGTGTAGGCGTTTTGTTGGTAATGTTCGTTTTTTGTATCGTCGAACATTAGCTTCAAAAGCGCGCTACTTTGTAAGACGTTTTATTAACGGGCTAGCCATTATAAAGGTGTCGTACTGATTTCTGAAATTGCGCAGTTTTGGTAATTCGTACGTCATTAATTTTTACAATTTTTTTTGTAATGGTTATGTGTTGCGGTTGGCAAAGAGCCGGTATTTGGCACCTGCAATACATGTGAAACCTTAATTCTTTTCCCAGTCGCTTTTGGCTACTGATGTTTGAGTGCACGCTTACATCTGTGGCTGAAATTACGGGAATCTAACTTAGCTTCATAAATTCAGGCTTCACTTGAGTATTAGTTACCTTTCTTTAGTTGCACTTAGTCTAGTGCTATTCCATCTCTGAAAATAATTTTAAAAAATTAAAAAAATTAAAAATTGTTACTATTCAAATAGAACCTCTTATGAACAAGGTTGTATTTGAATCTATATGAATAGTTGTTCTATAATAAAAAAAAAAATGTTTTTTGTGTCATTATGCATTGATTTGTTAAGAAAGAGTAAATGGGTTCACTTTTAGAAAAATTGCTTTTTATTATTGCATAAGTATGAAGGAGAAATATTGTTTGTTATTTAATTTCTGTTAGATATAAACAGTTGCACATTTTAAGTGATTTATAAATTACATAAATATTTACTTTCAGTTTTATAGAACAGTCTTTTAATATTGCTGTTATTCTTTCATTCATTACACATACTATTATATCTTTTATTAGCACTGTAAATGTAAAGATATCTCAAATCATAACTATAAATAACATCATGTGACAATCATATTAAAATAAAATTTTTTTCTTAATCTTGGATCTGAGGATTCTTGAATCTGCAATTAATCAATCAATCGTTTAATCAATCGTAAATTTAAATTTTGCTTTTGCTTTTTAATTAAAAATCAACAATAGTGTTATATAAAGCAATATACCCTATATTGCTTTATACAGAATAAACTTGCTCTCTTTTGCTATTTACTCCCTTTTCATCCGAGTCTCATTATAAAAAACTTGACAATCATTTTTAAAGTTCTAATATAATACAATGAAGTATACAACTTCAATTAAAAAATACTTCTAAAAAAAATATGAAGTAGACCATTTAAGTTATGTCCAAATTATTCATAACTAAGATAGATACACACTTATGATCAATTAGAACAACTTCTAGAAAACTTTAACTTTAATGTTCCATTATTAATCATTTATTGCACTACAAGACACTAGAAGCTATATAAAATCGCAAGACATATCCTTAATATAATAATGAATATAGCTAATTCATCAATCGAAATTAATGTACATATCATAATTTTTATATAACGATAACTAAGTCAAATAGGAAATAAAAATTATACTGCATGTTAAAGGTTTTAGGCTATCCATGCAAGGTTAGGTTATTATATTTAGATGTGAGAATGTAAATTTTAAGAAAGCTCTTACTATTATTGAGATGCACAAAATTCATTAAAACTCAACACTTACATTTATATAATGATTAAGTAAATCCTCTTCTTATTGTTTTATAACTGCAAGTTTCTTCGTTGTTATATTTCTCATTTTAAGAAATATCTCAACAGCTACTGGTGAAATAAGACTTGATACATTTAATTTGCTTCTAGTGATATTTGTTTCAAGAATTTTGCTAACTAAATTAAAACAAAATTATACATTTTAGTAAAAATTAAAGTACTAGAACTTTACAACGGGAAATTTAAAAATTTAATACACCGCCCATTCATTAATAAAATCAACTTGTTGTCTTGTTATATGATAGACAGTCAAAATGAGAATGAGTGCGTAAAAATATGTATGTAGGAGTGGAGCGAGATGCAGCTGAGACTATTTTCATTTTTCATACGATTCATTCATAAATACGTACATGTGCAAGAGGGATGCGAGATAACATGTGTTGGCGCCTGTAGTAAAACCGCCCTGTTACTAACTAAAATGAAAAATCATAAAATACTTCGCAAATCGCAATGCAATTATTGGCATAGATTATTATTATTTTTTTTTTATTAGTTTATTAACGGCCTGGAATATAGTCCTTTACGGCCATACATAGATTATTGGTATTTGGTAAACATAGACAAAATATAACCTTAAAATTTAAATATTCCTACTGAATTCCTACATTACGTATAGACTATAGTGTATTAATTATTATTATCTATGTATATATTGACCAATGACCATAGATTACTAACTAAAATAATATTGACGAAATAACTCTAAGCATAGACTACAACTCTAAGGATGAAATACATAGTTGTATATAATTGTTTTTAAATAATACTTTTTAACGACCTGGAACCTAGTTCTTTCAATCCCTTAAATAAATCGTGGAAATACTTTCCGAAAAATGTTAAACCCTCCACAAAAGTTCTTCTTTTTTGTCATGAAAATTATTTTTCTGCAACTATGCAGTATGTTAATTTTACGTAAGCCTTAAATAACTAGATTTCAGGACATCGATAAAATAAAAAATACTATTACAGCTCTACATTAGTCATTTATCTGTGGATTGAATTTCACATTTATTTTGAAATAGTTAACTATACACTGTCCATTATATTAACCATCTTTTGACAGATTGACGATAGTGATGTCCTAAAGATTCTCGTATGCGATACCATTCCGATTAAAGTACCTACTATCATTAATCGAATTACGTACCTAAGTAATTCGATTAATGATAACCTACGTAAACTAGATTACTACTTGAGAAAAGAAATTCCAACTTTGAGAAAACTTATTGTTTCTTTGAAAAGAAGTGGTCTATTTCATGGTGAAAAATCTTCTTTGGTCAAAGTTTTGAACACAATTGGCTTTTCATATAAAAAGTTAAATAAAAGAAAATTATTAATGGAACGCACAGATATAGCTATAGCACGTTGTGATTTTTTAAGAGAGGCAATGAAAATACAAGATTGGGCAAATATTGTTTTCACGGATGAAACATGGCTCAACGCTAACCACACATTATCTCGTTTCTGGACTGATGATACTGCTGATTCCACTTCCTCAGTACCAATGGGAAAAGGTGAGCGCCTAATCATTTGCCATGCAGGTACAGCAAAAGGATTTGTACAAGACGCACTGTTGGCATTTAAAACGAAGAAATCAAATGACTACCACGAAGAGATGAATGCAAATGTGTATGAAGAGTGGTTCAAAAAAATGCTCATTTCATTGGAAGAACCATCAATAATTTTTATTGATAATGCGCCCTACCACTCCCGTCAAATTGACAAAATGCCAACACAGGCTAATAAAAAGCATGAAATAATTAATTGGCTTCGGGACAATGGAGAAAATGTGGACGACTCAATGTTAAAAGTTGAATTAATAAAAATATTAAAAACCAAAAAGAGAGCAAAACGCTATGTAATCAATGAAATGGCAGCAGAATATGGCCATACTGTTCTTCGGATTCCTCCATACCACTGCCAGTACAACGCAATAGAACTTATATGGGCACAAGTAAAAGGGCATGCTGCGAGATGCAATACAAGCCCCCCATTCACAGCGAATAAAATGTTGCAATTGCTAAAAAATGCTTGCACCCACGTAACGGCCGAGAACTGGGCAAGTGTGGTGGAAAGAACTAAAAGAGTAATATTCTCTGATTGGGAACGTGATATTGCGTTTGATAATATATTATCTACACAAGAGCTAATAATAACTGCTACTGAAGACTCCTCATCGGAGGAGTCTAGTGTTGATTATCATTCCGACGACTCGTGCTAATAAAATAAATTAAAATATCCTGATTGTTTTATTTGTATTCATGTATTAACTAAGAAGAAAGTAAAACTTTATATAATGTTATTAAATGTCTTTTAATACTCGTAACATCGATTTCTACCGATTATTTTTAATCTGTGGCATAATCGTAGTAACCATTATGTGTGACATCACTAAGTGGGCGGTACCCATCCATAAAGTACAAATATTATTTGTATGATATTTGTACGTAAGCAATACAAAACTTAATGAGCGTGAGCTGTCAAAAGACTGATAATATGATGGACGCAGTATATAAAGGTGCAGTGAGTGATACTTTCTATTTTTTTTAATTTATTATTGTAATGGTAGAAATTCTTATTAATTATTATTTGATCCACCTCTTTATTATATATATCTAATTTATTCTTGAAGTTAAGAACGGATACGAGTTTTGTTAAAATAAGAAAGATAAAAACTATTTCAACCAAGAGGATACTTTTACAAATGTATTATTTATATTTATCAGATATGATAAAAGTGTATTATTAATTACTAAATCAAAATGAGTGACGGGATGTCTTTCGGAAGAAGTATTGGTATATCGATATCCGATAAAAAAAGTCAAAAACTTAACTGGAAAGAGTTTTCTAGTGCCTGTTCTTCTCATGGGTTTAACCTCGTCAAGGTAATAATTTTTTATTTTCATTTTAAATTACAAAAGATTTAACAATAAGAATTGTGATAGAATATAAGCAAGAGTTTCTCTAATCAAGTATTCTCGATCTGTCTATAAATACTGATACTAAAAAGTGCCTGTTAGTCAAAACAATTATATTTATAATTTTAATAGATTAAAACGTAAAAAATTAGGATAAAGTAGACGTTACCCTTATGATTTTATGACAAATAAGTACTTAAGTATATATAATTAATGTCCTTTTAATACTAAAATAATATGTACTCGTCAATAATGCTGATATTAAACATATCACTCTATAAAGAATAAAGTTATATGTTCTATGTTGTATACATGGATGGATAACTTAATTCTTCAGATGTTCAGGCGTTATTAGAGAGTAGTCAGTAGAAAAAATAAAAATTTTAATTATCTCCTTAGTTCAACACTTCTTAGTGCCAAAAGGGATTACTGATATGATATATTTAATTAAAACTTGCATTTCCATAAGATAGTTTAACTTAAATTACACTTACACACATGGTTGTCTGTCCCCAAAGTAAGTTACTTAATACTTGTGTTATGGTAGACAGACAACTGGTGAATATATAATTATATATTTTTTAAATACTTTTTAATTATATATTTTTAAATACATACTTAAATACAAATATAACACCTAGACTCAAACACCAACAAATTCATTTATAAAAATGGTAGTTCTCGGTGGGAATCGAACCCGCAACCTGCAGAGCTGAAGGCAGGGTCACTACCTACTGCGCCAACAGGCCAGTCATGAAACTTAATTTGGTTTAATATTTAATAAATAATAATTGTAGCTGCTTCATATATATATGTTTTCAGTTGGATTTAGAAAGTCCTTTTGAGGATCAAGGAGTCATTGATGTATTGTTACACAAATTGACTGATGTAATAGCAGCTGCTGATCAAGGTGATGTGAAGGTAATTTATTGCTAACTGAATGCCAATTGCCTTGTTGTTTTTATTGTGGCATTTTCCCATTAACATTTTCATGAGAGAATTTTTGCATGTGCCTTTGCCTTGTATATTTGCTTATTAATGTTAGATCTTAGTTTTTTTGATATTGTTATTAGACATGCTATAAAAATGCTGTTAAAATTTCTAAATAAAATAACATTCTTTAGACTTGGTGTTAAATTAAAAAAATATTGAGAGATTTTTGATTATTGTAACATTAGTAAAGTTTGAACATCAACCATTTTTTTTTTCAATCTATTATCCATTTAGGTAGGTACATTAAAAGCCAATTTTGTAAAATAGATATAAATTTTAAGGAACTTTACACAATCATACTTGCATATATCCATATTAGTAGTGCACAGTTATTTAGATTTAAGATAAAAAGAATTGATAAAATAAATCAGCTGACTTATGCTTTTTTCGTATCTAAAAAACTTGTACTAAAATATATGAGGTCCCAATATCCTGTTTATTTTTAACATTATATCTAATCCTTATCATCCGCCGTGTGGTATCTGGCTGAATAGAATAGTACCACCCTCTTTCTTACCGAGGTGTCGTAAAAGGCGATTAAGGTAAGTCGACCCGCCGTGTGGTATCCGGCTGAGTAGAATAGACCACCCTTATGTCTTACCGAGGTGTCGTAAAAGGCGACTAAGGTAAGTTGACTCACCATGTGGTATCCGGTTAAGTACAACAGACCACCCTCTTTCATACCCAGGTGTCGTAAAGTACGACTAAGATAAGTTGACGTTAGGCAGGCGGCCGGTCGTAAAAACGCAGCCAAATCATGTGGCAGCATGTTTATAACATGTTGTGCCAACCCCACTTAGAATGGGATAAGGGCAGGAAGATGATTACGATTTTTCATATCTTAAAAACTTGTACTAAAATATACAAAGTCCCAATATCCTGTTTATTTTTAATTTTACACCTTATCCTTATCATGTATTTTTGAATTTAAACTATCGTGAGTAGTATTCATAGTTAATGTATAGAACCGGCTATACTCACGTCTTATTCTATCGGGTTAGCCCGACTAGTTTCGAACCCATCCGGGGCACTAATTCATGAGCTCTTTACATGCAGCGGCATTTTATCGCGGCGGGAACTCAAATCTTACCATGTACCTTACAGGAACCTTATCATGTACATTAAGAACTTATATAAAAGGCTCTTTCATAATATAGTGACTCAGCTAAGTAGACTACTCGACATGCCAGCTGTGATTCAGACTGTGACGACATCAAGGTTGTCGTTCAATTGACATAATATTACTAATATTAGTAGTCATCATCCTCCTGCCCTTATCCTACTCTAAGTGGGATCGGCACAACATGTTGTAAACATATTGTCACATGGCTACGGATTTTACGACCGGCCGCCTGCCTGACATCAACTTACCTTAGTTTTATTTTACGACACCTCGCTAAGAAAGAGGGTGGTCTATTATACTTAACCGGACACCACACGGCGGGTCGACTTACCTTAGTCGCCTTTTACGACACCTCGGTAAGAAATGAGTGTGGTACTATTCTATTCAGCCGGATACCACACGGCGTAATCTTACTTATATTAGTAGTAGTTTATAATATTATAAATGCGAAAGTTTGTGAGTATAGATGTATGTTTGTTACTTTTCACTGAACCAATATCGATGAAATTAGGAACAATTATACCTTATAAACCGGAATAACATATAGGCTATAAAAATCCTGTTACTTCTAGAGGAATAGGATAATATTGAAAAGCGCCATCTATTATCGACCTATCACACATTACCAGCCCACGCGAACGAGTTCGCGGGTAAAAGCTAGTAGACTATAATTTTACTACACTGAAGTTTCACATTGTGTGAAAAATTCAGCGCAATTTGAAACTTCAGCATATATGTGGCATTATCGACTGTGCTGTCTAAATAAACATATTTCTAAAATTTTGTTTCTCAATTGTATTTCTTATTTTTAACTAGCTATGGCCGCTGCTAGGCCCGCGTGGAAATCAGGGTCACATAATTTTTTACTTGAGATTCCTTTTATTTTATTTTAACAGTTTCAAAAAATAACGTAATACTCTTAAATTGATAGGAGCAAACTTCCGAATCAGTGGTAGCTTCTTTAAAATATTTGACGATTCAAAAGTACTTTAAACAGTCCACTTGAATAAAGAATAATTTGAATTTGATATTTTGAGCATAAGAGTAGTTATCGTGAGTTAATCATAAGAGATAGAGACTAAGAGATATACTATCGCCTACTTTTTTGTAGTATTTTTGTAGATCTACAATTCTCTAGTACATTACTTTAGAGTGTCTCTGCTAGCTTACGCGGCGCATGTGAATAAAGCTACTAGTAGGCGAGGTTTTTTTACAACCGAGCGATTTTTCTAACACAATTTATATAATATCATAATTTATCTTAACTATCTATACCTTCCACTACCTTTAATCCGTCCAGTAGATTTTGAGAAAATCCATTATGTACAGACAGACAGCTTTTGGGGACTTTGTTTTATAATAAGTATAGAAGTCCTTGAAAGTAAATTATATGCGACATTATACAATTTAACGGCGCTGCGGTAACCGAATTGGCGGCTTCTGTTTATTCCGTCTTCGCTCTCGATCCTGAGTCATCCATTTCGTGACTTGGCAATTATTTTTTTTCTAAGTTATCCGTAATGTGTTTGTTGTTACTTGTCCTTGTTGACGGTTCAGACTTGGGGAATTTGTTTTATAATAAGTATAGATTTATATTCAGTCGAATAGTTTAAATTCTCCAACAGCATTACACAGTTAATAATCCATCAAATTATCAAATCATTTTGAAGGTGTGCTATGAAATGTTCAAAGTATTTAAATTAAAAACGCGCTATGAATATTCCTCTGCGCATATATCGTTAAGAAAGATTACTATGGATCTCTGTTTTAATATCATCATCCCTGTTTTAATATTAAGGCGATTTGTTGGACACTCTCACTCACAGGCTTGCCTCTATGTATACTAAACTCTATGCAAATTAATTTCATTTATAGAATTAGGCGTTACTTTGCGGAGGTCCAGGTCCATAATACAAAATTAATACAAATATTATAGCGGATTATAGCAAAATAATATTTTCATTAGTTTTGTCTATGCAAATTGTACATTTTCCTAATTGTATATCCTTTTATTCTTTTTTTTGCAGGCTTCTATAAATATAGCACGAGTGGAACAGTACTTATCTAATCACCCGGATATCACTGTGATTGACCCCTTAGATAAAGTAAGGATTTTGCTAAACCGGTAAGGATTTATAAACACATGTAATTTTTAAAGTATTGTTACGTATAAGTACGTTCAGGTTTTTGGTTGAACTGAGATTTTGAATTTCAGTACAATTCCGTACTGAATGAAACGTGATATAGAAGGGTGCATGACCGTACCCCATTTCATCCCATTACGAACTCTCTTCGTAAGTTCATAAGTATTTAATGTTTATGTTTTCTAATGACAGCTTAGTTGTATCTTTAATATTTAAATGAGTTAATCTTGTATATACCTATGTATATATATTTTCGGAATCTCGGAAACGACTAAAACGATGTTCCTAAAATTCAGCATGTAGGGGGTTTTGAGAAACATCGATCTAGTTAGGTTTTAATAAAAAAAAATCCTTTTATCCCTGTTATTGGTCATTAAAAAAAAATACTAAAATTTACCTTGAATATAAAGCACTATCTAAAAAAAAATATAAATTGCCGTAAAAAGCCGTAAATTGTCAAGTCAGCATAGCGTATTCCAGGAACGGGTGGTCTCTAGAAATGAAAATAGAATCGAACCCCACCTACCCAATTTTTTTTTTATAAGTTTCTTTTTTTAATTTTGTAACAAATTACAGAGCAAGGCTCGGTTACCCAGGTACTTATATTTATAATGGCATTTAATTAATTTTAGGTATTGTTACTATACGATATTGAAAGATGAAACCTCGTTCGATAATCAAGGCATTTTTACACCCGCTTTTGCGGAGTTCGCAACGAGTAATATAGAACAAAATATAAAAATTATGAGACAGAGAGATGTAAGATTCCCAGTGATATGCAAACCTACTATAGCTCATGGTTCGAAATCAGCACACGAAATGGTGTTAATATTTAATGAAAGGGGACTTGACGTGTGCAAACCACCATGTGTAGTGCAAAGCTTTGTAAACCATAATGCTGTTCTTCATAAAGTGTTTGTGGTTGGAAATAGGTGAGTACATATACTGTAAATCTATATATATAAAAGAAAGTTGGTCTTAGTTACACTATTTATAACTCAAGAACAGATGAACCAATTTGGCTGAAAATTGGTGGAGAGGTTGCTTAGAACCAGGAGACGGACATAGGATTTTTATCCCGTTCGAACGCGTTTCTCTCAAGTCACTATAAAACGTGGTATAAGAAAAACGATTATGACATGGAATAATAAAACGCAAATGACATTGGAATAACAAAACATAAATGACAGCTAAACATAATTTTGTCTTTGGTTAAGTATGGTACATAGTATAAAACAAAGTCGCTTTCTCTGTCCGTCCCTGTCGCTATATCCTACTATATGTCCTCCTATATATCCTAACTATATGTTGCTCTTTCAAGAGTAACCTCTAAGGAGAACTGTTATGTAGTATTGTGTAATGACAAGAAAGCTGTGACTGTGGCATATAAAGACATTCTATAATTAATTGTAAAAATAAAATACATAGGGAAAATATAAAAGTAAATAGGTAAAAATGTACTATATGAATTTAGATATTCCATAGATAGCAGGAAATCTTCATGGTATAGGCAAAGGGGAATTGTTTTACTCTAAATGTAACGCGTGCGGGTCACGGGCAGTAATGAATAAAACAAAAGTTCTGGATAGATTTTAATCATTTTTGTCACTGAGTGACATAGGCTATATATTTTATACCCGTGCGAAGCCGGAGAGGGCCACTAGTTTTAATACAAAAATAAAAATACTTTTGTTCGTTCCTAAAAGGGAGTGTGATTTACTTTGCTCCAATGTAGTTTACAAGTCTTTCAAAATAAACAATCTTGGGTTTTTAAAAAAATAAATATATACTGAAAACTAAAAATTGTGATAGATATGAGAGACATACTAGAAACCGACATAAACTAATAACGCCTATGTTGCGCCTCCAGAAGCTCCAAAAATCATTTGTCGGTCTCAGTACATGTTTTTACAATAAAATTCCTCAACATTATCTAGACTGGCCTTTACAAGTTAAGAAATTATCTTAAGACGATGCTGCTACATAAACTTCACTCAAGTTCATTATTTGAGTGATAGAAGCATATGTTAACTGGTCAGCTACGCACCAAGCTTCAACGATTAACTTGTAATCGATGAAACTGTGAAAATTTTTTTTGAAAAGATTATCCGCCGAGTTTCTTACTGGATCTTCTCGGTAGAAACAAATTTCTGAATTAGTGGAAGCTTTTTTTGAATACATTTGAGGATTCAAAATTACTGAAAACAGTCTATTTTAATAAATAATATTTTTAATTTGAATTACCAATTAAATAAAAAAATATCTAAAATAAAAGAACTTTATATATAATCGCTACAATCCATAATATATTTAAAGCTTATATTTGAAAATAGAATTATAGTTTAAGTATGTGGAGTATGAAAACTTTGGTATGTAATTTATACTTATGTTATACCTAAATACGAAATTGGGTTTAATTTTGAGATTTTTTTGAGATTTGGGCCTATTTTATAAGTACTGCAGTTGCGAAGTTGCTAAATCATCATGCGAAGTTGCT